>CM070770.1:312462516-313062516 GCA_036346955.1 Dipus sagitta
TATGCATTTTCATCCTTATAGGCCCAGGGCAAATTGCTGAAGCCAGGCCAGGACGACTTAGGAGTGTCGGGTTCCCAACGTGTACTCTGAGGGTTTGTTCACGCATTCGCAGGCTCTCGAGAGCCATCGTGACCCGACAGTGGGTGCAGGTGGAATGAAGGACCAAAAGGGTAAGTATTGGAAAATCACGGACGTGCCCCTGGTTCACTGAGCAACGTTCACACACATCAAGGAAAATACGGTAAGTACGTAACACAGGCTCCACTGGGAACACAGTTATACTTTGCTGTGGCCTCACTTGCTCCTCCCAATGATGACACATTCAGGCTACGTCCTGAGTTCCAGTTCAGCCGCTACTGGAGCTCAGGATTAGCTGGGAAAAGCAAGGCAAAGAAGACCAGGCACGGGCACTGCGGGAACGGGAGATGGCCTGGCGGTTAGAGCTTTTTGCTGGGAAGCCAAAGGAACCCGGTTCGACTCCCCGGGACGCATGCGAGCCCGATGCACAAGGGGGCGCTCATGTGCGGTAGGGCGCCCGGTGTGCCAGTTCCCTCTATCTCTCCCTTTCTCCTCCCTATCTCTGTCTGTTTCTCTCTCACATTTAAAGAAGTAAAATACTTTCTTTTCCTTGTGGGGGCGGGGGGACGTCAATGTGCTCAACACAGGTTACTGAAGAGTGACGGCCTCCTTGCCCAGCACCTGTCATGTGTACCTAGGAATTTTATTCTGATTCAAATCCCATTCCAAACACGTCCAGAAGGAATTGAAGAACCTATGTGAGTGGTGTTCCATCCACAAGCAAGACTGCTGCCGCCTGTGACATTGGGTGGAAGCAAAGCACCGCTCCTTAGAAGTCCTGGAGTTGTCAGCCTCTCTCTCAAGAAAGCTGGACCAGCATCCCTGCACGGTTTAGAAAAGGGGACACCTCATCGTCACCAGGGACAGGGGAAAGTGGGCAGTCCAGGCGAGTGGACTCAGGCGTTCTCGACGATTTTAAAATGCCCGATTGTTTGATGTGTGAGGCAGCCTCACCTGGTCCGTCAGCTGGCCCGGCACTCGTGGAGGCCCTCCTCCTTCAGCCAATGAAAGGATACTTTCTGGAGCTCTCTTATTCCCAGAGAAACACACCCTTCGGGCCCTGCTCCCTCACATTTCAGACATCCCCATTCCAGTAGGCTCAACACTTGTACGTGAGGGGGTGAACCCGAAAAAATTGCTCAATTTGAGCAACAGCGACTCGGCCAGGCATATGGCCGTGCCTCAGCCGCCTTTGTGGATGGGATAAAACTGACCCATTTTCTGAAGACAGCCGATTCCCTAACCTTGGCTGAGAGCCTTGCTCTCAGCCAAGGTTAGGGAATCGGGAGCTTTTCAGACCCAGAGAATGCCACGACCATGCAGGGAATCTCTGTGCGCTAGGGAAAGGAGGCCCCTGACACGCACGTGACTTAAGTGGTCACATGCGCATGGGACATGCAGAGCTTACAGGTGAAGTGAGACACTCCCTATGAGTCCTGAGCCCCTTTCTAGCCGGACGACTGACGTCTGTTTGAGGCAGCAGACACACAGAAGTGTCCCTAGTTCGAGAGGGCAAACAGAATATGAGTAAAACCCGTATGCAAGTATGCACATTCTTCATGCCTTATAGGCCCAGGGCAAAATTGCTGAAGCCAGGCCAGGACGACTTAGGAGTGTCGGGTTCCCAACGTGTACTCTGAGGGTTTGTTCACGCATTCGCAGGCTCTCGAGAGCCATCGTGACCCGACAGTGGGTGCAGGTGGAATGAAGGACCAAAAGGGTAAGTATTGGAAAATCACGGACGTGCCCCTGGTTCACTGAGCAACGTTCACACACATCAAGGAAAATACGGTAAGTACGTAACACAGGCTCCACTGGGAACACAGTTATACTTTGCTGTGGCCTCACTTGCTCCTCCCAATGATGACACATTCAGGCTACGTCCTGAGTTCCAGTTCAGCCGCTACTGGAGCTCAGGATTAGCTGGGAAAAGCAAGGCAAAGAAGACCAGGCACGGGCACTGCGGGAATCGGGAGATGGCCTGGCGGTTAGAGCTTTTTGCTGGGAAGCCAAAGGAACCCGGTTCGACTCCCCGGGACGCATGCGAGCCCGATGCACAAGGGGGCGCTCATGTGCGGTAGGGCGCCCGGTGTGCCAGTTCCCTCTATCTCTCCCTTTCTCCTCCCTATCTCTGTCTGTTTCTCTCTCACATTGAAAGAAGTAAAATACTTTCTTTTCCTTGTGGGGGCGGGGGGACGTCAATGTGCTCAACACAGGTTACTGAAGAGTGACGGCCTCCTTGCCCAGCACCTGTCATGTGTACCTAGGAATTTTATTCTGATTCAAATCCCATTCCAAACACGTCCAGAAGGAATTGAAGAACCTATGTGAGTGGTGTTCCATCCACAAGCAAGACTGCTGCCGCCTGTGACATTGGGTGGAAGCAAAGCACCGCTCCTTAGAAGTCCTGGAGTTGTCAGCCTCTCTCTCAAGAAAGCTGGACCAGCATCCCTGCACGGTTTAGAAAAGGGGACACCTCATCGTCACCAGGGACAGGGGAAAGTGGGCAGTCCAGGCGAGTGGACTCAGGCGTTCTCGACGATTTTAAAATGCCCGAATGTTTGATGTGTGAGGCAGCCTCACCTGGTCCGTCAGCTGGCCCGGCACTCGTGGAGGCCCTCCTCCTTCAGCCAATGAAAGGATACTTTCTGGAGCTCTCTTATTCCCAGAGAAACACACCCTTCGGGCCCTGCTCCCTCACATTTCAGACATCCCCATTCCAGTAGGCTCAACACTTGTACGTGAGGGGGTGAACCCGAAAAAATTGCTCAATTTGAGCAACAGCGACTCGGCCAGGCATATGGCCGTGCCTCAGCCGCCTTTGTGGATGGGATAAAACTGACCCATTTTCTGAAGACAGCCGATTCCCTAACCTTGGCTGAGAGCCTTGCTCTCAGCCAAGGTTAGGGAATCGGGAGCTTTTCAGACCCAGAGAATGCCACGACCATGCAGGGAATCTCTGTGCGCTAGGGAAAGGAGGCCCCTGACACGCACGTGACTTAAGTGGTCACATGCGCATGGGACATGCAGAGCTTACAGGTGAAGTGAGACACTCCCTATGAGTCCTGAGCCCCTTTCTAGCCGGACGACTGACGTCTGTTTGAGGCAGCAGACACACAGAAGTGTCCCTAGTTCGAGAGGGCAAACAGAATATGAGTAAAACCCGTATGCAAGTATGCACATTCTTCATGCCTTATAGGCCCAGGGCAAAATTGCTGAAGCCAGGCCAGGACGACTTAGGAGTGTCGGGTTCCCAACGTGTACTCTGAGGGTTTGTTCACGCATTCGCAGGCTCTCGAGAGCCATCGTGACCCGACAGTGGGTGCAGGTGGAATGAAGGACCAAAAGGGTAAGTATTGGAAAATCACGGACGTGCCCCTGGTTCACTGAGCAACGTTCACACACATCAAGGAAAATACGGTAAGTACGTAACACAGGCTCCACTGGGAACACAGTTATACTTTGCTGTGGCCTCACTTGCTCCTCCCAATGATGACACATTCAGGCTACGTCCTGAGTTCCAGTTCAGCCGCTACTGGAGCTCAGGATTAGCTGGGAAAAGCAAGGCAAAGAAGACCAGGCACGGGCACTGTGGGAATCGGGATATGGCCTGGCGGTTAGAGCTTTTTGCTGGGAAGCCAAAGGAACCCGGTTCGACTCCCCGGGACGCATGCGAGCCCGATGCACAAGGGGGCGCTCATGTGCGGTAGGGCGCCCGGTGTGCCAGTTCCCTCTATCTCTCCCTTTCTCCTCCCTATCTCTGTCTGTTTCTCTCTCACATTTAAAGAAGTAAAATACTTTCTTTTCCTTGTGGGGGCGGGGGGACGTCAATGTGCTCAACACAGGTTACTGAAGAGTGACGGCCTCCTTGCCCAGCACCTGTCATGTGTACCTAGGAATTTTATTCTGATTCAAATCCCATTCCAAACACGTCCAGAAGGAATTGAAGAACCTATGTGAGTGGTGTTCCATCCACAAGCAAGACTGCTGCCGCCTGTGACATTGGGTGGAAGCAAAGCACCGCTCCTTAGAAGTCCTGGAGTTGTCAGCCTCTCTCTCAAGAAAGCTGGACCAGCATCCCTGCACGGTTTAGAAAAGGGGACACCTCATCGTCACCAGGGACAGGGGAAAGTGGGCAGTCCAGGCGAGTGGACTCAGGCGTTCTCGACGATTTTAAAATGCCCGATTGTTTGATGTGTGAGGCAGCCTCACCTGGTCCGTCAGCTGGCCCGGCACTCGTGGAGGCCCTCCTCCTTCAGCCAATGAAAGGATACTTTCTGGAGCTCTCTTATTCCCAGAGAAACACACCCTTCGGGCCCTGCTCCCTCACATTTCAGACATCCCCATTCCAGTAGGCTCAACACTTGTACGTGAGGGGGTGAACCCGAAAAAATTGCTCAATTTGAGCAACAGCGACTCGGCCAGGCATATGGCCGTGCCTCAGCCGCCTTTGTGGATGGGATAAAACTGACCCATTTTCTGAAGACAGCCGATTCCCTAACCTTGGCTGAGAGCCTTGCTCTCAGCCAAGGTTAGGGAATCGGGAGCTTTTCAGACCCAGAGAATGCCACGACCATGCAGGGAATCTCTGTGCGCTAGGGAAAGGAGGCCCCTGACACGCACGTGACTTAAGTGGTCACATGCGCATGGGACATGCAGAGCTTACAGGTGAAGTGAGACACTCCCTATGAGTCCTGAGCCCCTTTCTAGCCGGACGACTGACGTCTGTTTGAGGCAGCAGACACACAGAAGTGTCCCTAGTTCGAGAGGGCAAACAGAATATGAGTAAAACCCGTATGCAAGTATGCACATTCTTCATGCCTTATAGGCCCAGGGCAAAATTGCTGAAGCCAGGCCAGGACGACTTAGGAGTGTCGGGTTCCCAACGTGTACTCTGAGGGTTTGTTCACGCATTCGCAGGCTCTCGAGAGCCATCGTGACCCGACAGTGGGTGCAGGTGGAATGAAGGACCAAAAGGGTAAGTATTGGAAAATCACGGACGTGCCCCTGGTTCACTGAGCAACGTTCACACACATCAAGGAAAATACGGTAAGTACGTAACACAGGCTCCACTGGGAACACAGTTATACTTTGCTGTGGCCTCACTTGCTCCTCCCAATGATGACACATTCAGGCTACGTCCTGAGTTCCAGTTCAGCCGCTACTGGAGCTCAGGATTAGCTGGGAAAAGCAAGGCAAAGAAGACCAGGCACGGGCACTGCGGGAACCGGGAGATGGCCTGGCGGTTAGAGCTTTTTGCTGGGAAGCCAAAGGAACCCGGTTCGACTCCCCGGGACGCATGCGAGCCCGATGCACAAGGGGGCGCTCATGTGCGGTAGGGCGCCCGGTGTGCCAGTTCCCTCTATCTCTCCCTTTCTCCTCCCTATCTCTGTCTGTTTCTCTCTCACATTTAAAGAAGTAAAATACTTTCTTTTCCTTGTGGGGGCGGGGGGACGTCAATGTGCTCAACACAGGTTACTGAAGAGTGACGGCCTCCTTGCCCAGCACCTGTCATGTGTACCTAGGAATTTTATTCTGATTCAAATCCCATTCCAAACACGTCCAGAAGGAATTGAAGAACCTATGTGAGTGGTGTTCCATCCACAAGCAAGACTGCTGCCGCCTGTGACATTGGGTGGAAGCAAAGCACCGCTCCTTAGAAGTCCTGGAGTTGTCAGCCTCTCTCTCAAGAAAGCTGGACCAGCATCCCTGCACGGTTTAGAAAAGGGGACACCTCATCGTCACCAGGGACAGGGGAAAGTGGGCAGTCCAGGCGAGTGGACTCAGGCGTTCTCGACGATTTTAAAATGCCCGATTGTTAGATGTGTGAGGCAGCCTCACCTGGTCCGTCAGCTGGCCCGGCACTCGTGGAGGCCCTCCTCCTTCAGCCAATGAAAGGATACTTTCTGGAGCTCTCTTATTCCCAGAGAAACACACCCTTCGGGCCCTGCTCCCTCACATTTCAGACATCCCCATTCCAGTAGGCTCAACACTTGTACGTGAGGGGGTGAACCCGAAAAAATTGCTCAATTTGAGCAACAGCGACTCGGCCAGGCATATGGCCGTGCCTCAGCCGCCTTTGTGGATGGGATAAAACTGACCCATTTTCTGAAGACAGCCGATTCCCTAACCTTGGCTGAGAGCCTTGCTCTCAGCCAAGGTTAGGGAATCGGGAGCTTTTCAGACCCAGAGAATGCCACGACCATGCAGGGAATCTCTGTGCGCTAGGGAAAGGAGGCCCCTGACACGCACGTGACTTAAGTGGTCACATGCGCATGGGACATGCAGAGCTTACAGGTGAAGTGAGACACTCCCTATGAGTCCTGAGCCCCTTTCTAGCCGGACGACTGACGTCTGTTTGAGGCAGCAGACACACAGAAGTGTCCCTAGTTCGAGAGGGCAAACAGAATATGAGTAAAACCCGTATGCAAGTATGCACATTCTTCATGCCTTATAGGCCCAGGGCAAAATTGCTGAAGCCAGGCCAGGACGACTTAGGAGTGTCGGGTTCCCAACGTGTACTCTGAGGGTTTGTTCACGCATTCGCAGGCTCTCGAGAGCCATCGTGACCCGACAGTGGGTGCAGGTGGAATGAAGGACCAAAAGGGTAAGTATTGGAAAATCACGGACGTGCCCCTGGTTCACTGAGCAACGTTCACACACATCAAGGAAAATACGGTAAGTACGTAACACAGGCTCCACTGGGAACACAGTTATACTTTGCTGTGGCCTCACTTGCTCCTCCCAATGATGACACATTCAGGCTACGTCCTGAGTTCCAGTTCAGCCGCTACTGGAGCTCAGGATTAGCTGGGAAAAGCAAGGCAAAGAAGACCAGGCACGGGCACTGCGGGAACCGGGAGATGGCCTGGCGGTTAGAGCTTTTTGCTGGGAAGCCAAAGGAACCCGGTTCGACTCCCCGGGACGCATGCGAGCCCGATGCACAAGGGGGCGCTCATGTGCGGTAGGGCGCCCGGTGTGCCAGTTCCCTCTATCTCTCCCTTTCTCCTCCCTATCTCTGTCTGTTTCTCTCTCACATTTAAAGAAGTAAAATACTTTCTTTTCCTTGTGGGGGCGGGGGGACGTCAATGTGCTCAACACAGGTTACTGAAGAGTGACGGCCTCCTTGCCCAGCACCTGTCATGTGTACCTAGGAATTTTATTCTGATTCAAATCCCATTCCAAACACGTCCAGAAGGAATTGAAGAACCTATGTGAGTGGTGTTCCATCCACAAGCAAGACTGCTGCCGCCTGTGACATTGGGTGGAAGCAAAGCACCGCTCCTTAGAAGTCCTGGAGTTGTCAGCCTCTCTCTCAAGAAAGCTGGACCAGCATCCCTGCACGGTTTAGAAAAGGGGACACCTCATCGTCACCAGGGACAGGGGAAAGTGGGCAGTCCAGGCGAGTGGACTCAGGCGTTCTCGACGATTTTAAAATGCCCGATTGTTAGATGTGTGAGGCAGCCTCACCTGGTCCGTCAGCTGGCCCGGCACTCGTGGAGGCCCTCCTCCTTCAGCCAATGAAAGGATACTTTCTGGAGCTCTCTTATTCCCAGAGAAACACACCCTTCGGGCCCTGCTCCCTCACATTTCAGACATCCCCATTCCAGTAGGCTCAACACTTGTACGTGAGGGGGTGAACCCGAAAAAATTGCTCAATTTGAGCAACAGCGACTCGGCCAGGCATATGGCCGTGCCTCAGCCGCCTTTGTGGATGGGATAAAACTGACCCATTTTCTGAAGACAGCCGATTCCCTAACCTTGGCTGAGAGCCTTGCTCTCAGCCAAGGTTAGGGAATCGGGAGCTTTTCAGACCCAGAGAATGCCACGACCATGCAGGGAATCTCTGTGCGCTAGGGAAAGGAGGCCCCTGACACGCACGTGACTTAAGTGGTCACATGCGCATGGGACATGCAGAGCTTACAGGTGAAGTGAGACACTCCCTATGAGTCCTGAGCCCCTTTCTAGCCGGACGACTGACGTCTGTTTGAGGCAGCAGACACACAGAAGTGTCCCTAGTTCGAGAGGGCAAACAGAATATGAGTAAAACCCGTATGCAAGTATGCACATTCTTCATGCCTTATAGGCCCAGGGCAAAATTGCTGAAGCCAGGCCAGGACGACTTAGGAGTGTCGGGTTCCCAACGTGTACTCTGAGGGTTTGTTCACGCATTCGCAGGCTCTCGAGAGCCATCGTGACCCGACAGTGGGTGCAGGTGGAATGAAGGACCAAAAGGGTAAGTATTGGAAAATCACGGACGTGCCCCTGGTTCACTGAGCAACGTTCACACACATCAAGGAAAATACGGTAAGTACGTAACACAGGCTCCACTGGGAACACAGTTATACTTTGCTGTGGCCTCACTTGCTCCTCCCAATGATGACACATTCAGGCTACGTCCTGAGTTCCAGTTCAGCCGCTACTGGAGCTCAGGATTAGCTGGGAAAAGCAAGGCAAAGAAGACCAGGCACGGGCACTGCGGGAACCGGGAGATGGCCTGGCGGTTAGAGCTTTTTGCTGGGAAGCCAAAGGAACCCGGTTCGACTCCCCGGGACGCATGCGAGCCCGATGCACAAGGGGGCGCTCATGTGCGGTAGGGCGCCCGGTGTGCCAGTTCCCTCTATCTCTCCCTTTCTCCTCCCTATCTCTGTCTGTTTCTCTCTCACATTTAAAGAAGTAAAATACTTTCTTTTCCTTGTGGGGGCGGGGGGACGTCAATGTGCTCAACACAGGTTACTGAAGAGTGACGGCCTCCTTGCCCAGCACCTGTCATGTGTACCTAGGAATTTTATTCTGATTCAAATCCCATTCCAAACACGTCCAGAAGGAATTGAAGAACCTATGTGAGTGGTGTTCCATCCACAAGCAAGACTGCTGCCGCCTGTGACATTGGGTGGAAGCAAAGCACCGCTCCTTAGAAGTCCTGGAGTTGTCAGCCTCTCTCTCAAGAAAGCTGGACCAGCATCCCTGCACGGTTTAGAAAAGGGGACACCTCATCGTCACCAGGGACAGGGGAAAGTGGGCAGTCCAGGCGAGTGGACTCAGGCGTTCTCGACGATTTTAAAATGCCCGATTGTTAGATGTGTGAGGCAGCCTCACCTGGTCCGTCAGCTGGCCCGGCACTCGTGGAGGCCCTCCTCCTTCAGCCAATGAAAGGATACTTTCTGGAGCTCTCTTATTCCCAGAGAAACACACCCTTCGGGCCCTGCTCCCTCACATTTCAGACATCCCCATTCCAGTAGGCTCAACACTTGTACGTGAGGGGGTGAACCCGAAAAAATTGCTCAATTTGAGCAACAGCGACTCGGCCAGGCATATGGCCGTGCCTCAGCCGCCTTTGTGGATGGGATAAAACTGACCCATTTTCTGAAGACAGCCGATTCCCTAACCTTGGCTGAGAGCCTTGCTCTCAGCCAAGGTTAGGGAATCGGGAGCTTTTCAGACCCAGAGAATGCCACGACCATGCAGGGAATCTCTGTGCGCTAGGGAAAGGAGGCCCCTGACACGCACGTGACTTAAGTGGTCACATGCGCATGGGACATGCAGAGCTTACAGGTGAAGTGAGACACTCCCTATGAGTCCTGAGCCCCTTTCTAGCCGGACGACTGACGTCTGTTTGAGGCAGCAGACACACAGAAGTGTCCCTAGTTCGAGAGGGCAAACAGAATATGAGTAAAACCCGTATGCAAGTATGCACATTCTTCATGCCTTATAGGCCCAGGGCAAAATTGCTGAAGCCAGGCCAGGACGACTTAGGAGTGTCGGGTTCCCAACGTGTACTCTGAGGGTTTGTTCACGCATTCGCAGGCTCTCGAGAGCCATCGTGACCCGACAGTGGGTGCAGGTGGAATGAAGGACCAAAAGGGTAAGTATTGGAAAATCACGGACGTGCCCCTGGTTCACTGAGCAACGTTCACACACATCAAGGAAAATACGGTAAGTACGTAACACAGGCTCCACTGGGAACACAGTTATACTTTGCTGTGGCCTCACTTGCTCCTCCCAATGATGACACATTCAGGCTACGTCCTGAGTTCCAGTTCAGCCGCTACTGGAGCTCAGGATTAGCTGGGAAAAGCAAGGCAAAGAAGACCAGGCACGGGCACTGCGGGAACCGGGAGATGGCCTGGCGGTTAGAGCTTTTTGCTGGGAAGCCAAAGGAACCCGGTTCGACTCCCCGGGACGCATGCGAGCCCGATGCACAAGGGGGCGCTCATGTGCGGTAGGGCGCCCGGTGTGCCAGTTCCCTCTATCTCTCCCTTTCTCCTCCCTATCTCTGTCTGTTTCTCTCTCACATTTAAAGAAGTAAAATACTTTCTTTTCCTTGTGGGGGCGGGGGGACGTCAATGTGCTCAACACAGGTTACTGAAGAGTGACGGCCTCCTTGCCCAGCACCTGTCATGTGTACCTAGGAATTTTATTCTGATTCAAATCCCATTCCAAACACGTCCAGAAGGAATTGAAGAACCTATGTGAGTGGTGTTCCATCCACAAGCAAGACTGCTGCCGCCTGTGACATTGGGTGGAAGCAAAGCACCGCTCCTTAGAAGTCCTGGAGTTGTCAGCCTCTCTCTCAAGAAAGCTGGACCAGCATCCCTGCACGGTTTAGAAAAGGGGACACCTCATCGTCACCAGGGACAGGGGAAAGTGGGCAGTCCAGGCGAGTGGACTCAGGCGTTCTCGACGATTTTAAAATGCCCGAATGTTTGATGTGTGAGGCAGCCTCACCTGGTCCGTCAGCTGGCCCGGCACTCGTGGAGGCCCTCCTCCTTCAGCCAATGAAAGGATACTTTCTGGAGCTCTCTTATTCCCAGAGAAACACACCCTTCGGGCCCTGCTCCCTCACATTTCAGACATCCCCATTCCAGTAGGCTCAACACTTGTACGTGAGGGGGTGAACCCGAAAAAATTGCTCAATTTGAGCAACAGCGACTCGGCCAGGCATATGGCCGTGCCTCAGCCGCCTTTGTGGATGGGATAAAACTGACCCATTTTCTGAAGACAGCCGATTCCCTAACCTTGGCTGAGAGCCTTGCTCTCAGCCAAGGTTAGGGAATCGGGAGCTTTTCAGACCCAGAGAATGCCACGACCATGCAGGGAATCTCTGTGCGCTAGGGAAAGGAGGCCCCTGACACGCACGTGACTTAAGTGGTCACATGCGCATGGGACATGCAGAGCTTACAGGTGAAGTGAGACACTCCCTATGAGTCCTGAGCCCCTTTCTAGCCGGACGACTGACGTCTGTTTGAGGCAGCAGACACACAGAAGTGTCCCTAGTTCGAGAGGGCAAACAGAATATGAGTAAAACCCGTATGCAAGTATGCACATTCTTCATGCCTTATAGGCCCAGGGCAAAATTGCTGAAGCCAGGCCAGGACGACTTAGGAGTGTCGGGTTCCCAACGTGTACTCTGAGGGTTTGTTCACGCATTCGCAGGCTCTCGAGAGCCATCGTGACCCGACAGTGGGTGCAGGTGGAATGAAGGACCAAAAGGGTAAGTATTGGAAAATCACGGACGTGCCCCTGGTTCACTGAGCAACGTTCACACACATCAAGGAAAATACGGTAAGTACGTAACACAGGCTCCACTGGGAACACAGTTATACTTTGCTGTGGCCTCACTTGCTCCTCCCAATGATGACACATTCAGGCTACGTCCTGAGTTCCAGTTCAGCCGCTACTGGAGCTCAGGATTAGCTGGGAAAAGCAAGGCAAAGAAGACCAGGCACGGGCACTGCGGGAACCGGGAGATGGCCTGGCGGTTAGAGCTTTTTGCTGGGAAGCCAAAGGAACCCGGTTCGACTCCCCGGGACGCATGCGAGCCCGATGCACAAGGGGGCGCTCATGTGCGGTAGGGCGCCCGGTGTGCCAGTTCCCTCTATCTCTCCCTTTCTCCTCCCTATCTCTGTCTGTTTCTCTCTCACATTTAAAGAAGTAAAATACTTTCTTTTCCTTGTGGGGGCGGGGGGACGTCAATGTGCTCAACACAGGTTACTGAAGAGTGACGGCCTCCTTGCCCAGCACCTGTCATGTGTACCTAGGAATTTTATTCTGATTCAAATCCCATTCCAAACACGTCCAGAAGGAATTGAAGAACCTATGTGAGTGGTGTTCCATCCACAAGCAAGACTGCTGCCGCCTGTGACATTGGGTGGAAGCAAAGCACCGCTCCTTAGAAGTCCTGGAGTTGTCAGCCTCTCTCTCAAGAAAGCTGGACCAGCATCCCTGCACGGTTTAGAAAAGGGGACACCTCATCGTCACCAGGGACAGGGGAAAGTGGGCAGTCCAGGCGAGTGGACTCAGGCGTTCTCGACGATTTTAAAATGCCCGATTGTTAGATGTGTGAGGCAGCCTCACCTGGTCCGTCAGCTGGCCCGGCACTCGTGGAGGCCCTCCTCCTTCAGCCAATGAAAGGATACTTTCTGGAGCTCTCTTATTCCCAGAGAAACACACCCTTCGGGCCCTGCTCCCTCACATTTCAGACATCCCCATTCCAGTAGGCTCAACACTTGTACGTGAGGGGGTGAACCCGAAAAAATTGCTCAATTTGAGCAACAGCGACTCGGCCAGGCATATGGCCGTGCCTCAGCCGCCTTTGTGGATGGGATAAAACTGACCCATTTTCTGAAGACAGCCGATTCCCTAACCTTGGCTGAGAGCCTTGCTCTCAGCCAAGGTTAGGGAATCGGGAGCTTTTCAGACCCAGAGAATGCCACGACCATGCAGGGAATCTCTGTGCGCTAGGGAAAGGAGGCCCCTGACACGCACGTGACTTAAGTGGTCACATGCGCATGGGACATGCAGAGCTTACAGGTGAAGTGAGACACTCCCTATGAGTCCTGAGCCCCTTTCTAGCCGGACGACTGACGTCTGTTTGAGGCAGCAGACACACAGAAGTGTCCCTAGTTCGAGAGGGCAAACAGAATATGAGTAAAACCCGTATGCAAGTATGCACATTCTTCATGCCTTATAGGCCCAGGGCAAAATTGCTGAAGCCAGGCCAGGACGACTTAGGAGTGTCGGGTTCCCAACGTGTACTCTGAGGGTTTGTTCACGCATTCGCAGGCTCTCGAGAGCCATCGTGACCCGACAGTGGGTGCAGGTGGAATGAAGGACCAAAAGGGTAAGTATTGGAAAATCACGGACGTGCCCCTGGTTCACTGAGCAACGTTCACACACATCAAGGAAAATACGGTAAGTACGTAACACAGGCTCCACTGGGAACACAGTTATACTTTGCTGTGGCCTCACTTGCTCCTCCCAATGATGACACATTCAGGCTACGTCCTGAGTTCCAGTTCAGCCGCTACTGGAGCTCAGGATTAGCTGGGAAAAGCAAGGCAAAGAAGACCAGGCACGGGCACTGCGGGAACCGGGAGATGGCCTGGCGGTTAGAGCTTTTTGCTGGGAAGCCAAAGGAACCCGGTTCGACTCCCCGGGACGCATGCGAGCCCGATGCACAAGGGGGCGCTCATGTGCGGTAGGGCGCCCGGTGTGCCAGTTCCCTCTATCTCTCCCTTTCTCCTCCCTATCTCTGTCTGTTTCTCTCTCACATTTAAAGAAGTAAAATACTTTCTTTTCCTTGTGGGGGCGGGGGGACGTCAATGTGCTCAACACAGGTTACTGAAGAGTGACGGCCTCCTTGCCCAGCACCTGTCATGTGTACCTAGGAATTTTATTCTGATTCAAATCCCATTCCAAACACGTCCAGAAGGAATTGAAGAACCTATGTGAGTGGTGTTCCATCCACAAGCAAGACTGCTGCCGCCTGTGACATTGGGTGGAAGCAAAGCACCGCTCCTTAGAAGTCCTGGAGTTGTCAGCCTCTCTCTCAAGAAAGCTGGACCAGCATCCCTGCACGGTTTAGAAAAGGGGACACCTCATCGTCACCAGGGACAGGGGAAAGTGGGCAGTCCAGGCGAGTGGACTCAGGCGTTCTCGACGATTTTAAAATGCCCGATTGTTTGATGTGTGAGGCAGCCTCACCTGATCCGTCAGCTGGCCCGGCACTCGTGGAGGCCCTCCTCCTTCAGCCAATGAAAGGATACTTTCTGGAGCTCTCTTATTCCCAGAGAAACACACCCTTCGGGCCCTGCTCCCTCACATTTCAGACATCCCCATTCCAGTAGGCTCAACACTTGTACGTGAGGGGGTGAACCCGAAAAAATTGCTCAATTTGAGCAACAGCGACTCGGCCAGGCATATGGCCGTGCCTCAGCCGCCTTTGTGGATGGGATAAAACTGACCCATTTTCTGAAGACAGCCGATTCCCTAACCTTGGCTGAGAGCCTTGCTCTCAGCCAAGGTTAGGG
Organism: Dipus sagitta; assembly: GCA_036346955.1. NCBI lineage: Eukaryota > Metazoa > Chordata > Mammalia > Rodentia > Dipodidae > Dipus > Dipus sagitta. Next base: position 312,476,907 of record CM070770.1, read on the forward strand.
AATCGGGAGCTTTTCAGACCCAGAGAATGCCACGACCATGCAGGGAATCTCTGTGCGCTAGGGAAAGGAGGCCCCTGACACGCACGTGACTTAAGTGGTCACATGCGCATGGGACATGCAGAGCTTACAGGTGAAGTGAGACACTCCCTATGAGTCCTGAGCCCCTTTCTAGCCGGACGACTGACGTCTGTTTGAGGCAGCAGACACACAGAAGTGTCCCTAGTTCGAGAGGGCAAACAGAATATGAGTAAAACCCGTATGCAAGTATGCACATTCTTCATGCCTTATAGGCCCAGGGCAAAATTGCTGAAGCCAGGCCAGGACGACTTAGGAGTGTCGGGTTCCCAACGTGTACTCTGAGGGTTTGTTCACGCATTCGCAGGCTCTCGAGAGCCATCGTGACCCGACAGTGGGTGCAGGTGGAATGAAGGACCAAAAGGGTAAGTATTGGAAAATCACGGACGTGCCCCTGGTTCACTGAGCAACGTTCACACACATCAAGGAAAATACGGTAAGTACGTAACACAGGCTCCACTGGGAACACAGTTATACTTTGCTGTGGCCTCACTTGCTCCTCCCAATGATGACACATTCAGGCTACGTCCTGAGTTCCAGTTCAGCCGCTACTGGAGCTCAGGATTAGCTGGGAAAAGCAAGGCAAAGAAGACCAGGCACGGGCACTGCGGGAACCGGGAGATGGCCTGGCGGTTAGAGCTTTTTGCTGGGAAGCCAAAGGAACCCGGTTCGACTCCCCGGGACGCATGCGAGCCCGATGCACAAGGGGGCGCTCATGTGCGGTAGGGCGCCCGGTGTGCCAGTTCCCTCTATCTCTCCCTTTCTCCTCCCTATCTCTGTCTGTTTCTCTCTCACATTTAAAGAAGTAAAATACTTTCTTTTCCTTGTGGGGGCGGGGGGACGTCAATGTGCTCAACACAGGTTACTGAAGAGTGACGGCCTCCTTGCCCAGCACCTGTCATGTGTACCTAGGAATTTTATTCTGATTCAAATCCCATTCCAAACACGTCCAGAAGGAATTGAAGAACCTATGTGAGTGGTGTTCCATCCACAAGCAAGACTGCTGCCGCCTGTGACATTGGGTGGAAGCAAAGCACCGCTCCTTAGAAGTCCTGGAGTTGTCAGCCTCTCTCTCAAGAAAGCTGGACCAGCATCCCTGCACGGTTTAGAAAAGGGGACACCTCATCGTCACCAGGGACAGGGGAAAGTGGGCAGTCCAGGCGAGTGGACTCAGGCGTTCTCGACGATTTTAAAATGCCCGATTGTTAGATGTGTGAGGCAGCCTCACCTGGTCCGTCAGCTGGCCCGGCACTCGTGGAGGCCCTCCTCCTTCAGCCAATGAAAGGATACTTTCTGGAGCTCTCTTATTCCCAGAGAAACACACCCTTCGGGCCCTGCTCCCTCACATTTCAGACATCCCCATTCCAGTAGGCTCAACACTTGTACGTGAGGGGGTGAACCCGAAAAAATTGCTCAATTTGAGCAACAGCGACTCGGCCAGGCATATGGCCGTGCCTCAGCCGCCTTTGTGGATGGGATAAAACTGACCCATTTTCTGAAGACAGCCGATTCCCTAACCTTGGCTGAGAGCCTTGCTCTCAGCCAAGGTTAGGGAATCGGGAGCTTTTCAGACCCAGAGAATGCCACGACCATGCAGGGAATCTCTGTGCGCTAGGGAAAGGAGGCCCCTGACACGCACGTGACTTAAGTGGTCACATGCGCATGGGACATGCAGAGCTTACAGGTGAAGTGAGACACTCCCTATGAGTCCTGAGCCCCTTTCTAGCCGGACGACTGACGTCTGTTTGAGGCAGCAGACACACAGAAGTGTCCCTAGTTCGAGAGGGCAAACAGAATATGAGTAAAACCCGTATGCAAGTATGCACATTCTTCATGCCTTATAGGCCCAGGGCAAAATTGCTGAAGCCAGGCCAGGACGACTTAGGAGTGTCGGGTTCCCAACGTGTACTCTGAGGGTTTGTTCACGCATTCGCAGGCTCTCGAGAGCCATCGTGACCCGACAGTGGGTGCAGGTGGAATGAAGGACCAAAAGGGTAAGTATTGGAAAATCACGGACGTGCCCCTGGTTCACTGAGCAACGTTCACACACATCAAGGAAAATACGGTAAGTACGTAACACAGGCTCCACTGGGAACACAGTTATACTTTGCTGTGGCCTCACTTGCTCCTCCCAATGATGACACATTCAGGCTACGTCCTGAGTTCCAGTTCAGCCGCTACTGGAGCTCAGGATTAGCTGGGAAAAGCAAGGCAAAGAAGACCAGGCACGGGCACTGCGGGAACCGGGAGATGGCCTGGCGGTTAGAGCTTTTTGCTGGGAAGCCAAAGGAACCCGGTTCGACTCCCCGGGACGCATGCGAGCCCGATGCACAAGGGGGCGCTCATGTGCGGTAGGGCGCCCGGTGTGCCAGTTCCCTCTATCTCTCCCTTTCTCCTCCCTATCTCTGTCTGTTTCTCTCTCACATTTAAAGAAGTAAAATACTTTCTTTTCCTTGTGGGGGCGGGGGGACGTCAATGTGCTCAACACAGGTTACTGAAGAGTGACGGCCTCCTTGCCCAGCACCTGTCATGTGTACCTAGGAATTTTATTCTGATTCAAATCCCATTCCAAACACGTCCAGAAGGAATTGAAGAACCTATGTGAGTGGTGTTCCATCCACAAGCAAGACTGCTGCCGCCTGTGACATTGGGTGGAAGCAAAGCACCGCTCCTTAGAAGTCCTGGAGTTGTCAGCCTCTCTCTCAAGAAAGCTGGACCAGCATCCCTGCACGGTTTAGAAAAGGGGACACCTCATCGTCACCAGGGACAGGGGAAAGTGGGCAGTCCAGGCGAGTGGACTCAGGCGTTCTCGACGATTTTAAAATGCCCGATTGTTAGATGTGTGAGGCAGCCTCACCTGGTCCGTCAGCTGGCCCGGCACTCGTGGAGGCCCTCCTCCTTCAGCCAATGAAAGGATACTTTCTGGAGCTCTCTTATTCCCAGAGAAACACACCCTTCGGGCCCTGCTCCCTCACATTTCAGACATCCCCATTCCAGTAGGCTCAACACTTGTACGTGAGGGGGTGAACCCGAAAAAATTGCTCAATTTGAGCAACAGCGACTCGGCCAGGCATATGGCCGTGCCTCAGCCGCCTTTGTGGATGGGATAAAACTGACCCATTTTCTGAAGACAGCCGATTCCCTAACCTTGGCTGAGAGCCTTGCTCTCAGCCAAGGTTAGGGAATCGGGAGCTTTTCAGACCCAGAGAATGCCACGACCATGCAGGGAATCTCTGTGCGCTAGGGAAAGGAGGCCCCTGACACGCACGTGACTTAAGTGGTCACATGCGCATGGGACATGCAGAGCTTACAGGTGAAGTGAGACACTCCCTATGAGTCCTGAGCCCCTTTCTAGCCGGACGACTGACGTCTGTTTGAGGCAGCAGACACACAGAAGTGTCCCTAGTTCGAGAGGGCAAACAGAATATGAGTAAAACCCGTATGCAAGTATGCACATTCTTCATGCCTTATAGGCCCAGGGCAAAATTGCTGAAGCCAGGCCAGGACGACTTAGGAGTGTCGGGTTCCCAACGTGTACTCTGAGGGTTTGTTCACGCATTCGCAGGCTCTCGAGAGCCATCGTGACCCGACAGTGGGTGCAGGTGGAATGAAGGACCAAAAGGGTAAGTATTGGAAAATCACGGACGTGCCCCTGGTTCACTGAGCAACGTTCACACACATCAAGGAAAATACGGTAAGTACGTAACACAGGCTCCACTGGGAACACAGTTATACTTTGCTGTGGCCTCACTTGCTCCTCCCAATGATGACACATTCAGGCTACGTCCTGAGTTCCAGTTCAGCCGCTACTGGAGCTCAGGATTAGCTGGGAAAAGCAAGGCAAAGAAGACCAGGCACGGGCACTGCGGGAACCGGGAGATGGCCTGGCGGTTAGAGCTTTTTGCTGGGAAGCCAAAGGAACCCGGTTCGACTCCCCGGGACGCATGCGAGCCCGATGCACAAGGGGGCGCTCATGTGCGGTAGGGCGCCCGGTGTGCCAGTTCCCTCTATCTCTCCCTTTCTCCTCCCTATCTCTGTCTGTTTCTCTCTCACATTTAAAGAAGTAAAATACTTTCTTTTCCTTGTGGGGGCGGGGGGACGTCAATGTGCTCAACACAGGTTACTGAAGAGTGACGGCCTCCTTGCCCAGCACCTGTCATGTGTACCTAGGAATTTTATTCTGATTCAAATCCCATTCCAAACACGTCCAGAAGGAATTGAAGAACCTATGTGAGTGGTGTTCCATCCACAAGCAAGACTGCTGCCGCCTGTGACATTGGGTGGAAGCAAAGCACCGCTCCTTAGAAGTCCTGGAGTTGTCAGCCTCTCTCTCAAGAAAGCTGGACCAGCATCCCTGCACGGTTTAGAAAAGGGGACACCTCATCGTCACCAGGGACAGGGGAAAGTGGGCAGTCCAGGCGAGTGGACTCAGGCGTTCTCGACGATTTTAAAATGCCCGATTGTTAGATGTGTGAGGCAGCCTCACCTGGTCCGTCAGCTGGCCCGGCACTCGTGGAGGCCCTCCTCCTTCAGCCAATGAAAGGATACTTTCTGGAGCTCTCTTATTCCCAGAGAAACACACCCTTCGGGCCCTGCTCCCTCACATTTCAGACATCCCCATTCCAGTAGGCTCAACACTTGTACGTGAGGGGGTGAACCCGAAAAAATTGCTCAATTTGAGCAACAGCGACTCGGCCAGGCATATGGCCGTGCCTCAGCCGCCTTTGTGGATGGGATAAAACTGACCCATTTTCTGAAGACAGCCGATTCCCTAACCTTGGCTGAGAGCCTTGCTCTCAGCCAAGGTTAGGGAATCGGGAGCTTTTCAGACCCAGAGAATGCCACGACCATGCAGGGAATCTCTGTGCGCTAGGGAAAGGAGGCCCCTGACACGCACGTGACTTAAGTGGTCACATGCGCATGGGACATGCAGAGCTTACAGGTGAAGTGAGACACTCCCTATGAGTCCTGAGCCCCTTTCTAGCCGGACGACTGACGTCTGTTTGAGGCAGCAGACACACAGAAGTGTCCCTAGTTCGAGAGGGCAAACAGAATATGAGTAAAACCCGTATGCAAGTATGCACATTCTTCATGCCTTATAGGCCCAGGGCAAAATTGCTGAAGCCAGGCCAGGACGACTTAGGAGTGTCGGGTTCCCAACGTGTACTCTGAGGGTTTGTTCACGCATTCGCAGGCTCTCGAGAGCCATCGTGACCCGACAGTGGGTGCAGGTGGAATGAAGGACCAAAAGGGTAAGTATTGGAAAATCACGGACGTGCCCCTGGTTCACTGAGCAACGTTCACACACATCAAGGAAAATACGGTAAGTACGTAACACAGGCTCCACTGGGAACACAGTTATACTTTGCTGTGGCCTCACTTGCTCCTCCCAATGATGACACATTCAGGCTACGTCCTGAGTTCCAGTTCAGCCGCTACTGGAGCTCAGGATTAGCTGGGAAAAGCAAGGCAAAGAAGACCAGGCACGGGCACTGCGGGAACCGGGAGATGGCCTGGCGGTTAGAGCTTTTTGCTGGGAAGCCAAAGGAACCCGGTTCGACTCCCCGGGACGCATGCGAGCCCGATGCACAAGGGGGCGCTCATGTGCGGTAGGGCGCCCGGTGTGCCAGTTCCCTCTATCTCTCCCTTTCTCCTCCCTATCTCTGTCTGTTTCTCTCTCACATTTAAAGAAGTAAAATACTTTCTTTTCCTTGTGGGGGCGGGGGGACGTCAATGTGCTCAACACAGGTTACTGAAGAGTGACGGCCTCCTTGCCCAGCACCTGTCATGTGTACCTAGGAATTTTATTCTGATTCAAATCCCATTCCAAACACGTCCAGAAGGAATTGAAGAACCTATGTGAGTGGTGTTCCATCCACAAGCAAGACTGCTGCCGCCTGTGACATTGGGTGGAAGCAAAGCACCGCTCCTTAGAAGTCCTGGAGTTGTCAGCCTCTCTCTCAAGAAAGCTGGACCAGCATCCCTGCACGGTTTAGAAAAGGGGACACCTCATCGTCACCAGGGACAGGGGAAAGTGGGCAGTCCAGGCGAGTGGACTCAGGCGTTCTCGACGATTTTAAAATGCCCGAATGTTTGATGTGTGAGGCAGCCTCACCTGATCCGTCAGCTGGCCCGGCACTCGTGGAGGCCCTCCTCCTTCAGCCAATGAAAGGATACTTTCTGGAGCTCTCTTATTCCCAGAGAAACACACCCTTCGGGCCCTGCTCCCTCACATTTCAGACATCCCCATTCCAGTAGGCTCAACACTTGTACGTGAGGGGGTGAACCCGAAAAAATTGCTCAATTTGAGCAACAGCGACTCGGCCAGGCATATGGCCGTGCCTCAGCCGCCTTTGTGGATGGGATAAAACTGACCCATTTTCTGAAGACAGCCGATTCCCTAACCTTGGCTGAGAGCCTTGCTCTCAGCCAAGGTTAGGGAATCGGGAGCTTTTCAGACCCAGAGAATGCCACGACCATGCAGGGAATCTCTGTGCGCTAGGGAAAGGAGGCCCCTGACACGCACGTGACTTAAGTGGTCACATGCGCATGGGACATGCAGAGCTTACAGGTGAAGTGAGACACTCCCTATGAGTCCTGAGCCCCTTTCTAGCCGGACGACTGACGTCTGTTTGAGGCAGCAGACACACAGAAGTGTCCCTAGTTCGAGAGGGCAAACAGAATATGAGTAAAACCCGTATGCAAGTATGCACATTCTTCATGCCTTATAGGCCCAGGGCAAAATTGCTGAAGCCAGGCCAGGACGACTTAGGAGTGTCGGGTTCCCAACGTGTACTCTGAGGGTTTGTTCACGCATTCGCAGGCTCTCGAGAGCCATCGTGACCCGACAGTGGGTGCAGGTGGAATGAAGGACCAAAAGGGTAAGTATTGGAAAATCACGGACGTGCCCCTGGTTCACTGAGCAACGTTCACACACATCAAGGAAAATACGGTAAGTACGTAACACAGGCTCCACTGGGAACACAGTTATACTTTGCTGTGGCCTCACTTGCTCCTCCCAATGATGACACATTCAGGCTACGTCCTGAGTTCCAGTTCAGCCGCTACTGGAGCTCAGGATTAGCTGGGAAAAGCAAGGCAAAGAAGACCAGGCACGGGCACTGCGGGAACCGGGAGATGGCCTGGCGGTTAGAGCTTTTTGCTGGGAAGCCAAAGGAACCCGGTTCGACTCCCCGGGACGCATGCGAGCCCGATGCACAAGGGGGCGCTCATGTGCGGTAGGGCGCCCGGTGTGCCAGTTCCCTCTATCTCTCCCTTTCTCCTCCCTATCTCTGTCTGTTTCTCTCTCACATTTAAAGAAGTAAAATACTTTCTTTTCCTTGTGGGGGCGGGGGGACGTCAATGTGCTCAACACAGGTTACTGAAGAGTGACGGCCTCCTTGCCCAGCACCTGTCATGTGTACCTAGGAATTTTATTCTGATTCAAATCCCATTCCAAACACGTCCAGAAGGAATTGAAGAACCTATGTGAGTGGTGTTCCATCCACAAGCAAGACTGCTGCCGCCTGTGACATTGGGTGGAAGCAAAGCACCGCTCCTTAGAAGTCCTGGAGTTGTCAGCCTCTCTCTCAAGAAAGCTGGACCAGCATCCCTGCACGGTTTAGAAAAGGGGACACCTCATCGTCACCAGGGACAGGGGAAAGTGGGCAGTCCAGGCGAGTGGACTCAGGCGTTCTCGACGATTTTAAAATGCCCGATTGTTAGATGTGTGAGGCAGCCTCACCTGGTCCGTCAGCTGGCCCGGCACTCGTGGAGGCCCTCCTCCTTCAGCCAATGAAAGGATACTTTCTGGAGCTCTCTTATTCCCAGAGAAACACACCCTTCGGGCCCTGCTCCCTCACATTTCAGACATCCCCATTCCAGTAGGCTCAACACTTGTACGTGAGGGGGTGAACCCGAAAAAATTGCTCAATTTGAGCAACAGCGACTCGGCCAGGCATATGGCCGTGCCTCAGCCGCCTTTGTGGATGGGATAAAACTGACCCATTTTCTGAAGACAGCCGATTCCCTAACCTTGGCTGAGAGCCTTGCTCTCAGCCAAGGTTAGGGAATCGGGAGCTTTTCAGACCCAGAGAATGCCACGACCATGCAGGGAATCTCTGTGCGCTAGGGAAAGGAGGCCCCTGACACGCACGTGACTTAAGTGGTCACATGCGCATGGGACATGCAGAGCTTACAGGTGAAGTGAGACACTCCCTATGAGTCCTGAGCCCCTTTCTAGCCGGACGACTGACGTCTGTTTGAGGCAGCAGACACACAGAAGTGTCCCTAGTTCGAGAGGGCAAACAGAATATGAGTAAAACCCGTATGCAAGTATGCACATTCTTCATGCCTTATAGGCCCAGGGCAAAATTGCTGAAGCCAGGCCAGGACGACTTAGGAGTGTCGGGTTCCCAACGTGTACTCTGAGGGTTTGTTCACGCATTCGCAGGCTCTCGAGAGCCATCGTGACCCGACAGTGGGTGCAGGTGGAATGAAGGACCAAAAGGGTAAGTATTGGAAAATCACGGACGTGCCCCTGGTTCACTGAGCAACGTTCACACACATCAAGGAAAATACGGTAAGTACGTAACACAGGCTCCACTGGGAACACAGTTATACTTTGCTGTGGCCTCACTTGCTCCTCCCAATGATGACACATTCAGGCTACGTCCTGAGTTCCAGTTCAGCCGCTACTGGAGCTCAGGATTAGCTGGGAAAAGCAAGGCAAAGAAGACCAGGCACGGGCACTGCGGGAACCGGGAGATGGCCTGGCGGTTAGAGCTTTTTGCTGGGAAGCCAAAGGAACCCGGTTCGACTCCCCGGGACGCATGCGAGCCCGATGCACAAGGGGGCGCTCATGTGCGGTAGGGCGCCCGGTGTGCCAGTTCCCTCTATCTCTCCCTTTCTCCTCCCTATCTCTGTCTGTTTCTCTCTCACATTTAAAGAAGTAAAATACTTTCTTTTCCTTGTGGGGGCGGGGGGACGTCAATGTGCTCAACACAGGTTACTGAAGAGTGACGGCCTCCTTGCCCAGCACCTGTCATGTGTACCTAGGAATTTTATTCTGATTCAAATCCCATTCCAAACACGTCCAGAAGGAATTGAAGAACCTATGTGAGTGGTGTTCCATCCACAAGCAAGACTGCTGCCGCCTGTGACATTGGGTGGAAGCAAAGCACCGCTCCTTAGAAGTCCTGGAGTTGTCAGCCTCTCTCTCAAGAAAGCTGGACCAGCATCCCTGCACGGTTTAGAAAAGGGGACACCTCATCGTCACCAGGGACAGGGGAAAGTGGGCAGTCCAGGCGAGTGGACTCAGGCGTTCTCGACGATTTTAAAATGCCCGATTGTTTGATGTGTGAGGCAGCCTCACCTGGTCCGTCAGCTGGCCCGGCACTCGTGGAGGCCCTCCTCCTTCAGCCAATGAAAGGATACTTTCTGGAGCTCTCTTATTCCCAGAGAAACACACCCTTCGGGCCCTGCTCCCTCACATTTCAGACATCCCCATTCCAGTAGGCTCAACACTTGTACGTGAGGGGGTGAACCCGAAAAAATTGCTCAATTTGAGCAACAGCGACTCGGCCAGGCATATGGCCGTGCCTCAGCCGCCTTTGTGGATGGGATAAAACTGACCCATTTTCTGAAGACAGCCGATTCCCTAACCTTGGCTGAGAGCCTTGCTCTCAGCCAAGGTTAGGGAATCGGGAGCTTTTCAGACCCAGAGAATGCCACGACCATGCAGGGAATCTCTGTGCGCTAGGGAAAGGAGGCCCCTGACACGCACGTGACTTAAGTGGTCACATGCGCATGGGACATGCAGAGCTTACAGGTGAAGTGAGACACTCCCTATGAGTCCTGAGCCCCTTTCTAGCCGGACGACTGACGTCTGTTTGAGGCAGCAGACACACAGAAGTGTCCCTAGTTCGAGAGGGCAAACAGAATATGAGTAAAACCCGTATGCAAGTATGCACATTCTTCATGCCTTATAGGCCCAGGGCAAAATTGCTGAAGCCAGGCCAGGACGACTTAGGAGTGTCGGGTTCCCAACGTGTACTCTGAGGGTTTGTTCACGCATTCGCAGGCTCTCGAGAGCCATCGTGACCCGACAGTGGGTGCAGGTGGAATGAAGGACCAAAAGGGTAAGTATTGGAAAATCACGGACGTGCCCCTGGTTCACTGAGCAACGTTCACACACATCAAGGAAAATACGGTAAGTACGTAACACAGGCTCCACTGGGAACACAGTTATACTTTGCTGTGGCCTCACTTGCTCCTCCCAATGATGACACATTCAGGCTACGTCCTGAGTTCCAGTTCAGCCGCTACTGGAGCTCAGGATTAGCTGGGAAAAGCAAGGCAAAGAAGACCAGGCACGGGCACTGCGGGAACCGGGAGATGGCCTGGCGGTTAGAGCTTTTTGCTGGGAAGCCAAAGGAACCCGGTTCGACTCCCCGGGACGCATGCGAGCCCGATGCACAAGGGGGCGCTCATGTGCGGTAGGGCGCCCGGTGTGCCAGTTCCCTCTATCTCTCCCTTTCTCCTCCCTATCTCTGTCTGTTTCTCTCTCACATTTAAAGAAGTAAAATACTTTCTTTTCCTTGTGGGGGCGGGGGGACGTCAATGTGCTCAACACAGGTTACTGAAGAGTGACGGCCTCCTTGCCCAGCACCTGTCATGTGTACCTAGGAATTTTATTCTGATTCAAATCCCATTCCAAACACGTCCAGAAGGAATTGAAGAACCTATGTGAGTGGTGTTCCATCCACAAGCAAGACTGCTGCCGCCTGTGACATTGGGTGGAAGCAAAGCACCGCTCCTTAGAAGTCCTGGAGTTGTCAGCCTCTCTCTCAAGAAAGCTGGACCAGCATCCCTGCACGGTTTAGAAAAGGGGACACCTCATCGTCACCAGGGACAGGGGAAAGTGGGCAGTCCAGGCGAGTGGACTCAGGCGTTCTCGACGATTTTAAAATGCCCGATTGTTAGATGTGTGAGGCAGCCTCACCTGGTCCGTCAGCTGGCCCGGCACTCGTGGAGGCCCTCCTCCTTCAGCCAATGAAAGGATACTTTCTGGAGCTCTCTTATTCCCAGAGAAACACACCCTTCGGGCCCTGCTCCCTCACATTTCAGACATCCCCATTCCAGTAGGCTCAACACTTGTACGTGAGGGGGTGAACCCGAAAAAATTGCTCAATTTGAGCAACAGCGACTCGGCCAGGCATATGGCCGTGCCTCAGCCGCCTTTGTGGATGGGATAAAACTGACCCATTTTCTGAAGACAGCCGATTCCCTAACCTTGGCTGAGAGCCTTGCTCTCAGCCAAGGTTAGGGAATCGGGAGCTTTTCAGACCCAGAGAATGCCACGACCATGCAGGGAATCTCTGTGCGCTAGGGAAAGGAGGCCCCTGACACGCACGTGACTTAAGTGGTCACATGCGCATGGGACATGCAGAGCTTACAGGTGAAGTGAGACACTCCCTATGAGTCCTGAGCCCCTTTCTAGCCGGACGACTGACGTCTGTTTGAGGCAGCAGACACACAGAAGTGTCCCTAGTTCGAGAGGGCAAACAGAATATGAGTAAAACCCGTATGCAAGTATGCACATTCTTCATGCCTTATAGGCCCAGGGCAAAATTGCTGAAGCCAGGCCAGGACGACTTAGGAGTGTCGGGTTCCCAACGTGTACTCTGAGGGTTTGTTCACGCATTCGCAGGCTCTCGAGAGCCATCGTGACCCGACAGTGGGTGCAGGTGGAATGAAGGACCAAAAGGGTAAGTATTGGAAAATCACGGACGTGCCCCTGGTTCACTGAGCAACGTTCACACACATCAAGGAAAATACGGTAAGTACGTAACACAGGCTCCACTGGGAACACAGTTATACTTTGCTGTGGCCTCACTTGCTCCTCCCAATGATGACACATTCAGGCTACGTCCTGAGTTCCAGTTCAGCCGCTACTGGAGCTCAGGATTAGCTGGGAAAAGCAAGGCAAAGAAGACCAGGCACGGGCACTGCGGGAACCGGGAGATGGCCTGGCGGTTAGAGCTTTTTGCTGGGAAGCCAAAGGAACCCGGTTCGACTCCCCGGGACGCATGCGAGCCCGATGCACAAGGGGGCGCTCATGTGCGGTAGGGCGCCCGGTGTGCCAGTTCCCTCTATCTCTCCCTTTCTCCTCCCTATCTCTGTCTGTTTCTCTCTCACATTTAAAGAAGTAAAATACTTTCTTTTCCTTGTGGGGGCGGGGGGACGTCAATGTGCTCAACACAGGTTACTGAAGAGTGACGGCCTCCTTGCCCAGCACCTGTCATGTGTACCTAGGAATTTTATTCTGATTCAAATCCCATTCCAAACACGTCCAGAAGGAATTGAAGAACCTATGTGAGTGGTGTTCCATCCACAAGCAAGACTGCTGCCGCCTGTGACATTGGGTGGAAGCAAAGCACCGCTCCTTAGAAGTCCTGGAGTTGTCAGCCTCTCTCTCAAGAAAGCTGGACCAGCATCCCTGCACGGTTTAGAAAAGGGGACACCTCATCGTCACCAGGGACAGGGGAAAGTGGGCAGTCCAGGCGAGTGGACTCAGGCGTTCTCGACGATTTTAAAATGCCCGAATGTTTGATGTGTGAGGCAGCCTCACCTGGTCCGTCAGCTGGCCCGGCACTCGTGGAGGCCCTCCTCCTTCAGCCAATGAAAGGATACTTTCTGGAGCTCTCTTATTCCCAGAGAAACACACCCTTCGGGCCCTGCTCCCTCACATTTCAGACATCCCCATTCCAGTAGGCTCAACACTTGTACGTGAGGGGGTGAACCCGAAAAAATTGCTCAATTTGAGCAACAGCGACTCGGCCAGGCATATGGCCGTGCCTCAGCCGCCTTTGTGGATGGGATAAAACTGACCCATTTTCTGAAGACAGCCGATTCCCTAACCTTGGCTGAGAGCCTTGCTCTCAGCCAAGGTTAGGGAATCGGGAGCTTTTCAGACCCAGAGAATGCCACGACCATGCAGGGAATCTCTGTGCGCTAGGGAAAGGAGGCCCCTGACACGCACGTGACTTAAGTGGTCACATGCGCATGGGACATGCAGAGCTTACAGGTGAAGTGAGACACTCCCTATGAGTCCTGAGCCCCTTTCTAGCCGGACGACTGACGTCTGTTTGAGGCAGCAGACACACAGAAGTGTCCCTAGTTCGAGAGGGCAAACAGAATATGAGTAAAACCCGTATGCAAGTATGCACATTCTTCATGCCTTATAGGCCCAGGGCAAAATTGCTGAAGCCAGGCCAGGACGACTTAGGAGTGTCGGGTTCCCAACGTGTACTCTGAGGGTTTGTTCACGCATTCGCAGGCTCTCGAGAGCCATCGTGACCCGACAGTGGGTGCAGGTGGAATGAAGGACCAAAAGGGTAAGTATTGGAAAATCACGGACGTGCCCCTGGTTCACTGAGCAACGTTCACACACATCAAGGAAAATACGGTAAGTACGTAACACAGGCTCCACTGGGAACACAGTTATACTTTGCTGTGGCCTCACTTGCTCCTCCCAATGATGACACATTCAGGCTACGTCCTGAGTTCCAGTTCAGCCGCTACTGGAGCTCAGGATTAGCTGGGAAAAGCAAGGCAAAGAAGACCAGGCACGGGCACTGCGGGAACCGGGAGATGGCCTGGCGGTTAGAGCTTTTTGCTGGGAAGCCAAAGGAACCCGGTTCGACTCCCCGGGACGCATGCGAGCCCGATGCACAAGGGGGCGCTCATGTGCGGTAGGGCGCCCGGTGTGCCAGTTCCCTCTATCTCTCCCTTTCTCCTCCCTATCTCTGTCTGTTTCTCTCTCACATTTAAAGAAGTAAAATACTTTCTTTTCCTTGTGGGGGCGGGGGGACGTCAATGTGCTCAACACAGGTTACTGAAGAGTGACGGCCTCCTTGCCCAGCACCTGTCATGTGTACCTAGGAATTTTATTCTGATTCAAATCCCATTCCAAACACGTCCAGAAGGAATTGAAGAACCTATGTGAGTGGTGTTCCATCCACAAGCAAGACTGCTGCCGCCTGTGACATTGGGTGGAAGCAAAGCACCGCTCCTTAGAAGTCCTGGAGTTGTCAGCCTCTCTCTCAAGAAAGCTGGACCAGCATCCCTGCACGGTTTAGAAAAGGGGACACCTCATCGTCACCAGGGACAGGGGAAAGTGGGCAGTCCAGGCGAGTGGACTCAGGCGTTCTCGACGATTTTAAAATGCCCGATTGTTAGATGTGTGAGGCAGCCTCACCTGGTCCGTCAGCTGGCCCGGCACTCGTGGAGGCCCTCCTCCTTCAGCCAATGAAAGGATACTTTCTGGAGCTCTCTTATTCCCAGAGAAACACACCCTTCGGGCCCTGCTCCCTCACATTTCAGACATCCCCATTCCAGTAGGCTCAACACTTGTACGTGAGGGGGTGAACCCGAAAAAATTGCTCAATTTGAGCAACAGCGACTCGGCCAGGCATATGGCCGTGCCTCAGCCGCCTTTGTGGATGGGATAAAACTGACCCATTTTCTGAAGACAGCCGATTCCCTAACCTTGGCTGAGAGCCTTGCTCTCAGCCAAGGTTAGGGAATCGGGAGCTTTTCAGACCCAGAGAATGCCACGACCATGCAGGGAATCTCTGTGCGCTAGGGAAAGGAGGCCCCTGACACGCACGTGACTTAAGTGGTCACATGCGCATGGGACATGCAGAGCTTACAGGTGAAGTGAGACACTCCCTATGAGTCCTGAGCCCCTTTCTAGCCGGACGACTGACGTCTGTTTGAGGCAGCAGACACACAGAAGTGTCCCTAGTTCGAGAGGGCAAACAGAATATGAGTAAAACCCGTATGCAAGTATGCACATTCTTCATGCCTTATAGGCCCAGGGCAAAATTGCTGAAGCCAGGCCAGGACGACTTAGGAGTGTCGGGTTCCCAACGTGTACTCTGAGGGTTTGTTCACGCATTCGCAGGCTCTCGAGAGCCATCGTGACCCGACAGTGGGTGCAGGTGGAATGAAGGACCAAAAGGGTAAGTATTGGAAAATCACGGACGTGCCCCTGGTTCACTGAGCAACGTTCACACACATCAAGGAAAATACGGTAAGTACGTAACACAGGCTCCACTGGGAACACAGTTATACTTTGCTGTGGCCTCACTTGCTCCTCCCAATGATGACACATTCAGGCTACGTCCTGAGTTCCAGTTCAGCCGCTACTGGAGCTCAGGATTAGCTGGGAAAAGCAAGGCAAAGAAGACCAGGCACGGGCACTGCGGGAACCGGGAGATGGCCTGGCGGTTAGAGCTTTTTGCTGGGAAGCCAAAGGAACCCGGTTCGACTCCCCGGGACGCATGCGAGCCCGATGCACAAGGGGGCGCTCATGTGCGGTAGGGCGCCCGGTGTGCCAGTTCCCTCTATCTCTCCCTTTCTCCTCCCTATCTCTGTCTGTTTCTCTCTCACATTTAAAGAAGTAAAATACTTTCTTTTCCTTGTGGGGGCGGGGGGACGTCAATGTGCTCAACACAGGTTACTGAAGAGTGACGGCCTCCTTGCCCAGCACCTGTCATGTGTACCTAGGAATTTTATTCTGATTCAAATCCCATTCCAAACACGTCCAGAAGGAATTGAAGAACCTATGTGAGTGGTGTTCCATCCACAAGCAAGACTGCTGCCGCCTGTGACATTGGGTGGAAGCAAAGCACCGCTCCTTAGAAGTCCTGGAGTTGTCAGCCTCTCTCTCAAGAAAGCTGGACCAGCATCCCTGCACGGTTTAGAAAAGGGGACACCTCATCGTCACCAGGGACAGGGGAAAGTGGGCAGTCCAGGCGAGTGGACTCAGGCGTTCTCGACGATTTTAAAATGCCCGATTGTTAGATGTGTGAGGCAGCCTCACCTGATCCGTCAGCTGGCCCGGCACTCGTGGAGGCCCTCCTCCTTCAGCCAATGAAAGGATACTTTCTGGAGCTCTCTTATTCCCAGAGAAACACACCCTTCGGGCCCTGCTCCCTCACATTTCAGACATCCCCATTCCAGTAGGCTCAACACTTGTACGTGAGGGGGTGAACCCGAAAAAATTGCTCAATTTGAGCAACAGCGACTCGGCCAGGCATATGGCCGTGCCTCAGCCGCCTTTGTGGATGGGATAAAACTGACCCATTTTCTGAAGACAGCCGATTCCCTAACCTTGGCTGAGAGCCTTGCTCTCAGCCAAGGTTAGGGAATCGGGAGCTTTTCAGACCCAGAGAATGCCACGACCATGCAGGGAATCTCTGTGCGCTAGGGAAAGGAGGCCCCTGACACGCACGTGACTTAAGTGGTCACATGCGCATGGGACATGCAGAGCTTACAGGTGAAGTGAGACACTCCCTATGAGTCCTGAGCCCCTTTCTAGCCGGACGACTGACGTCTGTTTGAGGCAGCAGACACACAGAAGTGTCCCTAGTTCGAGAGGGCAAACAGAATATGAGTAAAACCCGTATGCAAGTATGCACATTCTTCATGCCTTATAGGCCCAGGGCAAAATTGCTGAAGCCAGGCCAGGACGACTTAGGAGTGTCGGGTTCCCAACGTGTACTCTGAGGGTTTGTTCACGCATTCGCAGGCTCTCGAGAGCCATCGTGACCCGACAGTGGGTGCAGGTGGAATGAAGGACCAAAAGGGTAAGTATTGGAAAATCACGGACGTGCCCCTGGTTCACTGAGCAACGTTCACACACATCAAGGAAAATACGGTAAGTACGTAACACAGGCTCCACTGGGAACACAGTTATACTTTGCTGTGGCCTCACTTGCTCCTCCCAATGATGACACATTCAGGCTACGTCCTGAGTTCCAGTTCAGCCGCTACTGGAGCTCAGGATTAGCTGGGAAAAGCAAGGCAAAGAAGACCAGGCACGGGCACTGCGGGAACCGGGAGATGGCCTGGCGGTTAGAGCTTTTTGCTGGGAAGCCAAAGGAACCCGGTTCGACTCCCCGGGACGCATGCGAGCCCGATGCACAAGGGGGCGCTCATGTGCGGTAGGGCGCCCGGTGTGCCAGTTCCCTCTATCTCTCCCTTTCTCCTCCCTATCTCTGTCTGTTTCTCTCTCACATTTAAAGAAGTAAAATACTTTCTTTTCCTTGTGGGGGCGGGGGGACGTCAATGTGCTCAACACAGGTTACTGAAGAGTGACGGCCTCCTTGCCCAGCACCTGTCATGTGTACCTAGGAATTTTATTCTGATTCAAATCCCATTCCAAACACGTCCAGAAGGAATTGAAGAACCTATGTGAGTGGTGTTCCATCCACAAGCAAGACTGCTGCCGCCTGTGACATTGGGTGGAAGCAAAGCACCGCTCCTTAGAAGTCCTGGAGTTGTCAGCCTCTCTCTCAAGAAAGCTGGACCAGCATCCCTGCACGGTTTAGAAAAGGGGACACCTCATCGTCACCAGGGACAGGGGAAAGTGGGCAGTCCAGGCGAGTGGACTCAGGCGTTCTCGACGATTTTAAAATGCCCGATTGTTAGATGTGTGAGGCAGCCTCACCTGGTCCGTCAGCTGGCCCGGCACTCGTGGAGGCCCTCCTCCTTCAGCCAATGAAAGGATACTTTCTGGAGCTCTCTTATTCCCAGAGAAACACACCCTTCGGGCCCTGCTCCCTCACATTTCAGACATCCCCATTCCAGTAGGCTCAACACTTGTACGTGAGGGGGTGAACCCGAAAAAATTGCTCAATTTGAGCAACAGCGACTCGGCCAGGCATATGGCCGTGCCTCAGCCGCCTTTGTGGATGGGATAAAACTGACCCATTTTCTGAAGACAGCCGATTCCCTAACCTTGGCTGAGAGCCTTGCTCTCAGCCAAGGTTAGGGAATCGGGAGCTTTTCAGACCCAGAGAATGCCACGACCATGCAGGGAATCTCTGTGCGCTAGGGAAAGGAGGCCCCTGACACGCACGTGACTTAAGTGGTCACATGCGCATGGGACATGCAGAGCTTACAGGTGAAGTGAGACACTCCCTATGAGTCCTGAGCCCCTTTCTAGCCGGACGACTGACGTCTGTTTGAGGCAGCAGACACACAGAAGTGTCCCTAGTTCGAGAGGGCAAACAGAATATGAGTAAAACCCGTATGCAAGTATGCACATTCTTCATGCCTTATAGGCCCAGGGCAAAATTGCTGAAGCCAGGCCAGGACGACTTAGGAGTGTCGGGTTCCCAACGTGTACTCTGAGGGTTTGTTCACGCATTCGCAGGCTCTCGAGAGCCATCGTGACCCGACAGTGGGTGCAGGTGGAATGAAGGACCAAAAGGGTAAGTATTGGAAAATCACGGACGTGCCCCTGGTTCACTGAGCAACGTTCACACACATCAAGGAAAATACGGTAAGTACGTAACACAGGCTCCACTGGGAACACAGTTATACTTTGCTGTGGCCTCACTTGCTCCTCCCAATGATGACACATTCAGGCTACGTCCTGAGTTCCAGTTCAGCCGCTACTGGAGCTCAGGATTAGCTGGGAAAAGCAAGGCAAAGAAGACCAGGCACGGGCACTGCGGGAACCGGGAGATGGCCTGGCGGTTAGAGCTTTTTGCTGGGAAGCCAAAGGAACCCGGTTCGACTCCCCGGGACGCATGCGAGCCCGATGCACAAGGGGGCGCTCATGTGCGGTAGGGCGCCCGGTGTGCCAGTTCCCTCTATCTCTCCCTTTCTCCTCCCTATCTCTGTCTGTTTCTCTCTCACATTTAAAGAAGTAAAATACTTTCTTTTCCTTGTGGGGGCGGGGGGACGTCAATGTGCTCAACACAGGTTACTGAAGAGTGACGGCCTCCTTGCCCAGCACCTGTCATGTGTACCTAGGAATTTTATTCTGATTCAAATCCCATTCCAAACACGTCCAGAAGGAATTGAAGAACCTATGTGAGTGGTGTTCCATCCACAAGCAAGACTGCTGCCGCCTGTGACATTGGGTGGAAGCAAAGCACCGCTCCTTAGAAGTCCTGGAGTTGTCAGCCTCTCTCTCAAGAAAGCTGGACCAGCATCCCTGCACGGTTTAGAAAAGGGGACACCTCATCGTCACCAGGGACAGGGGAAAGTGGGCAGTCCAGGCGAGTGGACTCAGGCGTTCTCGACGATTTTAAAATGCCCGAATGTTTGATGTGTGAGGCAGCCTCACCTGATCCGTCAGCTGGCCCGGCACTCGTGGAGGCCCTCCTCCTTCAGCCAATGAAAGGATACTTTCTGGAGCTCTCTTATTCCCAGAGAAACACACCCTTCGGGCCCTGCTCCCTCACATTTCAGACATCCCCATTCCAGTAGGCTCAACACTTGTACGTGAGGGGGTGAACCCGAAAAAATTGCTCAATTTGAGCAACAGCGACTCGGCCAGGCATATGGCCGTGCCTCAGCCGCCTTTGTGGATGGGATAAAACTGACCCATTTTCTGAAGACAGCCGATTCCCTAACCTTGGCTGAGAGCCTTGCTCTCAGCCAAGGTTAGGGAATCGGGAGCTTTTCAGACCCAGAGAATGCCACGACCATGCAGGGAATCTCTGTGCGCTAGGGAAAGGAGGCCCCTGACACGCACGTGACTTAAGTGGTCACATGCGCATGGGACATGCAGAGCTTACAGGTGAAGTGAGACACTCCCTATGAGTCCTGAGCCCCTTTCTAGCCGGACGACTGACGTCTGTTTGAGGCAGCAGACACACAGAAGTGTCCCTAGTTCGAGAGGGCAAACAGAATATGAGTAAAACCCGTATGCAAGTATGCACATTCTTCATGCCTTATAGGCCCAGGGCAAAATTGCTGAAGCCAGGCCAGGACGACTTAGGAGTGTCGGGTTCCCAACGTGTACTCTGAGGGTTTGTTCACGCATTCGCAGGCTCTCGAGAGCCATCGTGACCCGACAGTGGGTGCAGGTGGAATGAAGGACCAAAAGGGTAAGTATTGGAAAATCACGGACGTGCCCCTGGTTCACTGAGCAACGTTCACACACATCAAGGAAAATACGGTAAGTACGTAACACAGGCTCCACTGGGAACACAGTTATACTTTGCTGTGGCCTCACTTGCTCCTCCCAATGATGACACATTCAGGCTACGTCCTGAGTTCCAGTTCAGCCGCTACTGGAGCTCAGGATTAGCTGGGAAAAGCAAGGCAAAGAAGACCAGGCACGGGCACTGCGGGAACCGGGAGATGGCCTGGCGGTTAGAGCTTTTTGCTGGGAAGCCAAAGGAACCCGGTTCGACTCCCCGGGACGCATGCGAGCCCGATGCACAAGGGGGCGCTCATGTGCGGTAGGGCGCCCGGTGTGCCAGTTCCCTCTATCTCTCCCTTTCTCCTCCCTATCTCTGTCTGTTTCTCTCTCACATTTAAAGAAGTAAAATACTTTCTTTTCCTTGTGGGGGCGGGGGGACGTCAATGTGCTCAACACAGGTTACTGAAGAGTGACGGCCTCCTTGCCCAGCACCTGTCATGTGTACCTAGGAATTTTATTCTGATTCAAATCCCATTCCAAACACGTCCAGAAGGAATTGAAGAACCTATGTGAGTGGTGTTCCATCCACAAGCAAGACTGCTGCCGCCTGTGACATTGGGTGGAAGCAAAGCACCGCTCCTTAGAAGTCCTGGAGTTGTCAGCCTCTCTCTCAAGAAAGCTGGACCAGCATCCCTGCACGGTTTAGAAAAGGGGACACCTCATCGTCACCAGGGACAGGGGAAAGTGGGCAGTCCAGGCGAGTGGACTCAGGCGTTCTCGACGATTTTAAAATGCCCGATTGTTAGATGTGTGAGGCAGCCTCACCTGGTCCGTCAGCTGGCCCGGCACTCGTGGAGGCCCTCCTCCTTCAGCCAATGAAAGGATACTTTCTGGAGCTCTCTTATTCCCAGAGAAACACACCCTTCGGGCCCTGCTCCCTCACATTTCAGACATCCCCATTCCAGTAGGCTCAACACTTGTACGTGAGGGGGTGAACCCGAAAAAATTGCTCAATTTGAGCAACAGCGACTCGGCCAGGCATATGGCCGTGCCTCAGCCGCCTTTGTGGATGGGATAAAACTGACCCATTTTCTGAAGACAGCCGATTCCCTAACCTTGGCTGAGAGCCTTGCTCTCAGCCAAGGTTAGGGAATCGGGAGCTTTTCAGACCCAGAGAATGCCACGACCATGCAGGGAATCTCTGTGCGCTAGGGAAAGGAGGCCCCTGACACGCACGTGACTTAAGTGGTCACATGCGCATGGGACATGCAGAGCTTACAGGTGAAGTGAGACACTCCCTATGAGTCCTGAGCCCCTTTCTAGCCGGACGACTGACGTCTGTTTGAGGCAGCAGACACACAGAAGTGTCCCTAGTTCGAGAGGGCAAACAGAATATGAGTAAAACCCGTATGCAAGTATGCACATTCTTCATGCCTTATAGGCCCAGGGCAAAATTGCTGAAGCCAGGCCAGGACGACTTAGGAGTGTCGGGTTCCCAACGTGTACTCTGAGGGTTTGTTCACGCATTCGCAGGCTCTCGAGAGCCATCGTGACCCGACAGTGGGTGCAGGTGGAATGAAGGACCAAAAGGGTAAGTATTGGAAAATCACGGACGTGCCCCTGGTTCACTGAGCAACGTTCACACACATCAAGGAAAATACGGTAAGTACGTAACACAGGCTCCACTGGGAACACAGTTATACTTTGCTGTGGCCTCACTTGCTCCTCCCAATGATGACACATTCAGGCTACGTCCTGAGTTCCAGTTCAGCCGCTACTGGAGCTCAGGATTAGCTGGGAAAAGCAAGGCAAAGAAGACCAGGCACGGGCACTGTGGGAACCGGGAGATGGCCTGGCGGTTAGAGCTTTTTGCTGGGAAGCCAAAGGAACCCGGTTCGACTCCCCGGGACGCATGCGAGCCCGATGCACAAGGGGGCGCTCATGTGCGGTAGGGCGCCCGGTGTGCCAGTTCCCTCTATCTCTCCCTTTCTCCTCCCTATCTCTGTCTGTTTCTCTCTCACATTTAAAGAAGTAAAATACTTTCTTTTCCTTGTGGGGGCGGGGGGACGTCAATGTGCTCAACACAGGTTACTGAAGAGTGACGGCCTCCTTGCCCAGCACCTGTCATGTGTACCTAGGAATTTTATTCTGATTCAAATCCCATTCCAAACACGTCCAGAAGGAATTGAAGAACCTATGTGAGTGGTGTTCCATCCACAAGCAAGACTGCTGCCGCCTGTGACATTGGGTGGAAGCAAAGCACCGCTCCTTAGAAGTCCTGGAGTTGTCAGCCTCTCTCTCAAGAAAGCTGGACCAGCATCCCTGCACGGTTTAGAAAAGGGGACACCTCATCGTCACCAGGGACAGGGGAAAGTGGGCAGTCCAGGCGAGTGGACTCAGGCGTTCTCGACGATTTTAAAATGCCCGATTGTTAGATGTGTGAGGCAGCCTCACCTGGTCCGTCAGCTGGCCCGGCACTCGTGGAGGCCCTCCTCCTTCAGCCAATGAAAGGATACTTTCTGGAGCTCTCTTATTCCCAGAGAAACACACCCTTCGGGCCCTGCTCCCTCACATTTCAGACATCCCCATTCCAGTAGGCTCAACACTTGTACGTGAGGGGGTGAACCCGAAAAAATTGCTCAATTTGAGCAACAGCGACTCGGCCAGGCATATGGCCGTGCCTCAGCCGCCTTTGTGGATGGGATAAAACTGACCCATTTTCTGAAGACAGCCGATTCCCTAACCTTGGCTGAGAGCCTTGCTCTCAGCCAAGGTTAGGGAATCGGGAGCTTTTCAGACCCAGAGAATGCCACGACCATGCAGGGAATCTCTGTGCGCTAGGGAAAGGAGGCCCCTGACACGCACGTGACTTAAGTGGTCACATGCGCATGGGACATGCAGAGCTTACAGGTGAAGTGAGACACTCCCTATGAGTCCTGAGCCCCTTTCTAGCCGGACGACTGACGTCTGTTTGAGGCAGCAGACACACAGAAGTGTCCCTAGTTCGAGAGGGCAAACAGAATATGAGTAAAACCCGTATGCAAGTATGCACATTCTTCATGCCTTATAGGCCCAGGGCAAAATTGCTGAAGCCAGGCCAGGACGACTTAGGAGTGTCGGGTTCCCAACGTGTACTCTGAGGGTTTGTTCACGCATTCGCAGGCTCTCGAGAGCCATCGTGACCCGACAGTGGGTGCAGGTGGAATGAAGGACCAAAAGGGTAAGTATTGGAAAATCACGGACGTGCCCCTGGTTCACTGAGCAACGTTCACACACATCAAGGAAAATACGGTAAGTACGTAACACAGGCTCCACTGGGAACACAGTTATACTTTGCTGTGGCCTCACTTGCTCCTCCCAATGATGACACATTCAGGCTACGTCCTGAGTTCCAGTTCAGCCGCTACTGGAGCTCAGGATTAGCTGGGAAAAGCAAGGCAAAGAAGACCAGGCACGGGCACTGCGGGAACCGGGAGATGGCCTGGCGGTTAGAGCTTTTTGCTGGGAAGCCAAAGGAACCCGGTTCGACTCCCCGGGACGCATGCGAGCCCGATGCACAAGGGGGCGCTCATGTGCGGTAGGGCGCCCGGTGTGCCAGTTCCCTCTATCTCTCCCTTTCTCCTCCCTATCTCTGTCTGTTTCTCTCTCACATTTAAAGAAGTAAAATACTTTCTTTTCCTTGTGGGGGCGGGGGGACGTCAATGTGCTCAACACAGGTTACTGAAGAGTGACGGCCTCCTTGCCCAGCACCTGTCATGTGTACCTAGGAATTTTATTCTGATTCAAATCCCATTCCAAACACGTCCAGAAGGAATTGAAGAACCTATGTGAGTGGTGTTCCATCCACAAGCAAGACTGCTGCCGCCTGTGACATTGGGTGGAAGCAAAGCACCGCTCCTTAGAAGTCCTGGAGTTGTCAGCCTCTCTCTCAAGAAAGCTGGACCAGCATCCCTGCACGGTTTAGAAAAGGGGACACCTCATCGTCACCAGGGACAGGGGAAAGTGGGCAGTCCAGGCGAGTGGACTCAGGCGTTCTCGACGATTTTAAAATGCCCGATTGTTAGATGTGTGAGGCAGCCTCACCTGGTCCGTCAGCTGGCCCGGCACTCGTGGAGGCCCTCCTCCTTCAGCCAATGAAAGGATACTTTCTGGAGCTCTCTTATTCCCAGAGAAACACACCCTTCGGGCCCTGCTCCCTCACATTTCAGACATCCCCATTCCAGTAGGCTCAACACTTGTACGTGAGGGGGTGAACCCGAAAAAATTGCTCAATTTGAGCAACAGCGACTCGGCCAGGCATATGGCCGTGCCTCAGCCGCCTTTGTGGATGGGATAAAACTGACCCATTTTCTGAAGACAGCCGATTCCCTAACCTTGGCTGAGAGCCTTGCTCTCAGCCAAGGTTAGGGAATCGGGAGCTTTTCAGACCCAGAGAATGCCACGACCATGCAGGGAATCTCTGTGCGCTAGGGAAAGGAGGCCCCTGACACGCACGTGACTTAAGTGGTCACATGCGCATGGGACATGCAGAGCTTACAGGTGAAGTGAGACACTCCCTATGAGTCCTGAGCCCCTTTCTAGCCGGACGACTGACGTCTGTTTGAGGCAGCAGACACACAGAAGTGTCCCTAGTTCGAGAGGGCAAACAGAATATGAGTAAAACCCGTATGCAAGTATGCACATTCTTCATGCCTTATAGGCCCAGGGCAAAATTGCTGAAGCCAGGCCAGGAAGACTTAGGAGTGTCGGGTTCCCAACGTGTACTCTGAGGGTTTGTTCACGCATTCGCAGGCTCTCGAGAGCCATCGTGACCCGACAGTGGGTGCAGGTGGAATGAAGGACCAAAAGGGTAAGTATTGGAAAATCACGGACGTGCCCCTGGTCTCCTCTAACGCCTTTTATGCTTTCCATAAGGCGAGACTCAAATTCAAAGTCCCTGCCTATGACCTCCTGGTCTTTCCAGAATCTAGCCCTCAAGAGACCTACAGTCTTCATTCATTTCACTCTTCTCTGTTCATTCTTCCCATCCTAGCCTGCACACTGGACCACATACTGTCAAAGCAAAAACCCTCTCAGCTTGCTTTGGTTGTGTGGCCTTTGAATGTGTACTGACTCTACTCAGAACAACTTTCTGATATTTGTATTGTCTGCTCTTCAGAGGGCTTTCCTTGACCACCCAACTGAAATCACACCCCTAAAATTGTGGGTACACCATGTCTTTTTCTATACCCCAATGCCACTTTCTAGTTTTGACATTATATAGTGCATAACTCAGTCATTAATTTTCTGTATATGGTTTTTACTATAACTTGCAAAAGGAAAGGACTTTACCTATCTTGTTCACTGCTGTGTTTACAAATTTGAAGAGCCAGCTGTGGCACACACCGAGCAAATGTTTGTGACATGAATGAACAACTTATAAGTCGTGCCACCCCCTACATCCCCCTTTGCGTAATGACAGATAACCATGATGTCGTGGCCCTTCAGGGTACAGCTCTGCAGACATTCAACCTTCATATGCTGTAGCCTACTTTATCCCACCTTGGCCAAAATCCCTCCCCTTTCTCTGTCCATTTATGCTTCAGAAGATCCACAGCCTGTCCCAGACTTGCTTGAATTGTACACAGTAGCAGATAGAAGCTGCTACCCACCTTGTAGTGATATGCAGGTATGTTTCCTGTAGAGACAAGGTTAATTTGGAATAGTTCATCCCTTCATGAAGCTGGGGAAAAGTGACTGTTATTCATTTTATGTTTGAAAAGATGTAATAATCTAAGCAGAACCAAATGGAGCTACTGGCCATCTGAAACTATGAGCTCTCACACATGGGATCCAGCCTGTGTGGGTGTGTATACAATGGAAACACAAGCACATGTATTCCCCTTTACTCATCCCTACCTTCTGTTTCCTTCCTTGTGCCTCTGTTGCCTTAGGGTGGATAGTTGTTTGTTAAAAAAAAAGTCTGTGAAACCATGGGTGTCATAACACTAGTTTCAGGAGGGCTCTGGTTCTTAGAGATTGCATATGAACACTGATTCATCCAGCAAGATACATGCCAAGGTTGAAGTTCTCCCTCAGCTCAGCTTGCCATGGGATTTCCTCCCCATTCTACTGGCCAACTTCTCTACCACCTACAATGAGTATGAGTGAAAGAGGTGGAAATTATTCAAGAAAGGGGTTTATTTTTAGTACTTCAACATAGTACGCATAATTGTTATAATTTCTCAAATCCTTATTCTTCCTGCCTTCATTTACCATACATGAGTCATCTATTCTTAATGGCTGATGGTGTGGAAATAATAGCAGGTAGATGTGATGGAGGCAGAGACAGAAAGGGAAGTTGTAGAAATGATTCCAGAATTGTAGCTACAATTGCATTGGGGGTACAGAGGGCAATAAATTAAGGGTAACATTTGATGATGCAGGTAGTATGGTGGTGAAAGTGGACATTGTCATTGGAGGGATACAATGAGTAACATGCTTAAAATGGAAAGACCATAATTTTGTTTTGTCTTACCAATGGCTTGTTACCCATGAAAATTATATGCCCCTTCTCTGTCAGCTGCAAGTTTCTCAATATAAGGTTGTTTTCCTAGTCATCAGATTCTCTGTCCTCTTTTATCTACTCTTTGTTCTAAGATGTTAATTTTAAAGACTGACATCTGAAAATATGACACGTTGGTAAGCAAACCTTACTTTTAAAATGGTTTGTTGTTTCCTTTTATATTTATAGCAATGCTGAATCATTTTGGAAAATATGAAGATAGAAAAATCTTCAAAATGACCTCAGTAAAACAAAATGACCTGGGACCTACACAAATACCACCAAGATTTAACATGTTCCTGTCATTTCTTTCCATCCTTTCTCCTTTTCCCTTTTTCCTTCCTTTCCTACCTTCCTCCCTTCCTTACCATGTTCTACCTTTATATTTTAAATTGAAATTACAAGTCATTGATACCATGTTAGATATAAATCAAATTTACACAGTAAGCCTTTCTCATGTCATTAAACATTCCTTCAAAAAAATATTTTTAAGGCCTGAACAATAATATACTCTAAGTATATTTCATAATGTATTCATAAGAATGAGTCCTGAAGTTATTTCCAATTTATTTTTCTTCTAAAGGTCAGTTTCCCTGCGGTACCTGAGTGGTGCTCTTGGGACAATGGCTCCTGAGCTGGTTATGTGCAGTTATGCATATGTGATCGGAGGACCACAAGTGGAAGCAGTCACTGCCCTGGGGGAGTCTTCATCCAGTTTGAGAGAGAGACTGAAATGAAGTCACAACATTTATGAACTAGCAACATATCATCAAATGAGAATTACAGGGCTATGGAGCTGTATCCCACACCTAGCAGATCTCAGGGCACGATCAGGATAAAAAGCCGTGACTAATTCTTGGGCCCCCAGGAGGGATCAGAGGATCAGAGTTTATCCCACATGTGTCCAAACCCAAGTTCAAGGAAGTTGTGTTCCAGTTGATGTGTAAAGAAAGGTGTCATTTTAAGGTAACCTTTGAATGGCAACCAGCAGCACTACAAGCAAGGAAGAGGAGAGATGTCCTTTCAGATCAGGGGAAGGAGAAGCCAGGAAGCTTGGCTGGTAGGGGAGGTGCAGGACCAGCAAGGAGAGGGACTGGTAAGGCTTGAGATAACTCCCGAGGTTCTGAGTTGGGGATGTTGGGATGAAAATATTGCCTCAGGAAGATTTTCCAGGCGGCTGAGGCTGATGCATTGGAGTCGGGACACCCTGGGGACAGGGACATCTGTGCAGAAGGAGCTAAAAAAGGCATGGCTGACAATGACTGGATGTGGACAGTGGCGATGCGGTCATGGCTGACAATGACTGGATGTGGACGGGGACGATGTGATCATGGCTGACAATGACTGGATGTGGATGGAGACGATGTGATCATGGATGACAATGACTGGATGTGGACAGTGACGGTGTGATCATGGCTGACAATGAAGGGATGTGGATGGTGGTGATGCGATCATAGCTGAAAATGACTGGATGTGGACAGTGGTGATGTGATAATGGCTGACAATGACTGGATGTGGACGGTGGTGATGTGATCATGACTGACAATGACTGGATGTGGACGGTGGTAATGTGATCATGGCGGACAATCACTGGATATGGCCGGTGGTGATGTGATCATGGCTGAAAACGACTGGATGTGGACGGTGGTGATATGATCATGACTGACAGTGAATGGATGTGGAGAGTGGTGATGCGATCATGGCTGACAACGACTGGAAGTGGATGGTGGCGATGTCATAATAGCTGAAAATGACTGGATGTGGACGGTGATGATGTGATCATGGCTGACAATGACGGGATGTGGACGGTGGTGACGTGATCATGGTTGACAATGACTGGATGTGGATGGTGGCGATGTCATCATGGATGACAATGACTGGATATGGACGGTGAGGATGTGATCATGGCTGACAATGAAGGGATGTGGATTGTGGTGATGTGATCATGGGTGACAATGACTGGATGTGGACGATGGTGATGTGATCATGGCTGACAATGACTAGATGTGGATGGTAGTGACGTGATCATGACTGATAGTGACTGGATGTGAACGGTGGTGATGTGATCATGGCTGACAATGACTGGATGTGGACAGTGGCGATGCGATCATGGTTGACAATGACTAGATGTGCATGGTGGCTATGGGATCATGCCTAAAAATGACTGGATGAGGACGGTGGTGATGTGATCATGACTGACAATGACTCTATGTGGACGGTGGTGATGTGATCATGGCTGACAATGACTGGATGTGGACGGTGGCGATGCAATCATGGCCGACAATGACTGGATGTGGATGGTGGTGATGTGAACATGGCTGACAATGACTGGATGTGGACGTTGGTGATGTGATCATGGCTGACCATGACTGGATGTGGATGGTGGTAATATGATCATGGCTGAAAATGACTGGGTGTGTATGGTGGTATGCGATCATGGCCGACAATGACTGGATGTGGACGGTGGTGATGTGATCATGGCTGACAATGACTGGATGTGGAGGGTGACTATGTGATCATGGCTGACAATGACTGTATGTGGATGGTGGTGATGTGATCATGGCTGACAATGACTGGATGTGGACAGTGGCGATGCAGTCATGGCTGACAATGACTGGATGTGGACGGGGACGATGTGATCATGGCTGAAAATGAAGGGATGTGGATGGTGACGATGACATCATGGCTGACAATGACTGGATGTGGATGGAGATGATGGGATCATGGATGACAATGACTGGATGTGGACAGTGACGGTGTGATCATGGCTGACAATGAAGGGATGTGGATGGTGGTGATGCGATCATAGCTGAAAATGACTGGATGTGGACAGTGGTGATGTGATCATGGCTGACAATGACTGGATGTGGACGGTGGTGATATGATCATGGCGGACAATCACTGGATATGGACGGTGGTGATGTGATCATGGCTGAAAACGACTGGATGTGGACGGTGGTGATATGATCATGACTGACAGTGACTGGATGTGGAGAGTGGGGATGCGATCATGGCTGACAATGACTGGAAATGGATGGTGGCGATGTCATAATAGCTGAAAATGACTGGATGTGGACGGTGATGATGTGATCATGGCTGACAATAACGGGATGTGGACGGTGGTGACGTGATCATGGTTGACAATGACTGGATGTGGATGGTGGCAATGTCATCATGGATGACAATGACTGGATATGGACGGTGAGGATGTGATCATGGCTGACAATGAAGGGATGTGGATTGTGGTGATGTGATCATGGGTGACAATGACTGGATGTGGACGATTGTGATGTGATCATGGCTGACAATGACTAGATGTGGATGGTAGTGACGTGATCATGACTGATAGTGACTGGATGTGAACGGTGGTGATGTGATCATGGCTGACAATGACTGGATGTGCACAGTGGCGATGCGATCATGGTTGACAATGACTAGATGTGCATGGTGGCTATGGGATCATGCCTGACAATGACTGGATGAGGACGGTGGTGATGTGATCATGACTGACAATGACTCTATGTGGACGGTGGTGATGTGATCATGGCTGACAATGACTGGATGTGGACGGTGGCGATGCAATCATGGCCGACAATGACTGGATGTGGATGGTGGTGATGTGATCATGGCTGACAATGACTGGATGTGGACGTTGGTGATGTGATCATGGCTGACAATGACTGGATGTGGATGGTGACGATGTCATCATGGCTGACCATGACTGGATGTGGATGGTGGTAATGTGATCATGGCTGAAAATGACTGGGTGTGTATGGTGGTATGCGATCATGGCCGACAATGACTGGATGTGGACGGTGGTGATGTGATCATGGCTGACAATGACTGGATGTGGAGGGTGACTATGTGATCATGGCTGACAATGACTGTATGTGGATGGTGGTGATGTGATCATGGCTGACAATGACTGGATGTGGACAGTGGCGATGCGATCATGGTTGACAATGACTAGATGTGCATGGTGGCTATGGGATCATGGCTGACAATGACTGGATGAGGACGGTGGTGATGTGATCATGACTGACAATGACTCTATGTGGACGGTGGTGATGTAATCATAGCTGACAATGACTGGATGTGGACGGTGGCGATGCAATCATGGCCGACAATGAGTGGATGTGGATGGTGACGATGTGATCATGGCTGACAATGACTGGATGTGGACGTTGGTGATGTGATCATGGCTGACAATGACTGGATGTGGATGGTGACGATGTGATCATGGCTGACCATGACTGGATGTGGATGGTGGTAATGTGATCATGGCTGAAAATGACTGGGTGTGTATGGTGGTATGCGATCATGGCCGATAATGACTGGATGTGGACGGTGGTGATGTGATCATGGCTGACAATGACTGGATGTGGACGTTGATGATGTGATCATGGCTGACAATGACTAGATGAGGACGGTAGTGATGTGATCATGGCTGACAATGACTGGATGTGGATGTTGACGATGTGATCATGGATGACAATCACTGGATGTGGATGGTGGCAATGCAATCATGGCTGACAATGACTGGATGTGGATGGTGGTGATGCGATCATGGCCGACAATGACTGGATGTGGATGGTGGTGATGTGATCATGACTGACAATGACTGGATGTGGATGGTGATGATGTGATCATGGCTGACAATGACTGGATGTGCACGGTGGTGATGTGATCATGGTTGAAAACGACTGGATGCGGACGGTGGTGATGTGATCATGACTGACAATGACTGGCTGTGGATGGTGGTGATGCGATCATGACTGACAATGACAGAATGTGGGCAGTGGTGATATGATAATGACTTACAATGACTGGATGCAGATGGTGGTGATGTGATCACGGCTGACAATGGCCGGATGTGGACGGTGCTGATGTGATTATGGCTGACAATGACTGGATGTGGATGGTGGGATGAGATCATGGCTGACAATGACTGGATGTGTATGGTGGAATGAGATCATGTCCGACAATGACTGGATGTGGACGGTGGTGATGTGATCATGGCTGATAATAACTGGATTTGGATGGTGACGATGTGATCATGGCTGACAATGACTGGATGTGGATGGTGGTGATGTGATCATGGCTGACAATGACTGGATGTGGACGGTGAGGATGTGATCATCGCTGACAATGACTGGATGTGGATGTTGGTGATGTGATCATGGCAGAAAATGACTGGATGTGTATGGTGGGATGCGATCATGGCAGACAATGACTGGATGTGGACGGTGGTGATGTGATCATGCATGACAATGACTGGATGTGTATCGTGGGATGCGATCATGGCCGACAATGACTGGATGTGGACGGTGCTGATGTGATCATGGCTAACAATGACTGGATGTGGATGGTGACGATGTGATCATGGCCGACAATGACTAGATGTGCACGGTGGTGATGTGATCATGGCTGACAATACTGGAGGTGGACGGTGGTGATGAGATCATGGCCGATAATGACTGGATGTGGAGGGTAGTGATGTGATCATGGCTGACAATGGCTGGATGTGGACGGTGGCTATGTGATCATGGCTGAAATTGACTGGACTTGTATGGTGGGATGCGATCATGGCTGACAGTGACTGGATGTGGACGGTGGTGATGTGATCATGGATGACAATCACTGGATGTGGATGGTGACGATGAGATCATGGCTGACAATGACTGGATGTGGACGGTGACGATGTGATCATAGCTGACAATGAAGGGATGTGGATGGAGGTGATGCTATCATGGCTGACAATGACTGGATGTGGAGGGTGGTGATGTGATCATGGCTGACAATGACAGGATGTGGACGGTGACGATGTGATCATGGATAACAATGAAGGGATGTGGATGGTCGTGATGCGATCATGGCTGACAATGACTGGATATGGACGGTGACGATGTGATCATGGCTGACAATGATTCGATATGGATGGTGGTGATGTGATCATGGCTGACAATGACTGGATGTGGACGGTGACGATATGATCATGGATAACAATAAAGGGATGTGGATGGTGACGATGTGATCATGGATGACAACGACTGGATATGGACGGTGGCAATGCGATCATAGCAGACAATCACTGGATGTGGATGAGGGCGATGTCATCATGGATGACAATGACTGGATATGGATGGTGAGGATGTGATCATGGCTGACAATGACTGGATGTGGATGGTTGTGATGTGATCATGGCTGACAATGACTGGATGTGGACGGTGACGATGTGATCATGGATAACAATGAAGGGATGTGGATGGTGGCGATGTCATCATGGATGACAATGACTGGATATGGACGGTGAGGATGTGATCATGGCTGACAATGACTGGATGTGGATGGTGATGATGTGATCATGGCTGACAATGACTGGATGTGTATGCTGGGATTCGATCATGGACGACAATGACTGGATGTGGACGGTGGTGATGTGATCATGGCTGAGAATGACTAGACGTGGATGGGCACGATATGATCATGGTTGACAATGACTGGATGTGGATGGTGGTGATGTGATCATGGCTGAAAATGACTGGATGTGTATGGTTGGATGTGATCATGGCCGACAATGATTGGATGTGGACGGTGGTGATGTGATTATGGCTGAAAATGGCTGCATTTGGACGGTTATGATGTGATCATGGATAACAATGAAGGGGTGTGAATGGCGACTATGTGATCATGGATGACAACGACTGGATGTGGACGGTGGTAATGCAATCATGGCAGACAATCACTGCATGTGGATGGAGGCGATGTCTTCATGGACGAAAATGACTGGATATGGACGGTGAGGATCTGATCACGGCTGACAATGACTGGATGTGGATGGTGGTGATGTGATCATGGCTGATAAAGACTGGATGTGTATGGTGGGATGTGATCATGGCTGACAATGACTGGGTGTGGACGGTGGTGATGTGATCATGGCTGAGAATGACTAGATATGGATGGTGATGATATGATCATGGCTGACAATGACTGGATGTGGATGGTGGTGATGTGATCATGGCTGAAAATGACTGGATGTGTTTGGTGGGATGCGATCATGGACCAAAATGATTGGATGTGGACGGTGGTGATGTGATCATGGCTGAAAATGACTGGATGTGTATGGTGGGATGCGATCATGGCCGACAATGACTGGATATGGACGGTGGTGATGTGATCATGGATGACAATGACTGGATGTGTATCGTGGGATGCGATCATGGCCGACAATGACTGGATGTGGACGGTGGTGATGTGATCATGCCTGACAATGACTGGATGTGGATGGTGATGATGTGATCATGGCCGACAATGACTAGATGTGGACGGTGGTGATGTGATCATGGCTGACAATACTGGCTGTGGACGGTGGTGATGAGATCATGGTCGATAATGACTGGATGTGGATGGTAGTGATGTGATCATGGCTGACAATGGCTGAATGTGGACGGTGGCTATGTGATCATGGCTGAAATTGACTGGACGTGTATGGTGGGATGCGATCATGGCTGACAATGACTGGATGTGGACGGTGGTGATGTGATCATGGATGACAATCACTGGATGTGGATGGTGACGGTGAGATCATGGCTGCCAATGACTGGATGTGGACGGTGATGATGTGATCATAGCTGACAATGAAGGGATGTGGATGGAGGTGATGCGATCATGGCTGACAATGACTGGATGTGGACGGTGGTGATGTGATCACGGCTGACAATGACTGGATGTGGACGGTGGTGATGTGATCATGACTGACAATGACTAGATGTGGACGGTGGTGATGCGATCATGGCTGACAATGACTGGATGTGGACGGTTTGATGTCATCATGGCTGACAATGACTAGACGTGGATAGTAATGATGTGATCATGACTGATAATGACTGGATGTGCACGGTGTTGAAGTGATCATGGCTGACAATGATTGGATGTGGACAGTGGAGATGCGATCATGGCTGACAATGACTGGATGCAGACGGTGGCAATGCAATCATGGCTGACAATGACTGGATGTGGATGGTGGTGATGCGATCATGACCAACAATGACTGGATGTGGATGGTGGTGATGTGATCATGACTGACAATGACTGGATGTGGTTGTTGATGATGTGATCATGGCTGACAATGACTGGATGTGGATGGTGGGATGAGATCATTGCCGACAATGACTGGATGTGGACGATGGTGATGTGATCATTGCAGACAATGACTGGATGTGGATGGTGACGATGTGATCATGGCTGACAATGACTGGATGTGGATGGTGATGATGTGATCATGGCTGAAAATGACTGGATGTGGATGGTAGGATACGATCATGGCCAACAATGACTGGATGTGGACGGTGGTGATGTGATTATGGCTGACAATGACTGGATGTGGATGGTGACGATGTCCTCATGGCTCACAATGACTGGATGTGGACGGTGACGATGTGATCATGGATAACAATGAAGGGATGTGGATGGTCGTGATGCGATCATGGCCGACATTGACTGGACGGGGACGGTGACGATGTGATCATGGCTGACAATGATTCGATGTGGACGGTGGTGATGTGATCATGGCTGACAATGACTGGATGTGGACGGTGACGATGTGATCATGGATGACAACGACTGGATGTGGACGGTGGCAATGCGATCATGGCAGACAATCACTGGATGTGGATGGCGGCAATGACATCATGGATGACAATGACTGGATATGGACGGTGAGGATGTATTCATGGCTGACAATGACGGGATGTGGATGGTGGTGATGTGATCATGGCTGATAATGATGGGATGTGTATGGTGGGATGCGATCATGGCCGACAATAACTGGATGTGGACGGTGGTGATGTGATCATGGCTGAAAATGACTGGATGTGTATGGTGGGATGCGATCATGGATGACAATGACTGGATGTGGACGGTGGTGATGTGATCATGGCTGACAATGACTGGATGTGGACGGTGAGGATGTGATCATGGCTGACAATGACTGGATGTGGACGGTGGTGATGTGATCATGGCTGAAAATGACTGGATGTGTATGGTGGGATGCGATCATGGCCGACAATAACGGGATGTGGACGGTGGGGCTGACAATGACTGGATGTGGACGGTGAGGATGTGATCATGGCTGACGATGACTGGATGTGGTCGGTGGTGATGTGATCATGGCTGAAAATGACTGGATGTGTATGGTGGGATGCGATCATGGCCGACAATGACTGGATGTGGAAGGTGGTGATGTGATCATGGCTGACAATGACTGAATGTGTATCGTGGGATGCGATCATGGCCAAAAATGACTTGATGTGGACGGTAGTGATGTGATCATGGCTGACAATGACTGGATGTGGATGGTAGTGATGTGATCATGGCTGACAATGGCTGGATGTGGACGGTAGCGATGTGATCATGGCTGATATTGACTGGATGTGTATGGTGGGATGCGATCATGGCTGACAATGACTGGATGTGTACGGTGGTGATGTGATCATGGCTGACAATCATAGGATGTGCATGGTGAAGATGAGATCATGGCTGACAATGACTGGATGCGGACGGTGACGATGTGATCATAGCTGACAATGAAGGGATGTGGACGGTGGTGATGTGATCATGACTGACAATGACTGGACATGGACGGTGGTGACGTGATCATGGCTGACCATAACTGGATGTGGACGGTGGTGACGCGATCATGGCTGACAATGACGGGATGTGGACGGTGGTGATGTGATTATGGCTGAAAATGACTGGATGTCGATGGTCACGATGTCATCATGGCTGACAATGACTGGATGTGGACGGTGACGATGTGATCATGGATAACAATGAAGGGATGTGGATGGTCGTGATGCAATCATGGCCGACAATAATTGGATGTGGACGGTGACGATGTAATCATTGCTTACAATGATTGGATGTGGACGGTGGTGATGTGATCATGGCTGACAACGACTGGATGTGGACGTGGTGATGCGATCATGGCTGACAATGACTGGATGCGGACGGTGACGATGTGATCATAGCTGACAATGAAGGATGAAGATGGATGTGGAGGTGGTGATGCATCATGGCTGACAATGACTGGATGTGGACGGTGACGATGTGATCATGGTGACAATATCGCTGGATGTGGACGGTGGTGATGGATCATGCTGACAATGACTGGATGTGGAGGTGGTGTGTATGACATGGTTGGAAAGACTGACTGAATGTGGAAGGGTGGTGATGGATCATGTGACAATGCCGGATGTGGACGGTGTGATGGATATGGCTGACAATGACGGATGTGGACGTGGTGATTGATCATGGCTGACAATGACTGGATGGGATGGTGGTGATGTGATCATGGCTGACAATGACTGGATTGGACGGTGCATGGATATGGTGACAATGACTGGATGTGAGCGGTGATGATGTGAATGCATGGAGGACAATGACTGGATGTGGACGGTGGTGATGTGATCATGGCTGACAATGACTGATGTGGACGGTGGGATGGATCATGGCTGACAATGACTGGATGTGGACGGTGTGATGTGATCATGGCTGACAAGAATGTGGATGGAGTGATGTGATCATGGTGACAATGACTGGATGTGGAGGTGGTGATGTGATCATGGCTGACAATGACTGATGTGGACGTGAGATGGATCATGCTGACAATGATGGATGTGAGGTGGATGATCATGGTGACAATGACTGATTGGATGGTGGATGTATCATGCTGACAATGGATGTGGATGGTGTGATGTAATCATGGCTGACAATGACTGGATGTGGACGGTGACGATGTGATCATTGGCTACAATGATTGGATGTGGAGGTGGTGATGCGATCATGGCTGACAATGACTGGATGTGGGACGGTGGTGATAGTGACATTCATGGTGATGATGAAAAGACTGGAATGGACGTGTGGGTGATGATGATCATGCTGACAATGACTGGATGTGGATGGTGGTGATGCGATCATGACGACAATGACTGATGTGGCGTGGTGATGTGATCATGGACTGACAATGACTGGATCAGATGGTGGTGATGTGATCATGGCTGACAATGCCTGGATGTGGACGGTGTGATGTGATTCATGGCTGACAATGACTGGATGTGGAGGTGTGATGTGATCATGGGACAATGACTGGATGTGGACGGTGGTGATGTGATCATGGCTGACAATACTGGATGTGGATGGTGACGATGAGATCATGGCTGACAATGACTGGATGTGGACGGTGACGATGTGATCATAGCTGACAATGAAGGGATGTGGATGGGTGATGCTATCATGGCTGACAATGACTGGATGTGGAGGTGGTGATGTGATCATGGCTGACAATGACAGGATGTGGACGGTGGCGATGTGATCATGGATACAATGAAGGGATGTGGATGGTGTGATGGATCATGGCTGACAATGACTGGATATGGATGGTGCGATGTGATCATGGCTGACAATGATTCGATATGGATGGTGGTGATGTGATCATGGCTGACAATGACTGGATGTGGACGGTGAGATATGATCATGGATGACAATAAATGGATGTGGATGGTGCGATGTGATCATGGATGACAATGACTGGATTGGACGGTGGCATGCGATCATAGCAGACAATACTGGATGTGGAGGGGCGATGTCATCATGGCTGACAATGACTGGATATGGAGGTGGGATGTGATCATGGCTGACAATGACTGGATGTGGATGGTGATGATGTGATCATGGCTGACAATGACTGGATGTGTATGCTGGGATTCGATCATGGACGACAATGACTGGATGTGGACGGTGGTGATGTGATCATGGCTGAAATGACTAGACGTGGATGGGCACGATATGATCATGGTGACAATGACTGGATGTGGATGGTGGTGATGTGATCATGGCTGAAAATGACTGGATGTGTATGGTTGGATGTGATCATGGCCGACAATGTATTGGATGTGGACGGTGGTGATGTGATTATGGCTGAAAATGACTGCATTTGGACGGTTATGAGTGATCATGGATAACAATGAAGGGTGTGAATGGCGACGATGTGATCATGGATGACAACGACTGGATGTGACGGTGGTAATGCAATCATGGCAGACAATCACTGCATGTGGATGGAGGCGATGTCATCATGGACGAAAATGACTGGATATGGACGGTGAGGATCTGATCACGGCTGACAATGACTGGATGTGGATGGTGGTGATGTGATCATGGCTGATAAAGACTGGATGTGTATGGTGGGATGTGATCATGGCTGACAATGACTGGGTGTGGACGGTGGTGATGTGATCATGTCTGAGAATGACTAGATATGGATGGTGATGATATGATCATGGCAGACAATGACTGGATGTGGATGGTGGTGATGTGATCATGGCTGAAAATGACTGGATGTGTTTGGTGGGATGCGATCATGGACCAAAATGATGGATGTGGACGGTGGTGATGTGATCATGGCTGAAAATGACTGGATGTGTATGGTGGGATGCGATCATGGCCGACAATGACTGGATGTGGACGGTGGTGATGTGATCATGGATGACAATGACTGGATGTGTATCGTGGATGCGATCATGGCCGACAATGACTGGATGTGGACGGTGGTGATGTGATCATGCCTGACAATGACTGGATGTGGATGGTGATGATGTGATCATGGCCGACAATGACTAGATGTGGACGGTGGTGATGTGATCATGGCTGACAATACTGGCTGTGGACGGTGGTGATGAGATCATGGTCGATAATGACTGGATGTGGATGGTAGTGATGTGATCATGGCTGACAATGGCTGAATGTGGACGGTGGCTATGTGATCATGGCTGAAATTGACTGGACGTGTATGGTGGGATGCGATCATGGCTGACAATGACTGGATGTGGACGGTGGTGATGTGATCATGGATGACAATCACTGGATGTGGATGGTGACGGTGAGATCATGGCTGCCAATGACTGGATGTGGACGGTGATGATGTGATCATAGCTGACAATGAAGGGATGTGGATGGAGGTGATGCGATCATGGCTGACAATGACTGGATGTGGACGGTGGTGATGTGATCACGGCTGACAATGACTGGATGTGGACGGTGGTGCATGTGATCATGACTGACAATGACTAGATGTGGACGGTGGTGATGCGATCATGGCTGACAATGACTGGATGTGGACGGTGTTGATGTGATCATGGCTGACAATGACTAGATGTGGATAGTAGTGATGTGATCATGACTGATAATGACTGGATGTGGATGGTGGTGATGTGATCATGGCTGACAGTGATTGGATGTGGACACTGGAGATGCGATCATGGCTGACAATGACTGGATGTAGACGGTGGCAATGCAATCATGGCTGACAATGACTGGATGTGGATGGTGGTGATGCGATCATGACTGACAATGACTGGATGTGGAGGGTAGTGATGTGATCATGACTGACAATGGCTGGATGTGGACGGTGGCTATCTGATCATGGCTGAAATTGACTGGACGTGTATGGTGGGATGCGATCATGGCTGACAATGACTGGATGTGGATGGTGGTGATGTGATCATGGCTGACAATCACTGGATGTACATGGTGAAGATGAGATCATGGCTGACAATGACTTGATGCGGATGGTGACGATGTGATCATAGCTGACAATGAAGGGATGTGTACGGTGGTGATGTGATCATGACTGACAATGACTGGACGTGGATGCTGGTGACGCAATCATGGCTGACCATGACTGGATGTGGACGGTGGTGACGCGATCATGGCTGACAATGACTGGATGTGGACGTTAATCATGTGATCATGGCTGACAATGACTAGATGAGGATGGTAGTGATGTGATCATGACTGATAATGACTGGATGTGCACGGTGGTGATGTGATCATGGCTGACAATGACTGGATGTGGATGGTGGCTATGCGATCATGGCTGACAATGACTGGATGAGGACGGTGTGATGTGATCATGACTTACAATGACTGGATGTGGACGGTGGCAATGCAATCATGGCTGCCAATGACTGGATGTGGATGGTGGTGATGCGATCATGGCCGACAATGACTGGATGTGGATGGTGGTGTTGTGATCATGACTGACAATGACTGGATGTGGATGGTGATGATGTGATCATGGCTGACAATGACTGGATGTGGATGGTGGGATGAGATCATGGCTGACAATGACTGGATGTGGACGGTGGTGATGTGATCATGGCTGATAATGACTGGATTTGGATGGTGATGATGTGATCATGGCTGACAATGACTGGATGTGGATGGTGGTGATGTGATCATGGCTGAAACTGACTGGATGTGGATGGTGGTGATGTGATCATGGCTGAAACTGACTGGATGTGTATGGTGGGATACGATC
The DNA here is from genome assembly GCA_036346955.1 of Dipus sagitta. NCBI lineage: Eukaryota > Metazoa > Chordata > Mammalia > Rodentia > Dipodidae > Dipus > Dipus sagitta. The sequence continues at coordinate 312,517,854 of CM070770.1, forward strand.
ATGGCTGACAATGACTGGGTGTGGACGGTGGTGATGTGATCATGGCTGAGAATGACTAGGTATGGATGGTGACGATATGATCATGGCTGACAATGACTGGATGTGGATGGTGGTGATGTGATCATGGCTGAAAATGACTGAATGTGTTTGGTGGGATGCGATAATGGACCAAAATGATGGATGTGGACGGTGGTGATGTGATCATGGCTGAAAGACTGGAGTGGACGTGGTGTGATCATGGTGACAAGATGGATGTGACGGTGGATGGATCATGGTGAAATACTGGATTGGATGGGATGATCATGATGACAAGATGGATTGGAGGTGGGATGGATCATGCTGACATGACGGATGTGAGGTGGTGATGTGATCATGGTGAAATGATGGATGGATGGTGGGATGTCATGGCGACAATACGGATGGGAGGTGGTGATGTGTATGGTGAAATGCGATGTGAGGTGGGATGATATGTGACAATGACTGTGTGGAGGTGTGATGTGATCATGGGACAATGACTGGTGTGGAGGTGGGATGGATCATGGCTGACATGACGGATTGGACGGTGGGTGGATCATGGTGAAATGATGGATGTGGATGGTGGGATGGATCATGGCGACAATACGGATGGACGGTGGTGATGTGACATGGTGACAATGACTGGATGTGGATGGTGAGTGATCATGGCGAAATGACTGGATGTGGTGTGGATGTTGGTGAAATGACTGGATGTGAGTGGATGGATCATGGCGACAATGACTGGATGTGGAATGGTGATGTGATCATGGCTGACAATGACTGAATGTGTACGTGGGATGGTCATGGCAAAATGTGATGTGGACGGTGTGATGTGATCATGGCTGACAATGACTGGATGTGGATGGTAGTGATGTGATCATGGCCGACAATGCTGGATGTGGACGGTAGGATGTGATCATGGCTGATATTGACTGGATGTGATGGTGGGATGCGATCATGGCTGACAATGACTGGATGTGGACGGTGGTGATGTGATCATGGCTGACAATACTGGATGTACATGGTGAAGATGAGATCATGGCTGACAATGACTGGATGCGGACGGTGACGATGTGATCATAGTGACAATGAGGATGTGGACGGTGGTGATGTGTACATGACTGTCAATGACTGGATGTGGATGGTAACGATGTGACATGGCCGACAATGACTGGATATGGCGGTGACGATGTGATCTGGTTGACAATGAAGGGATGTGGACGGTCATAATTGGATGTGGACGGTGGTGACACGATCATGGCTGACAATGACTGGATGTGGACGTTGATGATGTGATCATGGCTCACAATGACTGGATGTGGATGGTGGTGATGTGATCATGACTGACAATGACTGGATATGGATGGTGGCAATGCAATCATGGCTGCCAATGACTGAATGTGGATGGTGGTGATGCGATCATGGCCGACAATGACTGGATGTGGATGGTGTTGATGTGATCATGACTGACAATGACTGGATGTGGATGGTGATGATGTGATCATGGCTGACAATGACTGGATGTGCACGGTGGTGATGTGATCATGGTTGAAAACGACTGGATGTGGATGGTGGTGATGTGATCATGACTGACAATGACTGGCTGTGGATGGTCGTGATGTGATCATGGTTCACAATGACTAGATGTGGATGGTAGTGATGTGATCATGACTGATATTGAGTGGATGTGCACGGTGATGATGTGATCATGGCTGACAATGACTGGATGTGGACAATTGCGATGCGAACATGGCTGACAATAATTACATATTTATGGTGGCAATGCGATCATGGCTGACAATGACTTGATGAGGACGGTGGTGATGTGATCATGGCTGACAATGACTGGAAGTGGACGGTGCTGATGTGATCATGGCTGACAATGACTGGATGTGGATGGTGATGATGTGATCATGGCTGACAATGACTGGATGTGGACGGTGGTGATGTGATCATGGCTGACAATGGCCGGATGTGGACGGTGGTGATGTGATGATGGCTGACAGTGACTGGATGTAGACGGTGGCGACGTGATCATGGCTGACAAAGAATGGATGTGGACAGTCGCGATGTGATCATGGCTGACAATGACTGGATGTGGATGGTGATGATTCGATCATGGCTGAAAACGACTGGACGCGGACGGTGGTGATGTGATCATGGCGGTCAATATCTGGATGTAGACGGTGGCGGTGCGATCATAGCTGACAATGCCTGGATGTAGATGGTGGTGATGTGATCATGGCTGACAATGACTGGATGCAGACGGTGGTGATGTAATCATGGCTGACAATGAATGGATGTGGACAGTTGCGATGTGATCATGGCTGACAATGACTGGATGTGGATGGTGATGATTCCATCATGGCTGAAAAAGACAGGTCAAGGACGGTGGTGATGTGATCATGGCTGTCAATGGCTGGATGTAGACGGTGGCGGTGTGATCATAGCTGACAATGTCTGGGTGAAGATGGTGACGATGTAATCATGGCTGAGAATGGCTGGATGTGGTTGGTGGTGATGAGATCGTGGCTGACAATGTCTGGATGTGGATGGTGGTGATGTGGTCATGGCTGACAATGACTGGATGTGGAAGGTGGTGATATGATCATGGCTGACAATGACTGTATGTGGACGGTGGCAATGTGATCATGGCTGAAAACGACTGGATGTGGACAGTGGTGATGTGATCATGACTGACAATGAATGGTTGTGGACGGTAGTGATGCAACTTGACTGACAATGACTGGATGTGGACTGTGGTGAAGTGATCATGACTGACAGTGACTGGATGCAGACGGTGGTGATGTGATCATGGCTGACAATGGCCGCATGTAGGCGGTGGTGATGTGGTGATGGCTGACAGTGACTGGATGTGGACGGTGGTGATGTGATCATGACTGAAAATGACTGGATGTAGACGGTGGTGATGTGATCATGGTTGACAACGACTTGATGGGGACGGTGGTGATGTGATCATGACTGACACTGACTGGATGCGGATGGTGGTGATGTGATCGTGGCTGACAATGGGTGGATGTGGACGGTGCTGATGTGATGATGGCTGACAGTGACTGGATGTGGACGGTGGTGATGTGATGATGGCTGACAATGACTGGATGTGGACGGTGGTGATGAGATTATGACTGACAATGACTGTATGTGGACGGTGGTGATGTGATCATGGCTGAAAATGACTGGATGCAGACGGTGCTGACATGATTATTTCTGGCAATGTCTGGATGTGGAGAGTGGTGATGCAATCATGGCTGACAATGACTGGACGTGGATGGTGGCGATGTTATAATGGCTTACAATGACTGGATGTGGACGGTGATGATGTTATCATGGCTGACAATGACTGGATGTGGACTGTGGTGATGTGATCACAGCTGACAATGACTGGATGTGGACGGTGGCAATGCGATCATGGCTGACAATGACTGAATGTGGATGGTGGCAATATCATCATGGATGACAATGAATGGATATGGACGGTGACGATGTGATCATGGCTGACAATGAAGGGATGTGGATGGTGGTGATGTGATCGTGGGTGACAATGAGTGGATGTGGACGGTGGTGATGCGATCATGGCTGACAATGACTAGATGTGGATGGTGGTGATGTGATTGTGGCTGACAATGACTGGATGTGGATGCTGGTCATGTGATCATGAATGTTAATGACTGGATGTGGATGGTGATGATGTGATCATGGCTGACAATGATTGGATGTGGATGATGGTGATGTGATCATGGCTGACATTAGCTGGATGTGGATGGTGACGATGTGATCATGGCTGACAATGGCTGGATGTTGACGGTGGTGAGGTGATCATGGCTGACAATGGCTGGATGTGGATGGTGGCGATGCCATCATGTGTGACAATCACTTGATGTGGATGGTGGTGATATGATCATGGTTGACAATGACTGGATATGGACGATGGTGTTGCAGTAATGGCTGACAATGACTGGATGTGGACGGTGGTGATGTGTTCATGCTTGACCATGACTGGATGTGGATGGTGACGATAGATATGGTTGACAACGACTGGATGTGGGTGGTGTGACAGATAACAATGATGATGTGGCGGTGTGATGTGACATGACTGAATGTGGATGGGATGGTGGTGTGTGATCATGGCTGACATGGGGATGTGGAGGTGGTGATGTGATGATGTGACAGTGATGGATGTGGACGCTGTGAGTGATAGGTGACAATGATGGATGTGTATGTGGTGATGAGATCGGCTGACAAGACTGATGTGTATGGTACGATGTGACATGGCGACAATGACTGGATGTGGACGGTGTGATGTGATCATGGTGATGATGGATGTGACGGTGAGTGATCATGGCGACAATGCTGGATGTGGAGGTGTGATGTGATCATGGTGACAATGACTGGATGTGGAGTAGATGGATCATGGCGAAATGATGATGGGTTGGTGGATATGGTGAGATGGAGGAGTGGGATGGATCAACGACAATGATGGAGTGGGGTACGATGTGACAGGCGACAATGACTGGATGTGTGGTGGATGTGATTGTGACATATGGATGGTGTGGACAGTGAATGGATTAGGATGACCAATTAAGGGAGGATGGTGGTGATGATGATGCTGACAATGACTGATGTGGACGGGTGATGTGATCATGGTGACAATGATGATGTGGACGTGGTGATGTGATCATGGATGACAATGATTGGATGGGATGTGATGGATCATGGCGACAATGATTAGAGACGGTGTGTGTGATCATGGCGAAATGATGGAGTGGATGGAGTGTATCTTGGCTGCAATGACTGATGTGGTGGTGCATGGGATCATGGTGAAATGAGGATGTGGAGGTGGCGATGTGATCATGGCTGACATGGGATGGGAGGTGCGATGTGATATGGTAAAAGGATGTGGATGGTGATGGATCATGGTGACATGATGATGGGACGGTGGGATGTGATCATGCTGACATGATCTATGTGAGGTGGTGTGTGATCATGGTGACAATGATGGATGTGATGGTGGGTGGATCATGGCTGACAATGACTGGAGTGGATGTGACGATGGATCATGGCGACAATGACTGGATGTGAGTGGATGTGATCTGGCCAATGAGGATGTGATGGTGGTGTGGATCATGGCGACAATGACGGTTGGATGGCGATGGATCATGGCTGAATGACTGGATGTGGATGGTAACGATGTGAACATTGCTGACAATGACTGGATGCGGATGGTGACGATGTGATCATGGATGACAATGACTTGATGTGGACGGTGACGGTGTTATCATGGCTGACAATGAAGGGATGTGGATGGTGGTGATGTGATCATAGGAGACAATGACTGGATGTGGACGGTGACGATGTGATCATGGCTGACAATGACTGGATGTGGATTGTGGCAATGTGATCATGGCCTACAATGACTGGATGTTGATGGTGGTGATGTGATCATGGCCGACAATTACTGCATGTGGATGGTGGCGATATGATCATGGCTGAAAATGACTGGATGTGTATGGTGGGATGCGATCATGGCCGACAATGACTGGATGCGGACGGTGGTGATGCGATCATGGATGACAATGACTGGATGTGGATGGTGACGATATGATCATGGCTGAAAATGACTGGATGTGTATGGTGGGATGCGATCATGGCCGACAATGACTGGATGTGGATGGTGGTTATGTGATCATGCCTAACAATGACTGGATGTGGATGGAAATGATGTGATCATGGCTGACAATGACTGGATGTGGACAGTGACGATGTCATTATGGATAACAATTAAGGGATGTGGATGGTGGTGGTGCAACGATGGCTGACAATGACTGCATGTGGACGGGGGTGTTGAGATCATGGCTGACAATGAATGGATGAGGATGGTGGTGATGTGATCATGGATATCAGTGATTGGATGTGGACCGTGGTGATGAGATCATGGCAGACAATGACTGGATGTGGACGGTGATGATGTGATCATGGATGACAATGACTGGATGTGGATGGTAGTGATGTCACCATGGCTGACAATGACTGGATGTGGATGGTGGCGATGGGATCATGGGTGACAATGACAGGATGTGGACGGTGGCGATGTGATCATGGCTGACAATGGCTGGATGAGGACGGTGGCAATGTGATCATGGCTGAGAATGATTGGATGTGAATAGTGGTGATGTGATCATGGCTGAAAATGACTGGATGTGTATGGTGGGATGCGATCATGGCTGACAATGTCTGGATGTGGACGGTGTCGATGTGATCATGGCTTGCAATGAAGGGATGTGGATGGTAGTGATGTCACCATGGCTGACAATGACTGGATGTGGATGGTGGCGATGTGATCATGGCTGACAATGACTGGATGTGGATTGTGGCGATGTGATCATGGCCTACAATGACTGGATGTTGATGGTGGTGATGTGATCATGGCTGACAATGACTGGATGTGGATGGTACGATGTGACTATGGCGACAATGACGGATGTGGATGGTGAGTGATCATGGCTGACAATGACGGATGTGGGGGTGTGATGGATCATGGCTGACAATGACTGGATGTGGAGGTGGTGATGTAATCATGGCTGACAATGACTTGATGTGGACGGTGGTGAGATGATCATGGACGACAATGACTTGATGGACGGTGATCGGTGTGATCATGGCTGACAATGGACTGGATGGTGGTAGTGATCATGGTGACAATGACTGATGTGGACGGTGCGATGGATCATGGCTGACAATGACTGGATGTGGATTGTGGCGATGTGATCATGGCCTGACAATGACTGGATGTTGATGGTGGTGATGTGATCATGGCCGACAATGACTGGATGTGGATGGTGGTGATGTGATCATGGCCGACAATACTGGATGTGGAGTGGGTGTGATCATGGCGACAATGACTGGATGTGGATGGTGGCGATGGATCATGGCCTGACAATGACTGGATGTGATGTGACGATGGATCATGGTGACAATGACTGGATGTGGACGTGACGTGATGATCATGGCTGACAATGACTGGATGTGGACTGTGTTAAAAAAAAAAAAAAAAAAAAAAAAAAAAAAAAAAAAAAAAAAAAAAAAAAAAAAAAAAAAAAAAAAAAAAAAAAAAAAAAAAAAAAAAAAAAAAAAAAAAAAAAAAAAAAAAAAGGGGGGGGGGGGGGGGGGGGGGGGGGGGGGGGGGGGGGGGGGGGGGGGGGGGGGGGGGGGGGGGGGGGGGGGGGGGGGGGGGGGGGGGGGGGGGGGGGGGGGGGGGGGGGGGGGGGGGGGGGGGGGGGGGGGGGGGGGGGGGGGGGGGGGGGGGGGGGGGGGGGGGCAATGACTGGATTGGTGGTGCGATGTGATCATGGCTGACAATGACTGGATGTGATGTGCGATGCGATCATGGCTGACAATGACTGGATGGGACGGTGGTGATGGATCATGATGACAATGACTGGATGTGGATGGTGACGATATGATCATGTGACAAATGACTGGATGTGGAGGTGTGATTGATCATGGCTGAAATGACTGGATGTGGATGGTGGTGATGCGATCATGGCCGACAATGCTGGATGTGGATGGTGGTATGTGATCATGCTGACAATGGGCTGGATGTGGATGGTGACGATGTGATCATGGCTGACAATGACTGGATGTGGACGTGACGTGATGATTATGGTGACAATGAAGGATGTGGTATGGTGGTGATGTGAATCGATGGCTGACAATGACTGGATGTGGATGGTGAGATGTGATCATGGCTGACAATGACTGGATGTGGACGTGGTGATGTGATCATGGCTGACAAATGATGGATGTGGACGTGTGATGTGATCATGGCGACAATGACTGGATGTGGATGGTGTGATGTGATCATGGCTGACAATGACTGGATGTGGATGGTGCGATATGATCATGGGCTGACAATGACTGATGTGGATGGTGACGATGTGATCATGGCTGACAATGACTGGATGTGGAGGTGGGATGTGATCATGGCTGACAATGATGGATGTGGACAGTGTGATGTGATCATGGCTGAAATGACTGGATGTGATGGTGGTGATGCGATCAGGACTGACAATGACTGGATGTGATGGTGACGATGTGATCATGGCGACAATGACTGGATGTGGATCGTGGTGATGTGATCATGGCTGACAATGATGGATGTGGAAGTGGTGATGTGATTCAATGGCTGACAATGACTGATGTGGACGGTGGCGATGTGATCATGGCTGACAATGACTGGATGTGGAGTGCGATTGATCATGGCTGACAATGACTGGATGTGGATGGTGGATGGATCATGGCATGAAAATTTGATGGGAGGTGGATGTGATCATGTGAATGACTGAGTGGATGGTGTGTGACATGCCGACAATGACTGGATGTGGATGGTGACGATGTGATCATGGCTGACAATGAAGGAGATGTGGAGGTGGTGATGGATCATGGCGACAATGATTGGATTGTGGATGGATGGTGGATGGAACATGGCTGACAATGACTGATGTGGACGGTGAGATGTGATCATGGCTGACAATGACTGGATGTGGACGGTGGTGATGTGATCATGGCTGACAATGACTGGATGTGGACAGTGGTGATGTGATCATGGCTGACAATGACTGGATGTGGATGGTGGCGATGTGATCATGGCTGACAATGACTGGATGTGGATTGTGGCGATGTGATCATGGCCGACAATGACTGGATGTTGATGGTGGTGATGTGATCATGGCCGACAATGACTGGATGTGGATGGTGGTGATGTGATCATGGCCGACAATGACTGGATGTGGATGGTGACGATGTGAACATTGCTGACAATGACTGGATGCGGATGGTGACGATGTGATCATGGATGACAATGACTGGATGTGGATGGTGACGATATGATCATGGCGGACAATGACATGATGTGGATGGTGGTGATGTGATCATGGCTGAAAATGACTGGATGTGTACGGTGGGATGCGATCATGGCTGACAATGTCTGCATGTGGACGGTGTCGATGTGATCATGGCTTACAATGAAGGGATGTGGATGGTGGTGATGCGATCATGGCTGACAATGACTGGATGTGGAAGGTCGTGATGTGATCATGCCTGACAATGACTAGATGTGGACGGTGGCGATGTGATCTTACTGACAATGACTGGATGTGGATGGTGACGATGTGATCATGGCTGACAATGACTGCATGTGGACGGTGACGATGTGATTATGGATAACAATTTAGGGATGTGGATATTGGTGATGCGATCATGGCTGACAATGACTGGATGTGGACGGCGTTGATGTGATCATGGCTGACAATGACTAGATGGGGACGGTGGTGATGTGATCATGGCTGACAATGATTGGATGTGGACGGTGGTGATGAGATCATGGACGACAATGACTGGATGGGGACGGTGATGATGTGATCATGGCTGACAATGGCTGGATGTGGACGGTGGCGATGTGATCATGGCTGACAATGATTGGATGTGGATAGTGGTGATGTGATCATGGCTGAAAATGACTGGATGTGTTTGGTGGGATACGATAATGGGTGACAGTGACTGGATGTGGACAGTGACGATGTGATCATGGCTTACAATGACTGGATGTGGATGGTGGTTATGGGATCATGCCTGACAATGACTGGATGTGGATGGTGACGATGAGATCATGATTGAAACGACTGGATGTGCACGGTGGTGATGTGATCATGGCTGACAATGACTGGATGTGGACGGTGGTGATGTGATCATGGCTGATAATGACTGGATGTGGACAGTAGTGATGTGATCATGGCTGACAATGACTGGATGTGGATGTTGGCGATGCGATCATGGCTGACAACGATTGGATGAGGACGGTGGTGATGTGATCATGACTGACAATGACTGGATGTGGATGGTAACGATGTGACCATGGCCGACAATGACTGGATGTGGCTGGTGACGATGTGATCATGGCTGACAATGAAGGGGTGTGGAAGTGGTGATGTGATCATGGCTGACAATGACTAGATGTGGACGGTGGTGATGTGATCATGGCTGACAATGACTGGATGTGGACAGTAGCGATGTGATCATGGCTGACAATGACTGGATGTGGACGGTGACGGTGTTATCATGGCCAACAATGACTGGATGTGGACGGTGGTGATGCGATCATGCATGACAATGACTGGATGTGGATGGTGACGATAAGATCATGGCTGACAATGACTGGATCTGGATGTTGGTGATGTGATCATGGCTGAAAATGACTGGATGTGTATGGTGGGATGCGATCATGGCTGACAATGTCTGGATGTGGACGGTGACGATGTGATCATGGCTTACAATGAAGGGATGTGGATGGTGGAGATACGATCATGGCTGACAATGACTGGATGTGGACGGTGGTTACGCGACCATGACTGACAATGACAGCATGCGGACGGTGGCGATGTGATCATGGCTGACAATGGCTGGATGAGGACGGTGGCAATGTGATCATGGCTGAGAATGATTGGATGTGAATAGTGGTGATGTGATCATGGCTGAAAATGACTGGATGTGTATGGTGGGATGCGATCATGGCTGACAAGGTCTGGATGTGGACGGTGACGATGTGATCATAGCTTACAATGAAGGGTTGTGGATGGTGGTGATACGATCATGGCTGACAATGACTGGATGTGGACGGTGGTTACGCGACCATGACTGACAATGACTGGATGTGGACGGTGGTGATGTGATCATGGCTGACAATGACTGTATGCAGATGATGGTGATGTGATCATGGCTGACAATGGCCGGATGTGGACGGTGGTGATGTGATGATTGTTGACAGTGACTCGATGTGGACGCTGGTGATGTGATCATGGCTGACAATGACTGGATGTGGATGGTGGTGATGAGATCGTGACTGACAATGACTGGATGTGTATGGTAACGATGTGACCATGGCCGACAATGACTGGATGTGGACGGTGGTGATGTGATCATGACTGACAATGCTGGATGTGGACAGTGGTGAGGCAATCATGGCTGACATTGACTGGATGTGGATGGTGGTGATGTGATCATGGCTGAGAATGGCCGGATGTGGACGGTGGTGATGTGATGTGGCTGACAGTGACTGGATGTGGACAATGGTGATGTGATCATGGCTGACAATGACTGGATGTGGATGGTGGTGATGAGATCATGGATGACAATGACTAGATGTGAATGTTGATGATGTGATCATGGCTGACAATGACTGGAGGTGGATGGTGGCATTGTGATCATGGCTGACAATGACCGGATGGGGACAGTGGCGATGCGATCATGGCTGACAATGGCTGGATGTGGATGGCGATGATTCGATCATGACTGACAACGACTGGATACGGCAGTGGTGATGTGATCATGGCTGAAAATGCCTGGATGTGGATGGTGATTATGTGATCATGGCTGACAATGACTGGATGTGGATGGTGGTTATACGATCATGGCTGACAATGGCTGGATGTGGATGGTGACTGTGTGATCATGACTGACAATGACTGGATGTGGATGGTGACGATGTGATCATGGCTGACAATGACTGGATGTGGACGGTGGTGATTTGATCATTACTGACAATGGCTGGATGTGGGTGGTGGTGATGTGATCATGGCTGACAATGACTGGATGTGGATGGTGGTGATGTGATCATGGCTGACAAGGCCTGGATGTGAATAGTGACGATGTGATCATGGCTGACAATGGCTGCATGTGGATGGCGGCGGTGTGACGATGGCTGACAATGACTGGATGTGGATGGTCGTGATGTGATCATAGATGACAATGACTGGATGTGGACGGTTTCAATGGAATCATGGCTGACAATGACTGGATGTGGATGGTGCTGATGTGATCATGCCTGAAAATGACAGGATGTGAACGGTGGCGATGCAATCATGGTTGACAATGGCTGAATGTGGATGGTGGTGATGTGATCATGGCTGACAATAACTGTATGCAGACAGTGGCGATGCGATCATGGCTGACAATGGCTGGATGTGGATGGTGGTGATGTGATCATGACTGACAATGACTGGATGTGGACAGTGGTGATGTGATCATGGCTGACAATGACTGGATGCTGATGGTGGTGATGTGATCATGACTGACAATGACTAGATGTGGACATTGGTGATGTGATCATGGCTGACAATGACTGGATGTGGATGGTGGTGATGTGATCATGACTGACAGTGGCTGGATGTGGATGGTGGCGATGCAATCATGGCTGACAACTACTGGATGTGGATGGTGGTGATGTGATCATGACTGAGAATGAGTGGATGTGGACGGTGGCGATGTGATCATGGCTGACAATGACTGGATGTGGACGGTGGTGATATGATCATGGCTGACAATGACTGGATGTGCACGGTGGTGATGTGATCATGGCTGACAATGACTGGATGTGGACGGTGGTGATGTGATCATGGCTGACAATGACTGTATGTGGACGGTGGTGATGTGATCATGGCTGACAATGACTGGATGTGGATGGTGATGATGTGATCATGGCTGACAATGACTCCATGTGGATGGTGACGATGTGATCATGGCTGACAATGACGGGATGTGGATGGTGACGATGTGATCATGACTGACAATGACTGGACATGGATGGTGGTGATGTGGTTATGGATGACAATGATTGGATGTGGATGGTGATGATGTCATCATGACCAACAATGACTGGATGTGGATGGTGGTGATCCAATCATGGCTGACAATGACTGGATGTAGACGTTGTCGATGCGATCCAGGCTGTCAATGGCTGGATGTGGATGGTGATGATGGGATCATGGCTGACAATGGCTGCATGTGGATGGTGGCGAGTTGATCTTGGCTGACAGTGAGTAGATGTGGATGGTGATGATGTGATCATGGCTGTCAATGAATGGATGTGGGTTTTGGTGATGTGATCATGGCTGACAATGACTGGATGTGGAGGGTGGTGAAGTGATGATAGCTGACAATGGCTGAATGTGGATGGTGGTGATGCAATGATTGCTGACAATGACTTAATGTGGATGGTGGCGATGTGATCATGGCTGACAAAGACTGGATGTGGATGGTGGTTATGTGACCATGGCTGACAATGACTGGATGTGGACGGTGGTGTTGTGATCATGACTGACAATGACTGGATGTGGACGGTGGTGATGTGATCATGGCTGACAATGACTGGATGTGGACGGTGGCGATGTGATCCTGGCTGACAATGACTGGATGTGGACGGTGGTGATGTGATCATGGCTGACAATGACTGGATGTCGATGGTGGTGATGTGATCATGGCTGACAATGACGGATGTGGATGAAGGCGATGTGGTCATGGCTGAGAATGAGTGGATGTGGATGGTGACGATTTGATCATGGCTGGCCATGCCTGGATGTGGACGGGTGTCACGTGATCATGCTTGACAATGACTGGATGTGGACCTTGGTGATGTGATTATGGCTGACAATGACTGTATGTGGACAGTGACTATGTGATCGTGGCTGACAATGACTGGATGTAAACGGTGGTGATGCGATCATGGTTGACATTGACTGGATGCGGATGGTGGCGATGCGATCATGGCTGACAATGACTGGATGTGGACAGTGACGATGTGATCATGGGCTGACAATGAGTGGATTTGGACGGTGGTGATGTGATGATGGCTAACAATGGCTGAATGTGGATGGTGGTGATGCGATCATGGCTGACAATGACTGGATATGGATGGTGGTGATGTGATCATGGCTGACAATGACTGGATGTGGACGGTGGTGATGTTATCATGCCTGAGAATTACTGGATGTGGATGGTGGTGATGTGATGATGGCTGACAATGACTGGATGTGGATGGTGGCGATGTGATCATGGTTGACAATGACTGGATGTGGATGGTGGTGATGTGACCATGACTGACAATGACTGGATAAGGATGAAGGCGATGCAATGATTGCTTACAATGACTGGATGTGGACGGTGGTGATGTGATCACGGCTGACAATAAATGGATGTGGATGATGGTGATGTGATCATGGCTGACAATGACTGGATATGGACGGTGGTGATGTGATGATGGCTGACAATGGCAGAATGTGGATGGTGGTGATGCGATCATGTCTGACAATGACTTCATATTGATGGTGGTGATGTGGTCATGGCTGACAATGACTGCATGTGGACGGTCGTGAGGTGATCATGGCTGAAAACGACTGGATGTGGATGGTGATGATGTGATGATGGCTGACAATGATTGGATGTGGATGGTGGCGATGCAATGATGGTTGACAATGACTGGATGTGGATGGTGGTGATGTGGTCATGGCTAACAATGACTGGATAAGGGCGAAGGCGATGCAATGATGGCTGACAATGACTGGATATGGACGGTGGTGATGTGATCATGGCTGACAATAACTGGATGTGGATGATGGTGATGTGATCATGGCTGACAATGACTGGATATGGATGGTGGTGATGTGATGATGGCTGACAATGGCAGAATGTGGATGGTGGTGATGCGATCTTGTCTGACAATTACTTCATATTGATAGTGGTGATGTGGTCATGGCTGACAATGACTGCATGTGGACGGTGGTGATGTAATGGTGGTTGCAAATGACTGGATGTGGATGGTGGTGATGTGATCATGGCTGACAATGACTGGATGTGGACGGTGGCGATGGAATCATAGCTCACAATGACTGGATGTGGACGGTGGTGATGTGACCATGGCTGACAATGACTGGATGTGGACCGTGGTGATGTGATCATGGATGACAATGACTGGATGTGGATGGTGGTGATGTCATCGTGGCTGACAATGACTGCATGTGGACGGTGGCGATGAAATCATGGCTGACAATGAATGGATGTGGATGCTGTTGATGTGATCATGGCTGACAATGACTGGATGTGGACGGTGGCGATGCATTGATGGCTGACAGAGCTGGATGTGGATGGTGGTCATGCGATCATGGCTGACAATGGCTGGATGTGGATGGTGACGGTGTAATCATGTCTGACACTGACTAGATGTGGATGGTGCTGATGTGATCATGGCTGACAATGACTGGATGTGGACGGTTGTGATGTCATCATGGCTGAAAATGACTGGATGTGGATGGTGGTAATCTGATCATGGCTGACAATGACTGGATATGGACGGTGGCGATGCAATCATGGCTGACAATGACTGCATGTGGACGGTCGTGATGTGATCATGGCTGAAAACGACTGGATGTGGATGGTGATGATGTGATGATGGCTGGCAATGACTGGATGTGGAGAGTGGTGATATGAGCATGCCTGACAATGACTGGATGTGGATGTTGGCAATGTGATCATGGCTGACACTGACTGGATGTGGATGGTGGTGATGTGATCATGGTTGACAATGTGAGGATGTGAATGGTGGCGATGCCATCATGGCTGACATTGACTGGATGTGGATGGTGGCGATGTGATCATGACTGACAATGACTGGATGTGGATGGTGGTGATGTGATCATGAATGACAGTGGCTGGATGTGGACGGTGGCGATGTGATCATGGTTGCAATGAGTGGATGTGGACGGTGGCGATGGGATCAAGGCTAACAATGGATGGATGTCGATGGTGGTAATGTGATCATGATTGGCAATGACTGGATGTGGATGGAGGTGATGTGATCATGGGCTGACAATGGCTGGATGTGGATGATGGTGATGTGGTCATGGCTGACAATGGCTGGATGTGGATGGTGACAATGTGATCATGGCTGACAATGGCTGAACGTGGATGGTGGTGAGGTGATCATGGCTGACAATCACTGGATGTGGATGGTGGTTTGATCATGGCTGACAATGGCTGAATGTGGATGGTGGCGATGTGATTATGGCTGACAATGATTGAATGTGGACGATGGCGATGCAAACATGGCTGACAATGGCTGGATGTGGATGGTGGTGATGTGATCATGGCTGACCATGACTGGATGTGGACGGTGGCAATGCGATCATGGATGACTATGGCTGGATATCAATGGTGATGATGTGATCATGATTGACAATGACTGGATGTGGATGGTGGTGATGTGATCATGACTGACAGTGCCTGGAGGTGAATGGTGGCGATGCGATCATGGCTGACAATGGCTGGATGTGAATGTTGATGATGTGATCATGGCCGACAATGACTGGAGGTGGATGGTGGCATTGTGATCATGGCTGACAATGACTGGATGGGGACGGTGGCGATGTGATCATGGCTGACAATGGCTGGATGTGGATGGCGATGATTCGATCATGACTGACAACTGGATACGGACAGTGGTGATGTGATCATGGCTGACAATGACTGGATGTGGATGGTGGTTATACGATCATGGCTGACAATGGCTGGATGTGGATGGTGACTGTGTGATCATGACTGACAGTGACTGGATGTGGATGGTGACGATGTGATCATGGCTGACAATGACTGGATGTGGACGGTGGTGATTTGATCATTACTGACAATGGCTGGATGTGGGTGGTGGTGATGTGATCATGGCTGACAATGACTGGATGTGGATGGTGGTGATGTGATCATGGCTGACAATGCCTGGATGTGAATAGTGACGATGTGATCATGGCTGACAATGGCTGCATGGGGATGGCAGCGGTGTGATGATGGCTGACAATGACTGGATGTGTATGGTCGTGATTTGATCATAGATGACAATGACTGGATGTGGACGGTTTCAATGCAATCATAGCTGACAATGACTGGATGTGGATGGTGCTGATGTGATCATGCCTGAAAATGACAGGATGTGGACGGTGGCGATGCAATCATGGTTGACAATGGCTGAATGTGGATGGTGGTGATGTGATCATGGTGACAATAACTGTATGCAGACAGTGGCGATGCGATCATGGCTGACAATGGCTGGATGTGGATGGTGGTGAAGTGATCATGACTGACAATGACTGGATGTGGACAGTGGTGATGTGATCATGGCTGACAATGACTGGATGCTGATGGTGGTGATGTGATCATGACTGACAATGACTAGATGTGGACAGTGGTGATGTGATCATGGCTGACAATGACTGGATGTGGATGGTGGTGATGTGATCATGACTCACAGTGCCTGGAGGTGGATGGTGGCGATGCGATCATGGCTGACAACTACTGGATGTGGATGGTGGTGATGTGATCATGACTGACAATGACTGGATGTGGACGGTGGCGATGTGATCATGGCTGACAATGACTCGATGTGGACGGTGGTGATATGATCATGGCTGACAATGACTGGATGTGCACGGTGGTGATGTGATCATGGCTGACAATGACTGGATGTGGACGGTGGTGATGTGATCATGGCTGACAATGACTGGATGTGGACGGTGGTGATGTGATCATGGCTGACAATGACTTGATGTGGATGGTGAGGATATGATCATGGCTGACAATGACTGGATGTGGATGGTGACGATGTGATCATGGCTGACAATGACGGGATGTGGATGGTGACGATGTGATCATGACTGACAATGACTGGACATGGATGGTGGTGATGTGGTTATGGATGACAATGATTGGATGTGGATGGTGATGATGTCATCATGACCAACAATGACTGGATGTGGATGGTGGCGATCCAATCATGGCTGACAATGACTGGATGTAGACGTTGTCGATGTGATCCAGGCTGTCAATGGCTGGATGTGGATGGTGATGATGGGATCATGGCTGACAATGGCTGCATGTGGATGGTGGCGAGTTGATCTTGGCTGACAGTGACTAGATGTGGATGGTGATGATGTGATCATGGCTGTCAATGAATGGATGTCGGTTTTGGCGATGTGATCATGGCTGACAATGACTAGATGTGGAGGGTGGTGAAGTGATGATGGCTGACAATGGCTGAATGTGGATGGTGGTGATGCGATGATGGCTGACAATGACTTAATGTGGATGGTGGCGATGTGATCATGGCTGACAAAGACTGGATGTGGATGGTGGTTATGTGATCATGGCTGACAATGACTGGATATGGACGGTGGTGATGTGACCATGGCTGACAATGACTGGATGTGGACGGTGGTGTTGTGATCATGGCTGACAATGACTGGATGTGGACGGTGGTGATGTGGATCATGGCTGACAATGGCTGGATGTGGATGGTGACAATGTGATCATGGCTGACAATGGCTGCAAGTGAACGTGGATGGTGGTGAGGTGATCATGGCTGACAATCACTGCATGTGGATGGTGGTTTGATCATGGCTGACAATGGCTGAATGTGGACGATGGCGATGCAAACATGGCTGACAATGGCTGGATGTGGATGGTGGTGATGTGATCATGGCTGACCATGACTGGATGTGGACGGTGGCAATGCGATCATGGATGACTATGGCTGGATGTCAATGGTGATGATGTGATCATGATTGACAATGACTGGATGTGGATGGTGGCGATCCGATCATGGCTCAAAATGACTGGATGTAGACGGTGGCAATGCGATCATGGCTGACAATGGCTGGATGTGAATGTTGATGATGTGATCATGGCTGACAATGACTGGAGGTGGATGGTGTCATTGTGATCATGGCTGACAATGGCTGGATGGGTATGGCGATGATTCGATCATGGCTGACAACGACTGGATATGGACAGTGGTGATGTGATCATGGCTGAAAATGCGTGGATGTGGATGGTGATTATGTGATCATGGCTGACAATGACTGGATGTGGATGGTGGTTATACGATCATGGCTGACAATGGCTGGATGTGGATGGCGACTGTGTGATCATGGCTGACAATGACTGGATGTGGACGGTGGTGATTTGATCATTACTGACAATGGCTGGATGTGGGTGGTGGTGATGTGATCATGGCTGACAATGACTCTATGTGGATGGTGGTGATGTGATCATGGCTGACAATGCCTGGATGTGAATAGTGACGATGTGATCATGGCTGACAATGTCTGCATGGGGATGGCGGCGGTGTGACGATGGCTGACAATGACTGGATGTGGATGGTCGTGATGTGATCATAGATGACAATGACTGGATGTGGACGGTTTCAATGCAATCATGGCTGACAATGACTGGATGTGGATGGTGCTGATGTGATCATGCCTGAAAATGACAGGATGTGGACGGTGGCGATGCAATCATGGTTGACAATGGCTGAATGTGGATGGTGGTGATGTGATCATGGTGACAATGACTGTATGCAGACAGTGGTGATGAGATCATGGCTGACAATGGCTGGATGTGGATGGTGGTGATGTGATCATGACTGACAATGACTGGATATGGACAGTGGTGATGTGATCATGGCTGACAATGACTGGATGCTGATGGTGGTGATGTGATCATGACTGACAATGACTGGATGTGAATGGTGGCGATCCGATCATGGCTCACAATGACTGGATTTAGACGGTGCCAATGCGATCATGGCTGAAAATGGCTGGATGTGGATGTTGATGATGTGATCATGGCTGACAATGACTGGATGTGGACGGTGGCGATGTGATCATGGCTGACAATGACTGGATGTGGACGGTGGCGATGTGATCATGGCTGACAATGGCTGGATGTGGATGGTAGTGATTTGATAATGGTTGACAATGACTGGATGTGGACGGTGGTGATCTGATCATGGCTGACAATGACTGGATTTGGATGGTGATGATGTGATCATGGGTGAAAATGACTGGTTGTGGATGGTGACTTGGTGATCATGGCTGACAGTGACTGGATGTGGATGGTGACGATGTGATCATGGCTGACAATGACTGGATGTGGACGGTAGTGATTTGACCATGACGGACAATGGCTGGAGGTGGACGGTGATGATGTGATCATGGCTGAAAATGAGTGTATGTCGATGTTGACGATTTGATCATGGCTGGCAATTCCTGGATGTGGACGGTGGCGTTGTGATCATGGCTGACAATGACAGGATGTGGATCTTGGTGATATGATTATGGCAGACAATGACCGGATGTGGATGGTGGCAATGTGATCATGCCTGACAATGACCGGATGTCGACGGTGGCGATGCGATCATGGCTGACAATGACTGGATGTGGATATTGGTGATGTGATCATGACTGACAATGACTGGATGTGGACGGTCGTGATGTGATCATGACTGACCATGACTGTATGTGGATGGTGGTGATGTGATCATGACTGACAATGGCAGGATGTGTACGGTGGCAATGCGATCATGGCTGACAATGGCTGGATGTGGACGGTGGTGATGTGATCATGGCTGACAGTGACTGGATGTGGATGTTGATGATGTGATCATGGCTGACAATGACTGGATGTGGATGGTGACGATGTGATCGTGGCTGACAATGACTGGATGTGGATGGTGACGATGTGATCATGACTGACAATGACTGATGTGGACTGTGGTGATTTGATCATGACTGACAATGACTGGATGAGAATGTTGGCGATCCGATCATGGCTCACAATGACTGGATGTAGACGGTGGCAATGAGATCATGGCTGACAATGGCTGGATGTGGATGGTGATGATGTGATCATGGCTGACAATGACTGGAGGTGGATGGTGGCATTGTGATCATGGCTGACAATGACTCGATGGGGACGGTGGGGATGCGATCATGGCTGACAATGGCTGGATGTGGATGGCGAGGAAGCGATCATGGCTAACAACGACTGGATGTGGACAGTGGTGATGTGTTCATGGCTGAAAATGCCTGGATGTGGATGGGGATTATGTGATCATGGCTGACAATGACTGGATGTGGGTGGTGGTGATGTGATCATGGCTGACAATGACTGGATGTGGATGGTGGTGATGTGATCATGGCTGACAATGCCTTGATGTGGATGTTGATGATGTGATCATGGCTGACAATGGCTGCATGTGGATGGCGGCGATGTGACAATGGCTGACAATGACTGGATGTGGATGGTCGTGATGTGATCATGGATGTCAATGACTGGATGTGGACGGTGGCAATGCAATCATGGCTTACAATGACTGTATGTGGATGGTGGTGATGTGATCATGGATGTCAATGACAGGTTGTGAACGGTGGCGATGCAATCATGGCTGACAATGACTGGATGTGGATGGTAACGATGTGATCATGGCAGACAATGAGTAGATGTGGATGGTGACGTTTGATCATGGCTGGCAATGCCTGGATGTGGACGGTGGTGACGTGATCATGGCTGACAATTACTGGATGTGTATCGTGGTGATGTGATCATGGCTGAGAATGACTGGATGTAGACGGTGACGATGCGATCATGGCTGACAATGACTGGATGCGGATGGAGGCGATGCGATCATGGCTGACAATGACTGGATGTGTACGGTAGTGATGTGATCATGGCTGACAATGGCTGGATGTTTTCGGTGGTGATGTGATCATGGATGACAATGACTGGATGTGGACGGTGGTGATGTGAGCACGGCTGACAATGACTGGATGTGGATGGTGGCGATGTGATCATGGTTGACAATGACTGCATGTGGAAGGAGTTGATGAGATCATGGGCAGACAAAGTCTGGATGTGGACGTTGACGATGTTGTAATGGCTGACAATGACTGGATGTGCATGGTGGCAATGTGAACATGCCTGAAAATGAACGGATGTGGATGGTGGCGATGCGATCATGGCTGACAATGACTCGATGTGGATGGTGGTGATGTGATCATGACTGACCATGACTGGATGTGGATGGTGGTGATGTGATCATGACTGACAATGGCTGGATGTGGACGATGGCAATGTGATCATGGCTAACAATGGCTGGATGTGGATGGTGGTGATGTGATCATGACTGACAATGACTGGATGTGGACAGGGGTGATGTGATCATGGCTGACAATGACTGGATGTGGATGGTGGTGATGTGATCAAGACTGACAATGACTGGATGTGGATGGTGGTGATGTGATCATGAATGACAGTGGCTGGATGTGGACGGTGGCGATGCGATCATGGCTGACATCGACTGGTTGTGGATGGTGGTGATGTGATCATGACTGACAATGACTGGATGTGGACGGTGGTGATGTGATCATGGCTGCAATGAGTGGATGTGGACGGTGGCGATGGGATCAAGGCTAACAATGGATGGATGTCGATGGTGGTGATGTGATCATGATTGGCAATGACTGGATGTGGATGGAGGCGATGTGATCATGGGCTGACAATGGCTGGATGTGGATGATGGTGATGTGGTCATGGCTGACAATGGCTGGATGTGGATGGTGACAATGTGATCATGGCTGACAATGGCTGAACGTGGATGGTGGTGAAGTGATCATGGCTGACAATCACTGGATGTGGATGGTGGTTTGATCATGGCTGACAATGGCTGAATGTGGATGATGGTGATGTGATCATGGCTGACAATGATTGAATGTGGACGATGGCGATGCAAACATAGCTGACAATGGCTGGATGTGGATGGTGGTGATGTGATCATGGCTGACCATGACTGGATGTGGACGGTGGCAATGCGATCATGGATGACTATGGCTGGATGTCAATGGTGATGATGTGATCATGATTGACAATGACTGGATGTGGATGGTGGCGATCCGATCATGGCTCAAAATGACTGGATGTAGACGGTGGCAATGCGATCATGGCTGACAATGGCTGGATGTGAATGTTGATGATGTGATCATGGCTGACAATGACTGGAGGTGGATGGTGTCCTTGTGATCATGGCTGACAATGACTGGATGGGGACGGTGGCGATGCGATCATGGCTGACAATGGCTGGATGTGGATGGCGATGATTCGATCATGGCTGACAACGACTGAATATGGACAGTGGTGATGTGATCATGGCTGAAAATGCCTGGATGTGGATGGTGATTATGTGATCATGGCTGACAATGACTGGATGTGGATGGTGGTTATACGATCATGGCTGACAATGGCTGGATGTGGATGGTGACTGTGTGATCATGACTGACAATGACTGGATGTGGATGGTGACGATGTGATCATGGCTGACAATGACTGGATGTGGACGGTGGTGATTTGATCATTACTGACAATGACTGGATGTGGGAGGTGGTGATGTGATCATGGCTGACAATGACTGGATGTGGATGGTGGTGATGTGATCATGGCTGACAATGCCTGGATGTGAATAGTGACGATGTGATCATGGCTGACAATGTCTGCATGGGGATGGCGGCGGTGTGACGATGGCTGACAATGACTGGATGTGGATGGTCGTGATGTGATCATAGATGACAATGACTGGATGTGGACAGTTTCAATGCAATCATGGCTGACAATGACTGGATGTGGATGGTGCTGATGTGATCATGCCTGAAAATGACAGGATGTGGACGGTGGCGATGTAATCATGGTTGACAATGATTGAATGTGGATGGTGGTGATGTGATCATGGCTGACAGTAACTGTATGCAGACAGTGGCGATGCGATCATGGCTGACAATGGCTGGATGTGGATGGTGGTGATGTGATCATGACTGACAATGACTGGATGTGGACAGTGGTGATGTGATCATGGCTGACAATGACTGGATGCTGATGGTGGTGATGTGATCATGATTGACAATGACTGGATGCGGACAGTGGTGATGTGATCATTGCTGACAATGACTGGATGTGGACCGTGATGATGTGATCATGACTGACAATGACTGGATGAGGATGGTGGTGATCTGATCATGGCTCACAATGACTGGATGTAGACGGTGGCAATGAGATCATGGCTGACAATGGCTGGATGTGGATGGTGATGATGTGATCATGGCTGACAATGACTGGAGGTGGATGGTGGCATTGTGATCATGGCTGACAATGACTGGATGGGGACGGTGTGGATGCGATCATGGCTGACAATGCCTGGATGTGGATGGCGAGGAAGCGATCATGGCTGACAACGACAGGATGTGGACGGTGGTGACGTGATCATGGCTGACAATAACTGGATGTGTATCGTGGTGATGTGATCATGGCTGAGAATGACTGGATGTGGACGGTGACAATGCGATCATGGCTGACAATGACTGGATGCGGATGGAGGCGATGCGATCATGGCTAACAATGACTGGATGTGTACGGTGGTGATGCGATCATGGCTGACAATGGCTGGATGTTTTCGGTGGTGATGTGATCATGGATGACAATGACTGGATGTGGACGGTGGTGATGTGATCATGACTGACAATGATTGGATGTGGACGGTGGTGATGTGAGCATGGCTGACAATGATTGGATGTGGATGGTGGCGATGTGATCATGGTTGACAATGACTGCATGTGGATGGAGTTGATGAGATCATGGGCAGACAAAGTCTGGTTGTGGACGGTGACGATGTTGTCATGGCTGACAATGACTGGATGTGCATGGTGGCAATGTGAACATGCCTGACAATGAACGGATGTGGATGGTGGCGATGCGATCATGGCTGACAATGACTCGATGTGGATGGTGGTGATGTGATCATGACTGACCATGACTGGATGTGGATGGTGGTGATGTGATCATGACTGACAATGGCTGGATGTGGACAATGGCAATGCGATCATGGCTGACAATGGCTGGATGTGGATGGTGGTGATGTGATCATGACTGACAATGACTGGATGTGGACAGGGGTGATGTGATCATGGCTGACAATGACTGGATGTGGATGGTGGTGATGTGATCATGAATGACAGTGGCTGGATGTGGACGGTGGCGATGCGATCATGGCTGACATCGACTGGATGTGGATGGTGGTGATGTGATCATGACTGACAATGACTGGATGTGGACGGTGGTGATGTGATCATGGCTGCAATGAGTGGATGTGGACGGTGGCGATGGGATCAAGGCTAACAATGGATGGATGTCGATGGTGGTGATGTGATCATGATTGGCAATGACTGGATGTGGATGGAGGTGATGTGATCATGGGCTGACAATGGCTGGATGTGGATGATGGTGATGTGGTCATGGCTGACAATGGCTGCATGTGGATGGTGACAATGTGATCATGGCTGACAATGGCTGAACGTGGATGGTGGTGAGGTGATCATGGCTGACAATCACTGCATGTGGATGGTGGTTTGATCATGGCTGACAATGGCTGAATGTGGATGGTGGCGATGTGATCATGGCTGACATGATTGAATGTGGACGATGGCGATGCAAACATGGCTGACAATGGCTGGATGTGGATGGTGGTGATGTGATCATGGCTGACCATGACTTGATGTGGACGGTGGCAATGCGATCATGGATGACTATGGCTGGATGTCAATGGTGATGATGTGATCATGATTGACAATGACTGGATGTGGATGGTGGCGATCCGATCATGGCTCAAAATGACTGGATGTAGACGGTGGCAATGCGATCATGGCTGACAATGGCTGGATGTGAATGTTGATGATGTGATCATGGCTGACAATGACTGGATGGGGACGGTGGCGATGCGATCATGGCTGACAATGGCTGGATGTGGATGGCGATGATTCGATCATGGCTGACAACGACTGGATATGGACAGTGGTGATGTGATCATGGCTGAAAATGCCTGGATGTGGATGGTGATTATGTGATCATGGCTGACAATGACTGGATGTGGATGGTGGTTATACGATCATGGCTGACAATGGCTGGATGTGGATGGTGACTGTGTGATCATGGCTGACAATGACTGGATGTGGACGGTGGTGATTTGATCATTACTGACAATGGCTCGATGTGGGTGGTGGTGATGTGATCATGGCTGACAATGACTCTATGTGGATGGTGGTGATGTGATCATGGCTGACAATGCCTGGATGTGAATAGTGACGATGTGATCATGGCTGACAATGTCTGCATGGGGATGGCGGCGGTGTGACGATGGCTGACAATGACTGGATGTGGATGGTCGTGATGTGATCATAGATGACAATGACTGGATGTGGACGGTTTCAATGCAATCATGGCTGACAATGACTGGATGTGGATGGTGCTGATGTGATCATGCCTGAAAATGACAGGATGTGGACGGTGGCGATGCAATCATGGTTGACAATGGCTGAATGTGGATGGTGGTGATGTGATCGTGGCTGACAATGACTGTATGCAGACAGTGGCGACGCGATCATGGCTGACAATGGCTGGATGTGGATGGTGGTGATGTGATCATGACTGACAATGACTGGATGTGGACAGTGGTGATGTGATCATGGCTGACAATGACTGGATGCTGACGGTGGTGATGTGATCATGACTGACAATGACTGGATGTGGACAGTGGTGATGTGATCATGGCTGACAATGACTGGATGTGGATGGTGGTGATGTGATCATGACTGACAGTGGCTGGAGGTGGATGGTGGCGATGCGATCATGGCTGACAACTACTGGATGTGGATGGTGGTGATGTGATCATGAATGACAATGACTGGATGTGGACGGTGGTGATGTCATCATGGCTGACAATGACTGGATGTGGACATTGGCAATGGGATCATGGCTGACAATGGATGGATGTCGATGGTGGTGATGTGATCATGATTGACAATGACTGGATGTGGATGGAGGTGATGTCATCATGGGCTGACATTGGCTGGATGTGGATGATGGTGATGTGGTCATGGCTGACAATGGCTGCATGTGGATGGTGACAATGTGATCATGGCTGACAATGGCTGAACGTGGATGGTGGTGAGGTGATCATGGCTGACAATCACTGGATGTGGATGGTGGTGTGGTCATGGCTGACAATGGCTGCATGTAGTTGGTGGCGATGTGGTCATGGCTGACAATGATTGAATGTGGACGATGGCAACGCAATAATGGCTGAGAATGTCTGGATGTGGATGGTGGTGATGTGATCATGGCTGACCGTGACTGGATGTGGACGGTGGATATGTGATCATGGCTGACTATGGCTGGATGTCGATGGTGATGATGTGATCATGACTGACAGTGACTGGATGTGGATGGTGGTGATCCGATCATGGCTCACAATGACTGGATTTAGACGGTGCCAATGCGATCATGGCTGAAAATGGGTGGATGTGGATGTTGATGATGTGATCATGGCTGACAATGACTGGATGTGGACGGTGGCGATGTGATCATGGCTGACAATGACTGGATGTGGACGGTGGCGATGTGATCATGGCTGACAATGGCTGGATGTGGATGGTAGTGATTTGATAATGGTTGACAATGACTGGATGTGGACGGTGGTGATCTGATCATGGCTGACAATGACTGGATTTGGATGGTGATGATGTGATCATGGGTGAAAATGACTGGTTGTGGATGGTGACTTGGTGATCATGGCTGACAATGACTGGATGTGGACGGTAGTGATTTGACCATGACGGACAATGGCTGGAGGTGGACGGTGATGATGTGATCATGGCTGAAAATGAGTGTATGTGGATGTTGACGATTTGATCGTGGCTGGCAATTCCTGGATGTGGACGGTGGTGTTGTGATCCTGGCTGACAATGACGGGATGTGGATGGTGGCAATGTGATCATGCCTGACAATGACCGGATGTCGACGGTGGCGATGCGATCATGGCTGACAATGACTGGATGTGGATATTGGTGATGTGATCATGACTGACAATGACTGGATGTGGACGGTGGTGATGTGATCATGACTGACAATGACTGGATGTGGATGGTGGTGATGTGATCATGATTGACAATGGCAGGATGTGGACGGTGGCAATGCGATCATGGCTGACAATGGCTGGATGTGGATGGTGGTGATGTGATCATGACTGACAATGACTGGATGTGGACGATGGCGATGTGATCATGGCTGACAATCACTGGATGTGGACGGTGGCGTTGGGATCATGGCTGACAATGGCTGGATGTCGATGGTGGTGATGTGATCATGATTGACAATGACTGGATGTGGATGGTGGTGATGTGATCATGGACTGATAATGGCTGGATGTGGATGGTGACAATATGATCATGGCTGACAATGGCTGAACGTGGATGGTGGTGATATGATCATAGCTGACAATGACTACGTGTGAATGGTGGTGTGATCATGGATGACAATGGCTGCATGTGGATGGTGGCGATGTGATCATGGCTGACAATGATTGATTGTAGACGTTGGCGATGCAATCATGTCTGACAATGGCTGGATGTGGTGGGTGGTGATGTGATCATGACTGACCATGACTGGATGTGGAAGGTGGCGATGCGATCATGGCTGATAATGGCTGGATGTGGATGGTGATGATGTGATCATGGCAGACAATGACTGGATGTGGACGGTGATGATGTGATCATGACTGACAATGACTGGATGTGGATGGTGGCGATCCGATCATTGCTCACAATGACTGGATTTAGACGGTGGCAGTGCGATCATGGCTGACAATGGCTGGATGTGGATGGTGATGATGTGATCATGGCTGACAATGACTGGAGGTGGATGGTGGCATTGTGATCATGGCTGGCAATGGCTGGATGTGGATGGTGGTGATGCGATCATGGCTGACAGTGACTGGATGTGGACAGTGGTGATTTGGTCATGGCTAAAAGTGCCTGGATGTGGAGGGTGATGATGTGATCACGGCTGACAATGACTGGATGTGGATGGTGTTTATGCGTTCATGGCTGACCATGCCTGGATGTGGATGGTGTCTGTGTGATCATGACTGACAATGGCTGGATGTGGATGGTGGTGATGTGATCATGGCTGACAATTACTGGATATGGATGGTGGCGAAGCGATCATGGCTTACAATGACATGATGTGGACAGTGGCGATGCTATCACGGTTGACAATGACTGGATGTGGATGGTGGAGATTCGATCATGGCTGACAATGGCTGGATGTGGACGGTGGTGATGCGATCATGGCTGACAGTGACAGGATGTGGACGGTGGCGATGTGATCATGGCTGACAATGACTAGATGTGGACGGTGGTGATGTGATCATTGCTGACAATGACTGGATGTGGACGGTGGCGATGCGATAATGCATGACAAAGGCTGGATGTGGATGGTGGTGATTTTATAATGGCTGACAATGACTGGATGTGGACGGTGATGATGTGATAATGGGTGACAATGACTGGTTGTGGATGGTGACTTTGTGATCATGGCTGACAATGACAGGATGTGGATTGTGACGATGTGATCATGGCTGACAATGACTGGATGTGGACGGTGGTGATTTGATCATGATGGACAATGGCTGGATGTGGTTAGAGCTTTTTGCTGGGAAGCCAAAGGAACCCGGTTCGAATCCCCGGGACGCATGCGAGCCCGATGCACAAGGGGGCGCTCATGTGCGGTAGGGCACCCGGTGTGCCAGTTCCCTCTATCTCTCCCTTACTCCCCCCTATCTCTGTCTGTTTCTCTCTCACATTTAAAGAAGTAAAATACTTTCTTTTCCTTGTGGGGGCGGGGGGATCTCAATGTGCTCAACACAGGTTACTGAAGAGTGACGGCCTCCTTACCCAGCACCTGTCATGTGTACCTAGGAATTTTATTCTCATTCAAATCCTATTCAAAACATGTCCAGAAGGAATTGAAGAACCTATGTGAGTGGCGTTCCACCCAGAAGCAAGACTCCTGCCGCCTGTGTCATTGGGTGGAAGCAAAGCACTGCTCCTTAGAAGTCCTGGAGTTGTCAGCCTCTCTCTCAAGAGGACTGACCTCTGTATGAGGCAGCAGACACACAGAAGTGTCCCAAGTTCGAGAGGGCAAACAGAATATGAGTAAAACCCGTATGCAAGTATGCACATTCTTCATGCCTTATAGGCCCAGGGCAAAATTGCTGAAGCCAGGCCAGGAAGATTTAGGAGTGTCGGGTTCCCAACGTGTACTCTGAGGGTTTGTTCACGCATTCGCAGGCTCTCGAGAGCCATCGTGACCCGATAGTGGGTGCAGGTGGAATGAAGGACCAAAAGGGTTATGTATTGGAAAATCACGGACGTGCCCCTGGTTCACTGAGCAACGTTCACACACATCAAGGAAAATACGGTAAGTACGTAACACAGGCTCCACTGGGAAGACAGTTATACTTTGCTGTGGCCTCACTTGCTCCTCACAATCATGACAAATTCAGGCTAGGTTCTGAATTCCAGTTCAGCCGCTACTGGAGCTCAGGAATAGCTGGAAAAAGCAAGGGAAAGAAGACCAGGCAAGGGCACTGTGAGAACCGGGAGATGGCCTGGCGGCTAGAGCTTTTTGCTGGGAAGCCAAAGGAACCCGGTTCGAATCCCCAGGACGCATGTGAGCCTGATGCACAAAGGGGCTCTCATGTGCGGTAGGGCACCCAGTGTGCCAGTTCCCTCTATCTCTCCCTTTCTCCTCCCTTTCTCTGTCTGTTTCACTCTCACATTTAAAGAAGTAAAATACTTTCTTTTCCTTGTGTTGGCGGGGGGACGTCAATGTGCTCAACACAGGTTACTAAAGAGTGACGGCCTCCTTGCCCAGCACCTGTCATGTGTACCTAGGAATTTTATTCTCATTCAAATCCTATTCCAAACACGTCCAGAAGGAATTGAAGAACTTATGTGAGTGGTGTTCCACCCAGAAACAAGAGTCCGGCCGCCTGTGTCATTGGGTGGAAGCAAAGCACCGCTCCTTAGAAGTCCTGGAGTTGTCAGCCTCTCTCCACGAAACCCAGAGCAGCATCCCTGCACGTTTTAGAAAAGGGGACACCTCATCATCACCAGGGAGAGGGGAAAGAGGGCAGTCCACGCAAGTGGACTTAGGCGTTCGCGACGATATTCAAATGTCCGAATGTTTGATGTGTGAGGCAGCCTCACCTGGTCTATCAGCTGGCCTGGCACTCGTGGAGGCCCTCCTCCTTCAGCCAATTAAAGGATACTTTCTGGAGCTCTCTTATTCCCAAAGAAACACACCCTCTGGGCCCTGCTCCCTCACATTTCAGACATTCCCATTCCAGTAGGCTCAACACTTGTACGTGAGGGGGTGAACCCGAAGAAATTGCTCAATTTGAACAACAGTGACTCGGGCAGGCATATGGCCATGCCGTAGGCGCCTCTGTGGATGGGATAAAACTGACGCATTTTCTGAAGGCAGCCAATTCCCTTCTCTAGGGTGATAGCTTTGCTCTCACCCTGGGTTAGGGAATTGGCAGCTTTTCGGACCGACAGAATGCCATGACCAGGCAGAGAATCTCTGTGCGCTGGGGAAAGGAGGCCCCTGACACACACGTGACTTAAGTGGTCACAATCACATGGGACATGCAGAGCTTACGGGTTAAGTGAGACACTACCTGTGAGTCTGAGCCCCTTTCTAGCCGGAGGACTGACGTCTGTTTCAGGCAGCAGACACACAGAAGTGTCCCAAGTTCGAGAGGGCAAAGGGAATATGAGTAAAACCCGTATGCAATTATGCACATTCTTCATGCCTTATAGGCCCAGGGCAAATTTGCTGAAGCCAGGCCAGGAAGACTTAGGAGTGTCGGGTCCTAAACGTGTACTCTGAGGGTTTGTTCACGCATTCGAAGGCTCTCAAAAGCCATGATGACCCGAAAGTGGGTGCAGGAGGAATGAAGGACCAAAAGGGTAAGTATTGGAAAATCACGGAAGTGCCATTGGTTCACTGAGTAACGTTCACACACATCAAGGAAAATACCGTAAGTACGTACCACAGGGTCCACTGGGAACACAGTTATACTTTGCTGTGGCCTCCCTTGCTCCTCACAATCATGACAAATTCAGGCTACGTCCTCAATTCCAGTTCAGCAGCTACTGGAGCTCAGGAATAGCTGGAAAAAGCAAGGGAAAGAAGACCAGGCACGGGCACTGTGGAAACCGGGAGATGGCCTGGCGGTTAGAACTTTTTGCTGGGAATCCAAAGGAACCCGGTTCGAATCCCCAGGACGCATGCGAGCCCGATGCACAAGGGGGCGCTCATGTGCGGTAGGGCACCCGGTGTGCCAGTTCCCTCTATCTCTCCCTTTATCTGCCCTATCTCTGTCTGTTTCTCTCTCACTTTTAAATAAATAAAATAATTTCTTTTCCTTGTGGGTGCGGGGGGGCGTCAATGTGCTCAACACAGGTTACTGAAGAGTGACGGCCTCCTTGCCCAGCACCTGTCATGTGTACCTAGGAATTTTATTCTGATTCAATTCCTATTAAAACACGTCCAGACGGTATTGAAGAACCTATGTGAGTGGCGATCCACCCAGAAGCAACAGTCCTGCTGCCTCTGTCATTAGGTGGAAGCAAAGCACCGCTCCTTAGAAGTCCTGGAGTTGTCAGCCTCTCTCTCAAGAAACCTGGACCAGCATCCCTGCACGTTTCAGACAAGGGGACACCTCATCATCACCAGGGAGAGGGGAAAGTGGGCAGTCCACGCGAGTGGACTCAGGCGTTCTCGACGATTTTCAATGTCCGAATGTTTGATGTGTGAGGCAGCCTCTCCTGGTCTGTCAGCTGGCCCGGCACTCGTGGAGGCCCTCCTCCTTCAGCCAATTAAAGGATACTTTCTGGAGCTCTCTTATTCCCAGAGAAACACACCCACCTGGCTCTGCTCCCTCACATTTCACACATCCCCATTCCACTAGGCTCAACACTTGTACGTGAGGGTGTGAACCCGAAAAAATTGCTCAACTTGAACAATAGCGACTCGGGCAGGGATATGGCCGTGCCTCTGCCGCCTTTGTGGATGGGATAAAACTGACCCATTTTCTGAAGACAGCCGATTCCCTAACCTAGGGTGATAGCTGCACTCTCTCCCTAGGTTAGGGAATCGGGTATTTCTCGGACCGACAGAATGCCACGACCATGCAGGGAATCTCTGTGCGCTAGGGAAAGGAGGCCCGTGGCACACACGTGACTTAAGTGGTCACATGCGCATGCGACATGCAGAGCTTACAGGTGAAGTGAGACACTACCTATGAGTCCTGAGCCCCATTCTAGCTAGAGGATTGATGAGTGGGTGAGGCAGCAGACACACAGAAGTGTCCCAAATTCGATAGGTCAAACAAAATATGAGTAAAACCCATATGCAGTTGTGGACATTTTTCACGCCCTATAGGCCCAGGGCAAAATTGCTGTAGCCAGGCCAGGAAGTCTTAGGAGTATCGGGTTCCAAACGTGTACTCTGAGTTTTTGTTCACCCATTTGCAGGCTCTCGAGAGCCATCGTGACCGACAGTGTCTGCAGGTGGATAGAAGAACTAGAAGTGTAAGTACTGGAAAATCAAGGATGACACCCTGGTTCACTGAGCAACGTTCACGCACATCAAGGAAAATACTGTAAGTACGTAACTCACGGTCCACTGGGTACACAGTTAGACTTTGTTGTGGCCTCACTTGCTCCTCACAATCATGACAATTTCAGGTTAGGTCCTGAATTACAGTTCAGCCGCTACTAGAGCTCAGGAATAGCTTGGAAAAGCAAGGGAAAAAGACCAGGAATGGGCACTGTGGGAACCGGGAGATGGTCTTGGGGTTAGAGCTTTTTCCTGTGAAGCCAAAGGAACCCGGT
Source organism: Dipus sagitta (assembly GCA_036346955.1). Taxonomy (NCBI): domain Eukaryota; kingdom Metazoa; phylum Chordata; class Mammalia; order Rodentia; family Dipodidae; genus Dipus; species Dipus sagitta. Next base: position 312,551,378 of record CM070770.1, read on the forward strand.
TCGAATCCCCAGGACGCATACGAGCCCGGTGCACAAGGGGGCACTCATGTGCGGTAGGGCACCTGGTGTGCCAGTTCCCTCTATCTCTCCCTTTATCTGCCCTATCTCTGTCTGTTTCTCTCTCACATTTAAATAAGTAAAATACTTTCTTTTCCTTGTGGTTGTGGGGGGACATTAATGTGCTCAACACAGGTTTCTGAAGAGTGAGGGCTTCCTTGGCCAGCACCTGTCATGTGTACCTAGGAATTTTATTCTGATTCAATTCCTATTCAAAACACATCCAGAAGGAGTTGAAGAACCTATGTGAGTGGCGTTCCACCCAGAAGCAAGAGTCCTGCCGCCTGTGTCATTGGGTGGAAGCAAAGCACCACTCCTTAGAAGTCCTGGAGTTGTCAGCCTCTCTCTCAAGAAACATGGACCAGCATCCCTTCACGTTTCAGAAATGGGGACTCTTCATCATCACCAGGGACAGGGGAAAGTGGGCAGTCCACGCGAGTGGACTCAGGCGTTCTCGACGATTTTCAATTGTCTGAATGTTTGATGTGTGAGGCAGCCTCACCTGGTCTGTCTGCTGGCCCGGCACTCGTGGAGGCCCTCCTCCTTCAGCCAATTAAAGGATACTTTCTTGAGCTCTCTTATTCCCAGAGAAACACACCCTCTGGGCCCTGCTCCCTCACATGTCAGACATCCCCATTCCAGTGGGCTCACCCTTTTACGTGAGTGGTTGCATCTGAAAAAATTGCTCAATGTGAACAAGAACAACTCGGACAGGCATATGGCCATGCTTCAGCCATCTTTGCGGATAGGATAAAACTAACCCTTCTGAAGAGTGCTCATTCCCTAACCTGGGGCGACAGCTTCGCTCTCACCATATTTTAGGGAATCGGGAGCTATTAGGTCTGAGAGAATGCCAAGCAATGCAGGGAATCTCTGTGTGGTAGGGAAAGGAGGCCCCTGACACACATGTGATTTAAGTGGTCACATGCACATGGGATATGCAGAGCTTACAGGTGAAATGGGACACTGCCAATGAGTCCTGAACCCCTTTCTAGCCATAGGAATGACGTCTGCTTGAGGCAGTAAACACACAGAAGTGACCCAAGTTCGAGAGGGCAAACAAAATATGAGTAAAACCCATATACAAGTATCAACATTCTTCATGCCTTATAGGCCCAGGGCAAAATTGCTGAAGCCTGGCCAGAAAGACTTAGGAGGGTCAGGTTCCAACCGTGTTCTCTGAGGGTTTGTGTACCCACTTGCAGGCTCTCAAAAACAATTGTGACCTGAAAATGGGTGCAGGTGGAGTAAAGGACCAGAGGGGTAAGTATTGGAAAATCATGGACGTGCCCCTCATTCAGTGAGTAACATTTACAGACATCAAGGAAATTACGGTAAGTACATAACACGTGGTCCACTGGGAACACAGTTAGAATCTGTTGTGGCCTTACTTGCTCCTCACAATCATGAGAAATTCCCATGTGACATGGAAGAAAGAAGCAGGCAGGATTATGCTTTATGGTGACAGTGTAGATGACACTGCTCCCAGCGTCTCCACTTTTCCAAACAGGTTCTTGTATACTGCACTGGAATGATAGCTTTACTTGCCTGAGAATGATAGCCACGTCTATGGGTCAAATGGAAGTCATATACATATTTCATTCTATGGTATCCCTGTTGAAGGACAAACATTTAGGCCTGTTTGTGACCTTTGACCCATCTTGCAGCGTTTTCATCTGATCTCTGATTCTCAATGATCAGAGCAGTTGAGGATCATCAACACAGGGAGCTGGAAGTCATGGCAGGCACCTTTACTGGCAGCAGAGCTAAGAGGATGAGCATTTGCAGCCACCCTGTGGCTACATCGTGAATTCCAGGTCAGCCGGTACCAGACCTCAAGCCTAGCTGGAAAAAGCAAGAGAAAGAAGACCAGGCGCGGGTGTTGTGGGAACCGGGAGATGGCCTGGGGGTTAGAACCTTTTACTGTGAAGCCAAAGGACTCCGGTTCGAATCCCCGGTACGCATGCGAGCCCGATGCTCAAGGAGGCGCTCGTGTATGGTAGGGCACCGGGTGTGCCCATTCCCTGTATCTGTCCCTTTCTCTTCCCTATCTCTCTCTTTCTCTCTCACATTTAAATAAGTAAAATACTTTTTTTCCTTGTTGGGGGGGGGATGAAAATGTGCTCAACACAGGTTTCTGAAGAGTGAGGGCCTCCTTGGCCAGCACCTGTCATGTGTACCTAGGAATTTTATTCTGATTCAATTCCTATTCAAAACACATCCAGAAGGAATTAAAGAACCTATGTGAGTGGCGTTCCACCCAGAAGCAAGAGTCCTGCCGCCTGTGTCATTGGGTGGAAGCAAAGCACCACTCCTTAGAAGTCCTGGAGTTGTCAGCCTCTCTCTCAAGAAACATGGACCAGCATCCCTTCACGTTTCAGAAATGGGGACTCTTCATCATCACCAGGGACAGGGGAAAGTGGGCAGTCCACGCGAGTGGACTCAGGCGTTCTCGACGATTTTCAATTGTCTGAATGTTTGATGTGTGAGGCAGCCTCACCTGGTCTGTCTGCTGGCCCGGCACTCGTGGAGGCCCTCCTCCTTCAGCCAATTAAAGGATACTTTCTTGAGCTCTCTTATTCCCAGAGAAACACACCCTCTGGGCCCTGCTCCCTCACATGTCAGACATCCCCATTCCAGTGGGCTCACCCTTTTACGTGAGTGGTTGCATCTGAAAAAATTGCTCAATGTGAACAAGAACAACTCGGACAGGCATATGGCCATGCTTCAGCCATCTTTGCGGATAGGATAAAACTAACCCTTCTGAAGAGTGCTCATTCCCTAACCTGGGGCGACAGCTTCGCTCTCACCATATTTTAGGGAATCGGGAGCTATTAGGTCTGAGAGAATGCCAAGCAATGCAGGGAATCTCTGTGTGGTAGGGAAAGGAGGCCCCTGACACACATGTGATTTAAGTGGTCACATGCACATGGGATATGCAGAGCTTACAGGTGAAATGGGACACTGCCAATGAGTCCTGAACCCCTTTCTAGCCATAGGAATGACGTCTGCTTGAGGCAGTAAACACACAGAAGTGACCCAAGTTCGAGAGGGCAAACAAAATATGAGTAAAACCCATATACAAGTATCAACATTCTTCATGCCTTATAGGCCCAGGGCAAAATTGCTGAAGCCTGGCCAGAAAGACTTAGGAGGGTCAGGTTCCAACCGTGTTCTCTGAGGGTTTGTGTACCCACTTGCAGGCTCTCAAAAACAATTGTGACCTGAAAATGGGTGCAGGTGGAGTAAAGGACCAGAGGGGTAAGTATTGGAAAATCATGGACGTGCCCCTCATTCAGTGAGTAACATTTACAGACATCAAGGAAATTACGGTAAGTACATAACACGTGGTCCACTGGGAACACAGTTAGAATCTGTTGTGGCCTTACTTGCTCCTCACAATCATGAGAAATTCCCATGTGACATGGAAGAAAGAAGCAGGCAGGATTATGCTTTATGGTGACAGTGTAGATGACACTGCTCCCAGCGTCTCCACTTTTCCAAACAGGTTCTTGTATACTGCACTGGAATGATAGCTTTACTTGCCTGAGAATGATAGCCACGTCTATGGGTCAAATGGAAGTCATATACATATTTCATTCTATGGTATCCCTGTTGAAGGACAAACATTTAGGCCTGTTTGTGACCTTTGACCCATCTTGCAGCGTTTTCATCTGATCTCTGATTCTCAATGATCAGAGCAGTTGAGGATCATCAACACAGGGAGCTGGAAGTCATGGCAGGCACCTTTACTGGCAGCAGAGCTAAGAGGATGAGCATTTGCAGCCACCCTGTGGCTACATCATGAATTCCAGGTCAGCCGGTACCAGATCTCAAGCCTAGCTGGAAAAAGCAAAGAAAGAAGACCAGGCGCGGGTGTTGTGGGAACCGGGAGATGGCCTGGGAGTTAGAACCTTTTACTGTGAAGCCAAAGGACTCCGGTTCGAATCCCCGGTACGCATGCGAGCCCGATGCTCAAGGAGGCGCTCGTGTATGGTAGGGCACCGGGTGTGCCCATTCCCTGTATCTGTCCCTTTCTCTTCCCTGTCTCTCTCTTTCTCTCTCACATTTAAATAAGTAAAATACTTTTTTTTCCTTGTTGGGGGGGGGATGAAAATGTGCTCAACACAGGTTTCTGAAGAGTGATGGCCTCCTTGGCCAGCACCTGTCATGTGTACCTAGGAATTTTACTCTGATAGAAGGTAAGAAAATCAATTCCTATTCAAAACAGGTCAAGAAGGAGTTAAAGGACATATGTGAGTGGCGTTCCACCCAGAAGCAAGAGTCCTACCGCCTGTGTCATTGGGTGGAAGCAAAACACCGCTCCTTAGAAGTCCTGGATTTGTCAGCCTCTCTCTCAAGAAACATGGAGCAGCTTCCCTGCATGTTTCAGAAAAGGGGACACCTCATCATCACCAGGGACCTGGGTAAGTGTGCAGTCCATGGAAGTGGACTCAGACATTCTCAACGATTTTCAAATGTCTGAATGTTTGATGTGTGAGGCAGCCTCACCTGGTCTGTCAGCTGGCCCGGCACTCGTGGAGGCCCTCCTCCTTCAGCCAATTAAAGGATACTTTCTGCAGCTCTCTTATTCCCAGAGAAACACACTCTCCGGTCCCTGCTCCCTCACATTTCACACATCCTTCCACTAGGCTCAACACTTGTAAGTGAGGGGGTGAACCTGAAAAAATTGCTCAATGTGAAAAAGGACAACTCGGGCAGGCATATGGCCACACATTAGCTGTCTTTGTGGATGGGATAAAACTGACCCTTTTCCTGAAGAGAGCCCATTCCCTAACCTAGGGTGACAGCTTCGCTCTCACCATAGCTTTGGGAATCGGGAAGTTTTAGGTCCGAGAGAATGCCACGACGATGCAGGGAATCTCTGTGTGCTAGGGAAAAAAGGCCCCTGACCCACACGTCATTTAAGTGGTCACATGTGCATGGGACATGCAGAGCTTACAGGTGAAGTGAGACACTACCAATGAGTCCTGAGCCCTTCTCTAGCCATGGACTGACGTCTGTTTGAGGCAGTAGACACACAGAAGTGTCCCAAGTTCGAGAGGGCAAACAAAATATGAGTAAAACCCATATGCAATATGGACATTCTTCATGCCTTATAGGCCCAGTACAAAATTGCTGGAGCCCGGCCAGGACGTCTTAGGAGTGTCAGGTTCCAAACGTGTACTCTCAGGGTTTGTGTACCCATTCGCAGGCTCTCGAGAACCATCATGACCCGACAATGGGTGCAGGTAGAATGAAGGACCAGAAGGGTAAGTATTGGAAAATCATGGACTTGCCCCTCATTCTTTGAGTAATGTTCACAGATATCAAGAAAAATATGGTAAGTACATAACACACAGTCCACTGGGAACAGATTTAGAATTTGTTTTGGCCTTACTTGCTCCTCCGAGCTAAGAGGATGAGTATGACATTGCATCTGCCCTGTGGCTACATCCTCAATTACAGGTCACCTGGTACTCCAATTTAAGGCTTTGCAGGCAAGCACCTTTCACCATGGAGTCATTTCTCCTGCCTTCCTCCTCCCCCCCCCTTTTTTTCTTTTTTCCTTACATGTGCATGTATGGACACCCTTGAATCTCTGCTTTCATGCTAGTCCAATTCTTTGTGTAGTGTCAGGGTGGCCTCAAACTCAAGACAATCCTCCTACCTCTGGGCTACTTAGTGGTGGGCTTAAAGGCATATGCCTCCACTCCCTACTTTTTTTTTCATGTGAATGCAGGAGCACCCTAGGATCACTTCATGCCAGACACTGCACTACTTTTTCTTTTAAATTTTGTATTTATTTAGTTAGTTAAGAGTGATGGCAGAGAAAGAGAGAGAGAGAGAGACCTCTAGGCACTGCAAATGCACTCCAAATGCATGTGCCATTTTTTACACATGCCTGTGTTGTGGGTACTGGGAAATCAAACCCGGCTTTGCAGGCAAGCACCTTTCACCATGGAGCCATTTCTCCAGCCTTCCTGCCTCCCCCCTTTTTCTTTTTTATTTACCTGTGCATGTATGGGCACCCTTTGATTCCTGCCACTGCTTTTTTTTTTTTTTTTTTTTTTTGCTTGTTTGTTTTTTTGAAATAGAGTCTCACTCTAGTCCAAGCTGACCTGGAATTCTCTGTGTAGTCTCAGACTGGCTTCGAATGCATCGCAATCTTCCTACCTCTGCCTCCCGCATGCTGGGATTAAAGGCGTGCACCACAATGCCCACCTCTGCCAGTGTTTTTTGCACATTCTTCTGTTGCTATTGTCCACCTTACGTTTGCCAGGGGTAATGTCTACCCTGTGCTCATGCCATCATTTTCCCTGCCATCATGGAGCTACCCCCTTGAGCCTGTAAGGAAAATAACCCTTTTTTTCCCACAAGCTGCTCTGGTTGGGTGATTTCTATCAGCAATGCAATTCTGACTGCAACTACTTAAATCTAGCAGTAGGGGGAAAAAAGTAACCTTACTGAGAAACAAAGTTGAAAAATCAGGAAACATGAAAGTTTGTTATTGGAAAAACTTCCCAAATTTTTCATTTATTGCCAAAGACTCAGTATAACCAGAAGTAAAAAAAATAGGCTGGGTGTGGTGCCACACGCCTTTAATCCCAGCACGTGAGAGGCAGAGGTAGGAGGATCGCCATGAGTTCGAGGCCAACCTGAGACTACATAGTGAATTCCAGGTCAGCCTGGGCCAGAGTGAGACTCTACCTCAAAAAAAAAAAAAAAAAAAGAAAGAAAGAAAGAAAGAAAGAAAAGAAAGAAAGAAAAGAGAGAGAGAGAGACCCCATCCTATGAATTACTATACCTCAATAAATCAGATGATCTGAGTGCTAGGGACAATATCCTAGAATACCTGAACCTCCTTTATACTGAGTCACAATTAGAAAATTTGAATAAACTCAAACAAGGGTAACTGCCTTCAGACAAAACCTTCCAAATTCCACCAGTAACCAACCCATGAGGCCTGTGGATTCTAGCCCTGCCCTATTATCCAGTGTCTTCCAACTTCAATATCCCACTGCATCCCATTTTAGCCACTTGTCTGCCATCCCTTCCCTCACATAGCCAGGCACCCAAAATCTTGCAGCATGGAAACTGCCATCCTTGCTACATGGAAGACTTATTTCTGTCTGATAATTTCACTTCTTTCCTTTAGGTTTTTTGTTGTTGTTGTTGTTTGTTTGTTTGTTTGTTTGTTTGTTTTTAAACCATTGTAGTTGGGGAGGCAGACTGAGCAGGAAATGGGAGGAAGAGTGTTGTTGACAGGTGAAAGGTTTTGAATTTTACCACCATGCTGCAGAATGTCAGAGAACTTGTATTTATCATACCATCAGTGATCTTTATACCTGAGGACAAATCATACTTCATTATGTCTAAAAAATAATTTATACACTATCCCTTTAGTTGTTTTCTCTCTCACTTCTTGAATCTTGGCTCTGAACTGCTCACCCTAGCACCAAAGTTGTGAAGGGGGCTTTTCATTTGTTCATTGCATGTGTGGATGCACATATATGTGGGCATGCATGCATGTGTGTACATGCATGTGGGGGCCAGAGGACATCCTCAGGTATTGTTCCACAAGCACCGTGGTTCTTTTTGTTCTTTCTTTGGGATGCAGTCTCTCACTGACCATGGATTTTTCTATCTCTGGGATCCCAGAACTGGGACTGAAGTACGAACCTCCGTGTCTATCTTTTTCTTAATTTATTTTTAATTTTTTTGTTCATTTTTACTTACTTGAGAGTGACAGAGAGATAGAGAGAGAGAGAATGGGTGCACCAGGGCCTCCAAGCCACTGCAAATGAACTCCAGACGCTTGTACCTCTTTGTGAATCTGGCTAATGTGGGTCCTGGGGAATCAAGTCTTGAACCGGGGTCCTTAGGCTTCACAGGCAAGAGCTTAACCACTAAGCCATCTCTCTGGCCCTTTCTTCTTGTTCCTGTTCTGTTTCTTCTGCTGTTCTTCTTCTTGTTGTTCTTGTTGTTCTTATTATTCTTCTTCTTTTACATGAGTTCTATGGATCAAACTCAGGTCTTCATGCTTACAAAGCAAGCACATTACCAACTGAGCTCTCCCCCTCATCAGTTTATTCTTACTGTTCATGTGAAGAAATCCTTAGATGTAGACATACTTATGTTGAACAGTTGAAAAGCTCTTGTTCCACTTTCTGGTTTTTCTCCAACTTGATCATGTGTAGAGGTTTTCACTTATTATTTCCATGATGACAATTTTGATTCTGAGCATGGTTCTGATTATCCTAAATATCACCAATCTTGTGCCAAGTATTTTAAAATCTTAAATTTTGTCTTTTGATGCCATTCTTCCTCCATTATTTAAGAGATATTGTTATGGGCTTTCTGAGGCCCAGGTGTTGCCAAGACTGCCAAAATGTTTTGGGGCTTTTAAAAATATTAAATTTTTTGGCCAGGATAAATAGAGAGGGAGAGAAAGAGAGAGAGGGAGAAAAGAAAAAAGGAAAGTAATTAAGTATGGGCATTCCATGGCCTTTTGCCACTGCAAGTAAACACCACATGCATGTAGCACTATGTGCATCTGGCTTTTTGTGGGCACTGGGGAATCAAACACATGCCATCAGGTTTTATAAGCAAGTGCTTTTAACTGCTGAACCTCCTCTATCCCTGTTTTTGAGCTGCTTTTAACTGAATGTAGGAAAATTCAAAATAGATTTGAGACTGTAAAGACACAAGCTACAACAAGGGAAATTTAGTGCCAATGCACCAAAAAGAAAGTCAACCAGAGTTAGTACAAGGAAATTATGGTTTATTTTAAGATTTATTTTTGTTTATTTATTTATTAGAGACAGAGAGAGGGATGGGGGAGAGAGAGAGAAAGAGTGAGAATGGGTAGGCCAGGACCTCTAGCCACTTCAAATGAACTCCAGAGGCATATGCCACCATGTGCATCTGGCTTACATGGGACCTGAAGAATCGAACCTGGGTCCTTAGTCTTCGCAGGCATGTGCCTAAACTGCTAAGCCATCTCTCCAGCCCAAGAAATTATGTTATTTTTTGTGTGTACCACAGAGCTAATATTTTATGCCAATGAGCAGTCAAGACATGAATGTTGACTCTGTGTAATGCTGTAAATTGGTCTTAAGGTTCAAAGTTTTATGTAGTACTCCAAATAAATATGTTGTCATTGATGCTGCAGGTGCAGCAAAACCTCACTGTTGTGTGGATGTTGTGATTCATCATATAGATGTTTCATTCTGTCACTCTGGTATAGTTGACTAATTCCATCTCTAAGTTGCTGAGGAAAGCCAGAGGAAGGAAAGAGGATATTGCTACTCTTCTCCCAACTGCAAAATAACAATAAAAGGGAAAAAAACCTGTCTCTTCAGGACTTAGTTTACTGTCTTTCTGGGAGTGGTGTGCATTGTGGCTCTTACGTTGTCTACACTGGGGGATATGAAATCACTGGTGCCTCTTTACTTCCACTTAAGTGTGAACCAAAATTTAATGCTGCTAATATCTTAGGTTTTATCACAGTAGTTATACTTTGAACATGAGCAAGGATTAAAACTGACTTCTGGCTGGGCATGGTGGTACACCCCTTTAATCTCATCACTTGGGAGGCAAAGGTAGGAGGATCACCCTGCGTAAGAGATAACCCTGAGACTACATAGTGAATTCCAGGTCAGCCTTGGCTAGAGTAAGACCCTACTAGGAAAAAAAAACCTGACAAGTAAATTTATTTTGATAATATGGATATAGAATGCCTTTTATCATTATTTCATTCCATAAAAACACTAAAAATTATTCAATAATTTCAAATAATGACAAATGTATAATATATATTTTCAATTAGTCTTTAACTTTGAAGGAACATGTCACTTTATGTTACAGACAATAAGGATTCTTCTGCGTGATACCAAGAAAATTATTTGAAGTGGAATAAAATAATGGTTTTTGAAAAAGAGATACCGTTTGGCTAGCCATGGTGGGGCATGTCTTTAATGCCAGCTCTCAGGAGGTAGAGGTAGTAGGATGGAAGTAAGTTCAAGACTAGCCTGAGACCATATAATGAATTCCAGGTTAGCCTGGGCTAAAAAAAAAAAGAAAAGAAAAAGAAAAAGAAAGAAATTGTTATCAGTTGCACTGTATCCCACCCAAAATACTGGATCTAACATCTAATACATTTATTCTCAGACCATCATTTTCATCTGCTAATTGGTGAGATCATTCTGTAACATAACACCCTACTATTTTTAGTGTTAGTCTTAGAGTTAGAGGTTTGTGGCTAGTGTCAAGGCCAGGTTTAGGATTAGTGTCAGTGTCTATGTCAGGGTCAGGATTGGGGTCAGAGTCAGGTTGAGTTTAGGAGTTTTGGGGTGAAGGTTAGGTGTTAAGGTTTTGTTAAGAGTGAGAGTCAGGAGATCACATTCTGCAATCACTGCCTGTCTTTACCTCACCAAATTACCTAATAGAAGGGTATTATCATACCAAAAAGAAAGGCATTGTAGACACTTTTCTTGGATGTATGACTATGCTGAGATATTCAGAAAAGGTTGCTTGTACCTCAAAGCATGAAGACATCAGAAAATGTTTTTGCTGTCTTTGAGCAAGACCAGAAAGAGTTAACAATCTTTCACTACAATTTGTCTTAGGACACCTTCATACCACTATAGAGAATTGCACTCTTCTTTTAAAAACTTTCAAAAAATATTTTATTCTTTCTTTATTTGAGAGAGAGAGAGAGCGAGAAAGCACATACCAGGGCCTCCAGCCACTGCAGACAAACTCCAGATGTGTGGACTATCTTGTGCATCTGGCTTATGTGGGTTCTAGGGAATCAAACCTGGGTCCTTTGGCTTTGCAGGAAAGTGCCTTAATTGCCAACCTATCTTTCCAGTTCCCATGTAAACTTCTTAATAAGGGATGAAGAGATTTCTCAGCAGTTAAAGCACTTGCCTCTAAAGCCTAATGGCCCAGGTTCAATTCCCCACTACCCATGTGAAGCCAGATGCACAAAGCGACCCATGCATCTGGAGTTCCTTTACAGTAGCAAGAGGCTCTCATGTGCCCATACACATTCTCTCTCTCTTAAATAAATAAATAGATTAATTAATTAATTAATTAAAAGACAATCATGGGGTGGATAATGAAGACATGGTACATTTATACAATGGAGTTTTTACTCAGCAGTAAATAAAGATGAAATTATGAAATTTGCAGGGAAATGGATGGATCTGTGAAGTATTATACTTAGTGAGTTAACTCAGACCCAGAGAGCTTAGTGCTGTATATTCTCTTTCACATGTGGATCCTAGCTACAAATGTTTAGACTTGTTTGTGAGTTGGAATAAAACTCAGTAGCAGAGGCCATAAAGCTAGAAAGGGAAAGGAGGAGAGGGGAGGACTCAAGGTGATGGTATTGTACATATGTAAGTGGAAGAATTACTGGGGGTTGAAAGGCCTAGGTAAGGTTAAGGGAAGAGATTATAAAAGAAGGGTGAGGAGAGGGTTAATCAAATTATAAGAGGATATGAATAAGCCATATGGAAACCTACTTTATTGGACAATGGTATACCCAGAAGCCATAGATTATATCTAGAAAAATTTCAGGCCAATGATGGGATACCTTCCAGTAAGTTGTCGGCCAGGGAGGTCCCTGATGCCCCCAGAACATTACAGGCCATTACCAAGGTGCTTGGTTTCCTACCAGCAATAGATGGTAAGACCCTATTGCTAAAGACTCCGTATGCTTGGGCTACAAAGTCACTGAGCAGTCTTGCTGGAGCTGAGCTGAAAACATCCTCCCTGTAGACCAGCTGACAGAAAGCTGGAAAAAAGCTATGCTGTATGCAGCTCCATGGGAGAGAGAGAAGTCATCAGGGGAGATAACCGACAGTGGGTATTGCTGCTGAAGACTCAGGTCACTGAGAAATACGGCTTGAGCTGAGGTGAAAACTTCATCCATGCAGACCCTTTATCCAGGCCCTGGAAATTCTCAACATACTTGGGCCTCATCTACTCCAACTCTCCTGATGCACGGTGTGAGCTGCTGCCCTCTCAACATGATGAATGGAGAGCCACTGTCCTCCCAATGTAGAGGAGGTGCCCAGTGCCTTTCCAGCTCCTCTTCACACTCCCCAAACGTGATCCACTCACCATGGTGGCTACAGGTTAGAAGGGACAGGAACAGTTCCCTTGTAGGAGATGCCTAAAGTGCTGAGGAGTGTAACACAGGTGGATGGGTGTGGCAGACATAAGGCTCTGCCCCTGCCAGGGTGGCCAATCAACTGGGTTCAGCAGTGGTTGGGCTGGACTTCCTGGATGTGCCTCACACAGGTGTTTCCAACTGTTGCCAGAAGCTCCAGACATGAGACCAGCACCAGTGCCACAGGATGAGGGTGGGTCCAAAAGCTTCACACAGGTCTTACAGACTGCAGAAAGGGGCTGCAGGACCTGGCCATGGCAAACTGGCTCCAGAAACATGCATGTGGGACCAGAACCCTTACACAGCAGGTTTGCCTTCCTGTAGACAAGTATTGGAAATGCAGACTGCTGGTCAGCATCGCTCACCAGGTCTTCAAGCTACCCTAGCTGGTCGGTGAGTTTTACCTTCTCTCTTTAGAGTTAATTCTGTAACTTGAGAATGTGGAGGTTCTTTAGAAAATGAAAGGATGCTCTTGGTTTACTATAATGTCTTACTCTGAATACTAAAGGCATAAAATACAGGAAACAATATTTCAGTTGGTTAGAAAATAGTACCTATGCATTGAATATTAAGGCTGTTAAAGGGCAGAGAAGGCCCCATCTTTACATGTAAGCCACCAAGTTTAAAGAAAAACCCTACGGACTTTTTAAACAAGATTTAAAAATGTCAAATGGTGCTGAATGGTGGAAGTGAATGAAACTTGAGGATGGAGGAAATTGTCTCCCACTGATGGATAGTATGAAGCAGGAATTTTTGGACTGCTTAAGAATTTTCTAAAAGGTCTGCTTGGATTCTGATATTGTCACCATGCCTAGGTTAGGGTTAATAGCTTAGTTTACCCCTTCCCAGATATATTCCAGGACCATAAACTAAATTGCTCAGTCTTAGAAACATATCCAGTGACTAATGTCAAAATATGACTTTAAAGCTGTTCAGGCAAAAACCTATTGTCGTTACTGAAATATTGAAAATGTCACCAGCAGTGGGAACACAACTCAGTGTTCTGAGCTTTGCTATCTAAAGGCCTTCTGCTCAGGTGCAGCCGGGGTACTTAACACAGCTGAAAAGAATTTCAGGCTGAGCCAGAAGTAGAGTTAGTGAGTCTGAGTAGAAGAAAGGACAGATGATTGAGGAGAGTCAGGTGTGGGCCTCAGGAGAGGAATGCACCCAAATTCTTCAGGAACAGTTTCATCAGTGACTGGGACTTTTGGAGTTACATTGTTTAAGGGAGGTGAGCTACTCATTTCCTTATAACAAGATTTTATAATGAAACCATAGGGTTATTTATAAGGATACTGGACAGACTTACATTTAAGGAAACATAACTGAAGGAAAGGTGGATAACATTTCATTTCTTTTTTTTTTTTTTTTTTTTTTTTTTTGAGGTAGAGTCTCACTCTAGCTCAGGTTGACCTGGAATTCACTGTGCAGTCTCAGGGTGGCCTTGAACTCATGGTGATCCTCCTACCTTTGCCTCCCAAGTGTTGGGATTAAAGGCATGAACCATCATGTCTGGCTCTAAAAGTTTATTTAACTATTTTATTTTTACTCATTTATTTGAGAGAGAAAGAAAAAGAGGCATATAGAGAATGAGTGTGCCAGGGACTCCAGCCACTGCAATCAAACCCCAGATGCAAGTGTCACCATCCACATCTGGCTTCATGTGGGTACTGGGGAAATGAATCTGGGTCCTTAGGCTTCACAGTCAAGTGCCTTAACTGCTAAGCCATCTCTCCAGCCCAATATTTTTTTTAAATCAAAGTAAGTTTGCTATATGTAGATCACCAAGAAGTTCAAAAATGTTGCAGGGCCAGGTATGGTGGTACATGTCTTTAATCCAAGCACTTGGGAGGCAGAGGTAGGAGGATAACTGTGAGTTCAAAGACAACCTGAGACTACATAGTGCATACTGAGTTCCAGATCAGCCTGGGCTAGAGCTAGACTCCACCTAGAAAAAAAAGAATCTGGTAGGAAGGGCTTTTTCCTCTGGATATAATCTGATGCTAGTAGAGAATGTCTTTCCTTAGTAGGCCTGTCAAAGTTAATTGAGCAGAGCTATGCAGTGATAGCCAGGTCTATGGAAATGTTAATGGAGCTATTGACACTGTCTGGCAAAAGGAGGGTCACTGGCCTGGGATAAACTAGGAAGTGAAAGGTTAAGTAAGTAGATGCTATCATGCTGTTTTCATATAGTCTGTGATGGGGTGGACCTTGCAGTAATGCAGCTGTTTTGGGGTCACCCACACTCCTGTAAATAACACCCCACCTGTGCTCTGTAAGTCAACCCAGTAAACTCATTGGTTCACCTAGTTGGACTAGTTGGTAGAATTGTGAGCAGTGACAGTACTAAGATTGGCTTCACACTGTCACTCTCAGCAGCTGTAGTAATTCCATTCATATTCTAGGGGCCTCAACTTGGATAAAACCCAGGATTAGTGGCTTACTCTCGGTGATTGTGTGAGAATAACTAAAAGGTAAACATAAGACTGAGAATTCATATTCATTCATTCAATTCATGTTTAGTGTTGCCATGTGTGTGCATATTGTAAATGTTGTGTGTGTTCACCATCTGAGTATGGCATGAAAATGAGGAAGTTATTTATATCTGATGAGTGCTTTTGCACCAATAAATTTGGGGTATCTCCAGATTCTTGTCTTACAAACTTAAAGAAGTGAAATTCACAGATCTTAGGGTAAGGTTTAGAGAGACTTTATTAGATTCAGAGGAGGAAAGTGGAGAAAGTATAGAGAGCTCCTGCCATATGGAAGGTGTTAGGGGATAAAGCCTGTCCTGTGACCCAAATTGGGGTCACTTATGGATTTGGAATGGAGGCTGAGCTAACCTGCCATGATGCTAAGTTTTGGGGCTGAGTAGCCATAATGCCACTATCAGATTTAAATCTTCCAGGAATCTCAGTTCTAGGAAAGGGGTGTAGGGAAGGGCACAGGTTGTTTATAGAAAAACAGATCTAGAGCACTCCTTTAGGCAAGAGATAAGAAGAAAACTTCTCTGGGGGCTGGGGAGATGGCTTAGTGGTTACGCACTTGCTTGTGAAGCCTAAGGACCCCGGTTCGAGGCTCGATTCCCCAGTATCCACATTAGCCAGATAGATGGACAAGATGGCACATGCATCTGGAGTTTGTTTGCATTGGCTGGAGGCCCTGGTGTGTTCTCTCTCTCTCTCTCTGCCTCTTTCTCTCTCACTCTGTCACTCTCAAATAAATAAATTAATTAATTAAATTAAATAAGTACAAATTTTAAAAAAAAGCAGAAGACTTTTCTGATTGTACTAACATGGGGAGTGATAGGTCAGGCTTGAGGACATTCCTGCTTTTTTACTTTTGGGGGCACATTCATACTAAACTGCCTCAGTAGTCTTAAAAGTTTTTTTTTTTGACACAAAACACCACTGAGATGAATTTGCCTAATTTTCCAACCAGTGTTAGAAGGGGCAGGGGCACATTTTAATATTATTTTCCCTCCATGTCTTGCCTCATCCCTTAGTTACTCTTTTTTATTGCTTTTGTTACTGCTTTTTGAGTTAGGGTCCTACCTGGCACTCATTCTGTAGTCCCAGACTGGCCTCAAACTCAAAGTAATACTCTTACCTCTGCCCCCACCCCTTGTTGCTGGAATTAAAAGCATGTACCACCACATCCTGGCCCCCTTAGCTATTCTTAATGGGAATTAGCCTGCCATAGCAGGAAGAATTAATGTTAGGGAACTACCCTGATGAACTCCATGTTGCTGTCTGCTTGGGATGGAAGCCATGTGTTTGCAGCACCTCCCTGCTGGCTGTGCAAAGCATCAGAGCTTTCCCTGAGGGACTTGATCCTGTAAACCTTGATATCTTTCCAGACACCTTCTAAAACCACTGGCTTTCCTGGTGTTATCTGCATTTTCTCCTGTGTGAATGAAGATAAACTTGAGGGATTTTGTTTTGCTTTGTTTTAGATCTCTTATGATACCTCAGGTTTCAAAGCATAGCTAGGAGAGCTGGAGGATGGCTTAGTGCTTAAGGCACTTGCCTGTGAAACCTAAGGGCCCATATTTGACTCCCCATAACTGACATAAGTCAGACGCACAAGGTCATAAGTCAAATGCATAAGGTCATACATGTGCACAAGGTAGCACACATGTCTGGAGATTGTTTACAGTGGCTAGAGACCCTTGTGGGCCAATTCTCTCTGTCTCTTTCTTGCTCTCTCTCTCTCATAAAAAAAAAGAACTAAAAGAAGCCTATAAATATAATACAGGCTATTTTGGCTATTATGCTAAAGGCTATTAAGGCTATTATGCTAAAAGACACTGAAAATTTATTCCCCTATTTAGTTTCTTTCGAGGTAGGGTCTCACTGTAGTCCTGGCTGACTTGGATCTCACTTTATAGTCACATGCTGATCTTGAACTCATGTCAATCCTCCTACCTCTGCCACCACACCTGGATATCCCTCTTTTTTAGTTTCTAATAGGGCATAGGAGTTTTTTTTTTCTTTCTTTTTATGTTTTAGCCCCTACTAAAACCTACATGGGTTTATTTGTATGTAACTGCACTTTATATTGAAAAACTAGGTAGCAGTCATCTATGTAACATATACAGCATAGTGGTGAAATATCTTAATTGCTTATATAAGTCTTTCTGCTGGCCATTTTCAGGGTTGCTAAATATTTGCTATGAGTCTGCTGCAGTGGGAAACCCTGTTTTGAAATTTGAGCCACTCCCATCTTTGCTATATCATATCCTGGCCATTTAATAATGTTCTAATTGTCAGTAACTGCTTTTGGCAGGTGCCTGTGATTGTTCAGACATAAACATATATCTTTTGAGGTAGGTTTAGCCCAGGTTGACCTGTAATTTACTATGTAGTCTCAAAGTAGCCTTGATCTCATGGCAATCCTTCTATCTCTGTCTTCTGAGTGCTGGGATTAAAGGCATGTGCCACCATACCTGGCAATATATTCATATTCTTTTTTTCTTTTCCTCCCTTCCTTCCTTCTTTCTTCCACACCTGGCAATATATTCATATTATTTTTTTCTTTTTCTTTCTTTCTTTCTTTTCCTCCTCTTCCTCCTCCTCCTCCTTCTTCTTTTTTGGCCAGCACTACAAGTAAGGATAAAAGAATTAAAACTTGATAAATGTAAGGCATGGTGGCACATGCCTTTAATCCTAGCACTCTGGAGGTAGAGGTAGGAGAATTGTTCTGAGTTTGAGGCCAGCCTGGGACTACAGAGTGAATTCCAGGTCATCCTGGAGTGAGATCCTATATCGAAAATAAAAAAAACAGAAAGAAAAGGACTGAAGGGATGGCTTAGTGGTTAAGGTGCTTGCCTACAAAACCAAAGGACTCAGGTTCAATTCCCCAGGACCCATGTAAGCCAGATATACAAGGTTGTGGTACATGCATCTGGAGTTCGTTTGCAGCAGCTGGAAGGCCTGGAGTGCCCATTCTCTCTCTCTCTCTCTCTCTCTCTCTCTCTCTCTCTCTCTCTCTCCCTGCCTCTTTCTCTGTCTGTCTGTCTCTCTCAAATAAATGAAGAAAAGTAAACAAAATTTTTTAAAAACCTTAATAAATATCAACTGCTTTTAAATATTTACTCTTTATTCTTATTTATGCAAATTTTATACATAATAGGTTAGTTTAAAATTTATAGTGTTATACACTGAGCCCAGAGCCTTATACTTCCTGAGCAAGTGCTTTACTACCACATTACGCACCCAACTGCAAAAAACTGGGTTACATAGCAGATAGGACCATGTAAATGATGACTTAGTTAATAGTGGTATTTATTTTTTCTGTTATTATTTGAGGCAGGATTTTGCTATGTGGCCTAGGCTGGCTTTGAACATACAACTATGTCTGGCCAGTGGTATGAATTTAGACCATTAGTTGACTTTCTTTATCTATTTAACTATCTGTTTATTTAGGATAGCTTATAGATGTATTTATTATTATTATTGTTGTTGTTGTTGTTGTTGTTGTTGTTTGAGGTAGGGTCTCACTCTAGCCCAGGCTGACATGGAATTCACTATGTAGTCTTAGGGTGGTCTCAAACTTATGGAGATCCTCTTATCTCTGCCTCTCAAGTGCTGGGATTAAAGGTGTGTGCCACCATACCTGGCCTTTTGTTTTTGTTTTTGTTTTTTCAAGGTAGGGTTTCAAAGCTCTAGCCCAGGCTGACCTTGAATTTACTATGCAGTCTCAACATAGCCTCAAACTCACAGTGATCCTCCTAGGTCTGCCTCCCAGTGTTGGGATTAAAGGTGTGTGCCACCATGCCTGACTGTAGATGTATTTATTGATCATGATGAAAGGTGTCAGCACAGTGGAAGCCCTTGGGAGTACAGGGCCCTGGATTGGGGAGCTTGAACTCACAGCCATCAGCATGTGCTGCTTCTCAGCCACCACATCTTCTAGTGCGTCTTCATTCATCTTGGCAAATCCTCACTTCTTTGAAATGTGAATTTTCTATCCTCTGGGGTACTTGAGTCTGGCCCTGCTCAGGGCATCAGCCATATGTTCCTTGTTCTGCATCATGTTGGATATGATGATCTGGTCAGTGTGAAACCCTCTCTGTATCTTTGAGCTTTACAAATGCATTCCACATACCTGTATGCAGTATAGATTGGTGACAGCATGATATCAAAGCCATGAACATTGCCTGTTCTGTCTGCAAGGTCCCTTAGGGGCAACCCATACAAGCAATAGTTAGTTACATGCTTTAAAGCCATCATATACCAGGCCCCATGAGTGATGGGACTTGGTAGTCCTAATTGACTGTAGATTGAACTGAAGTGGTGAGTGAGAACCATTATTAACTTGGAATCCTTCTCAACATACATTTATTCCATATTAATAAATTATGCCAGCTTTATCTTCATAGTAGTCTCATTATTTTTATTAATCTCATATTTTATAATGATTCAAGAACATTGCCTTACTCACCTAAGCTTCCTTCCCTTGAGTCCCACCTCCTCAATACTCTACCTCCCACTCATGTCACTGACTATGAAACTAAGCCTTCAACCTTAGGGGAGCATCCAAGATACAAACTACAGTAGTTACCCTTCCACAAACCGCCATTAAAGAACCCCATTAAAAAGTATTCATGTGCTCAGTCCCAGGGAACAAATCAAGCAAACAGGTTTCCCTTTTCTGAACATTTGCATCTTCAGTTTTCTTGGGAGTTGGACCTGGTCTTGGGAATGGAGAAATGGCTTAGCAATTAAGATACTTGGCCTGCAAAGCCTAATGACTGAGGCTTGATTCCCTAGTACCCACGTAAATCCTGATGCACCATTTTGTGCATGCATCTGTAGTTTTCTTTCTTTCTTTCTTTCTTTCTTTCTTTCTTTCTTTCTTTCTTCTTTTTTTTTGTTTGTTTGTTTTGAGAAAAGAGTGTCACTTTAGCTCAGACTGACCTGGAATTTATGTAGTCTCAGGGTGGCCTCAAACTCATTGTGATCCTCCTTCCTCTGCCTTCCAAGTGCTGGGATTAAGGGCATGTGCCACCATGTCCAGCTACATCTGTAGTTTGTTTGTACCAGCTCTTTCCTTTCAAATAAATTAATTTTAAAAATAAAAAAAATGAATTGGATCTGAAACAGAGTCAGATATAGGCTCTTGGTTGTGGCTTTAATCCATGAGGAAAGTACTTTGCTATCTTAAAGATTCTCCCCTCTTGTCTTTTTTTTATTATTTTTATTAATTATGAACCTCACTGCTGAACAAATCATGTGTTGGTCCTATTCCTCTCATGGTATCCCCTATTCCCCATCCCCATTCCACTGAGTATCCTAGTCTCTTTTGGGAAGGTCTCTTCTTTTTCTTTCTTTTTTAACGAAACTGGCTTTGTGAACAAGCACCTTTAATCACTGAGCCATTGCCTCAGCCCTCCAGGTTTTTAAATTTAAAAGAAAAATGCTCAATTCTTTTTTCTTTAAATATTTTGTTTTCATTCGTTGGGGTTGGGGAGAGAGAGAGAGAAATGGTCACACCAGGGCCTGTAGCCACTACTAACAAACTCTAGACATAAGATCCACCATGTACATCTGGCTTATGTGGGTTCTGGGGAATCAAATGGGTCCTTAGGCTTGGTAGGCAAGTGCCTTAACAGCTAAGCCATATCTCCATCCTACTATTTTTTAATTTTTATTTATTTCAGAGGGAGGGGGAGAGAGAGGATGGTGCACCATGTCCCCCTGTAACTGCAAATGAACTCCAGATGCATGCACCACCTTGTGCATGTGGCTTACATGGGTCCCAGAGAATTGAACCTGGGGACTTTGGCTTTGCAGATAAGTGCCTTAACTGCTAAGCCATATCTGCAGCCTCTCCCTTCTTGTTTTGAAAGAAGCAGAAACTCACTTTGTTGGCCAGGTTGACCTCAAACTTGTGATCTTCCTGTAGCTGGGATTATAGGTGTGCACGACTGCACCTGGATGAAGAAATTCCCACGAAAGGACCAAGTGCGGTACTGGAGAGTCAGCCTTGGAATGGAATATGATCTTCATCTACTGACACAGGATGTAGTCAGTGTTTGAGAACAAGTTTAGGTTGGGTGTTGAAATGGTGGTAGAATGCTTGGTTTTATGGTGCACCCCTTGAATTCCAGCACTCAGGAGGCTGGAGCATCAGAATTTCCATTTATTTATGGCTAGCTTGGGCTACATAGTGAGTTCTAGGCCACTAAAGGTTTCATAGCAAGTTCCTATCTCATAAACCAACAAATATCAAGATTTGATGGTGGAACATTAAAGTTTCTGATTGCTTCTTTTCTCTCCCCTAAGTGGCTGAAGTAAAAGTAATTATCATTCCTTTTTCCCCTCTTTCTTTTTTTTCTATTAAGGTGCCCAAGCTAGTCTTGAATTTGCCATCCTCCTCACCAGCCTAATAGATGGGATTCCAGGCCTGAAGCAACAGATTCAGCCAAGCATATATCCCCAGCAGTTTAGTTGTTTACTTATCTGTATTGGTGTTTGAACCCAAGGTTCTATACCAGTGATCTGTATCAGTAGCCCTCCTACTTCCTCAGTACCAGAGCTCTGATTTTTTTTTTTTAAGCAGGACAGCACCTGGCTCCTGTTTCCTGTACACTAGGGACATGCATGTGACTGAATTCTTCTGAGATGTTAGCAGTTGTTTGGTGGAGATTATTGGAAAGTTTCTAAACAGGGTTAACTAAGCTGGTGCATCATCTTTCCTCTTTCTGGAAGATGCAGAGGATGCCTGGGGTTTTCGCATCCATCTCATGACAATAATGCGACCTTGAGCCACATGCCAAGCATGGATGAAGATGTATTCCAGGTGTGAAACTGCCACACAAGCATTTGAGTGCCTTGCTCCTGATTTCTCCTTCACGGAGAAAATGAAGCATTCTGTACAGCTGTAGAGATCTTTTTTGTTTTACTTCCCTCCCTGCCTCCCTTTCCTTTATGTGTGTGTAGCTGATTGAAATTCCCAATAGAGATGTGGAACATGGTGGAATTTTTCTTATATTTTCTTATATTTTTTGGTGAAACTAGGAGGAAGTGTCATTAAATGAGGGTAAGGATTGGATATGGATTGTGGGACAGCCACTTTTCTTTTCTTTTCTTTTTTCTTTTTTCTTTTTTCTTTTTCTTTTTTTTTTTTTTTTTGGTTTTTCAAGGTACTGTTTTGCTCTAGTTCAGGCTGACTTGGAATTCACTATGTAGTCTCAGGGAGGTCTTGAATTTAGAGGTCCTCCTACCTCTGCCTCCCGAGTACTGGGATCAGAGGCATGCACCATTCATGCCCAGCCACATTAGTCACATTTTAAAAATTTCTAAGAGCTCATGTGATTCAAACATTGAAGAGAGGTACAAAGATATAGCCCTGTTCTCTTCCTCTGTGCCTATACATCTCATTCTTTCCTGTTGTCCCCTAGAGATAAGCATTTGTGTCCTGAGTGACTGTGAAAGTACAGACATTGAAAACTTGACCCTTCTTAAAACTATTTTTATTTATTCACTTGCAAGCAGAGGAGAGAGTGTGTGTGAGAGAGAGAGAATTGGCATGCCATGGCCTCCAGGTGCTGCAAACAAACTCCAGATGCATGCACCTCTTTGTGCATCTGGCTTATGCAGAAACTGGGGAATGGAGCCTAGGTCATTAGGCTTTGCAGGCAAGAATGTTATTTACTGAGACATCTCATCAGCCCAGTTGACCCCCCCCTTTAAAAGTTTTTATTGACAACTTCCATAATTACAGGCAATAAACTATGATGATTCCCTCCCTTCCCTCCCCTACTTTCCCCTTCACAAATCCACTCTCCATCATATCCCCTCCCTCTCTCCATTAGTCTTTCTTTTATTTTGTTGTTATCTTCTTTTCCTCCTATTATGAGGATCTTGTGAAGGTATTTCCAGGCATTGTGAGGTCATGGATATTGAGGCTAGTTTCTGTCTGAACCAATGCATTGTAAGCAGTCCTAACTTTCCTTTGGCTCTGACATTATTTCTGCCACCTCTTAGTCAATGATCCCTGAACATTGGAAGATATGGTAGAGATATTTCAGTGCTAAATACTCTTGTCAGGATCATCCCAGTGGTCACCACCATCTGAAAAGGGAAGTTTCTCTCACCCAAAGTGAAAGTAGCATTAATATATGGGTATGAACATTAAGTAAAGTGCTTACAGGGCAGTTTGGTGAGCATAGTATATTCATTTAGCCAGGCAAGAGCAGGCATTATACTCCTTGGGCTCATGACCTCCACCTCCCCTACCATAGGCTTTTGATTAGGTTTTCAGTACCAGGCATGTATTCCTTCCTGTGGAGTGGGCCTCCAGTACAATTAGCAGTTGGTTTTGCCCATAAGACATATGCCACTGTTGCACCTGTGCAGTCATTTGGCCTGCCTGGCCAAACTTGACACAGTGCCCACTGTTTTCACCACTGATGACTTCTGTCTCCCAGAGGGCTGCATGCAGTGCAACTTTTTCCAGCTTTCAGTTGGCTGTTCTACAGGGAGGAGGTCTTCAGCATAGCTCCAGCTTGATTTCTCAGTGACCTTGCAGCCCAGGCATTTGGAATCTTCAGCAATAAGGATTTACCATCTGTTCCTGATGGGAAACCTGTTGTCAATGGCCTGTAGTGTTTCGGGGGCCTCAGGGACCCCATGGTCCAACAACTCACTGGAAGATATCCCATCCATGGCACTGAACTTTTTCTATTAACAGTCTATGACTCTGGGTCTGCTGTTATTCAAAAAAGTAGATTTCCATATAGCTTATTCACAACATCTGAAATTTTGACTAACCCTCCTCCACCTTTCCCATGACCTCACTTATGCCATTGTACCACCCACTAATCTGTTCATCTATTTACATATATACAGTACCATCCCCTTAATTCCTCCCCTCTCCTCCCTCTCTTATAACCCTTTCCTAGCTTACTGGCCTCCGCTACTATTTTTTATTCCAACTCGTATAAAAGTCCAAAAATTTGTAGCTAGGATCCACATATGAGAGAGAATATGAGCACGTGGGTTACCTCACTAAGTATAATCCTTTCCAAATCCATCCATTTCCCCGCGAATTTCATAATTTCATTTTTCTTTACCACTGACTAGAACTCCATTGTATCAAATCTTCATTATCCACTCATCAGTTGAGGGACATCTAGGCTGGTTCCATTTTCTAGCTGCTGTGAATAGAGCAACAATGAACATGGTTGAACAAGTATTTGTCAGGAAGTGAGAAGAGTCCTCTGGATATTTGTCTAAGAGTGCTATAGCTGGATCATATGATAAATCTATTTTTAGCTGTCTCAAAAACCTCCACACTGATTTCCACAATTTGTGGACCAGATTACATTCCCACCAACAGTGTAGAAGTGTTACCATTTTCCACATCCTTGCCAACATTTATTGTCATTTGTTTTCTTGATGACAGCTATTCTGACAGGAGTGAGATGGTATCTCAAAGTAGTTACAGTTTTCATTTCCCTGAGGGTCAATCAAATCGTTATAACATACATAAGCTAGCAAATGACAATGCAAACAATATTGTAACTTGATTTATATATCCAAATGTACTACTTTATTTTGTGTGTGTTTTGAGGTATGGTATCACTGTAGCCCAGGATGACCTGGAATTCACTATGTAGTCTCAGGGTGGCCTTGAACTCATGGTAATTCTTTCCCTTTCTGCCTCCCAAATGCTGTGATTATAGGTGTGCGCCACCACACTTAGCTTAATTCTTTTTTTTTAACATTTCTAACAATTCATTTGCAAGCAGAGAGAGATAGAAGATAGAGAATGGGCTTGCTAGAGCCTCCAGCCCCTGCAAAATAACCCCAAACACATGCACCACCTTGTGCTTCCGGCTTTAAGTGGGTACTGGGGAACCAAACCTGTGTCCTTTGGCTTTCAAGACAAGTGATTTAACCAGCAAACCAGCTCTGCAGCCACTGGCTTAATTTCTGTTTTATCTGCTAATTCATAATTAAAATATAGATGTAATATGGATTACATAATATCCAGGGAGCAAAGCTTACATTGTTTACAAGAACTATTACTTGTTAAGATTTTGCGAGTGGGTCTTAAGAGGCCCCTGTAACAAGATGTCATGTCTCTCTTAAATGGCAGAATCCAGGGAAATGTAAAGAATGAGCTGGATGGTAATGAAGAAGTGACAATAAATTACTATGTGCCTGCACTTGTAAGCACACACTGGCAAGGGTGTAAGGGTTAGGGTGGGGTTTTACACAGGGTTAAAGTTATACTTAGGGTTGGGTTAGGGATGGGTGTTGGGGTTGGGGTTGTTGGGGTTGGAGTTAGGACTTTGGGTTAGGGTTAGAAGTTTGGAGTTAGGGCTTGGATTACACGGTAGGGTTAGGGCTTATGGCTTAGGGTTAGGGGTTAGGGTTATGGATTAGGGGTTAGGGTTTAGGGTTAGGCATTAGGGTTTACGGTTTAGGGTTTAGGGGTTAGGGTAAGGTTTAGGGGTTAGGGTTAGGGTTGTTAGGGTAGGGTAAGGGGTTTTGGTTAGCGTTAGGGGTTAGGTGTTAGGGTTTAGGTTAAGGGTTAGTGATAGGGTTGGGGTTAAGGGAGAGGGGTTAGGGTTAGGGTTAGGGGTTAGGGTTAGGAGTTGGATTAGGGGTTAAGGGTTAAGGGTTAGGGTTAGGGTTTGGGATGAGGTTAGGGTTAGGGTTTAGGGTTAGGGGTTAAGGTTATCGGTTAGGGTAAGGGTAAGGGTTAGGGGTTAGGGTTAGGGTTAGGGTTGGGGTTGGGTTAGGGTTAATAGTTCGGGGTTAGGATTAGGGTTAGGGGTTAGGGTTTAAGGTTCAGAGTTAGGCATTAGGGGTTAGGGGTTAGGGGTAGGGGTAGGGTTTGGGGTAAGGGGTTAGGGATAGGGATTAGGGCTAGGGGTGAGGGTTAGAGTGAGGGGGTAGGGGTTAGGGTCAGGGTCACTATAAGGGTAGGGTCAGGGTCATCTTTGTGGATTGGATAAATCTGACACTTTTTTGGAAGAGTGTAGATTCTATCATCAACACGGGGAGCTTAAAGTCATGGCAGGCACCTTTACTGCCAGCAGAGATAAGAGGATGAGCATGACACTGCAGCCACCCTGAGGCTACATCCTGAATTCCAGGTCACCCAGTACTAGAATTCAAGCCTGGCCGGAAAAAGAAAGTGAAAAGAAAAAGGGCTGCGAGAGGCGTGGGAACCGGGGAATGGCTTACTGGTTAGAGCCACTGAACCTGCAGGCAAAGGACCTGGGTTCAAATCCCTGGGATGCGCGCCAGCGGGATGCATGCAAGCGTGATGCACAAGGGGGCGATCATGTGGATTAGGGCACGTGGTGTGCCCATTCCCTGTATCTGTCCCTTTCTCTTCTCTATCTCTTTCTCTCTCATATTTAAATAAGTAAAATACTTTTTTTTCCTAGGTGAGGGGAATGAATATGTGCTCAACACAGGTTTCTGAAGAGTGAGGGCCTCACAGGTTTCTGAAGAGTGAGGGCCTCCTTGGCCTGCACCTGTCATGTGTACTTAGGAATTTTATTCTGATAGAAGGTAAGCAAATCAATTCCTATTCAAAACAAGTCAAGAAGGAATTAAAAACCTATGTGAGTGGCGTTCAACCCAGAAGGAAGAGTCCTACCGCCTCTGTCATTGGATGCAAAGAAAACACCGCTCCTTAGAAGTCCTGGAGTTGTCAGGATCCCTCTCAAGAAACCTGGACCAGCATCCCTGCACGTTTCAGAAAAGGGGACACCTCATCATCAACAGTGACAAGGGTAGCGAGCAGTCCATGGAAGTGGGCTCAGGCGTTCTCGATGATTTTCAAATGTCTGAATGTTTGATATGTGAGGCAGGCTCTCCTGGTCTGTCAGCTGGCTTGGCACTCGTGGGGGCCCTCCTACTTCAGCCAATTAAAGGCTGGAGCTCTCTTATTCCCAGAGAAACACACCCTCCAGGCCCTGCTCCCTCATATTTCAGACATCCCCATTCCAATAGGCTCAACACTTGTAAGTGAGGGGCTGAACCCAAAAACATTGCACAATTTGAACAAGAACGACTCGGGTTGGCACATGGCCACACATCAGCCATCTTTGTGGATGGGATAAAACTGACCCTTTTTCTGAAGAGAGCTGATTCCCTAACCTAGGGTGATAGCTTCACTCTCACCCTAGGTTAGGGAATTGGGAGCTTTTAGGTCCAAGAGAATGCCATGACGATGCAGAGAATCTCTGTGTGCTAGGGAAAGGAGGCCCGTGCCACACATGTGACTTAAGTGGACACATCTGCATGGGACTTGCAGAGCTGACTGGTGAAGTGAGACACTACCAATGAGTCCTGAGCCCCTTTCTACCAGAAGGACCGACGTCTGTTTCAGGCAGTAGACACACCGGAGTCTCCCAAGTTCGAAAGGGCAAAGAAAATATGAGTAACGTAAAACCCATATGCAAGTATCATTATTCATTATGCCTTATAGGCCCAGCGCAAAATTGCTGAAGCCAGGGGAGAAAGAATTAGGAGTGTCAGATTCCAAACGTGTATTCTGAGGGTTTGTGTACCCATTCGCAGGCTCTCGAGAACCATCGTAACCCGACAATGGATGCAGGTGGAATGAAGGACCAGAAGGGTAAGTATTGAAAAATCACGGACGTGCCCCTCATTCATTGAGTAACGTTCACAGACATCAAGGAAAATGCGGTAAGTATGTAACACGCAGTCCACTGGGAACATGGTCAGAATTTGTTGTGTCCTTACTTGCTCTTCAAAGTCATGAGAAATTCCCATGTGACATGGAGGAAAAACAGCAGGCATGATTATGCTTTATGGTGACATTGTAGATGACACTGCACCCAGCATCTCCACTTTTCTGAACAGGTTCTTGTAAATTGCACTGCAATGATATCTTTACTTGCCAGAAAATGACAGCAATGTCTTTGGGTCAAATGGAAGTCATATACAAATTTCTTTCTATGGTATCCCTGTTGAAGGACAAATATTCAGGCCTGTTTGTAAGCTTTGACGCATCTTGTAGAGTTCTCATTTGATCTCTGATTTTCAATGATCAGAGCAGTTGAGTATCATAAACACAGGGACCTTGAAGTCATGACAGGCATCTTTACTGCCAGCAGAAATAAGAGGATCAGCATGACATTGCAGCCACCCTGTGGCTACATCCTGAATTCCAGGTCACCAGTCCTAGAATTTAAGCCTAGCTGGAAAAAGAAAGGGAAAAGGAAAAATGCCTTGGGAGGCATGGGAACTGGGAAATGGCTTAGCAGTTAGAGCACTTGACCCTGAAGGCAAAGGACCCTGGTTCGAATCCCCGGTTCGAATCCCCGGGACACATGCGAGCATGCAAGCCCGATGTACAATGGGGCGCTCATGTGGGCTAGGGCACCTGGTGTGCCCATTCCCTGTATCTGTCCCTTTCTCTTCTCTATCTCTCTCCTGCTCTCTCATATTTAAATAAGTAAAATACTTTTTTCCCTTGGGTGGGGGGGTGGTATGAAAATGTGCTCAACACAGGTTTCTGAAGAGTGAGGGCCTCCTTGGCCAGCACCTGTCATGTGTACTTAGGAATTTTATTCTGATAGAAGGTAAGGATATCAATTCCTATTCAAAACAAGTCAAGAAGGAATTAAAGAACCTATGTGAGTGGCATTCCACCCAGAAGCAAGAGTCCTACTGCCTCTGTCATTGGATGCTAAGAAAACATCACTTCTTATAAGTCCTGGAGTTGTCAGCCTCTCTCTCAAGAAGCATGGACCAGCATCCCTGCACGTTTCAGAAAAGGGGACACCTCATCATCACCAGGGACAGGGGTAAGTGGGCAGGCCACGCCAGTGGACTCAGGCATTCTCAACGATTTTCAAATGTCTGAATGTTTGATGTGTGAGGCAGCCTCTCCTGGTCTGTCAGCTGGCCCAGCATTCATGGAGGTCTTCCTCCTTCAGCCAATTAAAGGATACTTTCTGGAGCTCTCTTATTCCCAGAGAAACACACCCTCTGGGCCCTGCTCCCTCACATTTCAGACATCCCCATTCCAGTAGGCTCACCACTTGTAAGTGATGAGGTGAACCAGAAAAAATTGCTCAATTTGAACAAGAATGACTCGGGCTGGCACATGGCCACACATCATCTGTCTTTGTGGATTGGATAAATCTGACCCTTTTTCTGAAGAGAGCCTTCCAGAGCCTGCCAGCTGAAAGGGTTTGAGCCTGATGGGGAGTGAGGGTTAAAGAAAGACAGGAGAAAGAATGAAAGCAAGGACTCCAGTCCAGGACTGAAGCAAGGACTGAAGTGTGGCTTATTTCACAGCATTCTTTTTTATATCTTCTTACAAACAGTCTTACCATGGACAAAATTTCCATGAGCTTCACACAAGTTTCTATCAAAACCTCCTTCCTGTTACAGAGTTTTTGCACTTCAATCACTTCTCAGTACAAAAGACTATCAAGGCCAGCCAAATGGCTTCCGACACTGAATATACATAATCTTGCTTACATGTAGATGGTAAAGTCTTGCTGCCAAAGGTCCCAGAGGTATGGATACAAGGCCAGTCAAATGGCTTCCAACACTGAATATACATAATCTTGCTTACATGTAGGTGCCATAGTTTTTGCTAAAGCCTTTGCTATAGTTTTGCTAAAGTCTTGCTGCCAAAGGCCCAGAGCTATGGATACAAGTCCAGCCAAATTGCTCCCGACAATTCCCCCTTTATTATTTATTATATTTTATGAACCAGGCCCTTCTGGGCCTCAGTGCAGAAAGACTGTGCCTGTCTTAGGTTGTCCTCTATGATATTTAGGCCTTACCCGTCATTGGTACATGAATTCCATCATTCATGCCCTGTCTTAGGTTGACCTAACTCAGGAGAATCTTACCCGTCTTTGACTACCAGCCTCTGCAGGGGCCTTAAGATAATGTCTCAGGAAGCTGGGGTTGGGTCCATAGCTGTATCCCATGTATTTTTGCATGGATATCCATAATGGATCTCAAAAGGAATTTAACGAGTATGGGCAGCAGACACAGAATGAGCAAAAGACAAACACCTGTATCAGCAAAGCTTCCTATCCAAGAAGTGAGAGAATTCCATCCAGGCAAGGCAGACTTAAAAGCAGATATTAAGTCATCAGCAGCTTTAGCTGCATCAAAAGTAAGATGATTATTTTGCAAAGACAAAATCTCTGAATGCAACTGAATCAGATCCAAGGAAATATTATCATTATGCCAAATACCTTTTAAATGCATTTTTATCTTTTCCCAATGCTGTTGACAGTCATTATATATTTTAGAAGTAACACAAATCCATTGAAAATCTACATGACATTCCAAATGAGTTCTAACTTTCAACCCTACTATCTCTTCACCCAAATACATAACCTCATCATACAGAGCATCTGTTTTTTCTTCCAATTTTCTATCTATATCTACTTGAGTTCCTAGAGAAATAGAAACATTTTTTGATAAATCATTAACAAAATGTGCAGTTTGAACTTCTTGTGACAAAGCAACAGCTGCAGTAGTAGCAGTAGCTAACAATGTAATAAATGCTGGGATGCCTGCAATTACTAATCCTATCACTCTTCTTGGTCTACTTAAAGTATTCTTTACTTCCTGTAACATCTGTATTCCCTTGTCAGAATACCAAGGCCTTATTACATTAACAGGAATCATAACAAATGCTGGTTGCTTAAAAATCATAACTCTATCAGAGAACAATTCTGAAACACAATTACACAAAGTACAATTGTTACATGTAACATTGAACATTTCTTTGGCCCATGTAATATTTATGTCTCCCATTAACATAGCATAGGGTGGAGTAACACAAGCCATGACCCTTCCCCTTTGGGAGGGAAGAACTGTCATTCCTGGGGGAGGTGACGCTCACTCCTCCCATGGCCGCAGCAACTTTCCATAAGTAAGTCAGTTGGAAGCCCTCGTCAGACCATCAAAGTCCTGCAGAGTCCACCAGTCCAGTCACTGTTCCATTTACCACTCCCTTCTGCTCCAGGATCTCCTGACAAGTCCTTAATATGCCTTTAGTTCCAGAGATATTACACATGATGTAAGCAGTCCCAACACACCTTTTCCAATGCAAAGACCTATTAAACCAAGGTGATTGTCCCTCACAGGAGGCAAAAGCATCTGGTGACTCGGCTCCTCTGACTTGATTCCCTGAGGGGAGCCAAATAGAGACTTGTGAAATAGACCCTCCACTTGCCCTTTTCCATATATCTGCTGAATGCTTTACAATCACATTTCAGGCATCCCCATTACAGTAGGCTCAACACTTGTAAGTGAGGGGGTGAACCATCATGACCCAACAATGGATGCAGGTGGAATGAAGGACCAGAAGGGTAAGTGTTGAAAAATCACGGACGTGCCACTTGTTCATTGAGTATCATTCACAGATATCAAGAAAATTAGGGTAAGTACGTAACACACGGTCCACCGAGAACATAGCCATCTCTCATTTTCACTGATCAGAGCAGTTGAGTATCATCAACACAGGGAGCTTGAAGTCATGGCAGGCACCTTTACTGCCAGCACAGATAAGAGGATGAGCATGACATTGAAGCCACCCTGTAGCTACATCCTGAATTCCAGGTCACCTGGTACTACAATTCAAGCCTAGCTGGAAAAAGAAAGGGAACAGGAAAAAAGCCGCAAGAGCTGTGGGAACCAGGAAATGTCTTAGCATTAGAGCCTTAGACTCTGAAGGCAAAGGACCCCAGTTCGAATCCCCAGGATGCACGTGAGCCTGATGCACAAGGGGGCGCTCGTGTGGGGTAGGGCATCTGGTGTGCCCATTGCCTGTATCTGTCCCTTTCTCTCCTCTATCTCTCTTTTGCTCTCTCATATTTAAATAAGTAAAATACTTTTTTTTTCCCTGGGGTGGGTGGTGGGGTGGGATGAAAATGTGCTCAACACAGGTTTCTGAAGAGTGAGGGCCTCCTTGGCCAACACGTGTCATGTGTGCTTAGGAATTTTATTCTGATAGAAGGTAAGCAAATCAATTCCTATTAAAAACAAGGCAAGAAGGAATTAAACAACCTATGTGAGTGGCATTCAACCCAGAAACAAGAGCCCTAGCGCCTCTGTCATTAGGTGGAAAGAAAACAGCACTCCTTATAAGTCCTGGAGTTGTCAGCCTCTCTCAAGAAGCATGGACCAGCATCCCTGCACATTTCAGAAAAGGGGACACCTCATCATCACCAGTGACAAGGGTAAGCGAGCAGTCCATGGAAGGGGACTCAGATGTTCTCAACTATTTTCAAATCTCTGAATGTTTGATATGTGAGGCAGGCTCTCCTGGTCTATCAGCTGGCTTGGCACTCGTGGGGGCCCTCATCCTTCAGCTAATTGAAGGATACTTTCTGGAGCTCTCTTATTCCCAGGGAAAAACACCCTCCAGGCCCTGCTCCCTCACATTTCAGACATCCCCATTACAGTAGGCTCACCACTTGTAAGTGAGGATCTGAACCAAAAAAAAAAAAGAATTGCTCGATTTCAACAAAAATAACTCAGGCTGGCACATGGCCACATATCAGCCATCTTTGTGGATTGGATAAATCTGACCCTTTTTCTGAAGAGAGCTGAATACCTCACCGAGGGTGACAGCTTCGCTCTCACCCTAGGTTTTGTAATCGGGAGCATTTAGGTCCAAGAGAATGCCACGATGACGCAGGGAATCTCTGTGTGCTAGGGAAAGGAGGCTCCTGACACACATGTGACTTAAGTGGTGACATCTGCATGGCACATGCAGAGCTCACAGGTGAAATGAGACACTACCAATGAGTCCTGAGCCCCTTTCTACCAGGAGGACTGACGTCTGTTTGAGGCAGTAGACACAGAGAAGTCTCCCAAGTTTGAAAGGGCAAAGAAAATATTAGTAACGTAAAACCCATAAGCAATTATCGACATTCTTTATGCCTTATAAGCCCAGGGCAAAATTTCTGAAGCCAGGCCAAGAAGACTTAGGAGTGTCCGGTTCCAAACGTGTATTCTGAGGGTTTGTGTACCCATTCGCAGGCTCTCGAAAACCATCATGACCCAACAATGGATGCAGGTGGAATGAAGGACCAGAAGGGTAAGTATTGAAAAATCACATACGTGCCCCTCGTTCATTGAGTAACATTCACAGACATCAAGGAAAATACGGTAAGTACATAACATGCGGTCCACTGGGCACATAGTTAGAATTTCTTGTGTCCTTACTTGCTCCTCAAAATCATGAGAAATTCCCATGCTACATGGAAGAAAAAGAGTAGGCATGACTGTGCTTTATGATGACATTGTAGATGACACTGCACCCAGCGTCTCCAGTTTTCCAAACAGGTTCTTATATATTGCACTGGAATGATATCTTTACTTGCCAGAAAATGATAGCAATGTCTTTGGATCAAATGGAAGTCATATACATATTTCTTTCTAGGGTATCCCTGTTGAAGGACAAACATTTAGGCCTGTTTGTGACCTTTGACCCATCTTGCAGAGTTTTCATTTGATCTCTGATTTTCAATGATCAGAGAATTGAGTATCATAAACACAGGGAACTTGAAGTCATGGCAGGCACCTTTACTGCCAGTAGAGATGAGAGGATGAGCATGACATTGCAGCCACCCTGTGGCTACATCCTGAATTCCAGGTCACCTGGTACTAGAATTCAAGCCTAGCTGGAAAAAGAAAGGGAAAAGGAACAAAGTCGCAAGATGTGTGGGAACTGGGAAATGGCTTAGCGGTTACAGCCTTTGACTCTGATGGCAAAGGACCCCAGTTCAAATCCCCAGGATGCACGTGAGGGGGATGCATGCAAGCCCGATGCACAACGGGGCACTCGTGTGGGCTAGGGCACCTGGTGTGCCCATTCTCTGTATCTGTCCCTTTCTCTTCTCTGTCTGTTTCTCTCTCATATTTAAATAAGTAAAATACTTTTTTTCCCCTTGGGTGGGTGGGGGAATGGGATGAAAATGTGCTCAACACAGGTTTCTGAAGAGTGAGGGCCTCCTTGGCCAGCACCTGTCATGTGTACTTAGGAATTTTATTCTGATAGAAGGTAATAAAATCAATTCTTGTTCAAAACAAGTCAAGAAGGAATTAAAGAGCTGATGTGAGTGGCATTCCACCCAGAAGCAAGAGTCCTACCACCTCTGTCATTGGCTGGAAAGAAAACACCACTCCTTAGAAGTCCTGGAGTTGTCAGGTTCTCTCTCCAGAAACGTGGACCATCATCGCTGCACATTTCAGAAAAGGTGATACCTCATCATCACCAGTGAGAAAGGTAAGCAAGCAGTCCACAGAAGTGGACTCAGATGTTCTCGACGATTTTCAAATCCCTGAATGTTTGATATGTGAGGCAGGCTCTCCTGGTCTATGAGCTGGCTTGGCACCTGTGGGGCCCATCCTCCTACCACCAATTAAAGGATACTTTCTGGAGCTCTCTTATTCCCAGGGAAACACACCCTCCAGGCCCTGCTCCCTCACAATTCTGACTTCCCTTTTACAGTAGGCTCACCACTTGTAAGTGAGGGGCTGAACCTGAAAAAAATTGCTCAATTTGAAGAAGAACGACTTGGGCTGGCACATTTCCACGCATCAACCATCTTTGCGGATTGTATAAATCTGACCTTTTTTCTGAGGAGAGCCAATTTTCTGACCTAGTGTGGGAGTGAAGCTAGGTTAGAGAATTGGGAGCTTTTTGGTCAAAGAGAATGCCACAAAGATGCAGGGAATCTCTGTGTGCTAGAGAATGGGGGCCCCTGACACACATGTGACTTAAGTGGTCCCATCCTCATGGGACATGCAAAGCTTACAGATGAAGTGAGACACTACCAATGAGTCCTGACCCCCTTTCTAGCCAGAGGACTGATGTCTGTTTGAGTCAGTAGACACACAGAAGTGTCCCAAGTTCGAGAGGGCAAACAAAATATGAGTAAAACCCATATGCAAGTATGGACATTCTTCATGCCTTACAGGCCCTGGGCAAAATTGCTGAAGCCAGGCCAGAAAGAATTAGGAGTGTTGGGGTCCAAACGTGTGTTCTGAAGGTTTGTGTACCATTCGCAGGCTCTCGAGAACCATCGTGACCCGACAATGGATGCAGGTGGAATGCAGGACCAGAAGGGTAAATATTGGAAATCATGGACATGCCCCTCGTTCATTGACTACCGTTGACAGTTGACAGATATCAGGGAAAATACGGTAAGTACGTAACACATGGTCTACTGTGAACACAGTTAGAATTTGTTGTGGCCTTACATGCTCCTCAAAATCATGAGAAATTCCCATGTGACATGGAAGAAAAAGAGCAGGCATGACAATGCTTTGTGGTGACATTGTAGACGACAGTGCACCCAGACCCAGCATCTCCAGTTTTCCAAACAGGTTCTTCCATGTTGCACTGGAATGATATCTTTACTTGCCAGAAAATGATAGCAATGTCTTTGGGTCAAGTGGAAGTCATATACATATTTCCTTATACATATTTCCTTCTAGGGTATTCCTGTTGAAGCACAAACATTTAGGCCTGTTTGTAACCTTTAATCCATCTTGCATAGTTTTCATTTGATCTCTGATTTTTCAATGGTCAGAGCAGTTGAGTATCATCAACACAGGGAGCTTGAAGTCATGGAAGGCACCTTTACTGGCAGCAGAGATAAGAGGATTAGCATGACATTGCAGCCACCCTGTGGCTACATCCTGAATTCCAGGTCACCTGGTACTAGAATTCAAGCCTAGCTGGAAAAAGAAAGGGAAAAGTAAAAAAGCCGCAGAACAAGTGGTTACTGGGAAATGGCTGAGCGGCTACATCCTTTGACTCTGAAGCCAAAGGACCCCGGTTCAAATCCCCGGGACACACGCTACTGGTATACACGCAAGCCTGATGCACCAGTAGGCCCTTGTGTGGGCTAGGGCACCTGGTGTGCCCAATTTCTGTATCTCCCTTTCTCTTCTCTATCTCTCTCTTTGTCTCTCATATTTAAATAAGTAAAATATTGGGGTGGGGATAACAATGTGCTCAACACAGGTTTCTGAAGACAGAAGGCCTCCTTATTTGAGAGAAAGAGAGCAGGTAGAGTGAGAGTGTGAGAGTAAGCAAGTGCCAGGGCCTCTAGCCAATGCAAACTAACTCCACATGCATGTGCCACCTGGTGCATCTGGCTTACACGGGAACTGGGGAATCAAACCTGGGTCCTTAGGCTTCACAGACAAGCACCTTAAATACCAAACCATTTCTCCAGCTCAGCGGCTCCGTTTTCTCCCCCTCCCTTCTTCCACTTTATTCCCTGATGCATTCCACCCCCACCTCCTGAGTCTGTGGGCATCTTGGGCTCCCAGCATGTTTGTGGCCACAAGCGGGCCTAGACATTTGAGTGCATACCCAGCATTGGGGTAACAGGCTGGATTTGGGAAGAATGAAGATGGGCAGTTACAGTACTGGACACTCCCACCAGTCTGAGCCTGAGTCTGACCTGGTGCTCCCAGTACAGTCTCTCTCCTAAAGCTGCAGGCTTCCTAGATACCCTGCAGGGTCTCCCAGAGTCCCAGGGGTACCAAGGGTAGTGGGGAAACCTGTTCTTCTCCAGAGTGTGGCCTGGTTGTACTCTTGCTGCATGGGGCCAAAGCACAGCCAGGCCACTGTCCCCTGTGGGGCGCTTGTCTTACCGTGACAAGCCCCTGATGAGGTGGCTGACCTTGGCTTGGCTCCCCATATCTCCCAGGATTGGCTACACAGTCCTGAAGGTGCTATACCTGATCTGTTCCACCCCTGCCGGGCACCTCGGCCTGATGATGTGCTTCCACAGGAGTTGAGGCTGGAAATTCAAGTTCCAAAAATGCATGAGGGGGCACTGATTCCCTGCTGGGTGACCGAGGCTCTCAGGCCCAGAGTCCCCTGCTTTGAATGCTGTCCTCTTGACACTGCCTACAAAATCCCATCTTGGAATAGATGCCACTTCATCAAGGAAGCTTCTCAGATGCCCTCCTTGCCAAGATGGGCACACAGTCCCCAGCATGCCCTGGGGTCACATGGATCCCACTGACTGTGGTTGTACTTTTCTTTGCCTGGCTTACCACTGACCTTTTTGCCATGTTTGTGCCACCATGAATGGAAGGGAAATGCACATGTGGTGAATGCGTGAATGGGAATGGGCAGATGCTCCTGCACCCTGGACACACGCCTTCCCCGCTGCCCTCTCCCACCCCCACTCAGGGTTGAGTGTGAACGCCAAACCTCCCACTCTCCTGCCAAGTTCTCCTCTCTGGCAGAGCCTACTTGGGCATCACCTCCTGGACCAACCTTGCCAGAGTGTTTCCACGGCTCATCATCTGAAGCCTGGATGGAAATAGCAGTGGTTCCCCTGGCAACCACCACAGCAAAGGGTAACCAGCCTGGGCGATCTACTTGGAAAACAAACACGGACCTCGCTGGTCACTACCCATCTCGGGTGCCCAGGATGCAATCTGACCTGTCTCTTCTGGCCTTGTGGCTCCCAGGAGACTACCTGCTTGGGAGCCCAGAGGGAAGATGGGGGGAAGAAATGGCCCTGGCTGTCCAGATCATCCATCTGTTAGTTCCAGAATTGCCACTTCCCTGTAGGTTACCAAGGGTCTCTTCTAACTGTCCTACTGTCCAGAGCCTCACCCGAGTGGTCAGAAGGACCTTAGCAGCCGCCAGCAGGGATCCAATGTCAGTTGTGCTGGTGTACCCATTATGCCTCGCTTGTCCAAATCTCCCGGTTCTGGGCCCTGTCTGCCCTCCAGCGGGACACATGGCCTGGTTTGTGCCTTGCTCCTGTGTAGGGTTGTTAGGTCCCACTAGTTGAGGTGCTGGAGGCTGGTGGGTGGAAGTGGGCGGGGTGGCTTATGAGCCGCAGAAGGTTCTGGGAGAGGAAGACTGAATAGTGAAGCAGAGGTGGGCAGGAAGCTGGGTTCCAGTGCCACCCACGGAGGAAACCAGCAGCTGAGACCCATCAGGTTTGGAGACAGAACTTCCAGTGTGACCCTAGGGTGGCCAGAAGCAGGAGCCAGTGGCTGTTTGGAAGTGGCCTGGTCAAGAGAAGGAGGCTCCTTTTCCTACTCATGGACAAGAGCCGCCCTCCATCCTGGAGCGGGGAGCTGGCTGCATGCTTTCGCTCCGTTACTTCTCGCCCCAGTACTCCCTGGACCTGCTTCCGGCTCTGCGTCTTGTCCGAGTCTCCGCTTTGTCAGTGGTGGCTACGTGGAGGCATGCTGTCCTGCTAGGCCCTGACCACGCGCCACCTCTGAGGCTTTGCTACTTTGTGCATGAAGGCCCAGTTTTCTGGGGGAGCCGCTCCTGGGCCTATGGGGTCCATAACAAGGACTACACTGTGGGCAGAGAAGGAATCTCGAGATCCTTTTTTTTCTTTTTGCCGTGTGTGTATAGTATGTATGTGTGTGTAGTGTGCACACATGTGTGTGCAGATGCACTGTTTGCATTCTCTTTCCTTGAGAGGAAATCTCACAGAACCTGAAGCTGCTGGTTTTGGTCAGAGTGGCTGAGCAGAAAGCCCAGCGGCTCTCTAGTCTCGGCTCCCCACAGAACCAGGGAGCTCGGTTACAGGGGCGCAGTGCCAAACCCAGCTTTTTACGTGGGCGCTGGGGAAGCAAACGCCCGTCCTCGCAGGGCTTCCTGCTTGCTCTTACCAGCTGAGCCATCTCCCCGGTGATCCTCTACTGTAAAACCATAATTTATTTACACTTAAT
Source organism: Dipus sagitta (assembly GCA_036346955.1). Classification (NCBI taxonomy): domain Eukaryota; kingdom Metazoa; phylum Chordata; class Mammalia; order Rodentia; family Dipodidae; genus Dipus; species Dipus sagitta. Next base: position 312,589,835 of record CM070770.1, read on the forward strand.
TTTACACATCCGTCCGTCCCACACCCGGATGCAAATTTCATGTCTGGACCTCCAGCTCGCATGAAGCTCAGAATGTGCCAGAACCATCCTCCTTTAGAGGATCACCATGAAGGACAGTGGTAGGCTGTTCCTAGGGATCTGGTGGTCCATGGGTCCGAGGCTGCGGGGAGAGGGGTGCACAGCGGGGATGGGCGGCAGGAGCCGACAAAGGCTGCCGGGTTTTCCCTCCCGCACCGGCGGCGGCGCCCCTGCCGGCCGGGACGCCCAGCGCCCAGCAGCTGTCTCGCGAGGCCCGAGGATTAAGCGCCTCTCAGGATCGGCTATTTTTGGTTCCCAGGATTCACAAAATGAAATGCCCGCTGGAATAGCCACACGGCTCCCACCGGACCTGGAAGCAGCCCTGCTGGCGCCCTGCTCGCCCACGCCCTCCCCAGGGTCCATCTCTTTTCGCTCCCTGGTGCAGGTCTCTGCGCCGTCCCCCTCCCCGGGTCCATTGAGAGTGTCCCAGGGGCCACCGAGTGTGCACACGCGGAGTGACGCCTTGGAAAAAACACCGCAGCCAGGGTCAGGAGCCCTGCATGTTGGCCCAGGTCAGCCGCTAAGTCGTGGTGACATAATGACTCAGTAATAGCTACGATGACTCAGTAGTGACTCTGGGTCAGGCTCCGCACCAAACCTTACATATGTGGTTAACTTTGATCCTCATAGCCCTGTAAGGCATATATCTCCGTTTTACCCGTGAGGAAGTCAAGGCACCGAGAGCGCGTCTTTCCCAAGATCACTCAGTGTTTAGCAGAGCCAGGACTTGAACTCATGTGTCTGGGAATTCACTATTCTACCCTGAGCTCTAAAAATTTTCAAAAACTGGGGCTGGAGAAATGGCTCAGCGGTTAAGTGGGCTTCCTGTGTGCAAGACTGAGGACCTGAGATGCCAGAGTTAAATACAGAGCTGGCTGTGACCATGTGCACCTGTCACCACACAGGAAGGGGAGCAGAGACCCCGAGAATAGTCAGAGTTGGGCAAGTTGCTCCCGAGTCAGTAATGAGACTCCGGCTCAAAACAAAGGCTGGGCGGAAGAGTGGTGGAGCAGCATACAGTTGTTCAACGCCAGCCACCCACCACAGGCCTGTAGGGCATCACCACACACCACATTTTACATGTGCGCATGCGTACACACACACACATGCACACAAACAAAAAATAAAAATAAAAAATTGCTGGGCATGGTGGCGCACGCCTTTAATCCCAGCACTCAGGAAGCAGAGGTAGGAGGATCACCGTGAGTTCAAGGCCACCCTGAGACTACATAGTGAATTCCAGGTCAGCCTGGGCTAGAGCAAGACCGTACCTTGAAAAAAAATTGAGGACTGGAGAGATGGCTCAGCTGTTAGCGTGCTTGCTTGCAAAGTCTGACGGCCCAGCGATTCACCAGTTCCCACAGAAAGCCAGCCACACAAAGCAGTGCATGCATCTGGAGTTTGTTTGCAGTGGCAGGTAGCCCTGATGTGTCCATGCTCTTCCTGTCTTTCTTTCTCTCTATCTGCCTCTTTCTCTCTGTCTCGCTCAAATAAATAAGTAAAATATTTTTTAAAAACAGCATTGGCTATCTTGGTTTCCCACCAGGAATAGATGGTAAGACCCTATTGCTGAAGACTCCACATACTTGGGTTGCAAGGCCACTAAGAAATCCTGCTGGAACTGAGCTGGTAACCTCCTCCATGTAGACCAGCTGACAGAAAGCTGGAAGAAGCCATTCTGCATGCAGTTCAATGGGAGAGAGAGAAATCACCTGTGAAGATACTCAACAGTGGACACTGCAAGCTTTATATTTTGCCAGCCAGGCCAAATGAGCCAACGGGTGCAATAGTGCCATGTCTATCATGGTAGAAACCAACTGCCCTCTAATTGGACTGGAGGCCCACTCCATGGGAGGAAATACATCCCTGATACTGAAAACTTAAAACAGGGTAGTCATGAGCCCTAGGGTGTAACATCTGCTGCTGTCTAGCTAAATGTATATACTATGCTCATCAAACTGCCCAGTAAGCACTTCTTTTAATGTTCATACCCATATATTAATGCTACTCTCTCTCACTTTTGGTAGAGAATCTTCTCTTTTCAGATGGCAGTGACCTTGGAATGACTCAGAAGGCATCATGGTGCTGGAAAGAAGTGACAGGAGTGCTCAGCACTGCAATATCTCTATCACACCTTTCAAGGCTCAGGGTCTATTGCCGAAGAGATGGCGGAAAGAATCTAAGAGCCAAAGGAAGGGTAGGACTCCTTACAATGTGCTCCCCCCAGACACAAAATGGCCTGGATATCCATGACCTCACAGTGCCTGACACTACCTACACAAGACCATCATAATAGGAGGAAAAGATGATGACATCAAAGTAAAAGAGAGACTGGTTGAGAGGGGGAGGGGATATGATGGAGAATGGAATTTTAAACGGGAAAGTGGAGGGAGGGAGGGCATTACCATGGGATATTTTTTATAATCATGGAAGCTGTTAATAAAAAAAAGTTAAAACATACTTTAAAATAGAAGAGAGATTAGTTGGAAAAGAAGTGATTCCGTGGAGGAGGGATGTGAGGGGGGGGGGGAAAGGAGAGTATTGGAAGAGAATTGTGATCATGGTATATTGTCTGTGTTTATGGAAGTTGTCAATAAAAAAATAAAAGAATTTTGAACTCAAAAAAATAAATAAATAAATAGCATGGGCTAAGGAGCCAGGCATGGTGGCACACACCTTTAATCCCAGAACTTTGGAGGCAGAGGTAGGAGGATCGCTGTGAGTTCGAGGTCAGCATGAGACTACATAATGAATTCCAGGTCAGCCTGAGCTAGAGTGAGACCCTACCTTGGAAAAAAGAAAGAAAGAAAGAAAGAAAGAAAGAAAGAAAGAAAGAAAGAAAGAAAGAAAGAAAGAAAGGGCATGGGCTGGAGAGATGGCTTAGTGTTTAAGGAGCTTACCTGTAAAGCCTGAAGACCCAGGTTCAATTCCCCAGTACCCACGTAAGCCAGATACACATTGATGCATTTGTCTGGAGCTCGTTTGCAGCGGCTGGAGGCTCTGATGTGCCTATTCTCCCTCCCTCCTCTCTCTCTCTCTCTCTCTCTCTCTCTCTCTCTCCCCCCTCCTTCTCCCTCCCTCCCTCCCTCTCTTTCTCAAATAAATAAATAAAAATAAAAATATCGAAAAAAAACACCTCTTCCTTGAAGTCGCTTGGTCGGAGTCTGTTTTTGCTAGAGGAGCTCAAGAATGAGAAGAGAATAAGTGAGATGGAGCCCTTGCTTGCTTGGTTCTTCTCGTTGGTACTGGGAGGAAATGCCACCTCTCCCTTACCCCCGTGCCGAGGACCAGGGCAAGCACTCCACCACTAAGCTAAATCTCCAGCTGAAATCTCAGTGGTTTTTGTTTTCATCGCATTGAAGCATAGTTGGCATAGAAACAGCGGTACGTATTTTAACTGTGCACGCTGCTGAACTTGGACATCTGCACCTGGCTGACATCACTTCCACAAGTGGCTGACCACTTCAGAAATTTGTTTCTGTTCTGTTGCAGTCAGGTTCACATTGCTGGTAGAAATCACCCAGCTAAGAGCAGCTTGTGGAAACAAAAGAGGTTTATTTTGGCTTACAGACTCGAGGGGAAGCTCCATGATGGCAGGGAAAATGATGGCATGAACATAGGGTGGACATCACCCCCTGGCCAACATAAGGTGGACAACAGGAACAGGAGAGTGTGCCAAACACTGGCAAGGGGAAACTGGCTATAACACCCATAATCCCACCCCCAACAATACACCACCTCCAGGAGGCATTAATTCCCAAATCTCTATCAGCTGGGAATTTAGCATTCAGAACACCTAAGTTTATGGGGGACACCTGAATCAAGCCACCACATGTTCTTTTGTGGTACACACGCTGTGAGAGCTAGCTTAACATAGTTTGACATTTTATTTTTTTGCGTGTGCATGCATGTGTGCATGTATGCGTGTGTGTGTATGGGTGCACACCAAGGTCTCTTGCTACAAACACAAACACCAGATGCATGAACATCTGGCTTTCTATGGGTGCCAAGGGATTGAATCCAGGCTCACGTGCTTTGCAAGTAAGTGCCCTCAACCACTGAGCTGTCTTACTTTAAAGAGCATGATGTTGTGTTTTTTTTTTTCTTTTCTTCTTTATTTTTTTTTTTAGACAAACTCTACTTTTAAATTTTATTTATTTACTGGAGGAAGAGAGGTCATTGCAAATGAACTCCAGATGCATGTGCCACTTTGCACATCTGACTTTATGTGGGTACTGGAGAATAGAACCCAGGTTGGCAGGCTTGTAAGCAAAGTACCTTTAACTACTGAGCAATCTCCACAGCCTGAGACAAAGCTTACGTAACCCAGGCTGGCCTCAAACTTGTTATGTAGCTAAGGATGACCTTGAACTCCTGATCCTCCTGCCTTCACCTTCTGAGTGCTAGGATTACAGGCATGTGGGACCACACCCAACACAATGCCCTGTGGCTGAGTGTGGACACTGGGCTGTAGAACCAACTTGTCTTTTGTAACAGAAACTTTTATGACACGTGAGCAAATTTTTCCATTTTCCTCTTCCCATCTCCTGGCAATATTTGTTGTCTTTTTTTTTTTTTCAAGGTAGGGTCTTGCTCTAGCCCAGGCTGACCTGGAATTCACTATGGAGTCTCAGGATGGCCTCAAACTCACAGCAGTCCTCCTACCTCTGCCTCCCTCCTGAGTGCTGGGATTAAAGGTGTGTGCCACCATGCCCGGCTGCCTTGTTTTTAAAGAAAACTTGCCTTTTGTTTGAGTGCTGGTATTACAGGTATGTGCCACCATGCCCAGTGTATGTGGTTTTGGGAATCAAACCAGGGCTTTGTTCATGCCAGGCAAGAACTTTACCAGCTGAGCTTCATCCTCAGTGATGAGCGCCCTCTGCCTCTAAGAGCTGCATTTCATCAGATACCTGGCTCAGGGCCCTCACAGTGTTTGTCCTGCACCGGCCTGTCTCGTCCCCAGCCAGGCCTCTGGGTTCATCTATGTTGTTTCAATCGGTAGCATTTCCTTCTTTGTTAAAGACTGAATAATATTCCATTGTATATATATTCCATGTTTTCTCTATTCCTTCATCTTTTGATTGGCATTTGGGCCGTTTCCATATCTTGACTACTGTGAATAAGAAAACAAAATACAGTGTCTCAACCCAAAGCAAACAAACAAACAAAAAAACATGGTGTGAATTATAACTCTGCTGACAGGGAAACCAGGCTTGGAAGGGCAAATACTGGCTGGCACAAAGATGCTTGCCTCAGGGGCACACCACCCCTCCAGGCCCTGCCTGGGAGGGAATGGGGGTGCACACCAGTATTTGGTGGAGCACTCACTGATGCATAGAACCTGCCAGGTCATAATGCTCTGTCGGGTATGTGTTGTTTCAAAATTCTTTGATAATTACCAGCCTGCTGATCTCAGAAATCAGGGACCCAGACTGCAAAGAAGCTCTGTGGGTAAAGCACTTGCCACACAAGTCAAGTGGGAGGACCTGGGTTCATGTCTCCAAAGCCTATATAAAGCCAGACGCCATGGGGTGTCTGTAACCCCAGGGCTCCCACGGTGAGATGGAAGCTAGAGCTAGGAGAACTCACAGAAGCTGGTGGGCCAGCTAGTCTGGCATAGGCGTCTGGGAACACCAAGGAGACCCTTCCTTAAACAAGTTTGGAGGCAAGGACTGGCACCCAGCGCTGTCCTCTGACTCCACACATATCCTGGCGCGTGTGCCTCCAGTTCCCACACATACAAATGCATCAACGGGCTGGGAAGATGGCTCAGCAGTTGCAAAGCCTGCGGTCTGGGTTCAATTCCCTAGTACCTATGTAAAGCCAGATGCACAAAATGGCATATGCATCTGCAGTTTGTAGTGGCAAGAGGTTCTGGTGCACCCATTCTTTCTCTCTTTCTCCCTCTCCCTTAAGCACATAAATAAAATAATTTTTTATTTTTTAAAATTTTTATTTATTTATTTGAGAGACAGAGAGAGACAGAAAGAGGCAGAGAGAGAGGAAGAGAGAGAGAATGGGATTGTCAGAGCCTCCAGCCACTGCAAACAAACTCCAGACACATGTGCCACATTTTGCATCTGGCTTACGTGGGTCCTGGGGAATCAAACCGAGGTCCTTTGGCTTTGTAGGAAAATGCATTAACCGCTAAGCCATCTCTCCAGCCCAAAATAAAAATACTTTTAAAAAACAAATGCACACACATGCGCACATGCACACACACACACACATACACACACACACACACACAGAATCAGGGACTCTACCTCCCCTACCATACAAGTCAGGGATGAAACACGAACCATCTCTCTGGGGCTTGTACCTGCCCCAGCATTCAAGCAAGACCTTTGGGTTTCCCTTTGGGGTTGGAATTTGGGAGCTCACCCCTCCCTTGCCCACTTGTGGGAGGAGACATCTGTAGTAACCGCTGCAGCAGGTACAGGGGAGAGATGCTGTGGGAAGTCGTCCTCCCCACGAAGCATTCCAGGTAGCATGGCGTGCAGCACTCTCCTTTCAGGGGACACATCTGTCTCTGCTGTAGGCCACGCCAGTTTGACTGCCTGGTGGCCTTGTGTTCCCAGCTCTCACCAAGACTCTTGGATGAATAGCTTTCCTGTAGTGTCCCTGGGCACAAACCTGCAAGTGCCAGGTGACAGGGAGACCTGGGTGATCAATACCCAGTGGTGCTCCAAGTTCTTCCCCTTCCTGTCTCTCCCCTGGAAGGTGCCTGTCACTCAAGCACCAAGAGCATCTGCTGTTTCTCTCAAGACGAGAGACCCAGGGTCATCTGGCTTACGTGGGTCCTGGGGAATCGAACCTGGGTTCTTCAGCTTTGCAGGCAAGTGCCTTAACCACCAGGCCCTCTTCCCAGCCCAACGTTGAGATTTTAATGTTTGTTTCCCATCCTCCCCTCCTCTGCCCTGACCCAGGGCAGGGGCGTAGTCCAGGCTTCTTCCACAGAGAATAGAGCCATTGAGGTTCCCTAACTCATGAGAGTCAGCTGAGCAGGAGCCCCAGAAAGACAGCCTTCTCCACCTAAGCAGCTCATGGGTGGTAGCTGGAAAATGTCCCCTAAGAGATGAAAAATAAGGTGGGTAAGGAGCTGGGCACGGCACGTAAGGTGGTCTGCTAAGGAATACAGAAGCGATCCCCAGAGAGCTGGGCACTTCCTTCCTCCATGTCCCTCTGCCTGCTCCACCGCGGGTCCTCACCAGTTCCCCCACCCCTCCAGAGGGTCTGTCACCAACACCCAAACCCAGGGGTTGGACAGCAGGGGAACCCAAGCCATATCTTTCACAAGCATCTTAGATACGTCACTTACTAGAAATGCCCCATGCTATGAGTTCACAGGAAAGAGGAACTTAAGCTACAAGTACACCAAGGACAGGAAGGCACCCTCCCTCCTGTCAGCTGTCAGAGGAGGATGCCAAGGAAGTGCCCTGCCACCCTTCTGCCTGCAGGTGTGTCCGTGCCATTCCACGTTGTACTCCCCAGCTCCAGCTCCAAGCACGTACAATCACGGAGTGGCAGCACATGGGCACCAGTGGCTGAGGCAGCCCCTGGCCCAGGGCAACCCCAAGCCACTGTTCTAGAAGTAGGCTGTGTTGTGCACTTTGATACACTTGCGGTTGTCTTCCTAGAGGAGCTGGGCTCTGGTTGGAGTGAAGCTGAGCTGGGAGTGACTGGGCGGAAAGCTGTTATCAGATCTGGGAGTGTTTACTCTTGGGGGGCCGGAAGGGCTGGGGGGAGCCTGCATAGGGGCTGAGCAGCACTAAGTGATCTGAAAGGCAGAAGGCCAAGTGGCCCGTGTCCTTCTCCCAGACAGAAGTCTTTTCCTTTGGGTTAATAAGGACCTATTTGGAAGGCAGCTGTGCTAACCACTATGCCACCAATGCCTTGAATAAGGAGCTGTTTGCAGGAGGCCCAGTGGGTAGTGCTTGACTAGTGTTCACAAGCCTTGGGAGTGACCTCTAGTACTGCAGATGCCGAGTAGAGTGGTGTACACCCGTCATCTGCACATTCCGGACATGAAGGCAGGAGGATCAGAAGTTCAAGGTCACCCTCAGCTACATTCCCAGGGCTGGACTTCACAGAAAAATAATAGATTGAAACTAAGATGAGCCAGATCCATGACCTCATGGAGGGTATTTGGGTCACTCCATGTGCCCCTCCAGCCCCTGGGCTGGCCTACGTTGCCTGCAGTTGCTCCGTCTGTGTGAGCGCACTCTGCTGCTCTGCTCACGCCAGGTGCTGGAAAGCAACCAAGAGGCGCTGCCGTGAGTCCAGCTCTGCTGCTGTTCCCCTCTCATTGCATCACAAAGTATCTGACTGAGGACAAGTTACTTTATACTTTGGGACAGAATTTTCTCATCTGCAAAATGGGTCCACCAACATTCCTGCGGGGCTGCTGGGAGCATGACGTGGGGCAGCACTGTGCTTGTCCCAGGTGTGCACCCTTGGTAAGGACTGTGTGGGCACCTTGGTGATTAGATCCCTTCTGAGCTGGTGAGCCTGTGGCTCCTGGTCACCAAAGATCTGGGATGTGCCATGGGAAAGTCTGAGTAGGGGAGTAGACCACAGTCTGCCCACCTCTTCCCTGAGTTCTCCCAGCCTGGATCTTCTATGTCCAGTTGCCCTCCTTGCTCACCTGCCTGCTCCTTGCCGCTGCGTGGTGGATCTTCTGGGAGGCACGGAGTCTGCCCTGAGACTGAGAAGCCCCGGTAAGTCGTGTGAAAAGCCAAGCACCAGCTGCCCTGCTCCACGAGCACACACACATGCCAGGCAGCTCAGATGAATCACCTACCACCTGTGTGGTCACCCGGTCTGGCAACAGAGGCCCTGAGTGATGTTGTGTGCGGTTTCTTTCCATTCCATGAGTCAGAAAACACCATCACTGGCCATGTGATTCCCCACTCTTCTGCCAAGATCTGAGTGCACAGGATTTCTGGAAAACCCTTGAAGGATGGGGAGGGCAGCTGCTATTGCCAGAAAGGGGACTGAGTCAAGAGAGCTCAACACATGAGCTTGTGAAATTAACATCAGGCAAAGGGGTCTCTGGTTCCTTGAGAGCCAAGATCAGCATGTGGTGCTGGGTGAAGGGTGCTAGCCCAGGCTCCAGGCAGTGGGACTGCTGCCCATGCAGCCCTCAGAAAAATCGTGTGATCATTTTGCCTGATCACAAATACAGAGCTTTTTATGTTAGCCTGCCTACCAGACACTGTATTAATCCACTGAGACCTTTTCTTATGTCTCCGGGGTGGCATTTGCCAGGCTGCTCCTACCAGGGGCCTGAGACGCTGGGACTCTAGGCCCATGGGGAGCTAGGTCGTACCTGGGCTACAGACTGTGAGGGTCTTTTTCATAGTTATTTGAGCAAAGCAGGTTGCAAAAAATGTAAGTACTGTGAAACCAAGGGGAGGGGAGCATTTTCCATATGGAGCTTATTTTGATAAATGACCATCCTCTTATGGACCCTAGGCAAAAAATATATTCTGTATTGCAAACAAGCATATGTGCATATACACAGACAAGAGCAGAAAATTCCAGAACTTTTCCTGAAATAGATCTTAACCTGACAACATGAAATTCACCTAGATTTTATATTTCAATTTAATTCAGATAGTGTGGGTTGAGGTACACCAAGTTGTTCATGACCCACTAATGTGTGGCAGCTGGGTTTAAACACACAAACATCATGCCAGTTTAACTGACATTACTGACAGAATCTGGACTCTCCCTAAGGAATAAAGTTTCCCTGGTCAGAAGCCGGGTGTGGTGGTGCACCCCTTTAATCCCAGCACTCAGGAGGCCAAGGTAAGAGGATTGCCATGAGTTCAAGACCACCCTGCAACCACGGAGTAAATTCCAGGTCAACCTACCTCGAAAACCTGGTCAGAACATGTGTCTTTCAGGGCCAAGGACATGGTGACAAATGCTGTGAGCAGAAAAGGAAAGTTCTGGGGGGAGGAAGCCAGAGGTGACTTTCTTCAGGGTTATTAATTAGCTTAGATTCATTTGCAATCAAATGACCTACAAGGACCAGAAAACAGCTGGATGAATGCAGTGAGCAGATCAAAAGACAGCGAAGTACAAACTCTCTCTCTCTGAAGAGAGTTTTGGGCACTGCAGACCAGCACAGGCAGTGCGTGAGCAAAGGGTTAGGATAACAGACAGGAGTCAGCCTGCCTTGGGTGCAACCTACTTCTCTGCTTTTTGTTTGTTTGCTTGCTTTTCTGAGGTCGTCTCACTCTAGCCCAGGCTGATCTGGAATGCACTTTTCTTTCTTTTTTTTTTAATACATTTTATTTATCTTATTTTGATAGAGAGAGAGAGGAGAGGAGAGGAGAGGAGAGGAGAGGAGAGGAGAGGAGAGGGGAGGAGAGGAGAGAGAAGAGAATGGGCACACCAGGGACCATTGCAAATGATCTCTAGATGCATGCACCACTCTGTGCATCTGGCTTACATGGGTTCTGGGGAACTGAACTTGGGTCCTTTAGCTTTGCTGGCAAGTGCCTTAACTGCTAAGCCATCTCTCCAGCCCCTGAAATGCACTTTTCTTTTTTTTTTTTTGGTTTTTGGTTTTTCGAGGTAGGGTCTCACTCTAGCCCAGTCTGACCTGGAATTCACTATGGAGTCTCAGGGTAGCCTCGAACTCACGGCGATCCTCCTACCTCTGCCTCCCGAGTGCTGGGATTAAAGGCGTGCGCCACCACGCCCAGCTTGAAATGCACTTTTCTATGCCTCAGTTTCTTCATCTGTAAAATGGGACATAACAGTATTTATTTCCTTTTTTTTTTCTTTTGGTTTTTCGAGGTAGGGTCTCACTCTAGCTCAGGATGACCTGGAATTCACTATGTCATCTCAGGGTGGCCTCAAACTCATGCTGATCCTCATACCTCTGCCTCCCAAGTGCTAGGATTAAAGGCATACATCAACACGCCCAGTTTAACAGTATTTAGTTCTGAGGGCCACTACCTAACCCACTGGTCAGCTGCTGATGCTCCTCAAGGTGGGTGCAAGCTGTTCACACAAGCTGTTCACACAAGCTGTTCATACAAGCTGTTCACACAAGCTGTTCACACAAGCTGTTCACATGGCTGCTGACACAGCTGTTCACATGGCTGCTTACACGGCTGCTCACATGACTGTTCTAGCCATGGCAGGTGGTGGTCAGTGTAAGGCCCAGGGCAGCTCTTAGCAAGCAGCTGTGTAGATCTCAAGTGATGTGGTCCAGTGTCAAGGTGATGGTTAGCCACTGTCAACTTGATGGGACTTAGAATCACCCACGAGTGGGTTGGAACATTGCTCAGCGGTTATAGGTGCCTACTTGCAAAGCCTGCCAGCCTGGCTTCAGCTGCCCAGCCACCCACATAAAGCTGGATGGGAATTCGTTTGCAGCAGCAAGCCATACATGCATGCTTGCAAGTAGGTAATTAAAATGTTTAGATGGAATCACGTAAGAGACCTGGTTCTGGGCATGCCTGTGAGGAGGAGTTTCCAGAGAAGATTAGCTGAGGGAAGACTTCTCACATGGGCGGCACTATTCTATGAGCTGGTTTCTGCAGAGAGCAAAAAGGGGGAAGGGGAAAAGCCAGCTGAGAAGTCCTCTCTGCTTCCTGACTGCGAGTGCCCCATGCTCCTCCAGCCATGATGGACCATATGCCCTCAAGCTGTGAGCCAAAAGAACTCCTTCCTCCTTTATGTTGCTTCTGTCAAGAATTGGGTGGCAACTGTGAGGAAGGGACCTAAGGCAGGTGTGGTGAGGGTCACCGCCCCAGAGCTGCTTCATGGCAACAAGCACCCCTGCACCACAGACAGTGATGCTGGATTCAAAACACTCCCTGCAGAAGTCAAAGTCAAAAGGATCCAGCCTGAACCATGCTCAGTAAGTGAGTCTGCAGGCCTGTCATTACCTATGTCGCATTTCCACCAAGGCACAAGCTTTCTGGGCCATCCTCTCAAGTTCATTGCATTTCTTTGCTGCCCCAGGTCCTGTGGGTGCCCAGGGTGACAGCACTGTAGGTGGATCAGTGAACGGCAAAGGTGGTCTGATGGTCAGTTCTCAGCCCACTGTATGCACCCAGGCCTCTTACTGATTGCTGCGAAGCCCAGGGTGACAGACCACACCCAGGCTGCTGGAGAGCTCTCCCAATGACTGTCACCATTTGGGGTCCACAATATGGATCAGGTCAGAAGTCTCCTCCCTACTGTGCACAGGGGCATCAAGGGACCTGGGCACAGCTTCTGGCTCCAGGGCCACATTGTGCAGGAATGAAAGAAAGGTGAAAGGTAGAGAGTGGGGGCACTTCCACTTCCTCCCCACTGTCGCTGGGCCAGCTCCGGCCTGTGCTGGTCAACGCTTTGCCTGCCTTGGCTCCACCAGCCTGGTAAAGACCTGTCATGCCCTGTGTGGGGTCTGAACCCTCCCACTGTGCACAGCCAGAGCTCTCTTCCCCAGGCGCTGACTGTTCCGAGCAGCTGCTCAAAGAGTTGAGGCTATTCCTGCTATGGCCACTAGAGCGCAGTAGAGAGCTGATCTGAGTCTGCAGCAGGTGGCTCCCTACAGGCAGGGCGACAACGCACTCCTGCGAGATTGCACAGCCCTGTGCACCTCCCTTTCACTACGTTATGCACAGAACTGGCTCAAATATCTTCCTTAGCCATTGTTTTAATCTCCTTTCTTTTTCTCCACAAGAACTCTCAGTGGATTATTATTTTTCCGTACTAATCCCTCACTTCTTATTTTCAGTTTATTTATTCAAGTGTTACAACTCCGATAGCAATTTAAAACAAACAAACAAAAATGACCTGACCTGGGCATGGTGGCTCATGCCTTTCAATCACAGCACTTGGGAGACAGAGGTAGGAAGATAGTTGTGAGTTCAAGGCCAGCCTGGAAGTACAGAGTGCGTTCCAGGTCAGCCTGGGCTAGAGTGAGACCCTACCTCAAAAACAAAACAAAACAAAAAAATTACTGGGGCCGGAGAAATAGCTTAGCGATTAAGGCACTTGCCAGCAAAGCCAAAGGACCCAAGTTCAATTCCCCAGGACCCACATAAAACTGGATGCACAGGGTGGCACATGCATCTGGAGTTCATTTGCAGTGGCTGGAGGTCACTGGAATGCCCATTCTCTCTCTCAAATAGATAAATAAATAAAATATATTTTTAAGAATCTAGTCCAAATGGATCAAAACCCTTAATATCAGACTTGAAACTGCTAAAGGAAAAAGTATGGGAAACATTTCAACATATTGGCATAGGCAACAACTTTCTGAATATAACCCCAGTTACTCAGGAAATAAAACCACTAATAAACCACTGGGACCTCATGAAATTTAAAAAAAAAAAAAAAGCATTTGTATAGCAAATGACACTGTGAATAGAGCAAAGAGGCAACCTACAAAATGGAAGCAGATTTTTGCCAGCTATACATCTGACAGAGGATTAATATCCAGGATATGAAAAGAACTAAAAAAACTAAATAATAAGAAATCAAACAATCAAGCTGGGTGTGGTGGCACACGCCTTTAATCCCAGCACTTGTGAGGCAGAGGTAAGTGGATCATTGTAAGTTTGGAGTTTGAGGTCACCCTGAGACTGTGTAGTGAATTCCAGGTCAGCCTGGGCTAGAGTAAGACCCTACCATGACAAACCAAAAGAAAAAAAAAAAGAAATCAGTCAAATAACCCAATTAAAAATGGAATATGGAACTAAATAGAGAGTTCTCAAAAGAAGAAATACAGATGGCATCTAAACACCTTAAAAAATGTTCTACATCCTTAGCCATCAGGGAAATGGAAATTAGAGCTGTTTTGAGGGCTGGAGAGATGGCTTAGCAGTTAAGGTGCTTGCCTGTAAAGCCAGAGGACCTCAGTTCGATTCCCCAGGACTCACGTAAGCCAGATGCACAAGGGGGTGCACACATTTGGAGTTCATTTGCAGTGGCTAGCAGCCCTGGTATGCCCATTCTCTCCCTCTCCCTTTCTCTCTCTCTCTCTCTTTCTCTCTCTCAAATAAATAAATAAATAAATAATATTAACAAAAATTTTTGAGATTCTACCTCACTCCTGTCAGAATGGCTATCATCAAGAAAACAAATGACAATAAATGCTGGTGAGGATGTGGAAAAAGAGGAACTGTCGGTGGGAATGTGGAAATCAGTGTGGAGGTCTGAGACAGCTAAAAATAGATTTACCATATGACACAGCTACACCACTCCTGTAAATATATCCTAAGAACTCTTCTCACTACTTTATAGATACTTGCACATCCATGTTCATTTGCCACTCTATTCACAATAGCTAAGAAATGGAACCAGTCTGGATGTCCCTTAACTGATAAGTAGATAACGAAGATGTGGTATACTTATACAATGGGGTTCTATTCAGTGGTAAAGAAAAATAAAATTTGCAGGGAAATGGAAGGATCTGGAAAGGATTATATTAAGTGAGATAACTTAGGCCCAGAAAGCAAACGCTGCATGTTCTCTCTCACATGTGGATCCTAGCTGCAAATGTTTAGATTTGTGTGTGAGTTAGAGTAAAAATCAATAACATAGGCCAGTAAGCTAGAAAGGGGTTATAAGGGAGGGAGGAGAGGGGAGGACTTAAGGAGAGGGCAATATATATATATATATATATATATATATATATATATATATATATATATAGACAGAGAGAGAGAGAGAGAGAGAGAGAGATTATTGGGGATGCAATGGCCTAAGTGAGGTTAGGAAAGGGATTGAGTAAAGGAAGGGTGGGAGGAGGGTTAATCAAAATTTAAGATGTTATGAATAAGTCATATGGAAACCTACTTTTTTGGACAATGGTGCACCCAGAAGCCATAGATGGTTACTAGAAAATTTCAGTGCCAGGGATGGGATACCTTCCAGTGAGTTGTTAGCCAGGGACTTCACTGATGCCCCCAAAACATTACAGGCCATTGCCAAGGCCCTTTGTTTCACACCAGGAATAAATGGTAAGACCCTATTGCTGAAGACTCCACACACTTGGGCTGCAGGTCACTGAGAAATCTTGCTGGAGCTGAGCTGAAAACTTCCTCCCTAAGGATCAGCTGACAGAAAGTTGGAAAAAGCTAGGCTGCATGCAGCCCCATGGGAGAGAAAAGTCATCAGTGGATATAAACAACAGTGGACACTGCAAGCCTAAGTTTGGCCAGCCAGGCCAAATGAACCAACGGGTGCAGTAGTGGCATGTCCATTATGGGGAAAACAACTGTTCTCTAATTGGACCAGAGGCTTGCTCCACGGGCAGAAATATATGCCTGATAGAGAAAACCTAGTAAAAAGCTTGTGGCAGGAGAGGTCATGAGCCCTAAGGGAGTAACGCCTGCTGCTGTCTGGCTAAATGCATATATTATGTTCACCAAACTGCCCTGTAAGCACTACACTTGATGTTCATATTCATATATTAATGCTACTCTTACTTTTGGTTAGAGAAGCTTCTCTTTTCAGAGGGCAGTGACCTTGGAATGACTCAGAAGGCACCGTGGTGCTGAGGAGTGACAGAGGAGTGCTCAGTACTGCAGTATCTCTATCACACCTTCCAAGGCTCAGGGTCCATTGTGGAAGAGGTGGCGGAAAGAATGTAAGAGCAAAAGGAAGGGTAGGACTCCTTACAACATGCTCCTCCAGACACAAAATGGCCTGGATATCCATGACCTCACAGTGCCTGACACTACCTACACAAGACCATCATAATAAGAGGAAAAGATCATGACGTTAAAATAAGAGACTGATGGAGGGGGGCAGGGGATATGATGGAGGGTGGATTTGTGAAGGAGAAAGTGGGGGAAGGGAGGGAATTAACACAGTTTTCTATCTATATTTATGGAAGTTGTCAATGAAAAAATGTCTAAAAAAAATAAAAACAACCCAAAACACAAGCTTATAGGGCCAGGGAGATGGCTCAGCTTGCAAAGCCTGATGGCCAAGGTTCAATCTACGAAAAGCCAGATGCACAAGTGATACATTAGTCTGAAGTTTGTTTGCAGTAACAAGAGACCACATTGCATCCATTCTCATTCTTTCTCTCACATAAAGTAATTAAAAAGTATTTTATTTCTTTATTTATTTGAGAGAGAGAGAGAGAGGAAGAGGCAGAGAGAATGGGTATGTCAGGGCCTCCAGCCACTGCAAACGAACTCCAGATGCATGCGCCACCTTGTGCATCTGGCTTATGTGGGTCCTGGGGAATTGAACCTGGGTCCTTAGACTTCGCAGGCAAATGCCTTAACTGCTAAGCCATTTCCCCAGCCCCAAGTAAATTTTTTTTTTTTTTTTTTTTTTGGTTTTTCAAGGTAGGGTCTCATTCTAGCCCAGGGTGACCTTGAATTCACTATGTCGTCTCAGGGTGGCCTCGAACTCCGACCTCTGCCTCCTGAGTGCTGGGATTAAAGGCATAGCTTATTTATCTAGTCCTTATTTTCTTGTGTCTCTTTATGTATGCAAATTTAATATATATGCACACATGCACGAACACACAAGCACACATGTGCATATACTTATGGTTATGGTCAGAGCATAAATACAAACTGAAAATTTCTGGGAGGCCTATTTTGAAGACATGAAGTTGTTTTTTTTTTTTTCCAAGTTTTTATTCCGGCTGTTCAAAAATAGCCGGGAAGAAATGTCACAGCCCCTATATTCTGCTACTCTTTGAGACTGGAATACTGGCCAGTCCCCCAACCTGGCGCTCAGACCCAGTGCCTCTGGAAGCGCCTGCCCGCCACTCTCCTGTCTTGCAGTGCGGCTCCCTCTACACAGCTGCTCAAATATCACCTCCACCACAGCCTGTGTCCTCCAGCACTCTGCGCTGGCTTCCAGCCTCGCCCTGGGGTCCAGCCCCTCTCTAGAGACTGGGAGTCTTTGAAAATCATGCAGGTTTCCTGCTGTAAAAATTTGTCATAAACATGGTGACTTAAAGCAACCGAACTTATTCTCCTGAAACCCAGGAACAGAAAGGTCACCAATCCCTGCCAAAGCTCTAGGGGCGTATGCAGCTGGCCACTCCAGTTCCTACTGTTTTCATGTGGCCTCTGTGTGCCTGTTAAATCTTCTCTTTCATATATGGGTGTGCTGAGGCGTCCAGCGTGAAGCCAGGGCCTCACATGCACCAGGCAAGTGCTCTGCCCCTCAGCTAAATCTCCACCCCTCTGCTCCATCCATCATAGAATTTAAGGTCCACTTAGCTCATCATTCAGGCTGATTTCCCACTACAGCCTTTTTGTTTTGTTTTGTTTTGTTTTGTTTGTTTTTCAAGGTGGGTAGTCTCAGGGTGGCCTTGAACTCTTGATGATCCTCCAACCTCTGCTTCCTGAATGCTGGGATGAAAGGCGTGCACCACCATGCCCAGCTAGGCTTCTTAAACATAATTACATCTACAAAGATCTTTTTTCCCCAGGTAACAGCCTGTGAGGGCAGGAACGAGGGAACAGAAGAACCCCAGAGCAATCTTAACGGCTGGCCACAGTCTGCGTACGGGTTAAAGCAGGGTCCTCCGAAGGGCAGCTCATGGTAACTGGGGTCTTTCTGTGCATCTCCTGTTTTTAGGAAAATCTAGTCTGCCTAGAGATTTTTCTGCTTCCTTAAAAGTTTCAGTTGGGTCATGCAACATGGCACAAGTGACTCCATTGTGTTTTGGACACTGGGCACAGGGCATAAGCCCAGTCCAAAACAAGTTCCACCCATAAATTTTATCTAATAGCCACATGGATGGGGAGGCACACAGATGAGGACTTAGCTATGGAGATGGCATATAGTAACAGAGACTCCATCTAGTCACACAGATACTCCATCTGCTCACAGAGATACTCCACCTACCCACAGGGATGCTTGGTCTACTCACAGGGATACTCTATCTACTCACAGAGACTCCACCTACTCACAGAGATACTCCACCTACTCACAGAGACTCCACCTACTCACGAATATACTCTGTCTACTCCCAGAGACTCCATCTAATCACAGACATATTCCATCTACTCACAGAAATACTCCACCTACTCACAGAGACTCCACCTACTCACGAATATACTCTGTCTACTCGCAGAGACTCCATCTAATCACACACATATTCCACCTAATCACAGAGATACTCCACCTACTCACAGGGATACTCCATATACTCACAGAAATACTCCATCTACTCACAAAGACACTCCACCTACCCACAGAGACACTCCATCTACTCACAGAGATACTCCACCTACCCACAGAGACACTCCATCTACTCACAGAGATACTCCACCTACTCACAAATATGCTCTGTCTACTCACAGAGACTCCATCTAATCACAGGGATACTCCATCTACTCACAGAGATACTCCACCTACTCACGAATATACTCTGTCTACTCACAGAGACTCCATCTAATCACACACATATTCCACCTAATCACAGAGATACTCCACCTACTCACAGGAATACTCCATCTAATCACAGAAATACTCCATCTACTCACAAAGATACTCCACCTACCCACAGAGACACTCCATCTACTCACAGAGATACTCCACCTACTCACAAATATGCTCTGTCTACTCACAGAGACTCCATCTAATCACAGGGATACTCCATCTATTCACAGAGATACTCCACCTACTCACGAATATACTCTGTCTACTCACAGAGACTCCATCTAATCACAGGGATACTCCATCTACTCACAGAGATACTCCACCTACTCACAGGGATACTCCACCTACTCACAGGGATACTCCATCTACTCACAGGGATAATCCACCTACCCACAGAGATACTCCATCTACTCACAGGGATACTCCACCTACTCACAGAGATACCCCATCTACTCACAGAGATGCTCCACCTACTCACAGGGATACTCCATATACTCACAGTGATAATCCATCTACTCACAGGGATGCTCCATACTCACAGGGATACTCTGTCTACTCACAGGGATACTCCACCTACTCACAGAGATACCCCATCTACTCACAGAGATACTCTACCTACTCACAGAGATACTCCATCTACTCACAGGGATACTCCATCTACTCACAGGGATGCTCCACCTACTCACAGAGATAATCCATCTACTCACAGGGATGCTCCACCTACTCACAGGGATACTCCACCTACTCACAGAGATAATCCATCTACTCACAGGGATGCTCCATACTCACAGGGATACTCCATATACTCACAGAGATAATCCATCTACTCACAGGGATGCTCCATACTCACAGGGATACTCCATCTACTCACAGAGATAATCCATCTACTCACAGAGACTCCACCTACTCACAGAGACTCCATCTCCTTAGGACACTCATGTTGATATTCCTACCAGTGCCACTGATTATTGGAACTTCAGCCCCATGCTGAAGCTGAGCCAAAGAGCCCTGTGGTGGCCCAGGCACTGTTGTAGACAGTGCAGATGAATTGAGGGTGTCTTCTGCTCTCCGGGAGATCTTCCTCAACTTATAGGGGAGACATGTAGTAACTACAGATGACATGTGGTAGGAGGGATCTTGGTAGAGCAGTGAGAAGGGTCACCAGTGAGTGTCCTTCACCAGAAATGACAATGACTGCTTTGGCCAGTTTGTCAATGCACAGCTACAGGACATGGCATTGCTCCTGGGGACAAGGCTAGAGCTTGTGGGGACAAGGCTACATAGAGCTCATGGGGACAAGGCTAGAGCTTGTGGGGACAAGGCTATATAGAGCTGATGGGGACAAGGCTAGAGCACCTGGGCACAAGGCTAGAGCTCATGGGGATGTGACCAGAGCTTGTGGGCTTTCTCTCCTTTCCTATGGCTGAGTAGTGTAACGAGCACAGTGACTTTCTACCAGCCCGAAGGCTGACTTGAAGACTGTGGTGGGCCATTGCCTGGAGGAGTATTCAGGATGCTATGGAGGATGCAGCCCATGGTTCCAGGTGAGGAGAGGCAAGGTCTAGAAGCTGCCTTCAACCAGATACTCCGGGCTCCTTCTGAGCCTGACCAAGGACAGGAGTGACAGCAGCATGGCAGACAGAAGTCAAGAGTCAGAAGGAGGAGGAAGTTCAAAGGACAAAACACTCTCTACCTTAGTACCTCCCAAGTAAAGAGTAGCCCAAGTCCAGGTGAGTGACCTGGGAGGAGCTGGGATGGGTGGGGGGCAGAGTTGCATTCTATTGCCTGAGGAGGCAGCAAGGTTGAAAGGAGATTTCTGTTTCCACAAACACTGGTTATTGGTCCCACCCTCCCTCTGTAATCAGCGGTGAAGATTATTCATTCCTTTCCAGAAGCATTTTCTCTTAGGAGAACTGGGCCTGGCATTCCGGGAGCACCTGGGCTTTCCACAGTCCCTGTGGATGAGCCAGCTGATGAGGGTTGTGGGTCCGAGGTTCTCCAGCAAGTGCATGGTGGGACCTCACGGCCACGTCAGGAACCTGGACACACTCGGTCAGGAAGTTTCCAGCATGTGAGCAGGCTGTGATAGGCTCAGCAACGTGTGGGTCATGGGCATGAGGCTGAAGAGTCGCATGGGAGTTCAGAACAGCAGCCCAGAGGCGGGGATGAGTGGGCCAGCCACAGGCATGCCGAAAACAAGGCCAGGCTTTCTCCCACTCCTCCTGGGAGCCCAGAATAGAACTCTGCCCTTTGTCCTTGAGCCCAGCGATTGCATGTGGGTGTTGGTGACCACAGGCTTCTTTGTTCCTTTCTCCCACACAGTGCCCTCCTTCCCTGTGCCCATGACCCACAGCCCACATCCCCACAGACTCTGTGTGTGGTGAGGGTGACTGTCGGCCCTGGCAGAGGAGCCCAGGGTGTGCCCCCTCTATGAGACACTGCTGACACCAGCCTGGGCATCACCATGTCAGATACATGCTTCGGAGGGTTCTAAGTGTCACTGGCCAGAGGCTTTCTGTGGGGAGCCTGTGCCTCTTGCATGGCATCACGAGCTGCCTCCTCAGGACCGTGGCTGAGCCATGGGCATGCTGGCTGAGCTTGGAAGGGAGAAGAGGAGGGAAGAAGCCTTCCCCCTCAGGGTTACCAATGGCTGCCTGGGCTGATCGGTCCCCTCAGCTGACCATCACAGATGTCCATGCCACTCTGTCTCTAGATTCTAGAAATGCTCCCCAATTCCAAGCCTCGGTGTGATAATTAAGGCCCACTGCCCCTCAAGATTACTCTACAGCCCACCACATCTGTGTAGCAGTCTTACTAAATGCTCTGTTAGGATGAGCACTGTGTTTGCCAGAGCCTTGACTCATATGCATTCATGTAATGTGTGTATGTTCATGTGTGTATGTATGCAAACATACAACATACAGCATAGACAGAGACGCACACATGCATCTCCACCCTTCCTCACTGCAAGGCCCTCTCGTATCTACTCTGTCCCATCTAGTGTCTAGAGAATGCTCACCCCAAGCACCAAACCAGTTTCATGACCCACTTTGGGTCCTGACCCACAGTGAGAAAGGCACCGTCACACAATCAGCTGGCTAGAGTGGAAATGGAAAATGGCCCGGGGCCCTCCGATGACTGTCCCTCAAAGATATATAATGCGCTTCCCTTGGGGCAGCCTGGACTCCCCTGAGGAGAGTCCCAAAAGGGCTAGGTCCTTTCTGTGGTCATTCCAACCCCCGAGGTTGGTTAGAAACATCTGAGCGGCCTCGCTACAACCCAAGTGTAAATGCCAGAGAGCTGGCTTAGCCGCTCACAGCGAGCACACGCTGCTGGGCAGGGCTGCGTTCACCAGTCAGAACCTCCCCGGTAGAGAAGCCTACTACCAAGCAGGGCCCATGCCGTCCCCGAACTAGAGCTGGCCGAGCTGGGTGCTGACCACTGAGCAGCGGGCTGGCCCTCGCGCCTCTCCAGGGCGTCCTCCTTGTTTCTACTTGTCCCCACTCTTGCTGACCCATCAAAGCTCTTGTTCTGTTCCCTTCTGTGGCTGAGCAATTGAGCCTCATAGTTCAAACTCTTGTACTGGTGTAGTGGGCCGGGGGGAGGGGAGCTGGGGTTTGAATGTGTCCCCTAAAAATTCATGTGTTGAAAACTTAATCTCCAAATGCATGTGTTAATGGTCTTTGCAGTGGAACCCTTGAGAGGGAATGATAATTAAATGTGGTCCTGAGGGTCAGAACCCCAGGAAGGCCTAATTAGGGGTCTTATGAGAAGAGGAACTGAGATGGAACTAGTGTGCTTGTCTGTCTCACTTCGCGGGGAGCTCCCCACATTGTGGTGCACAGAGAGGGCCTTTCCTCCCGGGGTGTCCAGCAGATGCTGCCTCACGTCCTCAGACTCCAGCCTCTACAGCCTCAAATAAACCTTTATGTTTACAACATACGCCCAGGTATGTTGTCATGGCAACAGAAAACTGACTAGGATGCTGGCAGCTGTGTCCATCATGGCGTCCTGTGGCTGCCTGTAGGTAGGTAAGTGGCACAAGTGTCTAGGGAGGAGCAAGAACTTTCTACCTCACCTTCCAGGTGGTCCAGCGGTGTGTGCTCTGAGTGTGAACACTTAGACACACGTGGTGAACACCTATTGTTTTTAAAGGTGCCAGACGTTCAGCACTTGATTGGCATTGTCTCTCATATCTTAAAAGAACGGCTCTTGTTCATTCCCCTCCAGATCTGAACAGTGGGAGCCTCTTAGTTCAAGTGTGTGGTGGCGGGTATGCTGCTACGATTAAAGCATGTCCCCCAAAGGTTCGTGTGTTAGAAGCTTGGGCTGGAGAGATTGCTCAGTGGTTAAACCATTTGCAGGCAAATCCAAAGGACATAGGTTTGATTCCCCAGTACCCCATGTGTTAGAAACTTACTCCCCAAATCCATATGTTAGCAGCATTTGGAGGTGGCTGCTCCACTGGGCCAGAGCACCTGAAAGACGTCACTGATGACTGGTGACATCACTGAGGCTCACAGAGGGCAAGGGACAGGCCAAGGTCAGAGCAGGGAGCGATAGGTGCCCAGAAACCGTCTATGTATGCTCTGCAAGGATGCTCCATGCCTGCCCATCAGCTTGCACCCCTGGAAGCAGAATGGACCTCCTCAGTAACTTCCTTCCTCGCCCTGCTCTTACACACAGTGCTCAGACCGCTACCTGTTGTCCATGGCTGTCTGGCACATGTGCTGGCTGACAGATGTGGACAGAGGACCAGCCTCAGACCACGGGGAAGTGACTCCATGGACTCAATAGACCATAGTAGGGTGACTCAGCTGCCCACTGACAGATGGACGTCCGTCCTGAAATGGGGCCCTTCCCTTTTCTTCCAAGAACAATAACAAACCTGTTCTGCGCTCCGGTTGCCACAGGAACTCGACAACATGGAGCTCACGGACAGGTGGGTGTGGGCAGGTCTGGATCATAATAACCCTTTCCCGCTCCTCACCCAGAATTCCAGGCACCTCACCTATTTGGAGCAGGCTAGGTAAACAGCCAGGGTTGGGTGGGGGCCATGCTGCCATTGGAACTGACCAAGCTAGGAAGTCTCTGGCAGTTTAAAGTCTGCCCATGGGATCTAGCCCAACTCACCCTGGAAAGGAATGGGATTTCTTTTGTTTTAATATTTTATTTTTATGTATTTATGAGAGAGAGATAGAGAGGGAGAGAGAGAGAATGGGCATGCCAGGGCTTCCAGCCACTGCAAACTAACTCCAATTGCATGCACCACATTGTGCATCTGGCTTATATGGGTCCTGGGGAATCGAATCAAGGTCCTTTGGCTTTGCAGGCAAATGCCTTAACCACTAAGCCATCTCTCCAGCTCAGGAATGGGATTTCTTACAAGCAATGGGCTCTCAAGAACCCCATCTGGAAGACCCTAAGGATGCTGTGGTGGCCTGTGACCTGCATGGGTCCTGTCCTGGACTTCATGAGATAACCAGAGAGGGCAAGGCAGCCAGTTCCTGCGCTGAACAGCTGGGAACAGGACACTTATGGAAAGTGCACTTAGTTCCTGGTTTCCCCACTGATCAGACGCCAGGGAACCAGTCAGGGATGAAGCTGGTGTGTGGGCTCTGGGAGGGGTCAGGGCTCTGTAGAGTAAATCAGATCTCTGTACTCCTCAGCCAGCCTGAAGTGTGGCACCATGCTCACATGAGGGGATCACACAGTGACAGCGAGGGCCAGGAGCTGGATCTTTTACAGGTGGAGCTGCCTTGACCTTCCTCCTTTGCCCAAAGCTGGCTTATTTGTTTGTTTGTTTTGCTGTTGTAGTTTTGAGATAGGTCTTGAGAGGCTCAGGCTGGCCTTGAACCCACTATGTAGTTAAGCCTGAGCTTGAACTTTTTAAAAAATTTTTGTTTATTATTTATTTATTTGAGAGTGACAGACAGAGAGAGAGAGAATGGGCGCGCCAGGGCTTCCAGCCACTGCAA
Organism: Dipus sagitta; assembly: GCA_036346955.1. NCBI lineage: Eukaryota > Metazoa > Chordata > Mammalia > Rodentia > Dipodidae > Dipus > Dipus sagitta. Next base: position 312,614,269 of record CM070770.1, read on the forward strand.
ACAAACTCCAGACGCGTGCGCCCCCTTGTGCATCTGGCTAACGTGGGTTCTGGGGAATCAAGCCTTGAACCCGGGTCCTTAGGCTTCACAGGCAAGCGCTTAACCACTAAGCCATCTCTCCAGCCCTGAGCTTGAACTTTTTTTTAATTTTTATTTATTTATTTGAGAGAGAGAGTGTGTGTGAATGGGCACACCAGGGACTCCAGCCCCTGCCAACAAATTCAAGATGCATGTGCCACCTTGTACATCTGGCTTATGTGGGTCCTGGGGAATCGATCCTATGTCCTTTGGCTTTGCAGGCAAGTGCCTTAACCACCAAGCCATCTCCCCAGCCCCAAGCTTGAACTTTTTAAAACAAAAATTTTTTATTTATTTGCAAGCAGAAAGAGAGAGAGCGAGAGAGAGATGAGAGACAGACAGAAAGAGAATGGGCACACCAAGGCCTCTAGCCACTGCAAACCAACTCCAGCTGCATGAATCCCTTGTGCATCTGGCTTACGTGGGTCCTGGGGAATTGAATCTTGGTCCTTAGGCTTAGCAGGCAAAGCCTTAACTGCTAAGCCATTTCTCCGGCCCTGAACTTGAACTCTTAATTCTCCTGCCTCCACTTTCCAGGTACTGGATTATAGGTTTGTGTCACCATGCCTGGCTAGCCGAGTGCGTTTTGACCCTAGAGTCTTGGCTCTCATCCTCCATGTACACTAGAAACTCTGGGCAAGGCACTTGACTCAGAGCCTCTTTTCTTGTAATTATTAACTGGAAGTAATTATATATATTTGTGGGTACACAGTGGTGTCTTAATACATGACACATTGTGAAATGGTCCACAGAGCAGCCACACATCAAAGTCCCACCCTTTCCTAATTAAGCAGGTGCTCAACCAAACAGCCCCACCCCCACCAAATGTCTTCCCTTCCCTGAACTGCCAGCACCCAGGTGTGATTCTGCTGGACCACGTAAGCCAGATGCACAAGGTGGCACATGTGTCTGGAGTTTCTTTGCAGCAGCTGGAGGCCCTGGTGTGCCTATTGTCATTCTCTCTCTCTCTCTCTCTCTCTCTCTCTCTCTGCATCTCTGCCTATTTTTCTCTCTCTCAAATAAATAAATAAAAATAATAAAAATAAAAATATTTATTTATTTATAGACAGAGTCTCATGTATCCCAGTCTGGCCTCATTCTTGCTATGTAGTTGAGATGATCTTCAACTTATTTTTAATATTTTATTGATTTATTTGATGAGAGAGAGAATATGAATGGCCGTGCCAGGGCCTGTAGTCACTGCAAATGAACTTCAGATGCATGCGCCATTTTGTCCATCTGGCTTTACATGGGGACTGGGGAATCGAACCCGGGTCCTTAGGCTTTGCAGGCAAGTGCATTAACCGCTGAGCAATCTCTTCAGCCCTGATCTTGAATTTCTGATCCTCCTGCTTCTACTTCCCAAGTGCTGGGATTACAGATGTACCCCACCATGTCCAGTCTATGAGGCGCTGAGGATCAAGCCTAGGGCTTTACGCCTGCTAGGCAAGCACTCTGCCAAATGTGGCGCATCCTCAGCACCTATTCTTCCAGATTTATAGCCATTCCCTAGGTCCAGACTATTGCCAACATCTGAGGAGCCTCATGTGGCAGTTTGCACAGGGCCTTCCATTCCTTGCCCACGACCACCATCCTGGCCCTCATGCAATGACCACTGTAGCCTCTCCTAGATGTTCTCTCAAGTCCACGCATGCTTTTCCCCAAGCGTCCAAACTGAAGAAGACACTATGCTGCTTCCTGCATCCTCCCACACAGAGGCCTAAGAATGTCTCCCCTAAGTGTTTGTCCTTCCTGTCACTGCCCAGGGGATAACAACTCCTCACAGGTCTCTCTCCTGGTTCTGCCTCCTGCCGTCCTCCATGTCTGTGCACGATGCGGTGGTACATCCATAACCCCAGCACATGGGGGGCTGAGGCAGGAGGAGAGTGGGTTTGAGGCCAGCCTGGAACGCGTAGTGCATCCCTGTCTCCAACCCTGTAAGCCCCGGCCCCCGTTAGACAAGTAGAATTCACTTCCTAAGTGCAGCTCTGGTCTCCATCTGCTAGAAACCCAGGCTCCTCCTGCCTCCGAGCCATTTGCAGAGGCCTTGCAGGGGAAGACCGGCAGGCCTGTCTCCCGGCTCCCCCTCCAGCCCGCCCTCTCCTCCATAAGCACCACAGCTCTGCCTTCTTGTTGCTCCCTGGCCCCACCCTGCCCCTTCCTCATGCAAACTCTGCCCGAATCTCTACCCTTACTCAGGAGACTCAGCCTTCCCAAGGCCCCATCCCATCCCGCAGGTCCCAGAATGGGGGGTCCCTCCTCTGCGCTCCACAGGACTCCCGTTCTCCACTGACAAAGGCTTCCAGCTTCCCTTCCCCCTGGTCTGGAAGCTCCATTCGTCCCTGTGCCCTGATGTCTAGCTCCTAGGCCTGCTCTGCAAGAGCTGAGCACCGCGTGAGCCCTGGGCCCACCCTCCTGGCCCTTCTCAGCTCAGCCTGCCAGGTTCTTCTCAAACTCCAGAACCTTCCAGCTTCTCACCCTGTGCCCCTCACAATGGTCTCTTGCGCTTTCTTGAGCCAGAAGGCAAACTGCATCCTCCCAGTGGGCTGTAGACTATACTCACACTGCTGTGGCCAACATTTTCTCCCTGACATAGCCTGCCATCCACCTTCTCTGTATACAGACTCTTCCTTGTCCTCAGAGGACCAAGCTCCTCCACCTCCCTCTACAGCCTTGGAGAACCAGAACCTTGTTCAGTGAACATACCTACATACCTACACAACCCCTGACCACTCCCACCACCCCACATACCTACACAACCCCTGACCACTCCCACCACCCTCAACATACATATACAACCCCTGACCACTCCCACCACCAACATACCCACAAGACCGTGACCACTCCCACCACCCCCTACACTATAGAGCCCCTGACCTTGCCCATCACCCCAACACCTAATCCTAAGACCCCACTACTCTAACACCCACACAGGCCCTGATTCCCCTTCTCCGGAGCTCCTCTACTCTCCTCCATTGATCCCAATCCTCCTACCCTTCAAGGGAGGCTCTGGCCCTTTCTCCATGAACTCTATGATGCCGAGCTATCTCCCCGAGCCATAGTGCATTGTGTCACACTAAGTCATTTAATATTTAGGGGTTCTGCACACTTATTTTTTAAATATTTTATTCTTTATTTTTATTTGAGAGAGAGAGAGAGCGAGGGAGACAGAGAGAGAGAGAGAGAGAGAGAGAGAGAGAGTGAGCATGGGTGTGCCAGGGCCTCCAGCCACTGCAAACGAACTCCCGACACATGTGCCACCTTGTGCATCTGACTTATGTGGGTCCTGGGGAGTTGAACCTGGGTCCTTTGGCTTTGCAGGCAAGTGCCATAACCACTAAGCAATGTCTTTAGCTCCTGCACACTTATTTTTTCAATTTTTAAAAATTTTTATTATTTATTTGCAAGCAGAGAGAGGGGGTGTGGAGAGGGAATGGGCGCGCCAGGGCCTCCAGCCACTGAAAACAAACTCCAGATGCATGTGCCCCCCTGTGTATCTAGCCTACATGAGTCCTGGGTAATCAAACCTGGGTCCTTTGGCTTTGCAGGCAAGTGCCTTAACCGCTAAGCCATCCCTCCAGCCCCACACTTATTTTTAACACTCATGCATTTTCTTTTCCCACCTGAGTTATGAGCATCCTCGCAATGGGTAAGATCTATGCCCATGAGATACAGCAATGATGTCATGGCTTCATGACACTGGAACCCATGCCCAGGGAAGGAGGGCACCCTCCTCATAGCGGGCTTTGGAAAGGGCTCCTGTGCACTGTTTGGGGAAGGGGACCTCCTGCAAGATTATGTTCTCTGTTTCTTGTCTTTATTTATTTAAGAGAGAGAAAGAGGGAGAGAGAGAGAGAGAATTTGCATGCCAGAACCACCAGCCACTACAAATGAACTCCAGACACATATGCCACCTTGTGCATCTGGCTTATGTGGTTACTGGGGAATTGAATCTGGGTCCCCAGTCTTTGCAGACAAGTGCCTTAACCACTAAGCCATCTTTCCAGCCCTGCTTTTCATCTTGTGAGGTGTGGGAGAATTTTATTGGAGAGAACTGTGCCCAAAGGCTTCCTTTAAATCAGACCTAAAGGACCTTCCTTCACGTCAGGCTCCTGTGTCATCATGTGGTCAACCCACAGGCAAGTTCCATGAGCAGTGGGGTCTAGGCCCTCCTAGGGACAATCACAGTATGAGCATGGAGTTAGAAAAGGGTTCAGGGGGGCTGGAGAGTTGGCTTAGCAGTAAGGTGTTTGCCTGCAAAGCCAAAGGACCCAGGTTCAAGTCCCCAGGACCCACGTTAGCCAGATGCACAAGGGGGTGTATACTTCTGGAGTTTGTTTGCAGTGGCTGGAGGCCCTGATGTGCCTATTCTCTATCTGCCTCTTTCTCTTTCCTTCTCTCTCTGTCTAATAAATAAATGAAAAAATTAAAAATGTTAAAAAAAAAAAAGAAAAGGGTTCAGGGGCTGGGGAGATGGCTCAGCTGTTAAAGGTACTTGTTTGCAAAACCTGATGGGGTTTGATTCCCCAGTACCCACATAAAGCCAGATGTACAAAGTGACACATGTGTCTGGAGTTTGCAGTAGCAAGAGGACCTGGTGCACCCATTCCTTTTTTTCTCTCTCTCTTTCCTCTCTGACTCTCTTTCTCCTTGCAAATGTGTGTGTGTGTGTGTGTGTGTGTGTGTGTGTGTGTAAATAAAAAAAAGGAAAGGGGATGCTTGGGTCTGCTCAATGCCTGGGTCTCTCACCTGCTCCTACCTCTCTGGGTTCCTGCAACCTCACCATTCCTTCCCTCTCTATCTGCCCCTCCACCAAAGCTCCTGGCTACGGCCCAGGGCAAGCTGACCAGCAACCTTGGCCTGCCCCCCTTACCCCTTCCTCATTCTGGAAAACTAAACTTCCCATAGGTCACCAGGTAATATCCTCTGGAAGTAGTGAACGGTGGGTTCTTCCAGAATCATACACTTCAGCCCCAAGATTTATATGACCATTCCTCCAGTGCTTACAAGGCTGATTTGGGGGTCACAGAAGGGGACAGGGCTCAGGGAACTGTGGCACAGTTAGGGAAGCAGACGCATCCTCAGGCCATGACAGAGTGCTGTGACATGCTTGGGCACACCAGAGGGCACCCCTGGAAAAGCCACATCCAAGCGGAGGCTTAAAGAACCATCAGCAGTTGCTAAAGGCTTCATTCAGCGAAGACCCCATGCAGAGAAAAGCCCGAGCACCCAGGGTACTGGGGAGCTGTCACAGGTCAGTGCAGCTGAGAGCCCAGTGTGAGTCAGAGGAGAGCGATGAGGCAGGGGAAGGACCAGGGGCGACTCTGCCATGCGCTCCGGCCCACCAGCAGAGCAGATGCCGACGCTTATGAAACAGGTACTGAGAGCTAATGTTGGAAACAGTCACCTCTAGTCATGTAATGGCAAAGCTCAGAAGAAAGAGGCTAGGTGCCTGCTCAAGTTCACATTCGATGAATAGACTGAAAAAGCGAACTCTAGCTCGCTGCTTGAGGCCCACAGCAAGCAGGGTAGACTTAGTACCGAACCCACTCCTCCAACTATGGCTGGCCGTGCTCAGGGGCGGGGCAGGGCTCAGGACAGGGTGGGGGAGGAGGCGCACACACGAGGAGCGCTCGCAGACAAGTCGGCCTCCTGGCTTACGACTGACACAAGCTTGATTTGATTTAAGCCTAAGGGGACACTGGGTGAGAGGGCACAGTCTCAGGGCACAGCCTGACCCAGAGGCAAGCCATAGCCCCTCCTCTGCCCTCCTCTGACCTCCTCTGCCCACTGTCCCATCCCTTCCTGTGCACCCCTTCTTTAGGCTGACCAGGTTGGCCACTGGCACAACCTGCTTCTCCAGAGTCTGTGAGCTGGTGGGTCACAGTTTGCCTCTGGACAGCAGGTGTAAGACCCTGAACTCTGGGTCCCAGAGGATCTGAGAAAAGCCACCAAGGTCAGAGAGGTCACATGTACCAAACCGGGGCTGGGGTTCATGTGGTGGGTGGGGATGGAGTTCCCAAATGAGGACTGTTTGAGATGAGCCCAGTGTTGTTGAGCCCTGCATGGCATGGTCCCCCACCCCAGCTTACCGATATAAGGAACCTCATCGTCTCGTAGGAGAAAACACAGATTTCTGTACTCTAAAGAATGACGGTAGCTAATATTTCTGGGCACTCGCTCTACACTGGGTACTTCATTAAGTCATTTCTGGATACTCACTCTATACTGGGGCTTTGCTAAGTGACTCACGTAGTTTTTCTGGTTTTTCGTGTAACTCTTGTGGTCTGGGGAGGTAGATAAAGTTGTCTCCAACTGACAGATCAAGTATTAACAGAGAACACACACAGCAGTTTATCTGGGCAAAGGAAGAGTCAGGAACAGGGCAGCATTCAGCACCTGGAGGGCTCCACCGCAGAGCTGGCCAGCAAGCAGAGGAGCTACGAATCCGGGGTGCCCGTGCACAGTGCAGCCCCAGCACTTGAGAGGTGGAGGGAGAACTCTCAGAAGTTCACGGTCACCCTCAGCTACGTAGTGAGTTTAAGACCAGCTTAGGCTACATGAAACAGTGTCTCAAAACAAAACAAAAATAATTTCCTTAACTGGCCACAGACAAGCAGTGGCTTATTGGGTAGGATGTATTAAAGACCCTATTAAAGGTTGTGGTGAGCCGGGCGTGGTGGCGCACTCCTTTAATCCCAGCACTTGGAAGGCAGAGGTAGGAGGATCACCATGAGTTCAAGGCCATCCTGAGACTACATAGTGAATTCCAGGTCAGCCTGAGCTAGAGTTGAGACCATACCTCGAAAAACAAAACAAAACAAAACCCACAAAAACAAACAAACGAACAAACAAAAAAGGTTGTGGTGGTGTCTGATTGGTTAGACATCTGGTTTGATTTTATTGTTTGTGTGGAGCTCATCTTAATGGCTTCCAGATTTAAACAAATAAATAAGAAAAGTCAACAGACGGAGGCACAAGAGTGCTGTTGACTTTCTTCTATCCAAGTCTGAGGTGCAGCACTGGTCTTAGAACGCACAGGAGGCACAGAGCCCCCTTGCCTTGCGGCAGACTGGAGAATGTTGCACAACTGGCTCTGGGTGAAGGAAGGCCAAGTCTGCAGCATTTGACAATCCCTGGGATGTGGAGTGCTCCCATCATGGTCCCCTAAAGCTACCAACTCCCAGGAGCCAATGCAAGGCGAGGGTAAGCCAAGGCAGTTGTGTACAGGCTGTTTGATCAGACCAGGGGTCCTCAGGGGCTCCGCTGAGTCAGCCTTGTCAGCATCACAGAGAACTTGCCAGACCTCTGATGTCTCTGACCCCAGCACTAACCTCCTGCATGGCAAGTCTTGGAGGGCAGTGGGGGGGGCAGCAATCTGATCTTCGAGAGTGCACCCAGAGGTGAAGTCCCTCCATCACCAGTGGAGAAATGAGCGCAGCTGGAGGATGGGGCTCCGTGCCTGGCCCTCATCAGACAGGCAAACCAAGGCCTCAAAGGTGAGGAGGCCGTGCCAGGACATGCGAGTGAAGCAAGTTAAGCCGCCACTTCAGGGAACCCAGGACTCACTGGGCCAGCCTTGGTCTCCTCTTCCACAAAGTAGGAGGAGGGGGATCTGCAGACTGCCCAGCCCAGCCCTCGTCAGGTCTGGGAAATAATTCACCCATAGGCCCAATACAAATGTGGGGGACTTAGTTCCCACTCCAGGCAAATCAGTGGAAAGGGGGAGGAGAGGTCCAGGGTGCTGGCTACTGATCCCACAAAAGAAGAAACAAGGAAGGTTCACTCAAAGGTGTAAGATCCGTGAGAAGATCAGAACCCGAACATAACCCACCCAGATGCCACAGGGTCACAAACCACCCACTCCTCTGCCACAGGGTCTCAGCGGGGAGGAGCTGAGGTGGACCCAGTCAGATCCTGACCGGCTTCAGTAGGATGTGCTTGTTGTGTTGACAACCTTTTCAGACCCCAGTGCAGCCTCCCGGTTAAACAAAGACAAACAAATCAGAGCAAGCATGAGGGATGATGTAACTTCCGGGTGGGCCCTGGGCGGCCCTGAAACACCTGGGCAATCAGCAGGGCAGCATGATGTCACCCAGAGAAATGCTTGCTCACTGGCAAAGGTGATCACATGACCTGGCCAGAGTGCCCCGTCACATGAGGGGAGGGGTATCTCCACTGAACTGGGGTTCCTGCCAGAGCCAAAACATAAACAGAAACTGTCCTGTCATGATGAAATCTATGGCTCATGTGCTGGGACAGTTTCCTTCCTCAAAGGTTTAGTTTTAGGACAAAGAATCAGCATTGCTTCACAGAGCCAAGCCCGCTGGGAGGCAGGCCCATGGTTTCCTTGTCTGGAATCACTGGCAGCTGTGCTATTAGGCAAGCTGTTCAAAGTGTGTGAGCCGTGTGCACACGTAAAAATGGGGACTGATCTCCGTCACACAAGTTGTTGTGAAAATGGAAAACCAGTTACAAAACAGATGCAATCCTCCTGCTTCAGCCTCTAGACTGCACGTTGCAATGGTCTCTTTAATTCCTTTTGAGCCGAGATGGGCTAAAAATAGATGAAGCATTTGTCTGGTCTCCGCCTCAAAGAAGGTTAGAAACTAGAAGTTGAAAATCTAGGACAGGGAGATCTCACACGGCTCATGGTGAGGGGATCTCTGGGAAACAACCCCATGGCAGTACAAAACCAAAGTGGCTGTGTCATTCACCCACACACTCCCAAGCCATTGGCCCCACTGGACAGCAGAGCAGGTGAAGCCTACGAACAGGTATGCTCATCTGTGTAGGAAGCCAGACATGAACGGACACAGTACATTCAGGGGGCCAGGCGTGTAGCTCAGTTGGCAGAGTGCTTACCTAGCATGCACAAGGTTCTAGGTTCAATGCTCAGCACTGCATTAAACAGGCATGGTAGTGCATGCCTCTAATCCCAGCACTTGGGAGGGGTAGGCAGGAGGATCAGAAGTTCAAGGTCATCCTTGACCACAAGTTGAGTTTAAGGCCAGCTGGGGCTACATGAGACCCTGTCTGAAATTTTTTTCACTCTAAAACCTTAACATGTTTTGTGTGTGTGTGTGTATGTGTGTGTACATGCCAGGCTTTGTAAGCAAGTGCCTTTAACCACTGAGCCATATTTCCAACCAGCCCTTAACATGTTTTGAAAATAAGTACTTAGGGCTGGAGAGATTGCTCAGTGGTTAAGGAATTTGACTGCAAAGTTAAAGACCCAGCTTCAATTCCCCAGTATTCACATAAAGCCAGATGCACAAAGTGGTGCATGCATGTAGCGTTCGTTTGCAGTGGCGGGAGGCTCTGGTGCACCCATTCTCTCTCACCATCTTCTCTCTAAAACAAAATAACTCTCCAGCTCTCTGTCCATCTTCATAAAACAGTTTCTTGCCAGGGGTGGTGGCACACGCCTTTAATCCCAGCACTCAGGAGGCAGAGGTAGGAGGATCACTGTGAGTTCGAGGCTACCCTGAGAATACAGAGTGAATTCCAGGTCAGCCTGGGTTCGTACCTGGAAAACAAAAAAAAAAAAAAAAAGTTTTGTTTCATATTCCAGATCTATTCCATTACATACAAGGAAACAATGACAATTGCAGCCATGTTAGTGACATTCATGGGGTTTTTGTTGGCTGGTTGGTGTTTTCTATTTGGTTTCATTTCGAGACAAGGTCTTGCTATATGTCCAAGGCTGGCCTTAAACTTCTGTGTAGTTCAGCTTGGTCTTGAACTCACAGCAATCCTCCTGCTCCAGCCTCCAGACTGCTGGGATTACAGGCTTGCAACAGCATCACCACACCAGCAATGTCTTATTTGAAGACCCAGCATTTCTTTGGACACTACTTTGCAAGGTAGGATTAATTATCCTGGTTCTAGGATGTAGAAGGGAAGTCAAAGGGGTTTAGTTCCTTGCCCCAGGTCACTGTCCAGGAGTGTTAAATTTTTTTGACATCTCCACTTGAAGTTATCACGTATGAAGTTCTCACTGGAGAGCCAAACAATCAAGTTACACACCAAAAAAAATCTCATGTTTTAAGTGCAATTTTGTGTTGAGCCGCATAGCTACCCTTTGTCCCTCTTTGTGCAGTCCCAGGTTCTGTCCAGAGGGGGCGCTAGAACACAACCGCTGCTCCTGCCCCCATGTCTGTAGTGGAAACCCAAGGCTTTCCTCTGGTCTCTGACACACCTGTGACCTGGGAGGGTGGGGACACATGTTTCTTTTCCTCTGCTGGGATAGGTGGTCATGCAACTGACCCCTTGAACAGGGATGTGCTCCCAGACAGAGGACATCCAGAGCCCTGCTGCTAGCCACACCCTGGGCAAGAATGTTCCCAGAACCCAGGCCAGTGCTCCCACCCACCAGGCAGCCCAGATAGCCAGCTGCTGCCAGGGAGAGAGCAGGGGCCTATTCCCTGCCTGGTCCTCTCATACCCCAGCAAAGGGCTTTCAGCCTTCCAAACAGCCCCCTTTGGTTTTCCACTTGATTTTTTTAAATATTCGTTTATTTACTTATTGGAGAGAGAGAGAGAATGGGCATGTCAAGGCCTCTTGCCACTGCAAATGAACTCCAGATGCATGCACCACTTTGTGCATCCGACTTTACATGGGGACTGGGGACTTGAACCCAGGCCATCAGGTTTTGCAAGCAAGTACCTTTAACCACTGAGCCATCTCTCCAGCCCATCCACTTGATTTAAGGTATAAAATAGATTAAATCCTTTTCAGAATGGGCCCATAAGTAGTAAGCAGAGATGTCTGTGTATAAATTCTCGGGGGTCAGGGTGGTGTTCTGGGAAGAGAAGACCTTCCCACTCTGCACAGGCACGGGTCAACGGGGGGCAGGCCTGACAAGGAGAGGGGCGCCTGGCAGACTTCAGAGCTGGACTCTAGACGGCTGCTTACTAGCTGTGTGACTCCCAGTCACTGCATGACTTCTGGGTTTCATTTTCCTTATCTCTAAGATGGAAACTGGATGACTCAGTCCCTCGGTGTGAATCAGCCCTTCCCCCACAGCACTTTGTGAAGGGCTTGGCCTGTGGCTGGTTCTGAGCTGAGGCTCTGTCATTCACAAGGTCTTCCTTCATTTTCCTGGCTGTAACCAAGTCAGCTAATGACCAATCCCATATGGACTTGCCATTTTTCTTTAGTAAAAGAGTCCCAGTGTTTCTTTAGGGAGCAATCTAGACTCCCTTGCAGGTAAGGTGTTCTTGGGTCACAGGTACGGCCAGTGTGATGCAAATGGAAGTTGCTAGAAGGGCTTCTGAGGAAGCTCGTTAGAGGAGCTGACTTTACTGACACATGTCCTTTGGCCCCGGTCTTCTTTCCCCTTGTCTTGTCTGGAGTGAGAATGTTCTGTCTGGAGTCACAGTGGCCATGTCATGACATGGCAGCCTTGGAGATGGAAGTCACACCCCATCCTGCATAAGGCAGAGCAGAAAGTTAGGTGAGCCTAGAGGCATGGTCCAGGGTCACCGTACAGGCCCTGCTCCTTCCGACTGCAGAATTTATGGGACATGAGAAATGAAGAAACCAGTGTTGAGTGCTGTGGTTTGGCTACGTGTTTCCCAAGGCCCATGTGGTAAAGGTTTGCTTTCCAACATGGCAGAGGCTGTGGAGTCTTTACGAGGTGGGCCCCAGAGAGAGGTCTTCTAGTCACTGGAGCCATGGAGGACAAACGAAGCCCATCTCCTTCTTTAAACTTTCCCATTCCAGTAGAGAGGTGTTCCGCCTGCTCCCCAGCTTGATGCACTCCTTTGTCATGCGACCCCTCCCCAAGCAGCAGGGCCAACTGGGGACTGAAGTCTCTAAAACTATAACAAGAAAATCAGGTAGTTTGAGCTATGACAGCAAAAAAGCAATCACAATAGATTCTAGCAGGGCTGAAGTCCCATTCTCTCTCTGTGTCTGCCTCTTTCTCTCTCTCTCTCTAGTAAATAAACAAAATATATTTTTAAATTTTTACTTTTTTTTTTTTTTTTGGTTTTCAAGGTAGTGTTTCGCCATAGCCTAGGCTGACCTGTAGTCTCAGGGTAACCTTGAAGTCATGGTGATCCTCCTACCTCTGCTTCCCGAGTGCTGAGATTAATGGCTTGTGCCACCATGCCTGGCTCAAAATAAAATTTAAAAAAAAAAAACCCAGGAATTGTTTGCACCATTTTTGCAATGTTTGTGTAAGCCTAAGATCATTCAGAAACAAAACAAAACCAAGCCCTTTCTTTCCCTTTGTGTCCACCTTCTCTGATCACTTCTGTACTGTGTATCCGGCTGTGTCACCACTGCACTGTGGCCATCTGCTGACCTCCTGAGGGTCAGAATTCTGGGACTGGGACCCGTCGTTCTCCATCTGTCTGGATGGAAGCGGGCACCGTCTCCCTCCTCACGCAGCAGCTTCATGCTGTCACTGCAACAAGAATCTCCACTGACCACTCGCCCAAATCCCAGGGGTCCCCACCAGCCCCTTTCCTCTTTCTCCTCACATGACAGGTCCATGAGCGAGCCTGTGGGGTTTTCCTTCATCTATTTTCTGTTTCTGTAAGAGAACACTTGAGAATAGAAAGGGTGCAACTCTGTCAGGGTGAATTGGGAGCACATGGCATCAGAATGTCTTATCAGGAAAGCCAGGTCCAAGAACTTAATGGACATGCCAGATGAGGAGTGGGTGGAACTCCCTCACCTGGAGCCCCATATGGGAGTGGACAGCTAGCGTTGCAGTGGCAATGGCCCCAAGGATCTGCCATCTGTCTACCTGGGGTGTGCATCAGGGCACCCTTGGGCTGTTCCAGGACTCTTCCGCTCAGCTCTGACCCTGCCGTTGGTGCTGCCCACTCAACTGCCTTCTGCTCGTCTGCCGGCTCACCCCTCTGGACCTGTCTGGCCTGGTTCTGACCTTCACTTAGCTTAGCTCTGACACTGAAGCCTGCACTCCAGCTTCTCAGGAAATTCTATCTTATCAAAACAGTATCTTGGGCTGGAGGGGTGGCTTAGCGGTTAAGGCATTTGCCTGCAAAGCCAAAGGACCCAGGTTCAATTCCCCAGGACCCACATAAGCCAGATGCACAAGGGGGCGCACGTGTCTGGAGTTTGTTTGCAGTGGCTGGAGACTCTGGTACACCCCTTCTCTCTCTCTTTCTCTGCCCCTCTTTCTCTGTCAAATAAATTAATTAATTTTTAAAAACACACACACAAAAAAAAGCAAAAGTATTTCTGTCAGATTCTCAGCTGGCACCAGGCCTCTTTGAAACATTGCTTTATTAACCGTTTGTAGTCATGCTGTAACCTACATTCATGAATATGGAGATATTTGCTGTGTGGTATGTGATGTGAGAGTTAACATTAATAATTAAAACTGGAATAAATGAACCTGTGTTTGCCTCGACGAGGGCTAGTAAGGAAAGCCAGCGCATCTGGGGAATTGAGGCCATCAGAATCACCATACACTGTGGATTTATTGTTATTCAATAATTTTGAGTTGGGCTGGAGAGATGGCTTAGCAGTTAAATGCTTGCCTGTGAAGCCTAAGGACCCCGGTTCCAAGTTCGATTCCCCAGGACCCACGTTAGCCAGATGCACAAGGGGGGCACACACATCTGGAGTTTGTTTGCAGTGGCTGGAGGCCCTGGTGTGCCCATTCTCTCTTTCTTGCTCTCTCTGCCTCTTTCTCTGTCACTTTCAAATAAATAAATAAATAAATCTGAGTTTGTGGAAAGACACAAGAGTTTCCATCTGTTCTAACATAGCATACTCATGACATCTCCCTCCCACCACCTTTGTGTTTTGAGACAGGGTCTCATGTAGTATATGCTGGCCTTGAACTTACTCTGTAGCTGAGGTTGCCCTTGAACTCCTGATTCTCCTGCATCTACCCCCTGAATGTTAGGATTACAGGCATGTGCCACCACACCCAGCTAAGTATCCCCTCTGTAAAGATAACAGTCCTATGGGATTACAGCCCACCCCAATGACTTCATCCAATTAAATACCCCTGGAAAGACCCCGTTTCTAAATAACATCATGTTCTGAGGTACTAAGCGTTAAGTGCTTCATATGCAAAGTTTAAGAGAACATGATTCAACCCAAAACTGCTCCACTGCTGTCTTGTTTTCCTTATTTTACACTGCTCTGTCTTGTTTTACTTAGAGCCTTTATGGCACCTGAAATGACCTCGGTTATATGGTGGTGCTCATTCAACTAAAACAAGCTACGCGAGGACACAGTTTTCCCCAGCCTCCATTCTTGGTCCCTCTGCTATGCCAAGGGGTACAAGCATGGGTCAGGACATGGCCCTCAGGTGGCCCCAGTGAGAAGAACAAGACCTACCCTCACTCACTTCCCACAGTAACCAATGAGATTGCCCATACTCACTACGAGCAAAGATTTGTAAGGTCCAGCCTTCGATGCGCTCATGACTCTCAGCCCATGAGGCAGATGTTTGGGACATGGGTAATGGATGCATGGTGTTACAGTCAGGTTCGCATTGCTGGCAGGAATCACCCAACCAAGAGCAGCTTGTGGGAATAAAGGTTTTTATTTTGGCTTACAGACTCGAGGGGGAAGCTCCATGATGGCAGGGGAAAACGATGGCATGAGCAGAGGGTGGACATCACCTCCTGGCCAACATAAGGTGGACAACAGGAACAGGAGAGTATGCCAGATACTGGCAAGAGGACACTGGCTATAACACCCATAAGCCCACCCCCAGCAATACACTGCCTGCAGGAGGTGTTAGTTCCCAAATCTGCATCATCTGGGAACCCAGCATTCAGAACACCCATTTACAGGGGACGCCTGAGTCAATCCCCCCCACGGATACCATGTCTTTGATCACTGGCTCAGCTCCCTGCCTGACAGTCAAGTGCAGCGTGGCCTGAGGGAGAGCACAAGGGCTGTGAGGGCGACAGCTTGTCTCTGCCACTCATGCTGTAAGGTTTGGGCATGCTACCTGCCCTTTCTCTCTTTTTTTAATTAATTATTTATTTATTTGAGGGAGACAGACAGACAGATAAAGAGGCAGATAAAGAGAGAGAGAGAATGGGTGTGCCAGGGCCTCCAGCCACTGCAAACAAACTCCAGACGCATGCGCCCCCTTGTGCATCTGGCTAACATGGGTCCTGGGGAATTGAGCCTCGAACTGGGTCCTTAGGCTTCACAGGCAAGTGTTTAACCTGTGTATGCAGTATGTGTGGTTTGGTGTGTATATGAGGTGTACGCACATATGTGTACAGATGTGTGTGTCCTATTGCATGTGTGTGGAGGCCAGAGCAGAACTTCAGATACCCTTCTCTAAACTCATCCACATGCTTCTTTGAGGCAGTCCCTCTTTTTAAAAATTTATTTATTTATTTATTTATTTTGGAAAGAGAGAGAATGGGTGCACTAGGACCTCCAGCCACTCCAAATAAACTATAGACACATGAACCACCTTGTGCATCTGGCTTGCCTGGGTCCTCAGGCTTCTCAGGCAAATGCTTTAACCTCTAAGCCATCTCCATCTCTCCAGCCCCCTCTTTAAACTAGAGAAGGTTTCTTAAGTGAACACGGAGCTGCCGTTTTTGGGAGTACTGGCTGACCAGTGAGCCCAGAGTCTGTCTAGCCTCCACTTCCCCCAGGACTGGGGTTACAGGCATGCTCGGCCATGTTTACTTGGTGCCGGGGAATCAAACTCAGGGCAAATTGGGCCCTCTCGAGCCTTCATGCTTGCTCTGCAAGCACTCTCACCCACCGAGCCATCGCACCAGCCCAACTTGTCCACTCTTTGCCCCAGTTCCTCTGAATCTAAAGCAGGGATGATAATAGAAATATGTTCATAGTAGAGATGTGTGGAAAGAGATTATGTATGTAGGCTGTGTCTGCTCAGCTAGAAGCACTTCACCCTTGCCATGCCTTGCCTGCCAGCCTGGTCTAAGGCCAAGAAAGGAGTCAAATGAACCTGAGCCCAGAGAGGCTTATGAGGACCCAGCTATGGGGTCCTGCTCAGGCTCCCTTCAAAGTCCCCTTCTGCCTCTGAGAGAACCATCCTGTTCTGGGGACACTTTAACCTTAGGAGCTTAAGCTGGGGACCTGCCTGGATGGGCCTTAGAATATCACTGATTGAGACAAAGGAAAAGGAGGGCCTAACATTCTAGATGCTTCTGTGTTCCTGATGCAAGATATGTCACTTCTTGATGACTCTGCAGGGCAGTTTCCTTGGAATCTGCTGCTTTGACCCAAAACCTGTGTTGCAACAAGCTCACACAGGCACCCCAGAGATGCTGACACCCACTCACTCCACTGACTTCCTGATTTAATACTATGTATAGATGCATCCCTCTATGGATATATGCACTTAAAAGCCAGTAAGGCTAAAAATATCCCTTCCTCACACCTCATTTCTCTTTTTTCTGTAAGTTCCCTTTTCTAAATTTATAGCTCAGCAGACTTAAAATTCTGTCTGGATGCAGTGACTTCTGACAGTGGGCAGCAGGGCCCACAGGGCAGGCTCTGTCTGGGACGCCAGGAGTCTGAGCACCAGCCCCAGCCCTGGCTCTACACTCACTGTACCAGGATGCTTTGGGATGCCCTCACCCCCACACCACTGGGCCCCCTAATCACTCAAGAGAGGCAGCAGCTGATGGTCAAGGTATACCCCTAAGCCTGATGGTTAAGGTGTACCCCTGAACCTGATGGTCAAAGTATACCCCTGAACCTGAATGCCCAGTATGTTCCCACTCAGCTCTGTGCCAGCATCCAGTTTGATATGTGATGCGTGTCCTCCTCCTCCTGGGGAGCCTTCTGTGTGTTAGATAGATAAACCAATCTCTGCTCTGGGGAGATGGAAGATGGCTCAGTGGGTAAAGTGCTTGTCATGCAAACATGGGGACCTGAGTTCAGGCTGTGCCGTGCAGACATCTAGGGGAAGCGCGCGTGTCAAGAAGAGACGAGGTGGCGGTAACTATGGCTTGCTGGCTTCTGTCCTCCCTCTAGTCTCCGTGCCTGGTCTGGCCCTTACACTGCCGCCAAACTGATGACCGGAGGGTTGACCGACACCAAACGGGCCACAGCCGAGATCCAGGAGATAGCTGACAAGGTGAAATCCCAGCTTGAGGAGAAGGAAAACCACAAGTTCTGCGTCCTTAAAGCTGCGTCTCACAGGAGCCAGATAGTGGCCGGCGCCAACTACCTCATCAAAGCTGACGTCGGTGATGGTGAGTTCGTGCACAGGAGCGTGTTCCAAAGCCTCCCTCATGAGAGCAAGCCACTGTCCTTGGATGCCTACCAGACCAAGAAGACCCACGATGATGAGCTCCGTGTTGTGTCCTCCGTGTTGGGGACCAAGAAATAAATGCCACCCCTCCTCTGTGGCCCTGGCATGGAGAAGACTGGGATTAAGTTTTACCTTATGATTCCCAAACTCTCCTTCGTATTGTTCCTTCTGATGATTATCGATCACAATTTTATTTTCTTTTTCTTTTTCAAGGTAGGGTCTCACTCTGGTTCAGGCTGACCTGGAATTCACTATGTAGTGTCCAGGTGGCCTCGAACTCTCAGCAATCCTCCAACCTCTGCCTCCCAAGTGCTGGTATTAAAGGCGTGCGCCACCACACCCAACTCATAACTTTACTTTCAAACAGTGCTGTACTTAACTCTCCAAAATATATTTTTGAAGTCATAAAAAAAAAAACGAGATGAGGCCACTGTGCCAGCCTGAGGTGGAAGTGCACTGGCATCCTCAAAGCCACTGCCCCTGGGACAGGGTGACCGTGACTGACCGCACTTGGAGCAACGCAGGCTACTGCAGTGACAAAGGTGCTTGCTGCGGAGGGGACGGGCCTGAAGACGGACCACTGACCGTGGAGGGGACGGGCCTGAAGGACTGCTGACCATAGAGGGGACGGGCCTGAAGACGGACCACTGACCGTGGAGGGGACGGGCCTGAAGAAGGACTGCTGACCATGGAGGGGACGGGCCTGAAGAAGGACTGCTGACCATGGAGGGGACGGGCCTGAAGAAGGACTGCTGACCATGGAGGGGACAGGCCTGAAGAAGGACTGCTGACCATGGAGGGGATGGGCCTGAAGAAGGAGCGCTGACCGTGGAGGGGACGGGCCTGAAGATGGACTGTTGACCGTGGAGGGGATGGGCCTGAAGAAGGACTGCTGACCGTGGAGGGGACGGGCCTGAAGAAGGACCACTGACCATGGGTGGGACAGGCCTGAAGACGGACTGCTGACCGTGGAGGGGACGGGCCTGAAGATGGACTGCTGACCGTGGAGGGGACGGGCCTGAAGATGGACTGCTGACCATGGAGGGGATGGGCCTGAAGAAGGACCACTGACCATGGGTGGGACAGGCCTGAAGACGGACTGCTGACCGTGGAGGGGACGGGCCTGAAGATGGACTGCTGACCATGGAGGGGACAGGCCTGAAGATGGACTGCTGACCATGGAGGGGATGGGCCTGAAGAAGGACTGCTGACCATGGAGGGGATGGGCCTGAAGATGGACTGCTGACCATGGAGGGGACGGGCCTGAAGAAGGACTGCTGACCGTGGAGGGGACGGGCCTGAAGAAGGAGCACTGACTCTCAAGTTTCCAGAGCGGCCTGGGTACTGATTATTCCTCAGCCTCGGGGTACGAGGGAGAAAGCTGCAGGCATAATAAGGATACCATCACCAAACAGGGGGGTCTGAAGGAGGCTCAGCAGGGTGGTGGGAGGCACACGTGGCCAGAATCCACGTGTAGGTGCAAGACTTTGGGGATGGTTTGGATGCTGCCACGCGGGACAGAGGCAGTTGTGACTGCGTGGTTGCAATCCAGGCTGCAGCTGTGCACTGGAGAGCCGCAGCCTGGCTCGGGGGTGGGAGGGCCTGAGCACAAGAAAGCAGACCAGGAAGTTGCCCTCCGGCCGTGGGCATGCCCCAGGGCTCTGTGCCCTCTCCAGACCAACTAGCCCTGGCTCTCCATCTAGAGAAAAAGTGAGGTGCTGGAGGCTCCTCTGCCTCTCTGATAGCTTCTAAGCTTCTTGTTCTTTTCATAAGGCTCAGGATTCAACCCAGGGCCTCAGGCATACTAGGCAAGCGAGCACTAACAACTGAGCTACATCCCTTACCTGCAAGGGTGTTCTGTCCAAATTCTAGAAAAAAAAAAAAAAAACTGTCTCAGTTCTCCAGGGTACCAAGGACCCAGGCTCCTTGGGCTGCCCTCTGGGGTGATGGCACGGGGCACTGGAACTGCTGATGACAACAGGGGGCACAGGGAATGGGCAAGCTGCCGGCGTGGCCTCAGGAGGACTCCACAGGCCCCACCAGGAGAGGGGGGAGTGGGCCAGGTCTCCGCTTCCTGGGACTGCAGCCAGGGGCTAAGGTTGTCCCCTGAGGTGAGGAGAGGCTCAGGCTGCCTCTGGTGACAGAAGGCAGCAGGAAACAATGTGAAAGGGAAGAATGTGGTCTCTGACCTATCTGCCCTATCCCCCCCCCCCACACACACACACCCAGGACACTTCTCCTTGCACCCCGCTTCACACAATTCCAAAACTGGGGGTTCCCCAGCATCAGAACTGGTTCTACAGGCAGCTAGGCATCAGGCCCTGGATTCTGGGCCTCAGAGGTATGGGCTTGGTGTTGCCACGTCTGGCCGGACCTGTTCCCATTAATTGTGCCTCAGGGAGCTAACATTAGTCCATCTAGGAAGCTCTAGTTTGCCGCCCATAACCAGTTACAGCACAGCACAATTACTTTGCTAGGCTCTTACACATACCAACATTGTTTTCTTTTACAATTGAGCAAACTGAGGCCAAGAGACTAAGTTACTTCTCCAGAATCACTGAGAAAGCTGAGGTTTCTGCCAAGCATCCTGACTCTGCAGCCTGTGGGCTTCATCCCCCTGCCACAGCACTTCCTTAGACATCTCTCCACTTGACAGCTGGGGAAACTGAGACCCAGAGAGGAGAAATGCCTTGCTGCAGAGGCTCTGAAGGCCTGCCATGGGCTGCTCACCACACATTTAATAAGGATGTCCTTCAATTGTGCCCCACCGGCATGGCTCAGTGATAGGGGCTTGTGTTCACAGGGTGGGCTGCCTGTGGCTCTGCTCCTGGGGACCCTGACTGTGAGCTAGGGTAGACTGGGTCCTTAGGCTTGGAACTGGTCTGGGGAGGAATAGACCCACAGGAATCTGCCCTCAAGCCACACACCAACCCACTGTCCTGAGCCAGGTGGTAGTATCCATCACGGGCTCCTTCCTGGGCACCCAGGCTGTTAGATTAGTTCCGATCACAACACTAAGATTAAGAGACACAGCAGTGTTGCCGAGCAAGAGTTAGAAGAATCCAGAAAGCGGTGAGGCGACTGAGGCGAGGGTTTGTATACTGTGATGCTCTGAAGCAGAGAGTGAGGTGTCATGAAAATACTGGAAGTGACATTTAGGAAGAGGAGGCAGCTTGCACAAGGGGCTGGAGATGACATTGCAAGGGAGAGGAAGCTGAAGGTCATGTGCATGTGCAGGGACAGCCAGTCATTCCTTCTGGCTGGGCCCAGAAAGGGCAAAAGTAGACCGGAAGTTGAGAAGCGCATTGTGGAACATGTGTTTTGCTGGAATAAAACCACAGTTCTGAGGACTTCCACGGGGTAGCCTCCATCAACAGCGGGCACTGTTTGCTGCTTTGCAGGGTACAAGGGCATGGGACCAGAAGAAGGGGCAAACACACTGCAGATACATAGAGCCCAGAGGAGAGGAAGGAATAGCAAAGGCAGCATCTCCCCCCAGACCCTTCCCAGTCCCCTGATCCCCAGAGTCAGCCTCAGGCCTCCACAAGGCTCCTGGCCCCCCCAAGGCATGTCACGAGCAGATCAGAGACCAGGTGACAGAAATTAAAGAAATCCTACAGGATTTAAACACGGGGTCAAGAATGACAAAAAATAAAAGCCTGCCTTTTGGGTTTACTCTGACGTAAACCATGTTTCAACTGTTTCTACACACCAAGAACCCCTGGGGAAGCACCGTTCTCTCTCCATGGGAATAAGGGTTAGTTTATTCTGAGCCAGATATATGAGGGGCTATGGCCCAGGGACATGGATTCAGGATTGCCCCACATGAACTCTTGTCCATGGTTACATAAACATGGGTAGTCACAGGCAATGATAATCATAAATATGCACATTCCCCAAACACACTGGTGGGGACAGCCAGCAGGTAGGATACAGCAAAGAGATAAAGGATACAGCTGGAGAAACTTCTGTCCATCTGGCTTTACATGGGTACTGGTGAATGGAGCCTGGGCCATTAGGCTTTGCAGGTAAGCACCTAAACAGTTGAGCCATCTCTCCAGCCCTTACTTTTTCTTTCTTTTTTTAAAAATTAATTAATTAATTAATTAATTAATTAATGTGAAAGAGAGAGAGACACAGAGGGAGAAAGACAGAATGGGCATGCCATGGCCTCCGGCCACTGCAAATGGACTCCAGATGCTGCACCACATTGTGCATCTGGCTTACATAGGTGCCGGAGAATTGAACCTGGGTCCTTAGGCTTAGCAGTTAAGGCATTTGCCTGCAAAGCTTAAAGACCCAGGTTCAATTCCCCAGTACCATGTAAAAAGCCAGATGCACAAAGAGGTGCATGCATCTAGAGTTCATTTGCAGCAGCTGGAAGCCATGGCATGCCCATTCTCTGTCTCTCCTCTCTTTCTGCTTGCAAATAAATAAATAAATAAATAATTTTTTAAAATATTTATTTACTTATGAAAGCGAAAGAGGCAGATAGAGAGAGAGAATGGGCACGCCAGGGTCTTCAGCCACTGCAAACAAACTCCAGAAGCATGTACCACATTGTGCATCTGGCTTACATAGTCCAGGGGAATCAAACCTAGATTCTTTGGCTTTGCAGGCTAGTACCTTAATGACTAAGCATCCCTCTAGCCCAATAAAAATATTTTTAAGGCGTGGTAATGCATGCTTTTAATCCCAGTACTCAGGAGGCAGAGGTAGGAGGATTACTGTGAGTTCAAGGCCACCCTGAGACTTCACAATGAATTCCAGGTAAGCCTGGACTATAGCAAGACCCTACCTTGAAAAGCCAAAAACTATATCTGAATCTGTCTATCTCTCTGTATATATATAGTTAAAATTAAAAGCATACTCTGGTTTCATATTATTATTTTGAAAGAGGGTCTCAAGTAATCCAGGCTCTGGTTTTTATTATTCCACCTTCCTTCCTGTCTACTGCCCACAATGTCTCTGAATTCTAAAAATTCTGGCTGTCAGGAATGAATCTTGCAGACTGAAGGTCATTTCTTCCTTTTTGGGCCCTGGAAACATGCTTCTTATCTTATCCACTCCCTTTGGGGATTGTGCACCTTTTTAAAATAAAATTTTTATTTTTATTTTTATTTTTATTTTTGCAGGCAAAGATAGATAGAGAGAAGAGACAGATAGACAGAATGGCACATCAGGGCCTCCAGCCACTGCAAATGAACTCCAGATGCATGCGCCCCCTTGTGCGTCTGGCTGTACGTGGGTGCTGCGTTACTGAACCTGGGTCGGTTTTGCAGGTAGGCGCCTTAGCCACTGGGACATCCATCCAGCCTGTGTACTTGTTTATTGTTGCTGTTATTAAACAAAACTAGACCCTTGTGTAAAACTGGAAGCACACAGAAAAGCAAGATGAAATTAGGATAGGCTTACACCCCAGCACCCCAACAACCATGCTACTCTGTTAGTCTATCCCTTTCCAGGCCTTTCCCCCACTTGCTGAAATAACCGTGCACATGTGCTTAAGGCAGGAGCTTCAGGCCCTCAACCCAGGCCCCTCGCACAGGCCAGCTGGGTGGGGTGTAAAATCCCAGTGGGTGGCTCTGAGCGCAGGACTCTGTCAGGCTGGGGTGGGACCTTTCTGCCTGATGTCGGCATGCTTCCTAGCCCCCGGCTGGCCCCTGGGTGTCTTTCGCCCAACTCTGCACGCGATGTCCATGTTGGGCCTCTCCTGACCCCTCCCATAGAGGCAACTGGCTGTGTGGGGTTATTGTGTCAGAAGAAAAATCTGCAGGCATGCTCTTGGGAATGAATTCGGCCTTTATGTGAA
This sequence comes from Dipus sagitta, assembly GCA_036346955.1. NCBI lineage: Eukaryota > Metazoa > Chordata > Mammalia > Rodentia > Dipodidae > Dipus > Dipus sagitta. The sequence continues at coordinate 312,637,413 of CM070770.1, forward strand.
AAGCCACTCTGCCACACCCCAGCTTCTGGTAAACCACTCTGAAAGTAGGCTATGACATCACTAATAACCAAGACATTAAAAGATGGGTGAGAGCCTACAGGACACCTGCAGCTTGGCAGCAGCCAGAGAGCTGTTAGCCAGGCCTCCTCTTGCTGTCTCTGAAGACAAGGCCTGGAACTCGCTACATAGGTCAGGCTTGCCTTCCTACCTCGGCCTTCCAAGTGTTGCCATTAAAGGAATGAGGCACCATGCCTGCTACCCACCCCCACCAGGCTTTCTCAATTCTTTCCAAACCTAGGATAGTAGAGGATGTTTTGACTCTTCAGTAGATTAAAAATCTTTTATTGAGCTGGAGAGATGGCTTAGTGGTTAAAGTGCTTGCCTGCAGAGCCAAAGGACCCAGGTTTGATTTCCCAGTACCCATGTAAAGCCAGATACACAAAGTAGTGTACGCATCTGGAGTTCATTTGCAGTGGCTAGAAGTCCCTGGTGTGCCCATTCTCTCTCTCTCCCTGCCTCTTTCTTTCTCTCTCTCTCAAATAAATTTTTAAAAAATTAAATCTTTTATTTATTTATTTATTTATTTGACAGAGAAAGAGGGAGAGAGAGAGAGAATGGGTAGGTCAGGGCCTCCAGCCACTGCAAACAAACTCCAGACACATGTGTCTCCTTGTGTATCTGGCTAACGTGGGTGCTGGGGAATCGAACCTGGGTGCTTTGGTTTTGCAGGAAAATGCCTTAACTGCTAAGCCATCCCTCCAGCCATTTTATTTAGTATTTTTGATGTATGTATGTGTGTATATGTGTATGCATGCTCATGTGATGGGGTGCATGTGTGTGTGGGTGTGCACATGAGTGTGGAGAGCAGAGGACAACTTTGGGTGTTGTTCCTCATGAACACCATCCACCTCATTTTGGGACAGGGTCACTCATTGGCCTGGAGCTCACCAAATAGGAGAGAGTGGCTGGCCAATGAACTCCAGGGATCTGCCTGTCTCTGCCTGTTTGGTGCTGGGATTACAGGCATGGGCCACCACACCCAGCTTTTGCATGAATTCAGAGTATTGAGCTCAGGTTCTCATGCTTACAAGGCAAGCACTTTACTGACTATACTATTTTCCCAGTCGAATATTTTCAAAAATAATAAAAATCATAATGCCAGAGCTGGGAGATAGATCAGCATGTAAGAATGCTTGCTGTACACGAAAGACCTGAGTTCCATGCCCATGGCCATGCAGGCCTGTAACCCTGGTACCGAGGGAGGCAGAGACAGAAGAATCACCAGCTTAACTGAAAAATAGGTAGAACCAGTTCCATGAGAGGCTGTTTCAGGAAATAAGGCAAGAGAGTGACAGGGGAGAAAACCCAAGGTCTTCCTTTCAACACATGTGTGCATGGAGTGCACATATCTGCATACACATGTGCATGGACCACAGTGACACACAGACATAATACACGTACTACACACACCTACCAAAAAATCATAACGTCTAAAATAGATTGAGCACATATTCTCTGCCAGCCCCTATCAGAAACCATGTTTAATCGTCACTTGGCAGGGCTGATACAATGGTTGCCCGGCAAGTCCAGTACTGGCTCCGGGCCCTGCTGTCACTGAGGGCAGCGCACCACCTAAGTTCTGAGCCTGTCACACTTCACTTTTGCATAGAAACTGATGCCTGTTTTACTAAAATGATCCATGCTCTTGGTTAAAAATCAAATGGGGGCTGGAGAGAGGGCTTAGCAATTAAGGCATTTACCTGTGAAGCATAAGGACCCAGGTTCAACTCCCCATGACCCACGTAAACCAGTTGCACAAGTGGCACATGCATCTGGAGTTTGTTTGCAGTGGCTGGAGGCCCTGGTGCACCCATTCTCTCCCTCTATCTGCTTCTTCCTCTCTCCCTCTCTCTTTCTCTATCTCAAATAAATAAATAAATAAAATATTTTAGAAAAAATCAAATGGCTAGGCTGGAGAGGTAGCTCTATGGTTAGAGGCATTTGCTTGTAATGCCTGATGGGCCCAGGTTCCATTCCCCAGGACCCACATAAAGCCAGATGCACAAAGTGATGCATGCACCTGGAGTTCCTTTGCTGCAGCAGGAGGCCCCAGCACACTCATATTCTCTCTCTCTCTTTCTCTCTCTCTCTCTCTCTCTATCTCTATCTCTCTCTATCTATCTATCTCACATAAATAAATAAATAATTTTTAAAAATAGCTGGGGCTGGAAGTATAGCTCAGTAACAGAGCACAGGCCAGAACCAGAAAAAAAGAAAGGAAAAGTAGGACTGAAAGACATGTCAAACCCAGCAGCCTGTATCCCTACCCTTTCTTTCTCTCTGCTTTGGTGTAAAGCAGCCACTTCCCGCTCCCTGGCCACTGGCCCTGCTCCTGACTAAGCTGGCAGGCTCTGTAAGCAGGCACTTTTAACAACAGAGCAATCTTCCCAAACCCCTCATCTGTTTCTTTTGACCTCTCCTTTTCATTTCAGACGCTTGGTCATCCTTCACGTTTAACAAGGTACCGGGCAGCCTACTGCATATCATAGCCATGTGGCCAGAAGGCTGTTTGGTGGTGAGTCCTCGAGTGACCTGTGAAGGTTCTGTCCTAGGAGCAGAGAATGGGAGGAAGCAGCTCAGTGTATCGAGAGACGGCTTGTGCAGCGCCCTGCTGCCTGGAAGACACCTCACTGTGTGTTTGTGGGGACAGTCAGGGACTCTAAAGGCCCACCACTTAATAAGTTTTAAATTAATCTCCCAGTTCCCAAACTTCTGCCTCACTGTCACCTTGGGTTGTGGCTAATGTCCTGGAGGCTAGAGAGACTTGACTTGAATTGTTCGCCTGTCCCATGGAAAAAGAGGGGAAAAGATGGCCTCCCATGCCTTAGCCCTAAGCCTGGCCCCTACCTTCTGTGGGACCTGGCACCTTTAAGCTCCAAGTCCTTGGTGACCCTGTGGTCCTCCTTGTCACTTCTTGTCACCCCCTCTCCTGTATGCAGTGGCTTGTCACTCCCGCAGCTCCACTGAGCAACGGCTCTCCTCCCCACTCACGGAAACCCCTGAGGCTTTCTTCCCCAGCTCTCGTCTTACTATCTCCATCTTTCAGTAAGTAAAGCATTTTGCCTTGCTGGATTTATAATTTCTTTGTTAGTAGTAAAGTGGAATTTGGGGAGATGCATCAGTCATCCACTGCTGCATAATAAATTAAACTTGGGGCTTAAAATAGCAATTTCTCATGTCCCGTGATTCTGTAGGCTGACTGGCGCTTCCTCTGCTGGTCTCACACACACAGCTGCGCTCAGTCAGCAGCTGGCTGCACTGGGAACACAAGTTGGCCTGGTTCACACCTGGTGCTTATGGCCAGCTGTTGGCTGGGGCATCTCAGCTGTCATTGCTCCTCAGCTTCCAATCGCCTAGACCAGCCTACTGAAGGTGTGCTCCTGGGGCAATGTGATGAAAGTTAAAGGCAACATCGCTTCCACCAGATTCTGCTGCTCAGATTCTAAACATGTCTTGGGAGGTGAGGCGAGGCAGAGCCAATAAGGGCGAGTGTGCGGTGGGGACGGTTGCAGCTCTCTACGCAGCTCTAAGAAGAATCCAGGAAGAGAGTGCAGTGAGCTTACTTGGAGTCTATCCTGGCCCTTTGCCTTACCCTAATGATTGGCGTCTGTGTCCTGGAAATTAGTCTTTTTAGAATTTTGCTAACCAAACTCATGGGTTGCTGTAGGTATATATACCACAACTGCAAGTGAGGGACTGAAGTAGAGTACACTAATTCTCATTACAGGGTTTAGAACTGAAGAAATTCAGGTCAAATCCCATTTCCACTGTGTATTAGCCCGATTCTATGGATAAGTCTTTCTGAGGCTCAATTTTCTTATCTATAACACTCGGATTTCTGCACAACAAAGGAATTAGCATATGTAATCCTCACACTTACTTAACACAATGTCTGGCCCAGGGAAATGGTCAACGTGTACTAGTGCCATTGGATGCTTGGGGTTTTTTTCAGGACAAATATCACATCTCTAATAATTTAAGCACAAGTGCGAATGTCTGAGAAAGCGCACAGACAATGCCTGAGGGGATTGCCACACAGACCTGATGAAGTAAAATGGGTAAAGCAGCCACAGGGCACCTGGCACATCCCAAATACTCAGCCTGCCTTTGGTGTGCACACCTGAGTAGGGCACAGCGCCAAGTGCGAGTGAGGCTTGGGCAGGGCCATTGCGATGCCCATGACGCTGCGGGCCGCCTGAGGGGATCCGGGCAGCGTGGGGAACAGCCACGTGCACCTCTCCACCCCTCCTCTCCCTCGGAGCGGTTCGAGCTCATGTACACCCGTCTCCATAGCACAGGTGCTAAGCCTGGGGCCCTGGGTGACCCTAAGGGAGCTGTCACCTCCTGTATTGTATGGAATACAGTGCAGTGTGTAAAGTTTTCTGATTCACAACTTTCCTCAGATTTTCAGGGAGGTCACTAGCTCCCAAACTACTGACTAATTGTCACAGATCTCGAGGCCCTCCCACCCTGCCGCAGCTACTGTGGTTTGGCTGAGAAGTGAACTTAGGTTATGACTGAAGCCAAAGCCAACAGGACGTGAGGAAGAGCCAGCAGGTTCCTGCACAGCAAGGGACACTGCATGCACGCAGCTGCTCGGTGGCTTCCGCACCAGGCCGGCTGTGACCCCACTGCAGTGAGATGGTTTTCACCTTGTCTGTGCTGCGAGCATATGAAATATCTGTCAAGCCATCTGCATGTCCTGAGCCCTCTGTGTAAACTCCGTCCTCACCGCCGAGGCTGTGTATACTGAAGACATTTCTCACACTGCCCCAGGTCACATGGGGATGGGTCAGGCTTGTCTGACGAGTTCAGCTGGCCACATTTATGACCAAAAAAGTCCATTCATAAAGCCAGAGCTTTTCTCATGAAAATGGTGTTGTCTAGTGTTTAGAAGAACAATATGAGTAAAACTGCAGCATTGGGGCTAAGCCTTTCTATCCGAAATCCAATTCCTGACCTTGGGCCTCAAAGGCAGGGGAAGCAGGTTCATTTGAATTCGGAAATACTGATGACAGACCTCACTGGGGAGGGAGGCCTAATTACAGTATGGTAGTGGCCTGGTTCAAGCCTCCTGGGACAAAAGAATTCTCAGCTCCACTGTGCTCAGTATGACACTCAAGCAAATGTACTTTCTCCCTTACTGGAGATAGCTTCCATTCACCCCCTCATCCTCCTTGTCTCTGGTCAGCACTGACCTGCTCTGGTGGAGAGTGGGGGAGGTGGCCAGACTAGGGGCAGCGGGGGACCAGGGTGCCCCCTTAGCCTGTTTCTACGAAGGGGTTATTTGGTTACTTACTCTGAATGAGTGTTGCAGTCAGGTTCACATTGCTGGTAGAAATCACACAACCAAGAGCAGCTTGTGGGAAAAAAAAAAGAGGTTTATTTTGGCTTACAGGCTTGAGGGGAAGCTTCATGAGGGCAGAGATAGCGATGGCATGAGCAGAGGGTGGACATCATCTCCTGGCCAACATAAGGTGGACAACAGGAACAGGAGAGTGTGTCAAACACTGGCAAGGGGACACTGGCTATAACACCAATAAGCCCGCCCCCAATAACACACTATCTCCAGGAGGTGTTAATCCCCAAATTTCCATCAGCTGGGAACCTAGCATTCAGAACCCTAAGTTTATGGGGGACACCTGAATCACACCACCACAATGAAGCATCATAAAGTTCCTCCTACTGGCACCTTTGCCATCCCAGCAATTTAACTCCACCTCAGAGGAGACCCTCTCCTGCCGAGCACTGTAGGAGGGGAGAGGACCACCACACTGACACTCCGGTCCTTTACAGATGAGGGTGTACAGTCACCGGAAGAGGATCACCGCCTCAGGCCCCACAGGAGTCCCTGAAGAGTGGGAGCCAGGCCTGGGCGGCAGGTAGCTCCGTAATCTCTAGGTTCTCCCTCCCCATCTGGGAGGGGCGGGTGCTGGTGATTCAGAGACCCGTGGCTTTGAGCACAGGCCAGACACAGCAAGCATAAGAGAAACTGCTGGTACTCCCAAGTCCGTCAGTGCCTCGGCCCTCCCTTTGCTTTTCTGACCACATCCCCTTGGCTCCTGTGTCCTCTCCTGTGACAGTCTGCCCTCCTATTGTTTCTAGAAAGGAAGGTGGACTCCCTGGCTGTATCTCAACCAGCATTGGAGCCAGGTATTGTTCTCCCAGTTGGCAGGGGTAGAAGGTGAAACTGGGCAAGTGTGGGTGGCTTCCCCAAGGACTCCGCTACAGCCGTGACACTGCCTTGCTTTGAGCCTAGCTGAGTCTGAATTACTCTCTAACCCAGCAGCTCTGAGCAAGGCCCTGGTCATAGACAAGCTGCCTCCGGGGTGGTCTGGGTGTGGCCACACTCTACCCCAGCCCTAGACTGGACAGCTGCGTGGACATGCGCATGAGAAGCCAAAGGGCTTCCTCCGAGGACGCAGGCCTGAAGCTGCATGGTGCTCTCCTGTGCGCGAACCTCCACGTTAACCTTCCCCGTCCTACTCGTGAGCTCTCCCTCAGCTCACCGGCTCGGCCCCATTCTGTGGAGATCCCCTCAGCCCAGTGCCCGTCCTCCAAGGACATCGGGCGATGAATAATGGAGAAACAGCCAGGTCAGCAGACGAACAGCAGGAAAAGAGCTACTGAGGCATGGGGGGACCGCACCCCCACCCAGGCAGCTTCCTGGTGGAGAAATGGGGTGGCCTGCGGGTGGTTGGTGAGAAGGAACTGGAGAGAAGGAACAGCTGGCACAGGTCGGATCTGTATAGGGCTGCGGTCAACCGGAGAGGTCAACAACATGTCCTGGGCGCCGCTGGGCAGTCCAAGGCTGCAGTGACATCCTGGGCTGCGGTTACACACTTCAGCACCGCTAGAGGGCGCCAGTTCCAGCGCTGCCTCCTTTGTCAGCGGTGAGGGAGGAGCTGAGAGGTGGGTGATGGAGTTGAGGGTACCCACAAGATTCAGGTGTTGGTGATTAAGCCTCATACTCAGTACCCAGCTGGAGGAGCCTTGCTGGAGGAGGGGTGTCACTGGGGGCGGGCCTTGAGGTTTATCAGTCCAGCCCATGGGGGCGGTCATAGCTAATTCACCTTCCTTCTTTCTTTCTATTTTTCTTTTTTTTTTTTTTTTTTTTGGTTTTTCGAGGTAGAGTTTCACTCTAGTCTAGGCTGACTTGGAATTCACTATGTAGTCTCAGGGTGGCCTCGAACTCATGGCAATCCTCCTACCTCTGCCTCCCGAGTGCTGGGATTAAAGGCCACGCCCAGCTAGTTCCTTGTTGCTGGCGTGATGAGATGTGCTTTTCCAGCCAGGAAGAAACGTCCTGTAGAAAGTGTAAGCTCGGCTGGGAGATAGCTCCGTGGTCAAAGGCACGTGGCTTGAAGCACCCTGCAAAACCAGAGGCACAATATGGCACATGCATCTGGAGCTCCTTTGCAGAAGAGACCCTGGCATCCCCATACCCTGTCTTTGTCTCTCTTAAATAAATGAATAAAAATATTTTAACTTTTAAAAGTAAGCATTTTGAGGGGCTGGACGGATAGCTTAGCAGTTAAGGCGTTTGCCTGCAAAGCCAAAGGACCCAGGTTCCATTCCCCAAGACCCCACATTAACCAGATACACAAGGGGGTGCACGTGTCTGGAGTTCGTCTGCAGTGGCTGGAGGCCCTGGCATGCCCGTTCTCTCTTTCTCTCTCCCTCTTTCTCTGTCAAGTAAATAAATAAATAAAATAAAAATAAAATTTAAAAAGGAAGCATTTTGACTTCCGGTTAAGATGGCGGCTTAGGAACCACACCAAAGCAGCCTAGGGGAGAAAAAGCCAAAAAAAAAACCAGCAAAATACACACTTTTACTAAAAAGTGAGGTGTATAAGAAATTAAAACGGCAGCAGAGAAGTAGGAGAGATCCAGGGCATCCAGAGCCCACACAGGCAGGCAGAAGCGGCTCCTGCAGCAGCTGCTCCGGCAGCGGCAGCGGAAGCGGTGGCTCCGGCTCCGGCTCCGGCTCCGGCATTGGCAGTGCCGGCTCCGGCAGCAGCAGCTCCAGCTCCGGCTCCAGCTCCAGCAGCGGCGGTGCCAGGTCTGTGGGGCCATAGCTGCCAGACTGGGCTTGCCCCACAGGAAAAGCCAGTGCCCAGCTCCAGGAAACAGAACAGCGGTCCAGCCATCCAGGAGCCTACTTGAACCCACAGGGCACCAAAGAGGGATGCATAACTGAGACGAAAATCATCCAAAAAGGTAACTGGGATTGCACCAGGGAAGGGTCTCACTTGGTCACAAGCTGACTTGGAACCCTCAGCAGACCAGAAATCTTAACCTCTTTGTTGATAGAGGATCTGGTTGTTGTAATACCTACTCTTGCATAAATACTCAGTGCTGCTTTTCATTGAATGTGTACATTGTTTAGTTATATTTTAGAATCTATCTGTATTTTGTTCCACTCAGCGTACTTGAATACTCCCATAGCAGGCAAACCCAACCCCTAGGAACACCTTTGTAGATACTCTGAGAGTCTTAAGAGCCACACCTAACACCTTAAGCTCCTACCCTGAAGATATATAACATCAGATCAATTGATACAGCTAAGAATATCCAGCTAGCTAGAAAAAGGAAGCATTTTGAAATAAGTCCTTTTCTTCCATAAACTGCTTTCAGCCAGGTACTTTTTCCCAGCAACGAAATGACTGCAACATAAGGTCTAGTTGGAACGACCGCTCTCTTCATTCTTACAGTGTTTTCCTTCCAATGAGCACAGGGATGCCCTCTATCTATGGGCTGTCTCCCACAGCCTAGTCTTCTGTAAACTGGAGGTGCTGTCTCCCTCTGAGGCTGCTGTGGATGACAGACCTAGATACTGGAGAGGCTCCGTAAGGCCCTCCTGCCCAGCGGGCCCATCGCACCTGAAGGCACCAACTCTGCCACGATGCCACAAATCTCACAGGTCTCCTCAGTGGTGTGGCTACAAGTATCAACCCTCTTTAGGCCCCAAACTGCCACCAGCTGGAGACTTAGCATTCAGAACACACAAGTTTCTGGGGGAATACTCGAATCAAACCACCACAGGGTCAAAGACAAGTCTCTTCTCCCTGCTCCCAAGAACCCCATCATAGGCCCAGCCAGTTCCTCTCCTGTTCTGTGACAGTCTGTTTGCTGGTCGGTCTTCTCACTGCACCTAAATGGCTGGTTTCAGATAGCCACTGTTTAAGGGAAAGGAAAAGACTTGTGTGTGAGAGAGAATATTCTGGAAGGGTTAGTGGAGGGGATTGTGTGTGGTGGAATCTGGTTCATTGGAACATTCCTGCCATCAGGGTTCAGGAGTGATTCTAGGGGGTCTTTCTATCCTAGCAGCCCAAACCAGCTATGCCTCCTGGGGTGAGTGTTGCAGTCAGGTTCTCATTGCTGGTAGAAATCACCTGACCAAGAGCAGTTTGTGGGGGGAAAAGGTTTATTTGGCTTACAGACTCAAGGGGAAGCTCCATGGTGGCAGGGAAAAACGATGGCATGAGCAGAGGGTGGCCATCACCCCCTGGCCAACATAAGGTGGACAATAGCAACAGGAAAGTGTGCCAAACACTGGCCAAGAGGAAGCTGGTTATAACACCAAGAGACCCAAACCCAGCCGAGACCAGGTAGGGGAGACTGGTCTTCAAGCGTGTGACTTGTCCATGGTCACGGGTGGATCCCCATAGAGCAGAGCACAGACTTGCTCTTCTACGGGTCCGGCGCGTCACGGATGAGAACTACCCACGTGAGAAGTTAGCAGGAAATTCAGAGCTTGGTTAGAGCTAGGGAATCCTTCTAAAGTCCTGTGACATTATGACTCATCTCTCCTCCAAGAATCAAAAATCGGCTACCAGGGCTGGAGAGATGTCTTAGCGGTTAAGGCACTTGCCTGCGAAGCCTAAGGACCCAGGTTAGATTCTCCAGGTCCCACTTAAGCCAGATGCACATGGTGGCACATGCATCTGGTGTTTGTTTGCAGTGGCTAGAGGCCCTGGTGCACCCATTCTCTCTCTCTCTCTCTCTCTCTTTCTCTCTATCTTCCTCTCTCTCTCTCTCAAATAAATACATATTAAAAATAACTTTAAAAAATGGCTAACAGCATGTAAGTGATGCCACAAACTGTAAGGAATACAGTCAGTGCTCACTTTAGCCCATGGGGCCTGGGTGCTCAGAAAACCTAACAATACATGTGAATCATCACTACTTTCACGGAGCTTCCAGCTTGGTGGGGAAGTATGATTTCTCATAAGAACTTCAGTGTAGAGTACAAGCCTGCAAGCCAGAGTGGAATCGAACGCCCATCAGTTTGGAAAGAACTAGAGCTGGCAGCCCTTGGAGATGGAGGAAGGAGAAAGGTTTCCAGTCTGGTGGAGGATAAAGTATCAGGCCACCAGCAGAGTGTTGGGGATGCCTGACTTCCAGCAGCCCCCTACCCACACTCCCCAAAAGTGGCCATTCTGCATACCATTGCCTGGGCCCCTGTATAAGCTGCATTTGAACATAGCTCAGCCTTCAGACCTGCCACTTCTTCTTCTGGAAAGTCACCTACCTGGTTTCCTTGTCTTCCTATCTCTAGTGGCCCCATCTGCATGCTAAACCCTCCCAGCTTTCATTCCACCTCATTCCTACTGGGACCATCTCCTGTCCCCCATGGTCCTTCTCTTCATGGCACTTAGCAAGTGGCACAGTGGCATAGAAGCCTGTGTCCTCCATGAGGCCATAGCCCTTGTCAATGAAACTCTCTTCTGTTCATTTTCATATGACCATTTGTTGAATAAACAGAAGTGAAGAATGGAAATATTGAATAAGAAATGAATCTGCAGGGCTGGAGAGATGGCTTAGCGGTTAAGGTGCTTGCTGCAAAGCCAAAGGATCTTGGTTCGATTCCCAGGACCCATGTAAGCCAATACACAAGGTGGTGCATGCATCTGGAGTTCCTTTGTAGTGGTTGGAAGCCCTGGCATGGCAATTTTTTTTTTCTCTCTCTCTTTCCCTTTCTCAATTAAAATATGAAAAGAAATGAATCTGCAGAAAGACAGTCCTCTGTAGGTTTACCTAAACCCTGTCATCCTGGAACATGAGCTGTATCATGCCCGGTGACTCTGAGCACATGGTGACTCTTCTCTGATGAGCGCTTGCTGGCCTGGCTGTGTTCTATGCTACAGTGAAGGTGCACTATCACTAGTGAGCAAGCTTTTGTGGTGTGTGTGTGTGTGCAATATGAAGGCTAGAGGCAACCTCAGGTGCCATCCACCTTTTTTTGAGGCATGGTTTCACACTGAACCTGGAGCTCACCAATTAGGCTAGACTGGATGGCTGGTGAGCCTGAGGCACCCGTCTGTCTCCACTTTTCCAGCACTGGGATTATAGGCTCCAGAACTCATGTCCAGCTTTCTATGGGGGGAGCGAGGGGGCTCTGGGGATCAAACTCAGGTCCTCATGCTTGCAAGGCCAGCACTTTACCCACTGAGCCACCTCCTCAGCCCTTTGCTGACATTTCTGTCTTAGCCTTATTTCCCTTGAGGATCGGTAGCAGTTACTCCAGGGCAGTCTGGGAGCACCAACCCAACGCAGGAGGGTCTGGAAAGGAGAAAGGAGAAAGGAGACTGGAGAATGGGGCGGGAGCCAGACCTCAATGGGAAGGACTTTCCCAAGGCCAGGGAAACGTCAGTGAACCTTTCTTGAAGTGTTGCAAGATCCTCGTTTTGTTTTGTTTCTGAAGGAAAGAGGCCCACACAAAACCTGGAGGATAGAAATGGGCTGAGCAAGACTGGAGCCAGGAGACAGGATGGAAGGGTTTGCAGAAACTTAGGTCTGAGATGAGGATGGCTGACTGTGGGTGCTGGACATGGAAGGCAGAGCCACCCGAGAGATGTAAAGATCAGATGGGCAGCAGGTCATGCTGGCTCAGGCCTGGAATCCCAGCATCCGGCGGCCAAGGGAGAAGGACTCTGAGTTCCAGGCCAGCAGGGCTACAAAGCAAGACCCTGTCTTAAATAAGACAGAACCCCCCAAACAAAAACAACAGACAGAGGGGAGGGAGGGAATTAGACGTGGGGTCCGGCTTCTGTGCTGCCCCAGCTCCCCTGACTGCCACACCGCTTCCCTTTTATTCTGACAGGGAGGATGGGCAGGCCTCGGCTACGTGCTACTGGAACCAAACAGCCCAGCAAGACTATCAAGTCAAAGTGAGAGTAGGCAAAGGGGGGCAGGCTGTACGCATTGGGTCTTGAAAGTAGCCTGTGGATAGAGAATGGCACATTAATGACGCCTTCCTTCAGCAAAGTTCTAAAAGGACAACCGCAGGGCATATCTGAGCACCTGAGGTGTGGCAGTGATAAAATAAGCATATACTGACAACTCAGGGTATTCAACTGCAGGCTCATCACTGCGTTCAGTGCCCACACACAGTGCGTTTGTGCATGTGAGTGTTACTGGACTGGAAGAGAATTGCCGCTTTCTTTTTTTAAATTTTTTGTTTATTTTTACTTATTTATTTGAGAATGACAGAGAAAGGCAGAGACACAGAGAGAAGGAGAGAGAGAGGGAGAGAATGGGTGCGCCAGGGACTCCAGCCACTGCAAACGAACTCCAAATGCATGCGCCTCCTTGTGCAGCTGGCTAACGTGGGTCCGGGGGAATTGAGCCTTGAACGGGGGTCCTTAGGCTTCACAGGCAAGCGCTTAACTGCTAAGCCATCTCCCCAGCCCAAATTGCTGCTTTCTTAAGTGGATTTTTCAGAACATTAGTCTCATGGATGACTTTTATTTTATTTTTACTTTTCTGAATTTTCTATAGTTTTCAAACACAGTGATCTTGTCTTACTTTTACAGTCACAAAGGAACTATGATTTGCTTACAAGGATGCAAGGCGTAGCTTCGACTCTGATACTATGACCTGGAAAAGAATGAAAGTCCTCGTTGTATTCTGACCCTCCACCTCTCTAGTCTTCCTACCTCACAGGTGGATTTTCCAGGACTCTGTCTGTGAGCACCTGGAGTTTGTCATTCAAAAGCGAGAGAGGTCATCTCTGCCTGAAAGGCCTCAAGAAGGTCCTATGCGAGCTATGCCAGGCACTTCCTCAGAGCTTCTTCCACCGCCCATGTCCCCCAGACCCTCAGCAGACATCTGAGCTCACTCTGCTCTGTACCCCAACTCTGTCTTCATATCACTGCCCGTGTGGACAGCAGATCCTGGGATTCAAGTTTCTGTGATCTTATAAGCTTTCTAAAAACAAACCAACCAGAGGACGAAAGATACATAATGATAAAATTGACTCTTTATAACTTTTAATGACTTTATCATATTTGTATCTGGAGGAATAATGTAGATGCTAAAATGTTATTTTAAAAAAAATTTGGAGCCAATTAAAAAAAAGTCATCCCCCCCACAATTACACACACACAAAATTACTGCCAAATATTGGAACAAAAAGTTCTGATATAAAAACTAGTACTGGGCTGGAGAGATGGCTTAGCGGTTAAGCACTTGCCTGTGAAGCCTAAGAACCCGGGTTGGAGGCTTGATACTCAGGACCCACGTTAGCCAGATGCACAAGGGGGCTCACGCGTCTGGAGTTTGTTTGCAGTGGATAGAGGCCCTGGTGTGCCCATTCTCTCTCTCTCTCTCTCTCTCTCTATCTATCTATCTATCTGCCTCTTCCCCACCCCCTCTCTCTCTCTGTGTGTGTGTGTGTGTCACTCTCAAATAAATAAATAAAAATGAACAAAAAATGAACAAAAAAAAAAAGAGCTACCCTTCCAATGCCAGCCATGGTAGCAGACACCTGTAACCGGAGCCTGGGAGGTGGAGGCAGGAGGATCAGGATTTTAAGGTCATCCTCAGCTACATAGAATTGGAGGTGAGCCTAGACTACATGAGATCCTGTCTCAAAAAAGACCCTCCCTGCAAAAAAAAAAAAAAAAAAAAAAAAAAACTAGTACTTAGCCTGGTGTGGTGACTCACATCTTTAATCCCAGCACTTGGAGGCAGAGCTAGGAGGATCGTTGTGAATTTGAGGCCAGGCTAAGACTACATAGTGAATTCCAGGTCAGCCTGGGCTTGAGCGAGACCCTACCTTAAAAAGCAAACAAACAACAACAAAAGGTAATACTTGGGCTGGAGAGATTGCTTAGCGGTTAAGCGCTTGCCTGTAAGCCTAAGGACCCAGGTTTGAGGCTCGACTCCCCAGGACCCATGTTAGCCAGATGCATAAGGGGGTGCACGCGTCTGGAGTTCATTTGCAGTGGCTGGAGGCCCTGGCGCGCCCATTCTCTCTCCCTCTCTCTATCTGCCTCTTTCTCTCTGTCGCTCTCAAATAAATTAAAAAAAAAGTAATACTTGTATTGACTTTTCAGAATAATCAAAATTTTTCTCCTCTAGATGTTAGAAGTTCCTCTTCTCCTCCCCAGTCTCACTATAATTTTTTTAAAGACCTTGGGTTCCACTTTCAAAATAAGTTCTATACTTTCAAAGGTGACACATATCGAGTAACCAGAAGCTGGCCTTGGCTTGGAAAACCACCCAGTTCTCATAAACCTGCAGTCACTAGTCCCTCTAGAGGTGATGAATCCTATTGATTGACTCGGACCAGCTTGTGACCCAGCCGTGGCATTAGACATCGGCTATAAAACATCTTCTCATGAATTTTTCATTGGCCTGAGGAGAGCTGGGCAGCAGCCGCCCCATGTGCTCACCTCCCTCCCGTGTCAGGGCTGATGATGCCACCCCGCAGGGCCACATTATTGGGTCAGCGCGATTACAGCCTGATGTTCTGAGCAGAATCCAATTTCATCTTCACGTGCAATGGGCTTACGAGTAGTCATGTGCTTTTTGTTTTGGGATGGCATCACAGGGTTACTAGAAGATACAGTAAGCTGAAGTCATTTCCCATTAAGTGCACTCTCCATGAGACTGAGGCAGTGTGTCACTCTGCACTAACTGGTCCTGAGCCTTTTCCAGGAGAGAACACTTCCAAGTAGGTGAAATTGGGCTACTATATAATTTAAGCATCAATTTTATTTGGAAGGGGGGAAAAGGAGGGTGGGTGGTAGGAGGGAATTATTATCATAGTATATTGTTTGTTTGTGGAAGTTGTCAGTGAAAAGTTTAAAAAATTAGGCATTTGCTGGGTGTGGTGACACATGCCTTTAATCCCAGCAGCTAGGGAGGCAGAGGTAGGAGGATCACTATGAATTTGAGGCCAGTCTAAGACTACATCAGGTCAGCCTGGCCTAGAGTGAGATCCTACTTTGAAAAAAAAACAAACATGGACATTTACATAAGTTCCAAGTCATAACTTTAAAACACAATATATTCATTGAAGTTTTATCAAGCACCAAGTGTTAGAAAATAAATGCAGTGAACAGGTCATCCTTGGAACATGCAGGAGCAAAGCCAGCGGTGTCGGGGAGGGTGGAGCACTGAAGGCTGGGTATGCGTGTGACCCTCTCTCTCACGAGTGGCCTTCTCTGCACAGCACGGAGAAGCCACGAGAACCCATCCACGCATAGAGAGTGAGACTTCCGACTCTCTGTGCTTCAGTTCACTACCGCCACGCACCAGAAAGGGCCGTGTTGGAAGCCAAAGCACCCTTCGTGGCGTCAGTCCCTGCTGAAGGACTCTGCACACAGTCATCTCATTCACGAGGACCTGCGCCACAGGTGGAAGCCACCAAAACGAGGGCAGAAGACATCTCCTATGTATTCCTCTCCAGAGCACTGAGCATGTAGCGCAGCGTTGACATCAATTGCTCGGAGCTGAAACACACGCCTGACTAGTCCCTTGCCCAGAGGCCAGTTGAAATGCCTTTGTTGAGGCAGTGTGTCACTCTGCACTAACTGGTCCTGAGCCTTTTCCAGGAGAGAGCACTTCCGAGCTCACATTAAAGCTGCAAAGATGCGGACTTGAGAAACATGACGCCAGGCACGTTCAAACACCAGCTCACATAAACCTGGAGAGAAGGAGCATTCCTCCCACTTTCCTGCTGTTAGAAACTGAGTATGAATAATACTTAGAAATACCCAAGTATTCCCCAAACATTTATAGTGTACATTAATCAAGTTCATACTAAAGTCGGTGGCAAGATGAACCCACAGGACTCTGAGAAGATTTGGTAACAGAAGGAAACCTAAGAGTAAATTTTTTTCATATGTAGATGAAACACAGCCTAAGTAGACTGTGTTGTTTCTGCTTCTGGATAGTGGGTTTTTTATTGAGCATGGGCTAGAACTTCCGAATGGACCCAGAGACCTTCCAAAAGTGAGTTACGGAGCCAGAATGAATTGAAATGTAGAGACTCTTGCAAACTCTTTGACGTGGTCCTTCCTGAAGTGTCCATGGTCTTCCAGACAGCTGCCGCTGCACACCCTTGCACAGATGTCACAGACTCCTTGGATGACAGAGTCCTTTGCCACTCTTTGGTGAATGCCATATCATTGCCACTGCTTTCAAACCCTTAGGACTTTCCAGAAAGTCTTTATTAATTACAAACTTTAAAAAAATATTTTATGCCGGGTGTGGTGGTGCACTCCTTTAATCCCAGCACTTGGGAGGCAGAGGTAGGAGGATTGCTCTGAGTTCAAGGACACCCTGGGATTACATAGTGAATTCCAGATAAGCCTGGACTAGAGTGAAACCCTACCTCGAAAAACAACAAAAAATTATTTATTTGCAAGCAGGTATATATATATATATGTGTGTGTATGTATGTATGTATACATACATATGGAGAGAGAGAATGGGTATTCCAGGGCCTCTAGCCTCTGCAAACAACCTCCAGATGCATGTGCCATTTTGTGCATCTGGCTTTATGTGGGTACTGGGGAATAGAACCTGGGTCATTAGGCTTTGCAGGCAAGTGCCTTAACCACTAAGCAATCCTCCCAGCCCCCAATCACAAACTTTTAATCACAAAAGATGTACAAAATATTGCCTTAAGCTGGAGGACAGTCATTCTGAAGTATCATAGGTGACAGGAACTCCTCTCAGTCTTCTGCTGCTGACCCCTGATCCTCACACATGATAGATATCTCTTCGCTTCCTATTGTTTATCAAGAGGAAGTAACAGCCCAGCCCACTGTATAGTGCTGTACAGTCAGAACCAGTCTCTCCTTAAGCGGAAGTCCCATTTCCCCGGCCTTTAGATTCTTTGCAATGAAACTAAGAATGTTCTGCATGGCCCCAAAACGTGTCCTAGTCAAGCCCACAGCCTCAGAAGGGGTTTAGACCTTAAAGATTAAACTTGAAGGGGATCTTAAAGATCACCTAATCTAGGCATGATTTTAAAAGTGAACTGAGCCAGGCATGGTGATGCCCACCTTTAATCCCACCACTTGGCAGGCAGACATAGGAGGATTGCCATGAGTTTGAGGCCACCCCGAGACTACAGAGTAAATTCCAGGTCAGCCTGGACTAGAGCAAAACCCTATGTCAAAACAACAGGGCTGGAGAAATGGCTTAGTGGTTAAGGTAGCTGCCTGTGAACCCTAAGGACCCAGGTTCGATTCTCCAGGTTCCACATTAGCCAGATGCACATAATGCACGCATCTGGAGTTTGTTTGCAGTGGCAAGAGGCCCTGGCGTGCCCATTCTTCCTTTCTCTCTCTCTCCCTCCATCCATCCCTCTATCTCTAATAAATAAATAAAACAACAGTTTTAGGAGCAGTGGCTCATAAAAAGGGGTCTGATATCAAATGGGGTTAAGAAAGACAAGTTCACCAGCTTCTTTAAACTATAATTGGAATAGCTCTTGAGTAACACATATCCTTCACGGGGATTTATCCCTGTCTCATGACCATGACCACACAGGGTGACAGGGCATCTGAGAAGACTGTCTGCATCCTCCTAGTCTGTGGGCGAAGAGCGGGCTGACTCTGATGGCCATAGCGAGTTCTCCCTTTGTTCACATTGTCACTCCAAAAGCCTTTTATCCCAGCACTCAGGAGGAAGAGGTAGGAGGACCCCTGTGAATTCAAGGTCACCTTCAGACTACATAGTGAATTCCAGGTCAGCCTAGACTACAGTGAAACCCTAACTTGAAAAAAAAAAAAAAAAAGATCCTAGATTATGAAAATTTCTCATTTTTGTTAGAAATAGTTTTCCTAAACACTGGTATGATGGTGACATCATAGTGTATTTCCCCTTTGAGATCACAGGAGTACTGTCAGACAGACATACAAGTCCAAGTGTTTTCTTCAAGCTTTAAAGAAGCCCAGGGGTCCAGGAACAGCTTAAAATCATTCTCCCTTGGTTTTTTGTTTGTTTGTTTGTTTGTTTTAATCTGAGTTAGGGTGTCACTCTAGCCCAGGATGACCTGGAACTCTGTAGTCCCAGGCTGGCCTCAAACTTACAGCGATTCTCCTTCCTCTGCCTCCCAAGGGTCCCTTCTTTCCCCACTCCAACTCTTAACCAGCCATCCTCCCTGCTGTCCCAGCCATTCCCTGTGCCAGCTCAGAGCTCATCAGTAGGTCATTTCACCATCAAAAAGCCCTTTCTATATCCTTCACCTTTCTTGGCCCCATCCTACCTTCTGGTCACCCCCAGGCTGCCGTGCCTGGCTCAGAACACAGTTGTGCTGCCCATGAACTAGGCTGAGGACTTCTGCTCTGCACTGCAAGGGGCTTTTGGCTGTGTCGTTCGTAGTGTTGCAAGCTGCTGCCTCCCTAGCGTTTTCCTTCTCGGCACCTAGCCTAAGCTACCACTCCAGGAAACCACCAGCATCTGCACACCAGCAGCCAAGGAGCAGAGAGTGCCATGGGAAATCACATGACACTCAGATTTGAAACTGGACTGCTACCTACTGTGAACGCTCTGGCAAGTCATCTGCTTCACGTGTCTTATAGAGAATTATGTCAAGCACCTCTCCTCTTCTCTTCTCTTCACGCCTCCCCTCCCCTCCCCTCCTCTCCTCTCTCTCCTACATTTCCTGAGTGGGTCAGGGACACTGCCTTCATCTGGTTACTGTATAGGTAAAGCAGGGAGTGCTTCCGAACATCCCTCCAGACATATGCAAACCCTAAAACTACTCACTTTAACTGCCAGATGTTACAGCTTTGTTTCCTTCATTTTTACCCGATCAATCATTCTAATGATACTGACTCAGCTGCTTTGTGCCTGATTCAAGATCATCCCTTGACTTTAGAGTGACGGGAATAGTCTGTCTCCAACACTAACTTGCTTCATTCTCCTTTGTTGGGGCATTTTGTGTGATGCTTAAAATACAGGTTTGTTCCAAAATTTGTTCTCCATCCAGTTCCACTTCCTTTTCTGTGCCTCCTTTCTGGCTATCTCCAATATTCTTACTATTCCAATATTCCTACTATTCCAATATTCCCACTATTCCAATATTCCTACTATTCCAATATTCCTACTATTCCAATATTCCTACTATTTCAATATTCCTACTATTTCAATATTCCTACTATTCCTATGTTCCTACTATTTCAACTAGCAACTCTAACAGATGTCTCCCAGATGTTTATCCCTTGTCCAACTTATCTGCAGAGTTCTAGTTTGATATTTCCTGATTTCCTGGACAATCCACTTAGGTTTTCAAATACAACAATTTATTTTTTTTGTTTTGTTTTTATTTGAGGGAGACAGAGAAAGAGGCAGATATACAGAAAGACAGAATGGGCATGACAGGGCCTCCAGCCACTGCAATCAAACTCCAGACACATGCGCCCCCTTGTGCATGTGGCTTACATGGGTCCTGGGGAATCGAACCTGGGTCCTTTAGCTTTGCAGGCAAGCACCTTAACCGCTAAGCCATCTCTCCAGTCCAATATAGCAATTTAAAAGTGTACATAGGTCTGGTAAGATGGCTTAGCAGTTAAAGGCACTTGCTTGCAAAGCCTGACAGCCTGGGTTTGATTCCCCAGTACCCACATGAAGCCAGATGTATAAAGTGGCGTATGCATCTGGAGTTTGTTTTCAGCAGCAGGAGATCCTGGGATGTCCACACTTACTCTCTTTCTGTCTCTCTCTCTCTCAAGTAAAATAATATATTATCTATCTATCTATCTATCTATCTGCAAGGAGAGAGGGTATAAGCATGCCAGGTCCTCCTGCCACTGCAAACAAACTCCAGACACATGTACCATGTGCATCTGGCTTTACATAGGTACTGATGAATCAAACCCAGGCCACCAGGCTTTGCAAGCAAGTGCATTTAACCACTGAGTAATCTCTGCAGCTCAAATAAATATTTTTTTCACTTTAAAAAATTTATTTATTTATTTATTTATGAGAGAGAAGTATATGTATGTGTGTGTGTGTGTATATAAATATATAGCCATTGCAAATGAACTCCAGACACATGTGCCACCTTGTGTATCTGGATTTACATAGGTACTGGGGAATCTAACCTGGGCCCTTTGGCTTTGCAGGCAAGCACCTTAACTACTAAGCAATCCCCCCAGCCCCGCCCCCTTTTTTGGGTTTTCAAGGTAGGGTTTCACTCTAGCTCAGCCTGACCTGGAATTCACTATGTAGTCTCAGGGTGGCCTCAAACTAATGATGGTCCTCCTATATCAGCCTCCCGAGTGCTGATTTTAAAGGCATGCATCACCATGCCCGGCTCTACTTCTTTTTTTTTTTTTCTTTGCAAAGTTTTATTAACAACTTCCATGATGATAAAAAAATATCCCATGGTAATACCCTCCCTCCCCCCTACTTTTCCCTTTGAAACTCCATTCTCCATCATATCCCCTCCCCATCTCAATCAATCTCTCTTTTATTTTGATGTCATGATCTTTTCCTCCTATTATGATGGTCTTGTGTAGGTAGTGTCAGGCACTATGAGGCCATGGATATCCAGTCCATTTTGTGCCTTGGGGAAGCACGTTGTAAGGAGTCCTACCCTTCCTTTGGCTCTTACATTCTTTCTGTGACCCCTTCTGCAATAGACCCTGAGCCTTGGAAGGTGTGATAAAGATATTACAGTACTGAGCACTCCTGTCACTTCTTTCCAGCACCATGATGCCTTCTGAGTCATCCCAAGGTCACTGCCATCTTAAAAGAGAAGATTCTCTACCAAAAGTGAGAGTAGCACTAATATAAGGGTATGAACATTAAGAGAAGTGCTTACTGGGCAGTTTGATGAGCATAGTATATACATTTAGCCAGACAGTAGCAGACATTACACCCCGAGGGCTCATGACTACCCGTTTTAAGTTTTCAGTATCAGGGATATATTCCCTCCCATGGAGAAGGCCTCCAGTCCAATTAGAGGACAGTTGGTTTCCACCATGACAGATGAGCCACTATTGCACCCGTTGGCTCCTTTGGCTTGCCTGGCCAAATATAAACCATGCAGTGTCTACTGTTGAGTATCTTCACTGGTGATTTCTCTTTGTCTTATTGAACTGCATGCAGAATGGCTTCTTCCAGCTTTCTGTCAGCTGGTCTACATGGAGGAGGTTTTCAGCTCAGCTCCAGCAGGATTTCTCAGTGGCCTTGCAGCCCAAATATGTAGTCTTCAGCAATAGGGTCTTACCATCTATTCTCAAATAAATAATATTTTTAAAATAAAAATGTACATAGGCCAGGTGTGGTGATCCCAGCACTTGGAGGATGAGGCAGGAAAATTATCTATGAATACAAGTCCAGCCTGGTCTATATATCTTGTTGACAAGAAAAAAGCAAGAGGGTTGGAGAGATGGCTCAGAGGTTAAGGCACTCACCTACAAAGCCTAACCACTCAAGTTCAGTTTCTAGTACCCATGTAAAGCCAGATGCACACAGTGGCACATGTGTCTGGAGTTTGTAGCAGTGGCTACAGGCCATGGTGGGCCCATGTTCACTCTCTCTCTCTCCTCTCGCTCTCTGATTGAAAATAATTTTTAAAAAGGGGGGAGGGCTGGAGAGCTGGCTTAGCAGTTAAGGCCTTTGATTGCAAAGCCAATGGATCCTGGTTCAATTCTCCAGGACCCACATAAGCCAGATGCACAAGGGGTACATGCATCTGGAGTTCGTTTGCAGTGGCTAGAGGCCCTGGCATGCCCCCCCTCTCTCCCCCTTTCTCTCTCAAGTAAATAAAATATATTTTAAAAGATAATTTTTTAAAAAAAGAAGAGAATAATTTCCCCCCAATAGTTGCTTCTCCTAACTTTCCTTACTGTTAATATCCATAAAACATGCCAATATTAAAATAAGTTTCAAACCTGAACCATCTTTCACTCCTTTGCCTCTCAATTCTACAGCTATGAAATTGACAAAGTACAGAATCAATAAGCGTTCACTTAATGCCTCCATATGCATACTCCAGGAGTGTGGGGTGGAAAGCATGAGGGAGGGAGGAAGGGAGGCAGAGAGAGGAAAAGTGGGACAGGGAGGTGGTCAGAGATGGGAGGGGAGGGGAGAACAGAGGACGGGTGCAGTAGTTACACTGCTGTTGCTGTGACAAGATTGCCAACACAAGAGGAAAGGGGTTGTCTTGGCTCACAGTTTGAGGAACACAGTCAGTCCCTCACTGTGGGGCATGCATGGCATGGCGGCAGGCGCTTGAAGGACTCACACATTCAGGAAGCACAGAGAGATGCATGCTGGTGCTCACCTCACTTTCTCCTTCTCTAGTCATTCTAAGAACCCAGTGCTGCCAGCATTCAGGGGTCCCTCCTCAGTTAGACCTATCTGAAAGCATCCTCACAGATACATCCAGAGGTATGAGTCCGTAGAGATTCTAAGTCCCTCAAATTGAACATCAAGAGTAACCATCCCTTGTCAATTTGACACTCAAATGTTTTTGTTTTGTTTTTTTGAGGTAGGGTCTCACTCTAGCCCAGGCACATCTGGAATTCACTGTGTAGTCTCAGGCTGGCCTCATATTCAGTGATCCTCTTACTTCTGTCTGCTGAGTGCTGCGATTAAAGGCATGTGCCACCATGCCTGGCTTCACTTTTATTTTATTATATTTTTATTGATTTAGAGATAGAGAGTGTAGGCACACCAGGGCTTTCAGCCACTGCAAACAAACTCCAAATACGTGCATCCTCTTGTATGCATGTGCGACATTGCATGCTTATGTCACTGTGTGTCTGGCTTATGTGAGACCTGCAGATTTGAACATGAATTTTTAGGCTTCACAGGCAAGCACTTTAACTGATAAGCCATCTCTCCAGCCCTGGCTTCACTTTTAAATTACAACAGTCTACCTGGGCTCTGAAAGCCACATTTTCAACTCATAATGCAAAATTCATTGACTCCATTTCTAAAGTCTTCATAGTTCTCAACAGTCCCAACACTGTACAAAAGTCCAAGGTTCAAAATCTCTTCTGAGCATGTGGTGGTGCATGTCTTCAACCCTAGCACTCAGGAGACAGAGGTAGGAAGATTGCTGAGAAATCAAGGAACTACAGAGTGAGTTCCAGGTCAGCCTGGGCTTACCTTGAAATAAAGACTCAGGGCAATCTCTTAACAGAGACCCTCTGGAAATCAAAAAACAAATTAGGGCTGGAGAGATGGCTCAGCAGTTGAAGCACTTGCCTGCAAAACCTAAGGACCCAAGTTCAATTTCCCAGTACCCACGTAAAGCCCAATACATAGGGTGGCACATGCATCTGGAGTTTGTTTGTAGTGGCTAGCGGCCCTGGCACTCCCATTCTCTCTCTGTTTCTTTTTCTCTCTCTCATAAATAAATAAATATTATGTACTTCCAATATATGATGGAAACATTCCCATTCCAAAAGGGATGACTCAGGTGAGGGCATAGCAAGGAATGATCAGATCAAAGACTGAAACACAGCAGGAAAAATCCTGCAGCTTGGTGTCTGGCATCTGGGGCTCATGCAGAAGTCACATGGGCTCCAACTAGCTTGGGTGGCCTCACCCCTTCAGCTCCGCAGACTGCGGCACACATGGCCTGGCACATGGGCCAGATCCACTCCATGCTGCAGTTTTCCTCAGCAGACACACTGTGGACCCATGCTCTCCAACCTCCCAGGTCTCCTCTGCAATTTAGGCTTGACCTTCACAGCGCCACACAGTGGACTCTCAGGGCCTCTTTGAAGAGACTTTAATCTTGATACACATTGCCTGTTATCAGTGGCCTTGTGGAACCCTGGCACAAGTCTCCACAACCCCTTTCATCTTGCATTTTTCAGGCCTGAAAAACAAGTACTATCACCAGAGATAGGGACAGAGACGCAGCTCCGTCAAACTCATTGACACATTTTATAGTATAGATTGTGGTGGTTTGACTCAGGTGTCCCCCATGAACTTGGCTGTTCTGAATGCTAGGCTCCCAGCTGATGGTGATTTGGGAATTAACACCTCCTAGAGGCAGTGTATTGTTGGGGATGGGCTTATGGGTGTTATAAGCAATGGCCCCATGCCAGTGTTTGGCACACTCTCCTGCTATTGTCCACCTTATGTTGGCCAGGAGGTGATGTCTACCCTCTGCTCAGAAAATGACTGCAACATAGAGCTTAAGCCAAAAAGCTAATGGAGCTGGACATGGTGGGGCACACCTTTAATCCCAGCACTTGGGAGGCAGAGGTAGGAGGATCACCGAGATTTCAAGGCCACCCTGAGACTACATAGTGAATTCCAGGTCAGCGCAGGCTAGAGCGAGACCCTACCTCAGCAAACAAACAAACAAACAAAAAACCTAATAGAGAAATCCTCAAAGAATAAGATATACCCAAATACAGGCATGGGCTTCTCTGGGGGAAATGTCTTGATAATAGGTATATTTAGAATTTTCGTGATTCCTAAGTTACATCTCTAAAGTTACTGAAAAAGAGCTGCACATATTTTAACACTGCTTGAAGAGTTTACTTTCCAACAATGTTTGCTAAAAGTGTAAAGAATTTACCTCAGTAAACACAATTGTAAGCAGACTTTCGAAGGACGCTGTCCAGACTTCGGGATGAGAAGGGAGAACTAAAGACTCAAGATGGTACATCATTTTGGCCCTAAGTAATTACAGCTGACTCACTGTCTCTCACACCTTTGTCTGAAAAGCTGTAGAAAACCACGTACTCTTCCACTGCATTCCCTGAGCCTTGCAGGAGTGATACAGATATCCCATTTAGGGCTGGGTACCCAATAGTCATTTTTTCTCAGCACTCTGACCAGGTATGAGTCTGTAGTAACTGCTTCCCACTAAAAAAAATAGGCTTTGGGCCGGGCATGGTGGCGCATGCCTTTAATCCCAGAACTCGGGAGGTAGAGGTAGAAGGAGCGCCATAAATTCCAGGCCACCCTGAGACTGCATAGTAAATTCCAGCTCAGCCTGGACTACAGTGAGACCCTACCTTGTAAAGGGGGGAAGGCTGGAGTGATGGCTTAGCAATTAAGGTGGGAAACCTAAGAATCCAGTTCCAATTCCCCAGTACCCATGTAAGCCAGCTGCACAAGGTGACACATGTGTCTGGAGTTCATTTTTGCAGTGGCTGGAGGCCCTGGCATGCCAAGTCTAGCATTTTCTCAGCCATAAGCTTTTGAACAGGTTACAGTGAGGCATGAATTCCTTCCTGTGGAGCAAAGCCTCAAATCCAATCAAAGAGTAGGTGGTTACCCTTATAACAAGTCACACCACTATTGCACCAGTGGGCATGTGTTGCCTGACAGTTTGGTTGTGTAGCACACAGAATCCACAGCTAGGTAAGTTGGTAAGCCTTTTCTCCCCCTTCTGGCACTATGAAACAAGCCTACAGACAGAAGCTTCCAACTCAGTTACAGCTCTGATAGCTATGTTCTGCTATCAAAGTGTGAGATGTCTTTAGCAACAGGGTCAAACCAAGAGCAATGTCTACAGCCTGTATTTGGGGAGGAAGGCTGAGCCTCCCTGACCAAGAACTCCTAGGGAGGTTTCTGTGTTAGTTACTTTCTTGTTGTGTAAACCAATGCTTGACCAGAAGCAATTAAAGGAAGGAGTTTATTTTGGTTAACAGTTTCCAGGGGAAGTTTCATGGTGGTGAAGGCATGGTGGCAGGAGCCTGAAGTATCTGGTTATATTGCAGCACAGTCAGGAAGCAGAGGTGAACAGGAAGTGGGGACTGGGCTGTAACATCAATGCCCACCCCAGTGACCCACTTCCTCCAGCAGGACTCCACCTCCTAAGGGTTCCAAACAGCACCAGCAGCTGGGGAATCAAGTGTTAAAACATGTGAGCATTTTACATTCAAATCACAACAGTGTAACATCCCTGGCAGTGGACCTTTCATTTAAATTTATTTTATTTGTGAGGAGGGAGGAAGGGAGAGAATGATTGGGAATGCCAGGTCCTCTTGTCACTACAAATGAACTCCAGATGCATGTACCACTTTCTGGCTGTAAGTAGATACTGGGGAATTGAACCTGGGCCAGTAGGCTTTGCAAAGCAAGCACCTTTAACCAATGAGCAATCTTCCCAGGCTGGGATTATCATTGAATAATTTATGGTTTTCTGGGAGCAATATTATTCACCTACACAGGGTACATCTGTTCACACATTTTTGTCAAAAAAATGTGTGTGTGTGTGTGTGTGTGTGTGTCTTTTCAAGGCAGGGTCTCACTCTAATCCCGGCAGACCTGGAACTCACTCTGTAGTCCCAGCTGGCTTTAATTCACAGTGCCTACCTCTGCTCCCCAAGTGCTGGGATTAAAGGTGAGTGCCACCATGTCTGGAGATATATATATATATATATTTTTTTTTTTTTTTTTGAGGGGTGGTTTTGAGGTAGGGTTTCACTCTAGCCCAGGCTGACCTGGAATTCACTAGGTAGTCTCAGGGTGCCCTCAAACTCATGAAGATCCTCCTACCTCTGCCTCCCAAGTCTTTAGGGTCCTTTATGTATAGGTTCATGTCATCTGCAAATAATAACTTGATTTCTTCCTTTCCAATTTGTATCCCTTTCATGTGTGTCTCTTGCCTTATTGCTATGGCTAAGACTTTCAGAACTATATTAAATAAAAGTGGGGACAGTGGACACCCTTGTCTTGTTCCTGATTTTAGTGGAAAAGCTTCCAGATTTTCCCCATTTAGTAATATGTTGGCTGTAGGCTTGTCATAAATAGCCTTTATTATACTGGGATATGTTCCTTCTATTCCCAGTCTCTGTAGGACTTTTATCATGAAAAGATGTTGGATTTTGTCAAATGCTTTCTCTACATCTAATGAGATGGTCATGGGATTTTTATCCTTCAGTCCATTTATAAAATGTATTACATTTATTGATTTGGGAATGTTGAACCATCCCTGAATCTCTGGGATAAAGCCTACTTGGTTAGGGTGAGCGATCTTTCTGATATATTCTTGTATTCTGCTTGCCAATATTTTGTTGAGAATTTTCACATCTATGTTCATGAGGGAGATTGGTCTGTAATTTTCTTTTCTTGTTCTATCTTTGCCTGGTTTTGGTATCAGGGTGATGCTGGCTTCATAGGAGTTTGGTAGAATTCCTTCTTTTTCTATTTCATGGGAAAGCTTAAGAAGCAATGGTGTTAGCTCTTCCCTGAAGGTCTGGTAAAATTCAGCAGTGAATCCATCTGGGCCTGGACTTTTTTTAGTTGGGAGATTTTTGATAACTGCTTGGATCTCCCTACTTGTTATAGGCCTATTTAAGTGATTAATCTCATGTTAATTTAATTTAGGTAGGTCATATAAATCATCCATTTCTTTCAGATTTTCATACTTAGTGGAGTATATGTTCATATAGTATGTCCCTGTGATTTTTTGAGTGTCTTTGGTATCTGTTGTTATGTTGCCTTTTTCATCTCTAATTTTATTAATTTGTGTCTCTTCTCTCTTTCTTTTGGTCAGATTTGCTAAGGGTTTATCAATCTTGTTTATCCTTTCAAAGGACCAACTCTTTGTTTCATTGATTCTTTGGATTGTGTTTTTGGTTTCTATTTCATTAATTTCTCCCCTAATTTCTCCTCCTCTTTTTTTTTTTTTAATTTTTGTTTTTCGAGGTAGGGTCTCACTCTAGCCCAGGCTGACCTGGAACTTACTATGGAGTCTCAGGGTGTCTGCCCTAATCTTTATTATTTCTTCCCGTCTACTGATTTTCGGTTTGCCTTGTTCTTCTTTTTCCAAGGCTTTAAGGTGAAGCATTAGGTTGTTTACTTGAGACCTTTCTAATTTCTTAATATAGGCACTTAAAGCTATAAATTTCCCTCTTAGGACTGCCTTCATTGTGTCCCAAAGGTTTTGGTATGTTGTGTTCTCATTATCATTTGACTCTGAATTTTTTCATTTCCTTCTGATGTCTTCATTGACCCATTCATCATTTAGTAGTGTATTGTTTAGTTTCCATGATTCTGTGTATGCTCTATAGCTTTTCTTGCTATTGATTGGTAGTTTGATTCCATTGTGGCTTTTTTGTTTTTTCAAGGTAGGATCCCACACTAGCCCAGGGCAACCTGGAACTCACTCTGTAGTCCCAGGCTGACCTGGAAATCACAGAGCTCCTTCTATCTCTGCCTCCCAAGTGCTGGGATCAAAGGCGTGCACCACTATGCCTGGCTAAGGAGCCAGAGTCAGGCTGCTTAGGCTTAGGAGGAGATGGGGAGAGGCAAGGCAGGAAAAGACCAGAGAGGAGAGGAGAGCTGGCGGCTGCTTGTGTGGGGCCCTGTGGCACCAGCGAAGGAGTTGCAGAGAAAGCCCATGGCTGCCTGTGCGCACTGAGTAGCAGCACTGAGGTGCTTGTGCTTGGACAGCCAGGGGCTCAGGAGGCAAGGTACCTGGAAAGGCTGTGGTCACAGCAACGCTGAGGCTGGGAAATGGCACTCTGGAGCCCAGGGGGAGAGAGGGAGGGAAGAAGAATGGAGAGGTGCATATATGAGCAGAGCCAAGGGCTGGGGTGGGAACACAGAGAGGACAGCAAGAGTGAAAGAATGGCACCAGCGCTTTGATGTCCAAGCCTTGGGGCTCAGTGGACTGCCCAGTGGGACAGGGGCTTTTGAGCGTGTGAGCCAGTGCTCAGGGAATGGGACAGGTTGGCAAGATCCCATTGAGCAAGCAAGCAAAGCCCTTGGAGGAACTAAGTTTGGCCACATGGGAGGGGAAGGGGGATGAGATGAGCAGTATGCACCCTCTTTCATTCTTCTCCATGACATCTCAGTTACCAAAAGATGCTGCAGTCTTAACGTGCTTTCCTGGGAGCAAATTTATTTTATGCAACAGATTACAAGCCAAGGTCTTTTTGAGTTTAGCTGGTTCAGAGAGATGTTCTCATCCCTGCCCATGAGCTTTCCACAGCTAAGGAACGCAGCAGCACTGGCACTGGCTACAGCACAAGCTGTGACTCAGGTCTTTTCTCTGTCCTCTCATCTGGAGAACAAGACAATGGAGCCCTGAGTAACCCGAAAACATGCCTGCGGGTTTGGGTAAGTCAAGACGGCCCTGTGTCTAGATGTAGACTGTGGGGCTATTGCGGTTTTCGTCACCAGTTGGTGGTTGTGGCCTCAGGCCAGGCCAGCACGCTGGTCACAGCAGTGCTCTGTCACATCATAGAAGCCTGTGATACACGTCCCTCAAGTGTTTCTTTGTGAAAAAAAGGACTCTGACCTCCAGTGTGGTTAGACCTTGCTGCCAAGGGCTGGCAACGGGAGTGGTTTTTTTTTTTTTTTTTTGTGATTTTTTTTGAGGTAGGGTCTCAATCTAGTCCAGGCTGACCTGGAATTCACTATGTAGTTTCACAGCAGCCTTGAACTCTCCTGATCCTCCTACCTCTGCCTCTGGAGTGCTGGGATTAAAGGTGTGCACCACCATGCCCACCTCTGGAGTTTTTAAATTCACAGTGATTATGTTTCTTGTTATTATTATTTGTTTGCTTTGGTTGTTCAGGTAGGGTCTCACTCTAGCCCAGGCTGACCTGGAATTCACTATGTAGTCTCAGGGTGGGCTAGAACTCATGGTGATCCTCCTACCTCTGCTTCCCAAGTGCTGGGATTAAAGGTGTGTGTTGCCATGCCTGGTATTATATATATATATATTTTTTTTTTAATGAATTTATTTATTTGCAAGCAGAGAGAGAAAGACAGAGAAAAGACAGAGACAGAGACAGATGGGCACACCAGGGCCTCCAGCCACTGCAAATGAATTCCGGATGCATGCATCACTTTGGGTGTCTGGCTTTACATGGGTAATGAGGACTCGAACCTGGGTCATTAGGCTTTAAAAAAGGCAAGCACTTGACTGCTGAGCCATCTGTCCAGCCCAGGATCATGGTTTTGAAAAGATCAATTCACTAATAAAGTGTTTGGAGTTGAGGTCACTTTCACGGTGACTAAAGCAGGAAAAGGCGGCTGCATGTCCTCCCCAGAAAGGCCGTCAGAACATCCCTACTCAGGTAAGCAGAGCACTTAGCTCAGGTGGGTGCCGAGGCTCGAGTCACTGCAATAAAAGTCCCAATACTCCCAATAAAAGTCACCTGCCTCCAAAAGAATTATTTAAGAGATTACAGTAGTTCCCATGAAACAGTCCATAGAATTAAGATAATCCATTTTCACTGTCCAGCAATATGAAAAAAAGAAATGTAGGAGTGGTGGCACACGCCTTTAATCCCAGCACTCAGGAGGCAGAGGTAGGAGGATTGCCATGAGTTCAAGGTCACCCTGAGACTACATAGTCAGCCTTGACTAGAGTGAGACCTCACCTTGAAAAAAAAAAGGAAATATTGAGGGCTGGATGGAGAGATAGTCCAGTGACCCAGGTTCGACTCCCCAGTACCCACATAAAGCCAGATGCACAAAGTGGTGTATGCAGCTAGAGTTCATTTGCAGGGGCTAGAGGCCCTCCTGTGCCCATTCTCTCTGTCTCTCTCTCTGCTTGCAAATAAAATATTTTTAAAAAATAAAATATTGGTACTGTAAGGGTTAGGTCTGTGGAGGCAGCAAGCATTAAATAAGCCATGGAAGTTACTGGGATGTGCTGGCCCTGGAAGAGGCTTTAACACAGAGGAGATTCTTTCGGGTTGTAAATAACTTTACAAAGCACAGCCTGATAAGGTCACCATGGCACAGGAGCCACTGACCCAAGCCGTGCCAACAGGCCTATCATTAAGAGCTAGTGGAGGGCAGGGGAAATGGCTTAATGGCTAAGGCATTTGCCTGTAAAGTTCAATTCCCCAGGACCCACGTAAGCCAGCAGCACAAGGGGGTGCATGCATCTGGAGTTCATCTGCAGTGGCTACAGGCCCTAGTGTGCCCATTCTCTCCCTTCCTCTCTCTCTGCCTCTTTCTCTCTCAAATAAATAAAATGTTTTGTTTTTTTTTTAAAGCTGGGTGTGGTGGCACACGCCTTTAATCCTAGCACTCTGGGAGGCAGAGGTAGGAGGATCACCATGAGTTTAAGGCCACCCTGAGACTACATAGTGAACTCTAGGTCAGCTTGGGCTACAGTGAGACCCTATCTTGAAAAACCAAAAAAAAAAAAAGAAAAAGAAAAAGAACTAGTCGAACCAGACAAAGAGCCATACCTGGGAAAACCAGCCTACAGAGGAAATAGCCCTGTTACACTCTTTTCCCTCTCCCGCCCCTCCCCCACTCTCTGTCCTGCATGTCCCTTCCCTTCCAGTGCAGCTGGGTCTGAGCACAGCCGCCTCAAACCTGCGGGATGGGCTGGCCGGCCTTCTCTGTTCACCCGCTTGCTCTCCAATACAGAATAGCCTGTGGTTGAGGTCATATATTCTCTCTTTATTTCTTTTTTCTTTTTTTAAAGTTTTTATTTGAGACAAAAGGAGGGAGGAGAGAGATTGAGAGAAATAATGGGCATGCCAGGGCCTCTAGCCTCAAGACGCAGGCATCACCTTGTACATCTGGTTTACATGGGTCCTGGGGAATCTAACCTGGGTCCTTAGGCTTTGCAGGCAAGTGTCTTATCCACTAAGCCATCTCTCCAGCCCTCTATTTCTAAGTCGCCCTGGTTGATCTCAGCTCTGACTCTGGTCCAACAGATACCACAGGACAAATGCAGAATTTCTACAATATACTTTTTTGACACAAGGTCTCATGTATCCCAGATTGGCCTCAAACTTATGTAGTTGATGACCTTGAATGTTTTGGTTTCTTCAAGGTAGACCTGGAATTCACTATGTAGTCTCAGGGTGGCCTCAACCTCATGGCAATCCTCCTACCTCTGCTTACCAAGTGCTGGCATCAAAAGCATGTGCCGCCACACTCAGCTAGTGTAACTTTGAATTTTTTTGTTGTTCATTTGAGAGTGACAGACACAGAAAGAAAAAGGCAGATAGAGAGAAAATGGGCATGCCAGGGCCTCCAGCCACTGCAAACAAACTCCAGTTGCATGCGCCACCTCGTGCATCTGACTTACATAGGTCCTGGGGAATCGAGCCTTGAACCAGGATCCTCAGGCTTCACAGGCAAGCGCTTAACCGCTAAGCCATCTCTTCAGCCCTGACTTTGAATTTTTGATCCTCCTGTTTCCATCTCCTAAGTGCTGGAATTACAGGATGGCTGCTTTATGTGTCGTTGGGGGATTAAACCCAAGGCTTCATGCATGCTAGGTACCAATTTGCATCTTCATGCCTGCTACCAATTTACATCTCCAGCTCCAAATTTCTATATGGAAGTCTCTGATTAGACTGTATGTCATGGTATATAGACTATAAATAATGTAAAATGACTCAGTGGCTATTACATCCTGACTAGAGTATAGGATTCTGAGCAGCAAGAGTTTGTTTTCAGCCAGATGAGCTACTCATTTGTGAAACTGCTTATGCTGCCCATGTTCTTGGTTTATACATTAAGCAGAAAATATGCCATCATCAAGGGATGGATAAAATCAAATGACAGAGCAGGCGTGGGGGCGCACGACGTTAATCCCAGCACTGAGGAAGCAGAGGTAGCGCTGCAGTGAGTTTAGAGCCAGCCTGGGACTACAGAATGAGTTCCAGGTCAGCCTGGGCTACAGTGAGACATGGCCTTGAAAAACCAAACATTTTAGTGGCATTGTATGTAGGAAAGGTGCTTTGGAGGGTTATATACTATCTTATTTTTTTTTTTTTTTGTGGGGCAGGGTGGAGTGGAAGAGAAAAACAAGGTCTTATGTAGCCCATGCTGATCTTGAATCTGTTATATACTCAAGGGTGACCTTGAACTTCTGACCCTTCTGCCTCTACCTTCCAGGTGCTAGGATTACTGACATGTGCTACCATGCCCAGTTTTGGGTTTTTTGTTTTTTTGTTTTGTTTTCTTTTTAAGGTAGGGTCTTGCTCTAGCCCAGGCTAATCTGGAATTTACTACGTAGTCTCAGGCGGGCCTTGAACTCACAATAATCCTCCTATCTCTGCCTCCCAAACTCTGGGATTAAAGGTGTGTACCTCTATGCCCAGTTTTCATATAGTATGTGTTAGGGTTCTCTAGAGGAATAGAACTGACAAAATGAATTATATTAAAAAGGGAATTTATTGGATTAGTTTACAGCAGTCCAACAATAGCAGTCTGCAGGCTTGAGAGTCAGGGAACCTGACAGCTGCTCAGTCCATGTGGCTGGACGCTTCAGCAGTCCCAACCCAATATTGAAGGCCTGGAGGCTTCCTGAGAGCCGCTGGTCTTCAGTCCACAGCTGGCCCACGAAGTGCAGATGCACACACAAATGAAGGCCCTGGCCTAGAGCAGCACTGGCAGGCAGGGCCACCCTTACACAAAGCCCACCACCAGGAGGGCCACCACTCAGGGGGAAGGACCTCCTCCTTTCAGTCAATCTGAACCAACCTCAGAGGAATGTCTGTGGAATCCTAATCAGATCAATCTGACAACAGGACTTAACCCTTCTAGCAGGGATCTGCCTGCACAGGGCCAAAGATGCAGGCTCAACTTTAATAAAACACCCTAGTCTATAGGGCCACACATTCAAACTATCACATTCAAAATACTACAGCCTATAATCCCGACATTCTGTAGGCTGAGGCAAGAGGATTACCACCTAGAGGGCAGCCTGAGGTACTTGCTAACAAGATCCTGAGTCAATTTTTTTTTCTCACTGGGCATAGTGGCACTCGCCTTTAATCTCAGTACTGGGAGGCAGAGGTAGGTAGAAGGATTGTGGTGAATTCAAGGCCAGCCTGAGACTACATAGTGAATTCCAGGTCAGCCTGAGCTAGAGAGAGACCCTACCTTGAAAATCCAAAATAAATAAATAAATAAATAAAGGGAAAAAAAGGATAGTGAAAAAGAGACAAAGAGGAATGAAGTATTTTAATGTTATCTTGCTGAAACAGTGATGTTCTCCACTCTGTCTGGATCTGAGACCTGTCCCATCGGAGGGACTTCACGCCTGTAGGTCATAGGCCCTGGGAGAGAGGCTACTGCTTTTGTTTGGCTGAATCAGTATGCAGTGCCCGTCAAACCGCCCTCTCAATATGTACGCCCGTAAATTAAGCTGGTGCTGCTCTCACCTCTGCTCAGAGAAACTTCATTTTACAGGCGGCAGTGACTATTGGAGAATCAAAATTTGTCAACGCACTGAGAATAAGTGACTGTGGAGTGCTCAGCACAAAATGAGACAGCTGTATCACTTCCTCCCAGGCTCAGGGAACAATGTAGAACAGGAGGCAGAAAGAAATGTAAGAGTCAGAGGATGGGGAGGAGTGCTGTAGAATGCTGTCTTCCACAGAGGACGAGGCCATTGCATTCCTTAGCTCATGACCGTCGTGATCTGCACACAGCCTGCATGATACTAAGCCCGTCAGCATTCCATCATGCATGCTTGAGGAGCACGAGGTCCCCATCCTTGAGGAGTCACCTCAGTTAATGGTTGCTAAGGGAACAGGAGGCATTTCTGGCAATGGTATACAGTAAATTGCACAAATTGGTATATTTTCCTCTACTCAAACCTCAGAGGGACTAGGTAGAAGGGGTTTATTCAATGGAAATGAGATGGGGAGGGAGGACAAGAGAAAGTAATGTCAGGGAATCATAAAATTATACACATATATAAAAATATCAGTGAAGCTGGGCATGGTGGCACATGCCTTTAATCCCAGCACTCGGGAGGCAGAAGTAGGAGGATCACTGTGAATTCAAGGCCAGCCTGAGACTACATAGTGAATTCCAGGCCAGCCTGGGCTAGAGCGAGACTCTACCTCAAAAAAAAAAAAGGAATAAGGTGGAAAGCAATCACTAGGACACTCAACAACTGCTGGCCTCCACACACATGCATACCCAAAGAGGTTATTTTCTTAATTAAAAGGAATAATAAAAATAAGTTATAACTGTCCTTCAAAATTTAATTGTTCCAAGAGTGTTGGTGTGGAGAAGTGAGTGTAGACAGGAGGCAGAAATGCATTGAAAGAGAGCATCAGTGAGTGAGCTCAGGGGTGGGAAGCCTACCAAGGTCATGAAATGGGATGCATAGGAGGAAAAAAATGACTTCATCTCAAATTACTGGTGATTTCTGGGAGACACAGGCTAAGTTGTGGGCCAGCACGGACTGCACAGTATATGGTTAGCTGGACAGTTTACCTTTAGAAAACAGAGCTTGAAAAGTATTGTTTGTGGGCTGGAGAGGAGGCAGAGGTTAAAGGCACTAGCTTGCAAAGCCTCACCACATGGCTGGCTCCCCAGTACTCACATAAAGCCAGATGCACAAGTGGCATATTCACCCTGGCCCAGGCTGACCTGGAATCCACTATGTAATCTCAGTGGCCTTGAACTCATGGCAGCCTTGAACTCATGACAATCCTCCTACCTCTGCCTCCCAAGTGCTGGGATTAAAGGTGTGCCCCACAACGCCCGAAGAGGAATGCTGTTTATAATTACAAGACATAAATACATTTAGGAAGGCAGAAGATTTGGCTGAGCTGTTAAGGCACTTGCCTGCGAAGCCTAAGGGCTCAAGTTCAATTTCCTAATACCCATGTAAACCAGATGCACAAGGTGGCACATGTGTCTGGAGTTCATTTGCAGTGGCGAGAGGCCTTGGCATGCCCATTCTCTATCTGCATCTTTCTCTCTCAAATAAATATTTTTTAAAAATACATTAAGGGCTAGAGGAGTGGCTTAGCAGTTAAGGTGTTTGCCTGCAAAGCCAAAGGACCCAGGTTTGATTCCCCAGGACCCACGTTAGCCAGATGCACAAGGGAGCTCTAGTGTCTGGACTTCTCTCTCCCTCTTTCTCTGTCAAATAAATAAATAAATAAATATAAAAATATTTTTAAAAATACATTTAAAAAACTAGCCTTTGCCGGGCATGGTGGCACATGCCTTTAAT
This sequence comes from Dipus sagitta, assembly GCA_036346955.1. Taxonomy (NCBI): domain Eukaryota; kingdom Metazoa; phylum Chordata; class Mammalia; order Rodentia; family Dipodidae; genus Dipus; species Dipus sagitta. The sequence continues at coordinate 312,673,618 of CM070770.1, forward strand.
CTTTAATCCCAGCACTTGGGAGGTAGTGGTAGGAGGATCGTCGTGAGTTCGAGGCCACCCTGAGATTACCTAGTGAATTCCAGGTCAGCCTGGGCTAGAGTGATAAGAGTGAGACCCTACCTCGAAAAACCAAAAACAAACTAGCCTTTAAGCTAGTTTTTGAGTATTGATGGGACAGAAAGTAACAAGTCTTTATCTATCCAGTTCCAAAAGCAATAGATTTATCATTCAAGCAAGCCTAATAGTATCTTGTATTTTTCTTTTTTAAAAAAATATTTTGGGGCTGGAGAGATGGCTTAGCGGTTAAGCGCTTGCCTGTGAAGCCTAAGGACCCCGGTTCGGGGCTCAATTCCCCAGGACCCATGTTAGCCAGATGCACAAGGGGGCGCACGCATCTGGAGTTCGTTTACAGAGGCTGGAAGCTCTGGCGTGCCCATTCTCTCTCTCTCTCTCTGCCTCCTTCTCTCTGTCACTCTCAAATAACTAAATAAACAAACAAAAAAAAATTTTTTAAAAATATTTTGTTAAGAGAAAGAGGCAGATAGAAAGGGGGTGCCAGAGCCTCTAGCCACTGCAAATGAACTACAGACATACACCACCTTGTGCATTTGGCTTATGGGGACCCTGGGGAGATTGAACCTGGGTCTTTTGGTTTTGCCAGCAAGTGCCTTAACCAGTGAGCCATAATCTCCAGTCCTATTTTTTTTTTTTTTTTTGTTTTGTTTTTGGAGGTAAGGTCTCACTCTAGCTCAGGCTGACCTGGAATTCACTATGTAGTGAGGCAGCGTGCCTGTCATCCCAGCACTCAGGAGGCAGACAGCAAGGATCAATACCAAGGGGAAGCTGACCAGATAAGCTCCAGGTTTAAAGAAGACCATGCCCCAGAAATAAAGCGGGAAACTACTAAGGAAGACACCCGATGTTATCCTGAGCTACAGTGAGTTCCAAGTCAGCTGGGTTAGAATGACAGCCTGCTCAAAAATCATCCAAAAACTGCTGGGTATGGTGGTGGCACACCTTTAATCCTGCACCCTTGAGGTTGAGGAAAGAATGCTGAGATAGCCTGGGATACAGTAAGACCATGCTTCAAAAGATGGGGGATCCAGGTATGGTGGTACATGCCTTTAATCTCAGCACTGGGGAGGCAGAGGTAGGAGGATCACCATGAGTTCAAGGCCACCCTGAGACTACAGAGTGAATTCCAGGTCAGCCTGAGCTAAAGTGAGACCCTACCCTGAAAAACCAAAATAGGGCTGGAGAGACACTTGGTGGTTAAGTGCTTGCCTGTGAAGCCTAAAAATCCCAGTTCAAGACTTGATTCCCCAGGACCCATGTAAACCAGATGCACAAGGTGGCACATACATCTGGAGTTCATTTGCAGTGGCTAGAGGCCCTGGTGGGCCATTCTCTCTCTACCTATCTACCTCTTTCTTTCTCTGTCACTCTCAAATAAATAAATAAATAAATAGATAAACAAACAAACAAAATTAAAAAGAAAAGCCTAAATACAATGTAAAACCAGGGGAAACTGTGAAATGGGCTAGTGAGATGGCTTAGCAGTGAAAGTTGCTTGTTTACAAAGCTAACTGTCCCAAGTTTAATGACCCAGTATCCGTGTAAAGCCAGATACACAAACTGGTGCATAGATCTTGTGTTCATTTGCAACAATATCCAAAATAAGCCTGGTGTGGTGGCACATACCCTTAATCCCAGCACTTGGAAGGCAAATGTAGGTGGTTGCCATGAGTTCAATGTCACCTTGAGACTAATCCCAGGTCAGTCTACCTTGAAAAAACAGTAAATAAATAAACAAGGGCTGGAAAGATGGTTTAGTGGTTAAAGCACATGCCTGTGAGGCCTAAGAATCCAGGTTCAATTCCCAGTACCCACGTAAGACAGATGCACAAGATAGCACATGAGTCTGGAGTTCATTTGCAGTGGCTGGAGGCCCTGGAGTGCCCATTCTCTCTATCTGCCTCTTCCTCTCTCCCCCCGCAAGTAAATAAAGAAAATATTTTTTAAAATAAATAAAATATCCAAAAGGGCTGAAGAGATGACTTAGCAGTTAAGGTGCTTGCCTGCAAAACCCAAGGACCCGGGTTCTATTCCCCAGTACACACATAAAATGGCACATGCATCTGAAATCACCCATTCTGTCTGTCTCTCTTATATCTCTCTGTGCTTACAAATTAATATTAAAAAATTGAAAAAAATATTTTTTTAAATAAATAAAGGGGCTGGAGAGATGGCTTAGCGGTTAAGCGCTTGCCTGTGAAGCCTAAGAACCCCGGTTCAAGGCTCAATTCCCCAGGACCCACGTTAGCCAGATGCACAAGGGGGCACACGCATCTGGAGTTCGTTTGCAGTGGCTGGAAGCCCTGGCGTGCCCATTCTCTCTCTCTCTCTCTCTCTCTGTCACTCTCAAATAAATAAATAAAAATGAACAAAAAAAATTTAAAAAAAATTGCAAGCTTCAGGGCTGGGGAGATGGCTCAGCAATTAAAGGTGAGGCACTTGCTTGCAAAATCTGCTGGCCTGGGTTCAATTTGTTAGGCACCCACATAATTCCTGACCCAAAATTAGCACAAGCATGTGGCATCGCATTTGCAGTGCAAAAGGACTTAGCCCATCCATACTATGGTTCCTGGGATCACCGTGGTCACAGTTCCCTAGCAACGTCCAGGCAACTGTGGAGCAGGGTCTTGAGTGGCAATGAGCATGACAGGAAGAATTACCCAGGACACTGTCAGAGGACAGCTCGCTTATTCGTCAGGGGGATGGGTTTCTAAGTGTTTGTGAAAGAGCGGGAAGAGGTATGGGTCATAAGGGGACTGATTAGTACAAAGGTCCAGGCGATGCCTATTTAGCATGTAGGGACTTTCCATGTGAGTGGGAAAGGGTCACATGGTCTAAGTAGTGGCGGGAAAAGGTATAGGGTATGGGTAATAAGGGATTGGCTGTGTGAAGGCTGCTGGCCAATACTCCATTAACATATAGGTGTGGGTTCCTGGGTCCCCCAGGCAACCGTGGTGGTGAGCGTGCAAAAGTAAAGACTTGGGAGACAGTTTCGGTGAACAGCTCTTGGTTTATTGTCAAGGAAATGGGTTTATAAGCATCTAAGAGCAGGAAGAGGGTCCTAAGGGGACCGGATGTACACGGTTGCTTGCTGATGCCTAATTAGCATATGGGGACATTCATTCCAACAAGCAGGCAATGGCAGGGGGAGGGGCTGTGCAAAGGAGCTGGCTGATACCATATAAAGGAGTTTCCTAGGCAACTGGCCAAAGGCCACAGGGTTATGGGCAAAACCTAAGTCTTATCTGAATGTCCAGGTATCCCATGCTTGGAGAGGGAGTGGCCTTACTTCCTGCCGATCTCAGGGTCCTCGGAGATTTTGTCTGGGGTGTCCAGGCTCACTGCAACCCCAAGATGTGACTGGAGGTTCAGGCTGCTGCGACCCTTCCATAGCCTGGGGCCTTTGTGTCCGACAGCTTAGGTTTGCTTTAACCCAGGGCCCTACGTATGTCCTACAATAGGGATGTTTGTTCTGGGCAAGTGGCAAGAGGTCACAAGGCTCTGGGGAAAGCAAAACCTAAGTCTTATCAGGACATCCAAAGGCCCCACTCCTGCTGGCCTCGGGACCTGAGATTATTGGAGTCTAGGCCTGCCTAAACCTCCAGTAGCCCAAGGGCCTTCAACTGTGCCTACAGCTCCCCTTTGTTTTTATAATGGGCAGTGTCATCATATTGAGTGAGATCTTTATAGTCTATCGCAGGTCTAGACAGAGCTCGATGGTGCACGAGGACCTGATTGGTAGCAACCTTAGCAAAAATAGTTATATAGCCAGGAGAGGGCCAAGGAAGGGGAAAGAAGACAAGTGGTTAAGGGGTAAGAGAACCAGGTGGTGGGGTCATCAGGTTTATAGCGATCAAGTAGCTCCTGGAGGAGTTTTTTGAGAGTTTTCACTGACAAGAAAACAACATTCTTCTCCCAAGACTATACATGACCCCCATGTTCAGGAGTGATGAGGTCTAAGGCTCTACAGTTTTGGAATACCACACCCACGAGAGAGCTTGAAGAGACTCGAGGCTGTTGGTAGTTGATAACATGGCCTGGTGAAGCTTGTCTTGGAAGTGCCCTGCGAGGTGGCTGGACAAGCACAGCACAGAAGGCACCCAGGGACAGTGTCACGCTGAGGCCCTCCAGTAGGGGATGAAAATCTCTCTTGGTTGACATGGGCAGATCTTGTAGGCTGCTTCTGCTTCCTTGGAGAGGTACACCTGGGGAACAGTCAAGACTGGGGAACACTAAGTGGGAGAGGAAACATTTATGCATGAGGTGGTTACCCCTTCACAGCAAAGGAGAGTAGGTGTCTTGACACAGTGGTCTTGGTTATGGAAATATTGAGGAGACATCCAGCTCTGGTTGGTTTTGAAGACAGAGACTGAACACCCATGGTGATCAATGACACGGCTTTGGTATGGATGTTATGCCCAGTTCTCAGCGCCCCCAGTGACCACCAAGGAGAACCAGACACGTATGCAAAGGCAAAGAGCTTTATTTCGGGCTTAAGCTTGGACTCTTGACTTCACCAACACAGTGGATTCATACAAGAGCCCCAAGTAGCAGGAGGGTAGAGTTTTTATAGGGATTTGAACAAAGAAGGGTTTCCAGCTTAGCAGTTACATTATTGGTTGAACAGTAACTGTACTTGTATTCTTTTGATTGGACTTAAAATGTTGGCAGGCAGAGGTTAGGGGAATTCCAGGTAGATTAGGTAACCTTCATTGTGATTGGCTAAACAAGCAGCAGTAACATTTGTATGCTTTTGATTGATTGGGGCAGAAGCAGAAGGGACAAGTCTTGGACAAGTCCCAGGCATGTCTTGGACATGTCTAGGGACTGACTCAGACCCTTGGGCGGATATCTTTCCTGACCATATGTCAGGGCAGTTGCCCTCTGCTTAAGCGGGAACTTGAAACTTAGGCCTAGACAGGGCAGCACCCTACTGAAGTGTGTAATGGCATTACTCTGGTTCTTGGGCCCTTCATTCCCTCCTCTCTTTGTACCATGAGGAGCCAATCTTGGATCCTGATTGGGTTAGTGAGTGGAGTCTAATGGTATATACTGTGATCTTAAAACCATAAACTGCACTGTATTAATGTGTTCCCTAACAAAAGCAACTAATCTATTAATAATGCAAGGTCCTATTGTGATCAGCAACAGAAATAAGAGTAGTGGCCCTGCTAAAGCAGACAAGAGTTGTTAACCATGGGGAATGACTGAAGCATGACTCAAACCATCCTTGAGAAGCTTCTCGTTCCCTTTTTCTTTTTAATAATCCCTCACGAACTTTGGCTAAAGATTCCTTAACAACTCCTGGAATGATCAGCATAGAAACAACATTCTTCTAGAGCTGCACATAGCCCCCTTTGTTGAAGAAAGAGCAAATCTAAACCCCTTCTATTTTGAAGAACTACATCTGCTAAGGAAGTGAGCGACTCCTACAGGTGAGAGATTGATTTTTCTAATTCCTGAATATCCAAGTCTATGGCTGCTCTAAGGTCAGCATATTGTTGTTTTTGAGTTATTAAGGTTATTCCCTTTCCTGCTCCTGTAAGGCCTAAACCTATCAGTAAGCAGACAGGGCAGTCATAGTTTCCCTTTATACTCTAACTGGATCTGTACCTAGCCATTGGTCCATTTCTTCAACTGAATGATAGTTTACCTTGGGGACCAGCTGTACCTGGACACAGAAATCCTTAGCATTAGTTAACAAAGATGCACTAACATAGGGGGTGAGTTCTGTACTGCAAGGCCACCAGGAATCTTCAGAAGGGATGAGATAGGAGGAGGAAGTATTAATAAAAATGGTCTGATTATACAAGAGAGAGGGGATGGAATTAGGACCAGTACCCCTAACGCATAGTCCTTGTCCTGATACCTGTTGGAGGGTAAGCCTTACAGTCCCTGGCTGTTGCCACCTGGGGCTGTTGTCACCTACAATCATTTACATTTGATGACACGTTATATGAATCAGAGACTGCTATTTTTTCATAGAACGGGGGCCTTGCATCATAACATAACCAACAAGACTGTGTCAATTCTAGTCTAGAGGCACTGAGAACTTGGTAAGTGTGGGATAGGATATCAATAAGTGTCATCTGTGGCTCTAATTCCTGTCCGGATGGCGGCTCTGGCTCCAGAGTGTAGGGTATGGGGGACAGTCTGAGTTTGTCTGGGGAAGGTTTGGGGGGGCTATCTTGTGGCTTAGGGGATGACCTGGGTCGTAAGGGGATTAGGACCTTGTTGGGTCCCATACCCTCAGGTTGGCCTAATGGCTTTTCGAGCCGTTTAATGGTAAATAGGACTCCATTGTCATACCCCAACTGGTAGAGCCACAATCCCCAAGTAAACCCCAAATCCCAGTTTGTCTCTGCTTTTCCTGTCTCAGTGAAAGAAATAGTGATGGGGTTACATGTAGGGTTGCCTGTACACTTAGTGGTCTTGCCTCACTGGATCTTGATGAGGCCTGATGGCTTATTTATCCAAGGACAAGTCCCAGTCTGCTCACATCCCCAGGCTTTACAATAAAAATCTGTCAATCCTCCACATTTTGCAGAGTCTGAAGAGGGAACATAAGTCCACAGTCAGATTTGGCCACCAGGTTCTGGGGCGGGTGGGCCTCTGAATGTTATAGTATCACCTGATTGGAACTAGGGGTGGTAATCTGCCAGGTGATGTTGCAGGGGAGATGAGAGTTAGCAGTACATACAGTAAAGAGCACGGTCAGGATCAGGAGCGTTTGAGTTGGAGCTTGAGTGGGGTGCTGCATTCCTGGTCAATTTTCCATTGTGGCTCGTAATCCTCAGGTTAAACCAGGGGATCTGCCAGTCAGACGTGGGTGTGATGAATCCAAGTGCCAATTCCGTCCACCTTCACTGCAGTAGGTGTGGTTAGGATGATGATATAGGGTCCCTTCCAGCAGGGTTCAAGCATCTCATAATGGTGGCAGTGAACAAACACCTAGTCTCCCGGATTGTAACCAGGAGTTGGTGGGGGAGGTCCAGTCTCATGTATGGCCTTCAGTTGTGGCCATACCTCTTTATGGGTTCTAGCAAGAGATTGAAGAGATTCATATAACTGTTGATTATTAAATTCAGCAATCAACTCTGCTTTCAAGTCAGGAAGAATTGGGGATGGTCTCCCAAACATTATTTCATAAGGTGTTAAGCCTGTCATGTAAAGTGTATTTCGTACCCTGTAGAAGGCAAAGGGGAGGAGAGATACCCAGTCCCCGCCGGTCTCCATGCTTAATTTAGTAAGGGTCTCCTTTACAGTCCTGTTTATTCTTTCTACCTGTCCTTAACTTTGAGGTCTATAGGCACAATGTAATTTCCAATTCACCCCCAAAATCTTAACAACTTCCTGTGTTACCTGAGAGATAAAGGCTGGTCCATTATCTGAGCTCAAATGAGCAGGCATTCCATACCAGGGAAGGATATCCTCTAGAATCTTCTTAGTTACCACCTGAGCTGTTTCATGCTTGGTGGGGAAAGCCTTGGTCCATCCTGAAGAAGTATCTACAAAAACTAAAAGATATCTATAACCATATTTACCAGGTTTTACCTCAGTAAAGTCCAATTCCCAGTGTGCTCCGGGCTTGGAACCTCACAAGCATGTTCCCTTTCCTTTAGGATGATTGTCTACATTAGTCATTATACAACTTAGACATTTATTGGCAATTTCTTCAATTTGAGATCTTAAATTGAGTATTTTAAGGTGACTATGTCTTATCAGTTGTTCAGTACACTTTGTGCCCAGATGTGTAGACCGGTACAAATGTTGGAGAAGTTGCTGAGCCAGGTGTGTGGCAAGGATCAACTTATCGTCCCCACTTTTGATCCAACCCCACTGCCCTCTTGTGTTAAGGCAATTTATTAATCAGTTTGGTGTCCTCCTTTGAATATCCTCGAGTGTCAGGTAAAGTTGGAGGTCCTGGGTCCGGGAGTAGAGTCAATACCAGTTCAGTATCTAGGGCAGCCCTCTTAGTGACCTCATCTGCCCTCATATTTCCCCTGGCCACAAGAGTATCAACTTTTTGGTGGCCAGGGCAATGCATAATGGCCAGTTTACAGGGCAACCATAAGGCAGCCAACAAGTCCAGAATTTGCTTTTTTTTTTTTTTTTTTTTTTTTTTTGGGTTCTTCGAGGTAAGGTCTCACTCTAGCCCAGGCTGACCTGCTGGGATTAAAGGCATGCACCACCAAGCCCGGCTGCTCTTTGTTTTTGATTGTCTTTCCTTCTGCTGTGAGGAGGCCTCTCTCTTGATAAATAGCCCCATGTACATGGGCGGTCACAAAGGCATAGCGGCTGTCTGTATACACATTTAGCTTCTTGCCTTTGCCCAATTGCAAAGCCTTTGTCAGAGTAATAAGTTCCGCCTGTTGTACAGAAGTTCCTTTAGGTAATGCTGCCGCCCAGACAGTTTCTGTTTCAGTAACTATAGCTGTCCCTGCATACCTTTGTCCATCCTTCATGAAGCTGCTGCCATCCATGTACCAAGTAGCCTCAGCATCTGGTAGAGGTTGGTCAGTGAGGTCCTCTCTGATGTTGTAGACTCGGCTCAGGATGTCAGCACAGTCATGGAGGGATCCCTCCAGGTCAGGATCTGGTAACAAGGTAGCAGGGTTTAAGGCTGCACTTGGGAAGAATTGTATCTGAGGCAGGTTTAAAAGTAGGCTTTGGTAATGAGTTATGTGAGTATTACTTATCCATCGATCAGGGGGCTGTTTGAGGACCCCTTTTATAGTGTGGGGAGTGACCACCTGAATCTCTTGTCCTATAGACAGTTTGTTCGTGTCTTTTACTAACTGAGCTGTTGCTGCTATTATTTTTAAACATGGTGGCCATCCGGCTGCTACTGGATCCAATTTTTTTGATAAGTAGGCAATCAGTCGGTTCCAAGCTCCCAAGATTTGAGTTAAAACTCCTTTGGCTATTCCCTTCCTCTCATCCACATAGAGGTGGAAGGGCTTGCCAATGTCAGGTAGCGTCAACGCAGGTGCAGTCAATAGCACTTGTTTTATTTCATTGAATGCTTGATCCTGGGCAGGGGTTCATTGGAAAGGACTTCCTTCTTTGGTCAATTCATATAGAGGTTTAGCTTTTTCAGCAAATCCAGGGACCCATAAGCGGCATAACCCGGCAGATCCCAGGAACTCACATACCGCTCTGCAAGTGGTAGGAGTTGGTGTACCTAATACAGTCTCTTTCCTAGCTTGAGATAGCCATCTCTGTCCACCTTTAAGAATATATCCCATCTCTCTCTCTCAAGTAAATAAATGAAATATATATATAATTGTTTTATTTCATTTTATTTATTTGAAAGAGAGAGATAGAAGAGGGAGAGTGAGAGAGACTAGGCATGTCAGGGCCTTCAGCCACTGTAAACAAACTTCAGATGCATGTGTCACCTTATGCATCTGGCCTACATGGGTCCTGGGGTACCTAGATCCTTTGGCTTCTCAGGCAAATGCCTTAACCACTAAGCCATCTTTCCAGCCCTAAAATATATTTTTTAAAAAGGCTCAGTGGTGGGGATGGAGGGTAGACCCTGGTTCAATTCCCCAGGACCCACATAAGCCAGATGTACATGGTAGTGCACACATCTGGAGTTCATTTGCAGTGGCTGAAGGCCCTGGCACGCCCATTCTCTCTCTCTCTCTCCCTCCCTCCCTCCCTCCCTCCGTCCTTCTCTCTCTCACAAATAAATAAATATTAAAAAAAAAAAAAGAAGATATCCCAGATATGTTACTTCTCTTAAACAAATTTGGGCCTTTTTGGCAGAAGCCCAATACCCCAAGCCTCCCAAAGTTGTTAACAAATCCTCTGTACTTGCCTAACAAGCCTGTGCTGTATCTGCGGCTATTAAGATATCATCAACATATTGTAACAAGGTCAAATGTGCAGTTGGCGGTACTCACCCACATCTTTATGGAGAGCTTCATCAAACAGGGTAGGTGAGTTTTTGAATCCCTGGGATAACTGCGTCCAAGTTAATTGCCCATTAACTCCTTGTTCTGGGTCACGTCATTCAAAGGCAAACAGTGGCTGGCTTTGTGCTGCCAGCAGTAGGCTAAAGGCATCTTTTAAGTCCAAAACAGTATCCATATTCTGGAGGGAGGCAAGGAGCTCAAGAGTGTGTAGGAGTTTGGTACTGTTGGGTGGATGTCCATCACCCATTTGCTTACCTCCCTTAGGTCCTGGACTGGCCTATAATCTTTGGAATGTGGTTTCTTTACTGGTAAGAGCAGAGTGTTCCATGCAGAATGGCAGGGGACAAGCACTCCGAGGTCTTGGAGTCGCCGAATATGGGGGGGGTTATTCCCATATGGGCTTCTCTTGACATGGGGTACTGTCTCACCCTGATGGGAGTTGCAATGGGCTTCAATTCCACCCAGATGGGTGGATGATGGGAGGCCAGTCCCATCCCTCCTGTTTCTGTCCAGGCCTTAGGGAACTTTTGTAATCATTCAGCAATGTCCATCATAGGACTTTGTTGCTGATGATGACGATGATATTCATCTTCTAGTTGCATAGTTAATATTCACGCCAGGTGCCCTTCTTTATCAGTAAGACGAGGCCCGTCTGGATCAAAAGAAATTTGAGCTCCTATTTTGGTTACTAAATCTCTCCCCAATAATGGGTAGGGGCATTCTGGTATGACCATGAAGGAGTGGGATACCCAGCCCGTGCTGAGGTCCACTGTTCTTTGGGTAGTCCAAGAATACTGGTTCATATCAGTGGCTCTTTGCACCCAGTACTTTTTGACAGTTTCCCTTGGGGCTTTGTTAGCACTGAGTGTTGTGCCCCAGTATCTACTAAAAAGTTAATAGGCGTCCCCTTCACTCTTAAAGTTACTGTGAGTTCAGGGCGGGGATCCAAACCCCGTCTCCCTCAGTCATCAAGTCCTTCTAGTTCCAGAACGTGCACACGCTCTGAATGACTGGTTTTTTGAGGAGGCTTTTTAGGGCATTCTTTTATCCAATGTCCCATCTCTTTGCAATAAGCACATTGGTTGTGTTGGAGTTTGCGACTATCTCGTGGAGGTCCCCCCCTTACCTTGCTCTCCTGCAAGTTTCTTGTATTGTTGGCATTGGGTATCAGGAGAATCCACGGAGGCTGCCAGGAGAAAGAATCTTTGCAAAATTGTATTTCTTTCATTTGCTGAAGCAATGGCTTGGGCTTGGCAATCCTTGGGACTATCTCTGTTATACACTCATTCTGCCAGTGCCACTAGCTCCTGTAAGCATTTATCTGCTAGTCTGTCCAATTTTTGAATTTTCCTCCTTATGTCTGGGGCTGCCTGGTTACCAAAACTGAGGATTACTGCCATCTTATTTTCTGGAAGCTCTGGGTCCATAAGAGTGTATGTACAATATGCCTCCATGAGTCTCTCCAGAAAAGCAGCAGGAGTCTCGCCTTTACCTTGCTGCACATCACTAACCTTAGCCAGATTAGTGGGTCACCTAGCAACGGCCCTGAGACCCCCCATTAGAGTCCGGCGGTACACTTGGAATCTCTCCTTACTTACTGCCGTGTTTAAACTCCAGTCTGGTCTGGTCAAAGGGAAGGAGGTTATGAATGACAGCCTGATTATTGGTGGGATTTCCATCAGCGACCAGAACCAATTTTTAGGCTTCAGTCTGGATTCGCTCTCTTTCCTCTGTAGTAAAGAGAATCTGTAGCAATTGTTGACAATCATCCCAAGTTGGTAGGTGGGTGAAAATAATGGAATCCAAAAGGTCAATAAGTCCCTGCAGTTTTTCAGAAAATTTAGGGGTTTGCATCTTCCAGTTATAAAGATCACTACTGTCAAATGGCCAGTAATGATGTGGCTGATTACCATCTTGGTCTGGGGGCCCCATAACCTGGAGGGGGAGTACTGTGGCCTCAGGGTCCGGTGCCTGACTCCAAGGGGCCCTACTACAAGTGTGGGGAGGGCTTTGTATGGATGGAGGTTGGGCTGCTGGTGGAGGATCTTGAGGATGTGGCCCTGTGGGTAAAGATGGGTTTATAGGTGGATGAGGGTAGGGAGGAGGGAAGATCAATTCTTCCTCCTGTGAATTCAGAAGTACAGGATAGAGAGGAGTGGAGGGGTAAGAGGAGGAGGAATCATCTGGTCTATCCTTTGTCTTAATTGCCATTATGAGCAGTGGTCTCCTGTGGAGGAAGAAAAGGTTTAACCCAAGAGGGAGGGTCTTCCACTAGGTCCCCCCAGACCAGGATATAGGGGATCTGGTCTGGGTGGCCAGGGGGTCCCTGAAAGATGCTTTCCTGGACTCACTGTATGATTGGTAAGTGGAAGGTGCCCTCTAGCAGCCAGCCCACATTAAAGGTGGGGCCATTCGTCCCTGCAAAGAGTAATAAGTTTAGTTTTCTTTATTTCTACACTGAGGTTATGAGCCCTAATTTAAAGTCCTGAAAGTGGCCCATCAGTAAAGAAAGAGGGGTTGTTTGTGTGTGTCCCATCCATCCAATCACACAAATAGTAATCCCAACAAAGAAAAGGGAAAAAAGACAGCAAAAGAGTTCAGTTGGCCAGCAACCACAAAACCAAAACTGAGACAATGGTTTCTCGCTGTTTCGCAGTAGCGACCCACATTGCCTCTGCAAATCTATTAGGGGAATAAAATCCCCCCCCCCCGGGGCGGGCCTGGGGCACCCAGGATCCGCTGTCCAGGCAGAGTGGCCACTAGGGGCATGTCTGCCTGACCACAATTTTCTGATGAAAGGAAGGATGAAAGACAGGTTTTCAGGAAGAACAAAACACAGAAACACACTAGCCAGTGATCTGAGCTACATGTGTTGGTGGTCCTCAGGGGTCTCTGAGGGGATTCGGGGTAAGCCCCCAAATGTTATGCCCAGTTCTTGGTGCCCCCAGTGAAAAAGACAGGTAATATAAAGGAGATAGAGAGAAGAGAAAGAGAGAGAGAAAAAAAAAAAAAACAGACGATTAAAGTTAGTCTTCATCATACTCTCTCCAGGGCCCTGTGATTCAGGTGTTCCCTCTAAGGACCTGATGAAGGTTCAACCATTTACTCTGTCTTTTAGGATATAAAATTTTATGGTACCATTGCCATTTGGGTCTTACTTCTCTTCCTTGGTGCTGGCCAGTAACTCCCAGTACCAGCATGTGGTTAACATCCACAATGAGCTGTTGATCAGAGACCTACAAGGTTTCCCAAAAGTAGACAGATTTCTATCAGAGTACTTGGTGACCCACCAAGGGTTAGTGGTGAGACCCTACTGCTGAAGACACCATATGCCGTTGGTACGGAACATGGAGTGACATGGCTGGAATTTGGAAGAGAGTCAGTCCCCAGAAAGTTAACTTGTCTTGTGCCAGAAAGTGCTACATGAGAGATCAGGGAGCTGGGGAGGGATGGGTGTCTGTTACTTTTTTTTTTTTTTTTTTTTTTTTGGTTTTTAGAGGTAGTGTCTCACAGTCCAGGCTGACCTGGAATTCACTATGTAGTCTCAGGGTGGTCTCAAACTCACGGTGATCCTCCTACCTCTGCTGGGATTAAAGGCATGCGCCACCACACCCGGCTACCATTTAACATACCAAATAAGGGTTGTAAATCACTGGTAGGGACAGGGAGCCATGGCCTGAGCCAATTGAGGTTTCCCAGAAAGCTCTGAAGTGAGGCCAATATGAGCTTCTGGGGGAAGGAAGAGTGTGGGTTTAAAAGGCCGAGAAGAGGTGAGGGAGAGTTCTGTACCCATGAAAGTTATGGGTGGAATGAGTTGACCTTATTTGGGGCAATTTTGAATGCTGCCTCAGTGAGGGCAGGTATTAGTTGATCCCTTGGCTAGTGATGTGGAGTAGTTTTTCCATACTAGGATGTCATCCAAGTAATGACAGATGTTGAGGCCTTAATCTTAAGTGTGGCCTCTTGGCATATAGTGGGACTATTGGCCATACCCTGTGGCAGAACCATCCACTCAGCGCTTGGCTGGCCCTGAGTTATTGACAGAGGGGATTGAGAATGCAAAGAGTTGTCGGTCCCGGGGGTGCGGGGGGATGGAAAAGTAAAAATCTTTTTTTTTTTTTTTTTTTTTTTTTTTTTCTGAGGTAGGGTCCCACTCTGGCCCAGGCTGACCTGGAATTCACTATGTAGTCTCAGGGTGGCCTTGAACTCACAGCAATCCCCTACCTCTGCCTCCCAAATACTGGTATTGAAGGTGTGCACCACCATGCCTGGCTAAAAGAAACAATCTTTGATGTCAATAGCAAGGAGTGGGGTGTTGGCTACAGTGGCCGATACAAGGAGCAGTCCCCTCTGAGGGGCACCCCAAATGAGCATGGCTTTATCAATGGCACTGAGATCGTGTAGTAACCTCCATCTTCCTGAGCCCTTTTGAATTACAAATACAGGTGTATTCCATGGGCTCTGTGAGGGGTGGATGTGATTAAGTTGGAATTGTTCTGTTACTGACTGATTTAAGATTTCAAGTTTCTCCCTTGGCAGAGACCATTGTTTGACCCAAACTGGCTCATCAAAGAGCCATTCTAGGTAGGGAGTTTTATACTTAACAGTGGCCTTTCGGATTGGGGATGGCACTGGTGAATGTACCTCTCATAGTCTTCCATCTCAATGCATTCTCCCTCTATATTACTGGCAATGACTACATCTAGGGTCTCAGGGGTGTCCCTCCCCAGCAGGTTAGTTGTTACAGCAGCCACTAGGGGTCTGATGAGACCTGTAGTTCCATCCGGGTCCTTCCATTTAAAAGCCTCCTTGGTAACATATGCCTGTGAGGGACTGCCTATTCCCATTAATTGGGGCCCGGGAATTAGTTCCCAGTGTTCGGGAACTTCAGATCGCTTTAGGATTGTCTTGCCTGTCCCAGTATCAATTAGACATTTGAAAATTTTTCCTTCAACCTCTAAGGCCAGCCTTGGGTGGGCCCCCTCTATGATGCTTGTTACCCATTGTATATTATGGGTTTTCCCACCTATTGGCAGGGCTGAGGGATGCCCCTTTTGGAGTTTAAAGGCTCTGTGGGTCTGCCATCTTTGTCAAAGGTGGAGCAACAGTCTTTTTTCCAGTGAAACCCCTTGCTGAATCTAGGGCAAACTGTTTTTGGAGGGGGAGTAGATGTGTTTGAGCATTTAGTGGTCTGGTGTTTAGGACATTCTCCTTTCCAGTGTCCTTCCTCCCCACAATTGAAGCATATTCCTTTAGTTTTCAAAGCTGCTGCAAAGGTCTGTGCTAAGGAGGCCACCTTATGTGAGGCAGTCCTGATATCCTGAGTAGCAACTATCCATCTATCATAATGTTCATCCTTGAGGCCTTGGCAAGCTTGCCTACATTCTGAGGTCATGCCTTCCCAAATGATATTTTTGAGGAGGAGGCTTTGGGGTCGGGAATTTTTCTCTCTAGGTTGGTTTTTATTCTTAAGATAAAATCAGAGAGGGTTTCCTCCGGCTTTTGATGAGGGAACAGTAAGGAAGAGGTATTCTCCTGGGGGATAGAGGGGGGTGTTATTCTGTCTCATGCCTGGAGGGCAGAGAGGCGAACTTGGTCATAGTACCCTGGGGGCTGTTGGGCCTTTTGAACGCCTGTGGAGAAATTACCTTGTTCAAAAAGCTCATCAATTCCCCAGGAAAGTTCTGTTCCTTTAGCCTTATCTGTTGAAGGCATTCATGTCTGTAGAGGTCTTCCGAATAGGGGGCTAGGCAGCAGAAGATCGACAGGTATCACGCCAGTCCTAGGAGGTGTTAAGGGAGCCCTGTAGGCTCTGGAGGATGAACTTAGTCTGTGGCGCATGGATCCCATCCTCCCTGACTGCCTGTCTGAGTTCTTTACGGTCATTGACCTGATATGGATACCATTGTAGGGGCTGAGCCCCAGTTGGTTGGACATTAAAAGGAAAAGCTGAGACCCCCTGATTATATGTATTTGTGTTGTTATCTCGGAGCTCCCATAGTTCTGTGGTTGTCAGTGAGGGGGCGGATGGAAAAGGGTCCTGGCCAGGGGAGTTTATCATGTTGGGATTTTTTTCTGCTTATGTAATGAGTCCAGAGGGGGGCAGCCCAGCTCGGGGGGGGCAGGTATGGTGGCAAAGGGGGATAAAGGGGAGTGGGTGTAGGGGAGTCTGTGGTCATTTTTTCCCCCTAATTTCTTCTACTGCTTTTTCAAGGGAACTGACGTCTGCCACTAGCCAGTCCTAGGGACTCTTATTGGAATCATTAATTTTTTTTGGGGGGGGGGGGCTAATACATTGCCTAATAGCTGCTATGATTGGGAGAAAAGAGAGAGGAGGGGGATGTCCCTACTCAATTTCCTGACTCCTGGCCAAATAAGCTGCGCAGGTCCATCTGTCAGGGTCATATGGATCCCCAGAAATCATCCAGGGGGCAATCTGGAGGGCTTCCTCCCAAAAGGAGATGGCTTCCTTCTGGGAAAACTTAATGCCTCTAGCCTTGAGAAGTGCTTGTAAACCTTGAATTTGTGACTCCTTTTGGTGTGAAATACTATTACACATGATAGAAAAAGAGTGGAAATGCCAAGACCAGAGGGCAACGTTCCCGAGGGCTGGACAGCATTAGCGGGGAGTCCCCAAAGGTCCGGATGCAAGCCTGTCCACAAGATTAAGAGACTGGCATCCCGCCTTACAGGCTTGCTTTTAAGTGGCTGTTGCGTTACTGTATTTTTATGTTGGAGAGAAATAGGGGGTTATTGTCAATGCCCAAGCAAGCTGTTAGGGTCCAGACAGAAGGCTAGGGGCCATCAGTCAATGACGAGTGGCTTCAGCCAAAAGACATCAGTTGCCCATTTGATGTATCTGGTCCCTCGCAATGGCGCGAACCAAAAGTAAAGGAGGAAAAAGAGAAATCTGCCAGCCCTCAGTCATGGAGGCAAGGCCACAGGGGGACGGCGTCCCTCAAGGGGAGCACTCACTTACCCCGTCGTATCTCAAGAGGATCCCTATTCAGGCGCCAGCTTTGGTTCCTGGGGTCACCGTGGCCATGGTTCCCTGTAGACATCGAGGCAACTGTGGAGCAGGGAATGGAGTGGCCATGAGTGTGACAGGAAGAATCACCCAGGGGACTGTGTCAGAGGAAAACTCATTTATTCATCAGGGGAATGGGTTTATAGGTGTTTGTGAAAGAGTGGTTAGAAGTACGGTTAGTACAAAGGTCTGGGTGATGCCTAATTAGCATGTACGGACTTTCCGGGTGGGTGAGGAAGGGTCATATGGTCTAAGTAGTAGAGGAAAATGTATAGGGTACAGGTAGTAGGGGGATTGGCTGTGCGAAGGCTGCTGGCTGGTACCTCATTAACATATAGGGACGTGTTTCAAGCAAATGGGGCTAGAAAACAAGCAGGGATCACTATCCTAATATCTGACAAGTAGATTTCAGACCAACATTACTTAGGAAAGATAAGGAAGGTCACTTTATATTGATTAAAGGAACATTCCAACAGGAGGATATTACAATTCTAAACATATATGCCCCTAACATGGGGGCTCCCAACTTCATCAAACAAATGCTATTAGAACTAAAATCACAGATAACACCAAACACAGTTGTAGTGGGTGTCTTCAACACCCCACTCTCATCAATTGACAGGTCATTCTGGCAAACAATTAACAGAGAGGCATCTGGATTAAATGAGGTCATAGAACAAATGGACCTAACAGATGTACACAGGACATTTCATCCAAATACTTTTCAGCAACACATGGAACATTCTCTAAAACAGACCACATACTGGCTGGGCGTGGTGGTGCGTGCCTCTAATCCCAGCACTTGGGAGGCAGAGGTAGGAGGATTGCCATGAGTTCACGGCCACCCTGAGACTATATAGAGAATTCCAGGTTAGCCTGAGCTAGAGTGAGACCCTACCTTAAAAACAGCAGCAACAGGAAAAAAAAAAAAAAAAAAAAGCACGCATATATTAGGACACAAAGCAAATCTTAACAAATACAGGAAAACTGAATTCCTTGCACTCTACTTGATCACAATGGGATCAAACTACAAATCAATAGCAAGAAAAGCTATATACAGCATACACAAAATCATGGAAAGTAAACAATACACTACTGAATGATGAATGGGTCAATGAAGAAATCAAGAAGAAAATTAAAAAATTCATAGAGTCAAATGATAATGAGAACACAACATACCAAAACCTTTGAGACACACTAAAGGCAGTCCTAAGAGGGAAATTTATAGCTTTAAGTGCCTATATTAAGAAAATAGAAAGGTCAGAAGTAAACAACTTTCACCTTAAAGCTTTGGTAAAAGAATAACAAGGCAAAACAAAAATCAGTAGATGGGAAGAAATAATAAAGACTAGGGAAAAAATTAATAAAACAGAAACAAAAAAATGACCTACCTAAATTAAATCAAGATGAGATTAACCACTTAAATAGACCCATTAACAACAATGGAGAACCAAGTAGTTATCAAAAATCTCCCAACTATGCCAGGCGTGGTGGTGCACGCCTTTAATCCCAGCCCTCGGGAGGCAGAGGTAGGAGGATCACCATGAGTTCAAGGCCACCCTGAGACTACATAGTGAATTCCAGGTCAGCCTGGACTAGAGTGAGACTCTACCTCAAAAAAAAAAAAAAAAAAAAAAAAAAACTCCCAACTAAAAACAGTCCAGGCCCTGATGGATTCACTGGTGAATTTTACCAGGTCTTCATGGAAGAGCTAATACCAATGCTTCTCAAACTTTTCTATAACATAAAAAAGGGAGGAATCCCACCAAACTCCTTCTACAAAGCCAGCATCACCCCGATACCAAAATCATACAAAGATAGAACGACAACAACAACAAAAAAAAATTACAGATCAATTTCCCTCGTGAACATGATACAAAAATTCTCAACAAAACATTGGCAAACAGAATACAAGAATATATGAGAAAGATCATTTACCCCAACCAAGTAGACCTAAGTGAGGTCAGGGAAACAGAAAAGAAAAGGTGGAGACAGGGCTAATTAAAATCTAAGAGGATATAAATAAGTCATATGGAAACACTCAGGAGCCATAGATTGTTACTAGAATATTTTCAGTGCTAGGGATGGGATACCTTCCAGTGAGTTGTTGACCAGAGAGGTCCCCGATGCCCCCAAAACATTACAGGCCATTGCCAAGGCCCTTGGTTTCCCACCAGGAATAGATGGTAAGACCCTATTGCTGAAGACTCCACATACTGGGGCTGCAAGGTCACTGAGAAATCCTGTTGGAACTGAGCTGAAAATCTCCTCCATGTAGACCAGCTGACAGAAAGCTGGAAAAAGCCACACTGCATGCAGTTCAATGGGAGAGAAATCACCAGTGCTGATATTCAACAGTGGACCCCGCAAGCCTTATATTTGGCCAGCCAGGCCAAATGAGCCAATGGGTGCAATAGTGGCACATCTGTTATGGGAAACCAACCACCATCTAATTTAACTGAAGGCCCACTCCATGGGAGGGAATATATCCCTGATATTGAAAACCAACAACAAGGGTAGTCATAAGCCCTAGGGGTGCAAAGTCTGCTGCTGCTGTCTGACTAAATGTATATACTATGCTCACCAAACTGCCCAGTAAGCACTTCTCTTAATGTTCATACCCATATATTAATGCTACTCTCACTTTTGGTAGAGAATCTTCTCTTTTCAGATGGCAGTGACCTTGGGATGACTCAGAAGGCATCATGGTGCTGGAAAGAAGTGACAGGAGTGCTCAGCACTGAAATATCTCTATCACACTTTCCAAGGTTCAGGGTCCATTGCAGAAGAGGTGGTAGAAAGAATGTAAGAGCCAACGGAAAGGTAGGACTATTTACAATGTGCTCCTCCAGACATAAGATGGCCTGGATATCCATGACCTCAGCGTGCCTGAGACTACCTACACAAGACCATCATAATAGGAGGATAAGATCATGACATCAAAATAAAAGAGACTGATTGAGAGGGGGAGGGGATATGATGGAGAATGGAGGGAATTACCATGGGAGATTGTTTACAATTATGGAAGTTGTCTATAGTAAAAATAAAAATTAAAAAGAAAAGGCAGCCAGGCATGATGCTGCACACCTTTAATTCCAGCACTTGGGAGGCAGAGGTAGGAGGATAATCATGAGTCTGATGCCACCCTGAGACTACACTGCGAATTCCAGGTCAGCCTGGACTTGTGCAAGACCCAACCTTGAAAAAACCAAAAGAAGGGGGGGAGGCAGGTGTGGTGATACACATCTTAATCCCAGCATTTGTGAGGCACAGGTAGAAAAACTGCTGAGAGTCTGAGGCAAGTTTGAAATTAAAGTAAACTCCACGTCTGCCTGGGCTAAAATGAGACCCTACCTCACAAAGGAAAAAAAAAAAAAAAGAATAAAGGCTTGGTGGTAGAGCATGCTGAGGCCCTAGGTTCAATCCCCAATTAACTACATTCTCACAAATTAGGATCAAGAGACATCATTTGCTATACTGATCTGTTATAAATACCAGGATTAGAATGTAACCCTCAGGCCTTTAGAAGCTGGTCTAGGGGGCTGGGGAGATGGCTCAGCAGTTAAGACGTATGCTGAAAAGCCTGAGGACCTAAGTTCAACTCCCCAGTACCCTCGTAAAGCCAGATGCACAGGGTGGTGCATGTGTATGGAGTTCATTTCAGTGTCTAGAGGCCCTGGCATACCCATTCTCTCTCTCTGCCCCTCTCTCTCTCAAATGAATAAAATCTTTGCTTGAAAATAAAAATATAAACACAAAAACATATTTAAAGCTGGGTGTGG
Source organism: Dipus sagitta (assembly GCA_036346955.1). Lineage (NCBI taxonomy): Eukaryota > Metazoa > Chordata > Mammalia > Rodentia > Dipodidae > Dipus > Dipus sagitta. The sequence continues at coordinate 312,694,425 of CM070770.1, forward strand.
TGGTACACACCTTTAATCCCAGCACTTGGGAGTCAGAAGTAGAAGGATTGCCAATATTTGAGGCCACCCTGAGACTACATAGTGATTTCCAGGTCAGCCTGGGCTAGAGCAAGACTCTTACCTTAAAAAAAAAAAAAAGGGCCTGAATAAACCCAGGTGACCTTCTAGGCTGGCATCCCACAAAGGTTTTTACTGCCCTGTCATCAGAAAGCCCAGCCTACTGGACACCCTCAGCTTGCTGACATGTTTCTGTGATGGACCAAAGCTGGAACTCCACACAGAGCCCAATCTCTATCAGACAATGGGTGTCTCAGCTCCAGGATGGGTGACCGGGTGACACTACCTTAAAAAAAACAACCCCCCAAAAACTGGTTAACCAAGATGGCTAATTTCAGTTGGCAACTCACAGGGATTCAGAACCAAGAAATCATCTCTGGACATGTCCAAGTGAAATTTTCTTTTCCTGTTCTTCAAAGCCTCCTTTATTGTCCCCTGGATTAACAAAATGGCACCCTACCTGGTATTGTGGAATATAAGAAACTCGGGGAAGAGGTCATTGAACTTGCAACACGGTCTTGTGTTTTGGAAATGGCCATGAGCCATGTGAAGGTTTGCTGGATGCCTGCATGGAGACCCCATGGGGCCCTGAGGATGAACCATGGGTTGCAGTGGAGATGCCGAGACCATGAGATGGCTGCCAAGGAGTGCTACTGGCCATGTTCTGCAGGACTATGAGTGGCCTAGCTGGAGGGGCAGAACTGGAACTCCAGAGACTTGTTGCTGCTTAGAATTATTGGTCATGGAGACTTGTCACTGACTAGAGTTGTTGGACTTGAAGCAAGAGTTTGTTGTTTGCCCTGTTTAAACCTTACATTGGTTGAATATTTCTTCACTGTGTCCAATGCCATCTTTTGCAGTGTTTATTCTGTGCCATTGATATTATGGCTCAGTTAAAAGACCTTAGACTATGGGGATGTTTGAACATCATTAGGATAAAAAACTATGGGGCCTTTTAAAGTTGGGCTGAATGCACTGCACTTCACATCATGTATGATTATCAATTTATGGGGACCAGGGGCAGAATGTGGTGGTTTGATTCAGGTGTACCCCATAAACATAGGTGTTCTTTTTTAAAAAAAATACTGTTTTAAAATATTTTATTTTATTTGAGAGAGAATGGGTGTGCCACGGCCTTCAGCCACATGGGCCCCCTTGCACATCTGGCTTACGTGGGTCCTGGCGAATCAAACCGGGGTCCTCAGGCTTCACAGGCAAAGGCCTTAACCACTAAGCCATTTCCCCAGCCCAACATAGGTGCTCTGACTGCTAGGTTCCCAGCTGATGGAGATTTGGGAATTAATGCCTCCTGGAGGCACTGTATTGTTGGGGGTGGGCTTTATGGGTATTATAGCCAATTTCCCCTTGCCAGTGTTTGGCACACTCTCCTGTTCCTGTTAAGCTGGCCAGGGGGGTGATGTCCACCCTCTGCTCATGCCACTGTTTTCCCCTGCCATCATGGAGCTTCCCCTCAACTCTATAAGCCAAAACAAGCTCTTTTTCCCCCACAAGCTGCTCTTGGTCAGGTGTTTTCGGGCAGCAATGCGAACCTGACTGCAACAGTGTAGCTGTCCCAGGGTGGCCTCCAACTCACAGTGCATGGGCCACCACTCCCAGCCCAGGAGAGATTTCCTATAGATTAGATCAGGATGATACTTCTGAGCTGGGCTCCTGAGCTGCATAAAATCTAGAAAGCTGGCTGGGCTCAAGCATTCACCCCTTCCCTGACTGTGGACGGAATGTGACCACTGGTTCACGCTCCTGACTCCAGGCCTCTCCCGCCCCTGGGACTGTAAACTGAAACAAACTCCTTCCTCCTCAAATTTCTTTTGTGGCTATTTCGTTAGCCAGTGAGAAACTAACTATACAAATGGACAGTTCTAAAAAGCTTGAAGGCTCCACGTTTCCCTCTGAAAATTTCCCCACTACAAAAAGGCTGCGGTTGTTTTTGAAGAGCAAATAAAAGCGCACTCACAGATTTAACGCACTCAAGTTGGTCTCCCAGGCAGCACTTCCAGCAGGTTTTATTTTACTACTTTAAAAACAAACAAGAATGAAAAACTGAACTCAACCACTGGAAATGTGCCACCTTCCACTTACCGCCCCTGTGTTATCAAGCACACTTAACACCTTAGGTCTTAGGAACACTGTTTCCCATCAAGAGGCCGCGGAGACAAGATGTCACCCCATCCACGGAAAGCAGACCCGCCGCGGGATGCAGTCCCAGCTGCGCCCACCGCTCGCGGTGCGGGCTTTGAATGGGAGGGCAAGAGGCGGACCCCTCCCCGGCGTCCCAGGGTCCTGGCCGAACCGCACACGACCACCTGCATGGACCACCTCGGCCTCTGGGTACAGGTCCGCGCGTGGACTTGCTCAGGACCTGGATGCTCTGCATTGCCCCTCCCTCCCCGGCCCTCGCCTGCAGGGGACTCGAACCCTCGCCCCGTCCCCGGCCCCGGCCCTCGCCCACCCCGGCGCAGTGGGCCCGGCCCCGCTGCTCACCTCGCGCGACCCCGGGGCCCCGCGGAGCTAAACTTAGAAGGCGGCGTGGTGCGCGCTCACGTGCGCGCTCACCGGCGCGGACGGCGTGAGTCACCGGCCCCGCCTTCCGCTCGCCGCGAACGCGCTGACGTCAGGCGTCTTCCCCGAAGGATGACGTAAACTCGCCGGCAGGAGGCCGACCGTAGAATGTTCGAGTTCCGAGTCCTTGTAGGGGCGGAACCTTGGGTGGTGGCGGGCCGACGGCGCTCCCCTGTCCCTCCGGCTAGGCGACTCTCCTGGACCTAGGGCCCCGTGCAGCCTCCTCCCGGAAGCCCGCCGTGCTTAACCAGGACCTCGCAACCCAGAAAGTCTGCGCCTTTCCATGACTCCCAGCCTGCGTTTGCAGCATCTCGGGATGAGCCTTGTTTAAACGTAATCCGTCCACCGGAACCGGCTAGGCACGTTAGCCATTGTTAATCTGCCAGTAGTGAGCGCATTAATTGAGATTGCCTGTGGAAGCTTCCAGACGACAAGGGCCTTGGGAGTACATGATAGTTTAGCACTGTCCTGGCTCACGAGGACCTGCGATGCTGATTTACTGTGTACGGAGTATTTTCCTTAGTTAATCCTGCGCCTCCTGATACTGGAGCTGATGTCTCCGTTCTGTTGAGGACGAATATCTGATACAAGATGAAATATGTCCCCTAGGTCACTCAGCCAGCCGAGGCAAGCTGGAAGTCATTCCAGGATGGTGACTTCAAAACACGCATTTTTGTAAATAAAATGTGGCTTGCTCTAGTCCCGGCTGTGCTGAGTCCTCACCTGGCATGTTTGAGGCCAGTGCTGCGGGTGGGCAGAGCCCTTGGTATCCCCCCCCCCACCCCAGCAGAAGGCTTCCTGTGGCCCAGCGCGATCTCTCCTAAACAAATGAGAGGAGACAACAGCTTCCTCAAGTTTTGAGCAAAATAACAACTGTGTCCTGGAAACGGAGCCAAATAGACAAGTGGCTGTCAGTTATCACAATCATTACTGATCTTTGGTTGAATATCCCAGCCCTAAACTGGACAAGGCGAGGCACACTTGCAATCCCAGCCCTGAGGAGGTGGAGGCAGGAGGATCAGAAGTCAACACGAGACCCTCTCTCAAAAAATCAATCCATTAGCCCAGCGTGCTGGTGCACACCTTTAGTCCCAGCTCTCGGGAGGCAGAGAGACAGGAGGATCACCGTGAGTTTGAGGCCAGCCTGGGATTACAGAGTGAGTTCCAGATCAGCCTGGACTAGACTAAGACCCTATCTCCAAAAACAGTGGCACATATAATTAATTTTGTTCTGCTATAGAGAGTTAAATTATGCTGGGCATGGTGACACACACCTTTAATCCGAGCACTCAAGAGACTGAGGTAAAAGATTACCATGAGTTTGAGGCCAGTCTGGGGTTACTGAGTGAGTTTCAGGTCAGCCTGAGCTATAGTGAGAACCTACCTTGAAAACAAAAACAAAAAGAATGAAATTACTTCATTTTCAGGGAATTGGAGATCATTATGTTAAATGAAATAAACCTGACTCAGAAAGACAAATGTGGCATGTTTTCTTTCATCTGTAGACTCTGAAAGAGTGTGTCTGTGTGTGACACGAAATTAGAAAAGAGGCTTATGAGAGGGAACGAAGGGTAGTAAAGGAAGGGGGCGAGCAAACAAGAGAGGTCAGGGAATGTATGAAAACAGAAAAGGGGACTATTTGGGGGAGATGAGCAGGAGAGGAAGGAGTAGGAGAATAGATGGGGGGGCGAGTAAGTACAGCTACACACACACACACACACACACACACACTTCACAATGAAACTCTTGATTGTGGTGCTAGCCAAAAAAAGAAAAAGAAAAGTGAAGAGAAATCCAAAAACAAGAGAAGATTCAGGCTGGACACCCTGCACACTGTAGCAAGTCAGGGGTGTGAGAGAGGAAGCAGCGCGTGAAGTGAGCTCGGGCTTGAGGTCTGGGAGGAGTGGAGGGTGCTTTCTGAGGACTGCTGGCTCTCCCCTCTTTCCTTTTCCTCCTCTCTTCTGTCAGTTTCCAGATGGGCTAAGATTCCTCCTGACCCAGGGTATCATTTCCCCCATGGAGCGACACTATGACAGCCACTGCCATTTTTAAATCTTCAGTAACAAAGATAAAGATCGTGTCATTACAGGTTTTGATTTTTTAATCTCCCAGACTTCACTCCCATCCCAGAAGCCCCACTAAATGTCATTAAGATCCATAAATGCAACTGGCCACTAATGTGGAAGGATTGTGGTCGCCAGCAAGCTAAAGAGCAGGAATGCTGGATCTGTTCCCAAGTGTGCCTGTGACTCACGGTGTGACACAAAGCAAAGCACTGGGAGGGACACAGAGCAGGGCAGTGGGACACTGCCCGTCAGAGGTGGACGTTGGGGCTGGAGCTGAGAGCCTGGTGCCCTGCATGGTGGAGCTCGAGATGCCCGGATTGTGTGGTAACTAACTCCTCAGCCAGGAGCCCAGTCTCCACCTCCGGGAGAACCACTGCGCGCTCTGGCTGGATTGTGACCCTTGTCCTTCAAGGCCTCATTCTCAAAGGTTAGGAATGCACCGAGCATGTTCCTAACTCCACTTTTAATTACCTGCTATAGATCTTTCTTCCAGGAATTCATGTGAAATTTTCTTTATAAGTCAGCCTGTACAGTTCATTCAGGGGATAAGTAGCTTTAACTTTTATGTAAAAGCTTAGGTCCTAAAACACAGAATAAAAGCTTAGTATAATGATAATAACAGTAATTTGATTACAAATAACATAATACAATAATAATTGGAATTTGAGGATGCTTATTCACTCAGTTACGATCCTTATTCTCTACACAACTCCCTCCCCAACAAAAAGTATTTCTTTTGTTTTGTTTTGATAGGGTCTCACTGTAGCCCAGGCAGGCCTGGAATTCACTATGGAGTCTCAGGCTGGCCTTGAACTCACAACAGTCCTCCTAGCTCAGCTTCCTAAGTGCTGGGATTAAAGGTGTGCATCACCACACCTAGCTAAAAAGTACTTAGTAAAGGAGGAAGGTGCCCTTGGGGGAGGAACCCTGTGGACACATTCTGTGCTCCCTGTGGCCTCCCGTCTAAGATTAGAGACAGTGTGCATTTGCCATAGCTGAGCTGCCACGTAAACAGCCTAGGGGTAGCTCACAGTTCCAGTCTGAGAAGGTAGTGGCCAGTCCAGTATCTGAGGGTGATATTTAGCTGCCTTCACACTGCCTCCTCACATGGCCTTCTTCAGTGTGTGCTGTGGAGACAACAAGCTCTTCTGTCTCTTCCTCCTTTATTTATTTATTTTGAAGTAGGGTCTCCCTAAAGCCATCCCATAGTTCTAGACTGACCACGAACCCACCATGATTCTCCTACCTCTGCCTCCCGAGTGCTGGGATTGGAGGTGTGTGTCACTGTGCCCAGCCTTAAAAAATATTTTTATTTAATTATTTGTGTGTATGTATGAGAGAGAGAGACCTATAATATGGGCACACCAGGGCCTTGTTACTGCTGCAAATGAACTACAGATGAATGAGCCATTTTGTGTAATAGACTTTATGTAGGTACTGGGGAATTGAACCGCGCCATTGGACTTTGCAAGCAAGTGCCTTTAACCACTGAGCCATCTCCCCAGCCCTCTTCCTCTTTTTTTTTTTTTTTTTTTTTTTTTTGGTGTTTTGAGGTAAGGTCTCACTCTAGCTCAGGTTGACCAGGAATTCGCTATGGGGTCTCAGGGTGGCCTTGAACTCACAGCAATCCTCCTACCTCTGCCTCATGAGTGCTGGAATTAAAGGTGTGTGCCACCACGCCCGGCTTCTTCCTCTTTTTATAAGGGGACTAACTCCATCATGAGGGCCTCACCCTTATGACATAGACTAAGCATAATTTCCCAAAGACCTACTTTAAGATGTCACATGCATTTAACCCCAGCACTCATTGGAGAAGTGAGGCAGGAGGATTGTGGACACAGGAGAAAGACCCCATGTTCAAAAAAAAAGGTGTGGTGGCGCATGCCTTTAATCCCAACACTCGGGAGGTTGAGGTAGGAGGACCACCGTGAGTTCGAGGCCAGCCTGAGACCACATAGTGAATTCTAGATCAGCCTTGGCTAGAGCTTGAGCCCCCTCCCCCCCAAAAAAAAGCAGCTGGGCATGCATGGTAGCACAGGCCTTTAACCCCAACACTCAGGAGGCTGTGGTAGTAGGATCACCATGAGTTCAAGGCTAGCCTGCTACTACAGAGTGAGTTCCAGGTCAGCCAGGAGGAATATAGTGAGACCCTACCTCAGGATGGAAAAAAATCAGGGCTGGAGAGATAGCTTAGTACTTAAAGCACTTGCCTGAAGAGCCAAAGGACCCAGGTTCAATTCCCCAGGACCCATGTAAGCCAGATGTACAAGGTGGCACACGCATCTGGAGTTCCTTTGCAGCAGCTGGAGGCCCTAGCGCACCCATCCTCCCTCTCTCCCTCTCTCTCTCCTTCTATCTCTTTCTTTCTCTCTCCCAAATAATTAAATAAAATTTAAAAAATTTTAAAGCAAACAAAAATCCAGGCAGACAAAAAAAACCATCACTAATTCCATCACATGGGAAAAGAGGCCAGGGCTTCAACATACAAGTTTCTCTTGGGGATGTGGGGACAGACTCTCACTATATAGTTCAGGCTGTATATATGTATGTGTGTATATGTATATGTAGGCTATATGTAGTCCAGATTAGCCTCAAACTTGCAACAATCCTGCCTCAGCCTCCCAAGGGCTGAGATAATCAGCATGTTCCACCAGACCCAGCACCATGCAGTTTTCATTCAGCCTCTGGGGTGCTCAATGAACATGGGGTGCATGGACAGACAAGAGCCCCATGTGGTCACTGGATAGATCCTGGCTGCCTTGGTGGCTGCAGAACCAATAGGAACCTGTCTGCCTGCATGCTACAACTCCACAGTAGGTGCGTGTGTGAGCTGGCCTCACTTCAGTCTGACTCCTTCCTGGTGGTCTGGCTGTTGACCAAGCTGCCAAAATGAGGCCGAGGAGGGTACTGGAAAGGGCACCCCCCCACCAGGTGCTGTGGGGCTGGCAGGAATGAGGAGGCAGGCATGGGGTCCAGAGAAAGAATGTGAGCTCTGTGGCCATTTCTATGTTCAGTAATAACCACGCTGGAATGAAGACTTTTTTAAAGCTCAGTTCTCAGGGTCTGTAATCATAATGAAGGCTTTTTATTTTGGGGAGTTTTGCTACTCAGTTCGTCAGTCAGAGCTGGTCTCACTCTAGCTCAGGCTGACCTGGAACTCACTAGCCCAGCCTGGCCTCAAACTGATGGCTATTCTCTTATTTCAGCCTCCAGAGTGCTAGGATTACATACATGAGTCATCCCACCCGGCTATTTTTTTTTTAATATGGTTGTTTTCAAGATGGAGTCTCACTCTATAGCCAAGGCTATCCTGAACTCATTGTGTAGATCATGCTGGCCTTGAACTCATGGCAATCCACCTGCCTCAGCCCCCCAAGTGCTGGGATTACAGGCATATACCACGTAACCCAGCTCAAGTTTGTTTGTATGTTTGTTTGTTTGTTTTTGCTTTTTCGAGGTAGGGTCTCACTTTAGCTCAGTCTGACCTGGAATTCACTATGTCGTCTCAGGGTGGCCTCGAACTCACAGTGATCCTCCTACCTATGCCTCCCGAGTGTTGGGATTAAAGGCCTGTGCCACCACATCCAGCTATCCAGCTCTATTTTTAAGACTTATTTTATTTTATTTGATTTGTGGGGGGAGAGAATGGGCACACCAGGGCCTTTAGCCACTGTAAATGAACTCCATATGCATGTCCCACCTTGTGCATCTGGCTTACATGGGTCCTGGGGAATCGAACTTGGGTCCTTTGACTTTGCAGGCAAATGCCTTAACAGCTAAGGTATCTCTAGACCTGTTTTGTTTTATTTTATTTTATTTTGAGGTAGGGTCTCACTCTAGCCCAGGCTGACCTGGAATTCACCATGTAGTCTCATGCTGGCCTAGAACTCACAACAATCCTCCTACCTTTGCCTCCCAATCAAGATAAAGATTTTAAAAAATTATTTATTTAAGAGAGAATATGAATGGGTGATCCAGGGCCTCTTGCCACTGTAAATGAACTCCAGATATAAGTGCCACCTTGTGCATCTGGCTTTACATGGGTATTGGGAAATCGAACCCAGGTTGTCAGGCTTTGTGAGCAAGTGCCTTTAACCACTGAGCCATCTCCCCAGGGCAGGATGAAGTTTTAAAAGCCTCATGATTCATCAGGTAAATGGATAACCAACGGTACATACAGAAAAAGAAATGAGCTTTCCAGCATTGGAAAAACATAGAGGAAACTCAGTGTTCACTACTGTGGACGAAGGCAATCTTTGAAGGGTGCTTACTGCATAATTCCAACTGTGATGTTCTGGGAAAAGGCAAAACAGAGTAAAAAGATCAAGTGAATAGCAGAGCACAGAGGATTTTGCAGATGGCAAAACTATGACACTGTCATGGGGAATACCTGATATTAAAATTTATCTAAAGTAGACATGGTGGCACATGCTTGTAATCCCAGCACTTGGGAGGCTGAGGCAGGAGGAAGGCTGCTTTGAGATTCAGATTAGCCTCAGCTGCAAAATGAGTTCAAGTCCAGTTTGGGCTACAATAGCCAAGACTCTGCCTCAAAAAAGCAAACAGGGCTGGAGAGATGGCTTGGCAGTAGTTAAGGTGCTTGCCTGCAAAGCCTAAGAATCCATGTTTGATTCCCCAGTACCCACATAAACCAGATGCACAAGGTGACACATGTGTCTGGAGTTCGTTTGCAGTGGCTGGAGGGCCTGGCACACCCATTCTCTCTCTCTATCTGCCCCTTTCTTTCTCTCCCTCTCTCAAATAGATAAATAAAATATATATATATATATATATATTTAAAAGTAAACAAACATTCACCTCACCTGGGCTGGAGAGATGGCTTAACGGTTAAGGCATTTGCCTGCAAAGCCAAAGGACCCGGGTTCAATTCCCCAGGACCTACATAAGCCAGATGCACAGGGTGACGCATGTATCTAAAGTTTGTAGTGGCTGGAGGCCTTGGTGTGCCCATTCTTTCCCCATCTCTCTCAAATAAGTAAATAAAAATAAAAATATTTAAACATTCACCTAGCCCTATAAAATATACAATGCAAACAGCAGGAGGTCCTGATGTAGATAAGGACTTTGGGTGATAATGATGGTTCCAAGTGGTTTGTCAGCTGTGAAAAGCAGACCACTCTGGAGGGGACACTGGTAACAGGAGAGCTATGTGATGTGGAGAAGGACGCTATTTAGGAAGTTTCTATGCCCTCTGCTTTATTTTGCTGTAGATCTAAAACTGCTCTACAAACTAAAATCTATTAAAAGTCGAGTGAAGGGCTGGCTAGAGAGATGGCTTAGCAGTTAAGCGCTTGCCTGTGAAGCCTAAGGACCCAGGTTCAAGGCTTGATTCCCCAGGGCCCATGTTAGCCAGATGCACAAGTGGGTGCACACGTCTGGAGTTCATTTACAGTGGCTGAAGACTCTGGCGCGGCCTTTCTCTCTCTCTCTCTCTCTCTCTCTCTCTCTCTCTGTCTCTCTGTCCTCAAATAAATAAACGAAAATAAATTTAAAAGAAACAAAGTTGACTGGAGCTGGAATCCCAGCACTCAAGAGGCAGAGGTAGGAGGATTGCTGTGAGTTCGAGGCCACCCTGAGAATACAGAGTGAATTCCAGTTCAGCCTGGAGAGTGAAACCCTACCTTGAAAAACAAAAAACATAAAACAACAAAAAAAAAAAAAAATTGAATGGGCGGCGACACCTTTCTGTAGAGTTCATGCACAGTTGAGTCAGGAAGACCTGTGCAGGAGCAACTCTGGGAAAGTCACCTAACCTCTCTGATCTTACTTTCTCTAACTTCACTGGGATTGTAAAGCTCCCCCAGGGTGTTTACTGTATGTCAAGAGTCTATCATAGCACCTGGGACAGATCTACAAGTCCCTCTAATGGCTGGGGCTATCCTGTGTTCTGTTCTGGTGACTTCAAACTCAGCTCAAGGGAGGAAGGCTAGCTCAGTGAGAGTGCCTCTCCTCCTGGGAAGGGAATTCCACGTGGAGCTGGATGTGTGTCCCCAGGGGCAGAGGCCAGACAGGCACTGAGCCCTGGAGTCAGCATCTAGCCCCTCACTCAGTCTCCTTCCTTGGAAAGGTCAGGATGACAGAAGACCATCACATTTAGATGATGGCTCGCAAGGAAGCCTGGTGGGTTAGTCACCTCTGGCATGACATCATATTGCCACTCAGTAGAGTAGCAGCTGTTGGTTGCTTTGAGGGACAGGGGAGGGGTCAGCTCCAGGTGACCAATCATCCTTCAAGATAAATTGGGTGCAACTGGCCCAGAAGACATCACCAGAGGAGAGATTCTCCTTTAAGTAGGGTGTCCCACACTTTCCTAAGGATTCTCAATACTTCACACCAAAACGTGAGTCTAGACTTTTGTTTGTTTGGGGAGCCAATGATGGAAAATGCCACGGGGGAAAAGTGTGTGGTCAGGGGTGTGCCCCCATGGCCAGGCTGGTGGGCAGCACCCCAAAGGTGCACGGTTTGGTGGAGTGGCTATGTGGGGCTCTCATTCACCCACAGCGGTGGTCTGCAGGGCGGGGACTGAAAGGCCGGAGGTCAGGTCCTGCAGGGACTCCAGGCTGGATTAGGTTCTGTTCCCACCCCACACAGCTTCCACCACGAGGGTGGTGCCGACCCAGCTCCTCACCCTGCCATGTTGTCCAGCCTGGTCCTGATGAAGCTGGGTTTGAGGGTGCCCAGGTCAGGGCTGTGGTCTACCCAGGGGTTGGTTACTTATCTAGCCCTAGGCAGCCACTAGGTTCAATTAACTCCTTCCTTCCAGTGTGTTCGTAACATTCCTCCTGCTTCTGGGAACCTGGGCTTTGGAACGGAGTGCTTCTTGGTGGTCCTGCAGTGGTCAGCTTGAGGGATGTGAGCTGGGTGCGGAGCCAGCCGCTCTTCCAGTGCCTCAACTGGACCAAGTCCAGAGTGAGCAGTTGCAGGTTTTAGAACTGGAGAACTGGCATGGGGTCAGAGGACCTTGTCCGGAAGCCGGCTTGGCTGCAGACTAGGTGTGTGACCTTTGGGAAGTCATTGTCATTTTCTCCCTTTAGATTTTGGTTATTAATTTCATCTTTAAAAGTATGTGCCTTGGCATCCATCCAACTCTGCCTGGTCCTTTCCAGTCCATTCTGAGCAAATCCAACACTGCTGTGCTTGCCAGAGTGGAAAGGGCATGGGGCCATGGGGGGTCCTGCTACGTGCTGTGCAGCGTTAGTCAAGGATATGCCTTCTCTGAATCGCTCCCCTTTTTAAAAAAGATTTTAAATTTATTTTTTAAATATATTTTATTTAAATACAGAGAGAGAGAAAGAGAGGCAGATAGAGAGAAGGGATGGGCATGCCAGGTCCTCTAGCCACCACAAACTCCAGACACATGCACCACCTTGTGCATCTGGTTTATGTGGGTACTGGGGAATTGAACCTGGGTTTTTCGGTTTCACAGGCAAGTGTCTTAACCACTAAGCCATCTCTCCAGCCCCTTATTTATTTATTTTAGTGTTTTTTTTTTTGTTTGTTTGTTTTTTTGAGGTAAGGTCTCACTCTAGCTGAAGCTGACCTGAAATTCACTATGTAGTCTCAGGGTGGCCTCGAACTCACGGTAATCCTCCTACCTCTGTCTCCTGAGTGCTGGGATTAAAGGCATGTACCACCACGCCCGGCCCTATTTATTTATTTATTTATTTATTTATTTATTTATGAGAGAGAGAGAAAGAAAGCCAGAGAATGGGCACACCAGAGCCTCTAGCCGCTGCAGAAGAACTCCAGACGCCTGTACCACATTATATATCTGGCTTTACACGGATACTGGGCAATCTAACCTGGATCCTTAGGCTTTGCAGGCAAGTGCCTTAACTGCTGAACCATCTCTCCAGCCCTAAGTCTCCTCCTTTAAAAAAATTATTTACCTTTAATCCCAGCACTTGGGAGGCAGAGGTAGGAGGATCACGGTGAGTTTGAAACCACCCTGAGAATAGAGTGAATTCCAGGTCAGCCTGGACTAGAGTGGAAACCCTACCTTGAAAAACAAAACACAACACAACAAACAAACAAAAAAAAAATTATTTATTTGCAAGGAGAGAGTGAGGGAGAATATGGCTGCGCCAGGGCCTCTTGCCACTGCAAATGAACTCCAGATGCATGCACCACTTTGTGCATCTGGCTTTACATGGGTATTGGGGAATTGTACCTGGGTTCTTAAGCGTTTCAGACAAGCACCTTAACCACAATCTCTCCAACCCAAATCTCCCTTTTTATAAAATATTTTTTGAGGCATAGATGAGATCGTGTATTTGAGAATCTTTTCTGAGGTGATGTGTAGGTATTTAAGTGACACCCTGGTCTGTCGGGAGTGCTGGGAAGGCTGCCTGAGGGAGGACAGGAGCCACTGGCAGCTTGAACTCTGAGCAGGGCTGGGGGAGTTAGTCATAGACAGCCAGCTCTTGGTCCTGACATTCCTCGCTCCTTCCCCAGCAGCTGAGGAGGAAATGGGACAGCTCAAACCAGCCCCAGAAAGTGGCTGCAAGTCCCAGGGGTGCTGGTGGGCATAGGGCCAAAACAAAGAAAGTTGAGGAGGAGCCTGGCCAGGGTTTCCCCACTAATAAGGGGTCTCTGGGTCCTAAGGACACCTTTGGAGAACCATGCTGAGCCATGCACTTCCCGAGATGCTCTGGGAGCTGTGGAAATAACTGGTCCCAAAGGGTGACAGGTGTCCACTCAACCCAGCACAAAATCAGATTCAGTACACAGGCCCCAAACGCCTGTTTTCCCTTCATGTAGACAGGTTAACCCGGGGATTAGAGACTTCACTGCCACCTCCTTTCAAGTGGCCACCACGGTGAAATTGGCCACTCCTCTGAAGCCCTGCTTGGAGCGATAAATTTACTTGGCTTCCCTCCCACACAGGGGGTTTCTTTTTCTTTCTTCGTTTTGTAGCCCAAGGCTCCGAGCTCTCCAGACTGGGAGGAGGTGGCCCGGGGCAGAGCTGGGCTGACTCATCTGACATTAACATAATTGCAGTGTTTTTCAAACGATGAGTAATGCAGAGCGCAGAGCACCCGGTCCGAGTCCGGCTGCTGCGCACGCTACAGCGGCAAAGGCAGGAGAGCGCTGGGGAGAGGGGCGCCGCAGGCACACATCTGGAGTTCCTTTGCAGCAGCTGGAGGCCTGGTGCACCCATTCTCTCTCCCTCTCTCTCTCTCTCTCTCTCTCTCTCGCTCGCTCTCTCTCTCTCTCTCTCTCTCTCTCGCTCTCTCTCTTGCTCTCTCTCTTGCTCTGCTTCTTTCTCTCTCTCTCTTAAATAAAAAAAGTTTAAAAACAAACAAAAAATAAATAAAAATAGAAATTTCCTCCATTTGTCAAAAAGTTTCATTTCTGTTTATTTATTTTCTGTTCAGTCTTTGTATGTCGCTATTTGCAATAATTCAGAATGTCTTACATAGGTATGGTATATATAGACAAAGACTTTTTTTTTTTTTTCTTTTTTGATGTTTTGAGTTAAGGTCTCACTCTAGTCCAGGCTTACCTAGAATTTACTATGTAGTCTCAGGCTGGCCTTACAGCGATCAAAGACTGTGCCACTGTGCCCAGTTTTTTTTCTTTTTATATTTGCTATTTTTACATTTTTTATATTTTTATATTAGCAGTTTTCTTGAACTCTCATACCAATTCTAATAATTTTTAGTTGAACTATTCTTTTGAGCTTCCAGGAATATAATTGTATTATCTGTTTTATAAGTGCACTATTTCATTGGTCAGGAATTGCAGACCAAAATTAACTAAAAATGATGGTAAGCTACTTACTTTAGTAGCCCTCCGATGGTTCCGGATGTTCCAAGTAAACACTTCTGTGTTAAGAAGTCTTCAACTTATAATCATTGTAAAATGAAGATACCACTTGAATATTATTTCCTGTATCTGTTAAGAATTTCCCGGGGATTTGTGTGAGATGCAGATATCATGCGGATATCAGTATCTGGGCATCTGGGCACCTACAACCAGGCTCCATTTCCTGCCCAGAATTTGTTTGTAAACCTATGCATGTAACAGCAATAAACATTTCAGATATTAAAACAAAACGTAAATGCTGGGGAGATGATTCACTGATTAAAAGTGCTTGCTTGAAAATCCTCTCTCCCTCTCTCTGCTTTCAAATAAACAAACAATAGTAAAAAAAAAAAAAAAAAAAATGTAAGCCAGGTAGGAGGATTACCATGCGTTCAAGGCCAGTTTAGGGCTGCAGAGTGAGTTGCAGGTCAGCCTGGACTAGAGTGAGACCCTACCTTGAAAAAAAAGTTTTTATTTTAGGCTAACCCCTAGTTAAACAACTTGCGATAGCTACAATCTGTGTTTGGAGTTTTCCCTCTATATTTATACAATAACTAGCTTGTCACTTTATTTTATTTTTGGCTTACCTTTTACGGGGGTGGATATTAGGATCACCTCTGTGAAAATTAGATAAGCTTTCTGTACTTTTCAATGTTTTGAAATAATTATTGAAACATAATTATCTACTCCTTAAGTTTCCCCTGTGATGTTTTCTAGGCTTTCATAGTCCCTGTAGGAAGACCTTTCCCTCTTTTCTTAATTTCCCCATTGTGACTGGCTTATTTAGGTTTATGTTTCTAATGTGACAAGGTATATCCTTCTAGAAGACTGCTCGTTTGCTCTAGGTTTTCAAATTGACAACTTAATGATTTTACAAAGTACTGTCATATATTTAAAATGCCTCCTTTTCTGATGTTGAATTATTTCCTCTTTTTACTACTAACTTTATTATCTACAGCTGTTGTTGGTTTTTTTTATTTAGTTTTTCCTTAAGGTCTTTGTTTATTGTCTATTGCTTTTTAAAAATTAGTTCTATACATTGTTCTATATTCTATTTTTTAAGATTCCCCCCTTCTATTCTTTCTCCTAATTTCTTGTTGTTATTTCTATAAATTTTTGAGTTAGTTCTTTCATTTCTTGTTTTTCTTGGAAATTAGGAAAGCACAGACTATAACTTCATCTTTCAGGATAGAGTAGATAAGATTTCATACTTTTGACATGGTATGTCTTTTTTACTTTTTTTGCATGTCTTTAAAAATTATCTGCCGACTGCTGTTCTTAAACTTTATTTTTTTCGGTGTTTAATGTTATTCTTTTCTTATACCTCATTTTTATTTTAATTCCTAGGATCCACTGAATAAATAGCCTTGGGATCAAAGAATTAAGCTTATGTAATTTCTACTTGTTAAAGAAACATACTCCTTTTATTTTTATTGTTTGGCTACATGCATTGCAAATTCCTTTTCTTGCTCCATCATTTGTTCCCACTTTGTTTAGTGTCTATTCTGTAGGCGTTTTTCATCTTAATGCAGCCAAATGCATCCACTTACTTTATTGTTTGCGTATGTGCAATTCATATAAGAAATCTTTCCCTACTTGGCAATGATAATGTAGTTTCCTCTAAAAGTTGTAAAATTTTGCTTCTTACATTTTCGTGCTTAAGGCTGACATGAGTGGCACTCTAATTCAGCAGTCCATGCTCACCAGGTCCTCCACTTCTCCCTCTCAGTTCTACATGTTTTCTTTGGGTGTCTGGAGTATTTCTGGGCATTTGACTATTTCATTCCTCTATGTCTATACTTCCTATGCCAACATCCCCAGTCCTTTCTTTTTTAATAAGTCTAGATATCGAATGAGACAAATCCTACCACTCTCTTCTTTTCTCTTCTTCAAACTACTCTTGTCTTTTCTTGATCCTTTCATGTGAATTTTAAAAATCACTTGTTAAGAATCACACACATTTGAGGACGTGCAAAACTAAGAATGCATAAAGTCTCTACAGATCCATACAGAGATGAGTGGCAGTTTTATGTGATTGACTGACCTAATCTATGGGCATGGTTTTCCTCTCCATTTATTTAGTTTCCTTTTATGTTGTTCACAGTTTTCTTCAGAGGCCTTGCCTTTTTTTTTTTTTTTTTTTTTTTTTTTTTTTTTTTTTTTTTTTTTTGGTTTTTCGAGGTAGGGTCTCACTCTGGTCCAGGCTGACCTGGAATTAACTATGTAGTCTCGAACTCACAGCAATCCTCCTACCTCTGCCTCCCGAGTGCTGGGATTAAAGGCATGCGCCACTACACCTAGCTTGCCTTGCCTATTTTTTAACAAATATATTTCCAAGTAGCATGTAACTACGTAAAATAAATTGTATATAGCTTTTTAAATATCTCTTGTGACTATAAATAGCATCCTGTTTTTCTCTTACATGTTTAGTTATGAATATTATTGACTTTTGGGTGCCTTTTACAGCTTTGTTAAATACTTTCTAGCTTATTGTTAGTTTTCTTGAGTCCATTGTGTAGAAAATTATATTTTATGCAAACAGGAATAGTTTCTTTCTAATCTCCATCTGTTATTTTTAGTGTATCAGTTAAGCTCTGTGAACAGATTCTTTTATTTATTTTTTTATTTATTTGAGAGAGAGAAATAGGCAGGGAGAGAGAATGGGCACACCAGGGCCTTTGCTGCAAATGAACTCCAGATACATGTGCCTCCTTGGGCATCTGGCATACATGGGTCCTGGAGAATCGAACCTGAGTCCTTTGGCTTTGTAGGCAAGTGCCTTAACCACTAAGCCACCTCTCCAGCCCTGTGAACAGATTTTTATTCTTAGGTTATTCCTGACCTTAATGGAAATGTGCGTAAAATATCACCAGTTCATATATTTGCTTATAGAGTTTTTCATGTGACCTTTGTAAAGACAGTTGCTTTGTAGGCCTAGTTTAAGTTTTTTTTAATATATTTTATTTATTTATTACAGAGAGAAAGAGAGAGAGAGAGAGAGAGAGAGAGAGAGAGAGAAGAGAGAGAATGGACACACCAGGGACTCCAGCCACTGCAAACGAACTCCAGATGCATGTGCCACCTTGTGCCTCTGGATTAAGTGGGTCCTGGAGAATCAAACTGGGATCCTTTGGCTTTGCAGGCAAACTCTTTAACTGCTAAGCCATCTCTCTAGCCCAAAATCCTTCTTTTATCTGCTGTCATTTATCCTTAGCATTCTGCAGTCCTGCTACAATATATCTAGGTATGAATTTACTCCTATTTCTTGGCACTCATTTGATATATTTGATTTGAAATCTTCATTCCAGAAAATCCTCTCTGCTGGAGATTGAATTAATCCCGTTTCTTTAAATATTGTTTCTGTGTCACTCCGTCTTCTCTCTTCCCTCAGAATTCCCAAGAGAGGGTGATTGGCACCCACCCACCCATATTCTGACTTTTTAACACTTTCTCTTTGCCTGCATTCCAGATGTGTCCCTCACTACTCTTTCCCGCTTCACGAACACCCTCTTCAACTTTCCCCAGGAATTTTCTTTTGTTTTGTTTTTTTTTTAGTTTTTCGAGGTAGGGTCTCACTTTGGTTCAGGCTGACCTGGAATTCACTATGTAGTCTCAGGGTGGCCTGGAACTCTCGGTGATCCTCCTACCTCTGCCTCCCCAGTGCTGGGATTAAAGGCGTGCGCCACCACGCCCGGCTTTCCCCAGGAATTTTCTCATCTAATATAGTCTTCCTCCTCCTCCACTTCCTGTTTTTGCTGCTGGGCTGGAAGTCAGGGCTTCACGCATTCTAAGCACATGCTCTGTCACCGAGCTACACTGCCAGCGAATGCTTTTTTTTTTTTTTTTTTTTAATGTTTCAAGGTAGGGTCTCACTGTAGCCCAGACTGACCTGGAACTCACTCTGTAGCTCCAAGCCAGCTCCAACTCAGGATGATCCTCCTACCTCAGCATCTGGAGTGCTGGGATTTAAGGCGTGGGCACCATGCTCTGTCAGTGATTTTTTTTTTTTTTTTTTTTTGGTTTTTCAAGTTAGTGTCTCACTCTAGTCCAGGCTGACCTGGAATTCACTTTGTAGTCTCAGGTTGGCCTCGAACTCTCAGCAATCCTCCTACCTCTGCCTCCCAAGTGCTGAACTTTAAAGGCATGCGCCACCACGCCCAGCAGTGAATGTATTTTTATTTTATTTTATATTTTATTTATTTATTTTTGTTTTTTTGAGGTAGGGTCTCACTCTGGTCCACGCTGACCTGGAATTAACTATGTAGTCTCAGGGTGGCCTCGAATTCATGGCGATCCTCCTACCTCTGCCTCCCAAGTGCTGGGATTAAAGGTGTGCGCCACCACGCCTGGCATGTGAATGTACTTTTATTTCAGTGTTTATGCTATTCATTTCAACATCTTCAGTTGACTGTTTTGCCTACTACCTGGTATTGTAAGTACTTACTTTGTTTTATAATTTCTTATCTCTTGATATTTCAAATGTTATTTTAAATTCTTTTTCTTAAGGGTTGGGGAGATGGCTTAGCAGTTATGGCACTTGCCTGCAAAGCCAGAGGACCCAGGTTCGATTCCCCAGGATCTATGTAAGCCAGTGCACAAGGTGATACATACATCTGTAGTTCGTTTGCAGCAGCAGAAAAATATTTTATTTATTTATTTAAGAGAGAGAGATAAAGAGAAAATGGGTGCACCAGGGCCTCTAACCACTGCATACAAACTCCAGAAGCATGCACCTCCTTGTGCATCTGGCTTACGTGGGTCCTGGGGAATCGAACGTGGGTCCTTAGGTTTTGCAGGCAAGAGCCTTAACTGCTAAGCCGTCTCTCCAGCAGTCCTCCAGCCCTATTTAAAAAAAATTTTTTTGCCTTCACTGTTTATTTTTTATGACAGCAAGATCTGCCTTTAAAAATTTTTTATTTTACTTATTTGAGGGAGAGAGAAAGAATGGGCATACCAGGGCTTTCAGCCGCTGTGAATGAACTCCAGACACATGTGCCACCTTGTGCATCTGGCTTACATGCGTCCTGGGGAACCAAACCTGGGTCCCTTGGCTTCACAGGCAACTGGCTTAACTGCTAAGCCATCTCTCCATCCCACATTCTTTTTTTTATTGACAACTTTCATAATTATAGACAATAAACCATAATAATTTCCTCTCTCCCAACTTTCCCCTTTGCAACTCCATATATGCCCCCCCCCCCATCAATCTCTTTTTTTATTTTGATGTCCTGATCTTTTCCTCCTATTATGATGGTCTTATGTGGATAGTTCAGGTACTGTGAGATCATGGATATCCAGGCCATTTTTGTGTCTGGAAGATTGCATTGTAAGGAGCCCTATCCTTCCTTTAGCCCTTACATTCTTTCCGCCACCTTTTCCGCAATGGACCCTGAGCCTTGGAGGGTGTGACAGAGATGTTTTAGTGCTGAGCACTCCTCTGTCACTTCTTCTCAGTACTATGGTGCCTGTTGAGTCATCCCAGAGGTCACCGCCATCTGAATATTTTAAATTCTTTATTAGGCTAGTCTATAAAGTTAGCTTAAATCTGGAGTAAAACCCAACAGTCAACTTTGTTAACTGTCTTTGTTTTCTTACGTGTGTGTACAGATGTGTGTGTGTATGTGTGTGCCACATGCACAGAGGAAGATGTTGACATTGAGTGTCCTCTGTCACTCTTTTGCCTTAATTCCATGGGACGGAGTCTCTCATTGAACCTAGAGTTTTCATTTAGACTGGTTGAGCAGGGAGGCCCAGCAATCCTTCTGTCACCAACCCTCTAAGTACAGGCATACAAAACCGACTTTTTGTTTGCTTGTTTGTTGTTGTTGTTTGTGTTTTGAGGTAGGGTTTCACTTTAGCCCAGGTTGACCTGGAACTCAGTTTAACTCAGGCTGCCTCCAACTCACAGTAATTTTTCTACCTTACTCAACCTCCAGAGTGCTTGGATTAAAGGCATGAGCCACTATGCCAGACTTCATGCTTGACCTTTTTTTATATTTATTTATTTATTTGGCAGAGAGAGAGACAGATAGAGAGAATGGGCACACCAGGGCCTTCAGCCACTGCAAATGAACTCCAGATGCATGTGCCACCTTGTGCATCTGGCTTACGTGGCTTTTTATATGGAAGATAAGAATTGAATTCAGGTCCTCATGTTTGTACAAAAAGTACTGTTGGGAATGAGGGCTGGAGAGATGGCTTAGCGGTTAAGGTGCTTGCCTGTGAAGCCTAAAGACCCAGGTTTGACCCCCCCAGAACCCACATAAGCCAGACGCACAAGATGGCTGACTTGTCTAGAGTTCAATTGCAGTGGTTAGAGGCCCTGACACGCCAATTCTCTTTCTCTTTCTCTCTCTCTCTTAAAAATAAAATAAAAATTAAAATATGAAATAAAATAAAATGAATTGTGAATGTGTGCCTGCATATGTGTTTATGTATGGGCCTCCGTGTGTCCGTCCTCTCCCCACACCTCCTGTGAGGCAGGGTCTCTCCTTGTCTTATCAACCAGATTGGCCCAGGAGCTTCAGGATTCTCCTGGCTCTGCCTCCCTTTGCCATATTAGGATCACAGACATGTGCATTACTTTTCATACTGCTTTATGTGGTTGCTGGGGAGGACTGAACTTGGGTCCACAGGCCTATAAGTAAGCACCTTCAAATGCTGAGCTGTCCTCTTCTGCTCGCAGTTAGGTTGTTTTTTTTTGCGAGGTGAGGGGGGGGGGGAGTTTCTCACTGTAGCCCAGGCTGACTTGGAATTCAGTATATAGTCTCAGGCTGGCCTCAAACTCACAACAATCCTCCTATTTTAGCCTCCCAAATCCGGGTGCTGGGATTAAAGGTGTGAACCACCATGGCCGGCCAGTTCCCAGGTTTTTTTTTCTTTTTTTTTAATACTTGGGCTGGAGAGATGGCTTAGCAACTAAGGCACTTGCCTGTGAAGCCTTAAGTCCCAGGTTCAATTCTCCAGTACCCATGTAAGCCAGATGCACAAAATGGCACATGCATCTGTTCGTCTGCAGTGGCTGGAGGTCCTGATGTGCACATTCTCTCCCTATTTGCCTCTTTATCTCTCTCAAAAAGAGAAATAATAAAATATTTTTTAAAATATTTATTTATTTAAGAGAGTTGGCCTCCTGCCACTTCAAATGAAGTCCATGTGCATGCTCCATTTTGTGCAGTGAGCTTTACATGGATACTGGGGAATCAAACCTGGGCCTTAGGCTTTATAAGCAAGAGCCTTTAACTGCTGAGTCATCTCTCCACCCCCCCACCCAGTTTTATTTATGTATTTATTTATTTATTGTTTTATCAGGTAGGGTCTCTCTCTAGCCCAGGCTGACCGGGAATCCACTATGTAGTCTCAGGGTAGACTTGAATTTATGATGATCCTCCTACCTCTGCCTCCAGAGTGCCAGGATTAAAGGCATCTGCCACCATGCCCAGTCCCAGTTTTATTTTTTGAGACAGGGTCTCATGTATCCCAGTTTCCCTCAAACTATGTAGTCAAGGATGATCTTGAACCTTGAACTGTTGACCTCCTGTCTGTATTTCCCAAGTATTGAGATTACAGTCATGTGCTGCCATACCCAGTTATTCCACCAGTGTATCACCAGACCTGTCACGTATTTTTCTGAGTATTTGATTTGATTTCTTTGTGTATTTTGGAATTTGGGGTTGTAGACTCATTTCAGATGGGAATCGTGTTTGTTGTGGTTTTCTTTTCTTTCTTTCTTTTTCTTTTTTTTTTCTTTTGGTTTTTCGAGGTAGGGTCTCACTAGCTTAGGCTGACCCAGAATTCACTATGTAGTCTCAGGGTGGCCTCGAACTCACGGCGATCCTCTTACCTCTGCCTCCTGAGTGCTGGGATTAGAGGCGTGCGCCACCATGCCCAGCTCTGTTGTAGTTCTCTCTCTCCTCCTCCTCCTGGGCTCATCCTTTCTGTTCTCTGGCATTGCAGAACCCCAACTCATCCAACTCCCAGTGCAAAACCACAGTTTCTGATGGCATTTTAAGGTCTTTGCTATACAGTGAATATAGAGACATGTTTATTCCCAGCCACCAGGCTGCATCAGTGTCCTCCTACTACAGGTCTGCAGTTCTAGGAACTGTGGCTTTCCAGCAGGCCTCTTCCCAAGCTGGGAAATTCAAGTCCTCATGCCTCCCCTTCACAAAGCCATACACAGCCCAAAGAAGGAAGCTGCATATGTTATAATCACCATTGCAGCCCCAGCGCAGAAGATAGTGTCAGCCCTGCAACCTTTTCTTGTTCTTTCCAAGGTAGGGTCTCACTCTAGGCCAGGCTGACCTGGAATTCACTGTGTAGTCTCGGGGTGGCTGTGAACTCAAGGCAATCCTCCTACCTTTGCCTCCCAAGTGCTGGGATTAAAGGCATGCGCCACCACATCCAGCATTTTTTTTAATTTTTAATTTTTATTTATTTATTGGTGTTTCAAGGTAGGGTTTCACTTTAGTCCAGGATGACCTGGAATTCACCATGTAATCTCAGAGTGACCTTGAATTCATGGTGCTGTGATTAAAGGCATGATCCACTATGCCCACTTTTTTAAATTCTTTTTTTATTGACAACTTCTATACTTACAGACAATTTCCTCCCCTCCTCCATTTTCCCTTCACAACTCCACTCTCCATCATATCCCCTCCCTCTCTTCATTAGTCTCTCTTTTATTTTGATGCCATCACTTTTTCCCTCCTATTTATGAGGATCTTGTGAAGGTATTGTTAGGCACTGTGAGGTCATGGATATCGAGGCCAATTTCTGTCTGGACAGTTGCATTGTAAAGAGTGGTACCCTTTCCTTGGCTCTTGCATTCTTTCTGCTGCCTCTTCCACAATGGACCCTGAGCCTTGGAGGATATGATAGAGATGTTTCAGTGCTGAGCACTCCTCTGTCACTTCTTAGCACCATGTTAACTTTTGGGTCATCCTAGTGGTTACTGCAATCTGAGAAGAGAAGCTTCTCTAACCAAAAGTGAGAGTAGCATTAATAAATGAATATGAACATTAAGTGTAGTGCTCACAGGGCACTTTGGTGAGATAATATCCAGACAAGAGCAGGCTTTATACCCCTAAGGTTCATGACCTCCCCTGCTTTTGATTAGGTTTTCAGTACCAGACATGTATTCCCTCCCATAAAGCAGGTTTCCAGTTCAATTAGAGAGCAGTTGGTTTCCCCCAAAGCAGACATGCCATTATTGCATCCATTTGGTCATTTGGCCTGTCCAAACCTGAGGTTTCCAGTGTCCACTGTTTTCGCCACTGATGACCTCTGTCTCCTATAGGGCTGCATGCAGTGCATCTTTTTCCAGCTTTCAGTTGACTGGGCTACAGGGAGAAGGTTTTCAGCTCAGCACCAGCTTGATTTTTCAGTGACCTTGCTACCCAGGCATGTAAAGTCTTCAGCAATAGGGTCTTACCATCTGTTACTTGTGGGAAATCAAGGGCCCTGGCAATAGCTTGTAATATTTTGGAAGCAACAGGGACCTCTCTGGCCAGCAACTCACTGGAAGGTATCCCATCCCTGACACTGAAAATTTTCTAGTAGCAATCTATGACTTCTGGATGTGCCATTATCCAAAAAACTAGGCTTTCATATGTCTTATTCAGAATATCTTAAATTTTGATTGACCCTCCCTACCCTTCTCTCTGCAACCATTTTTTAATGAGTTATTGTTCCACATTTGCAGCATTCCACTTTTCTGAAAATTGTGACATTATCTATGAATTTCAGAACTATAATAAATAATATATTTTAAAGTGCTAAAGTCGGGCTAGAGAGATGACTCAGCAATTAAAGGTGCTTGCTTGAAAAGCCTGATGGCTCAGGGTCTGATTCCCTGGTACCCATGTAAAGCCAGATGCACAGAGTGGCCCATGTGTCTAGAATTTGTTTGCAATGGCAGGAGGCCCTGGCACACCCATACTTACTCTGTCTCTCTAGATCTTCCCCTTTCTCTCTCTCTCAAATAAATAAATAAAAATATTAAAAATAACTAAACATTGGACTGGAGAGATGGCTTAGCAGTTAAGGTGCTTGCCTGAGAATCCTAAGGACCCATGTTTGACTCTCCAGATCCCACTTAAGCCAGACTCACAAAGGTAAGTCAAGTGCAAGGTCGCACATGCCCACTAGGTGGTAGAAGCGTCTGG
The DNA here is from genome assembly GCA_036346955.1 of Dipus sagitta. Lineage (NCBI taxonomy): Eukaryota > Metazoa > Chordata > Mammalia > Rodentia > Dipodidae > Dipus > Dipus sagitta. The sequence continues at coordinate 312,719,122 of CM070770.1, forward strand.
AGTTCGATTGCAGTGCCTGAGGCCCTGTGTGCCTATTTCTCTCTCTCTCTCTTTCACTCTCTCTAAAATAAAAATTAAAAAAATAATTAAATGTGCCAAAATGTTCATTCTAGAGAGGGATGGGAAAACAGAACCTTTGATTTAAACATAATTTAAGCTTTCTGTGGGGACATGAAACACTGTTACACGCCTTGCTAGCACAGCACTGTCACCAGGGTGGAGGGCCCACAGGGTGAGGTCTGCTGGTCCCAGGAGAAGTGTCCCTGACTGAGCTGCTCACGTGAACTCTGGGTTACTGTCTGGGTGGGGCTTCCTTCTGCTCTAGGTATGTGCCTTTAAGTGGACACCCTGGCTTCCTTTCTAGTTTGCTCCCCACTGCTCCCTTGAGATGGAAAAAAACAAGAATAAGAACTCATATCAAAAGACAGAATTGAGCTCTGAGTAGATGTCTAAGAAAAGTTCAGCAGTTCCCTGAGTAAACTGCATGAGCTCAGGGCATATTGTAAACAATATCCCCTGGTAGTTCCCTCTCTCCCCCGACTTTCCCCTTTGAAACTCCACTCTCCATCATATTCCCTCCCCCTCTCAATCAGTCCCTCTTTTATTTTGATGTCATGATCTTTTCCTCCTATTATGATGGTCTTCTGTAGGTAGAACCAGGCACTGAGAGGTCATGGATGTCCAGGCCATTTTGTGTCTGAAGGAGCATGTTTTAAGGCGTCCTACCTTTCCTTTGGCTCTCACATTCTTTCTGCCACCTCTTCCACAATGGACCCTGAGCCTTGGAAGGTGTGATAGAGATATTTCAGTGCTGAGCACTCCTCTGTCACTTCTTCCCAGCACCATGGTGCCTTCTGAGTCATCCCAAGGTCACTGACATCTGAAAAGAGAAGCTTCTCTAACCAAAAGTGAGAGTAGCATTAATATATGGGCATGAACATTAAGAGAAGTGCCTACTGGGTAGTTTGGTGAGCATAGTACATACATTTAGCCAGACACCAGCAGACGTTACACCCCTAGGGCTCATGACTAACCCATTGTAGGTTTTCAATATCAGGGATATATTCCCTCCCATGGAGTGGGCCTCCAGTCAAATTAGATGGCGGTTGGTTTCGCATAACAGACATGCCACTATTGTACCCATTGGCTCATTTAGCCTGGCTGGCCAAATATAAGGCTTGCAGTGTCCACTGTTGAGTATCTTCACTGGTAATTTCTCTCTCTCCCATTGAACTGCATGCAGCGTGGCTTTTTCCAGCTTTCTGTCAGCTAGTCTACATGGAGGTTTTCAGTTCAGCTCCAGCTGGGTTTCTCAGTGACCTTGCAGCCCAAGTATGTGGAGTCTTCAGCAATAGGGTCTTACCATCTATTCCTGGTGGGAAACCAAGGGCCTTGGCAATGGCCTGTAATGTTTTGGGGGCATCAGGGAATGTTTTGTTTTGTTTTGTTTTGTTTTGTTTTGTTTTGTGTTTTGTGTTTTGTGTTTTGTGTTTTGTGTTTTGTTTTGAGGTAGGGTCTCTCTCTCACTCAGACTGATCTGGAATTCACTATATAGTCTCAGGGTGGCCTTGAACTCATGGCGATCCTCCTACCTCTGCTTCTCCAGTGCTGGGATTAAAGGCATATGCCACCATACCTGGCTTTATTTTTGAGACAAGGTCTTGCTATACAGCCTTGGCTGGCCTGCAACTCACTATATAGCTCAAGCTGGCCTTGAGTTTGCAGCAATCCTGCTTCAGCTTCCCAAATGCATGTGACCCTTGCCTGGCTCAAAGCCATACTTAGGTTATACATATGATTGAGCTGGGCCTGGTGGCACACACCTTTAATCCCAGCACTCTGGGAGGCAGAGGTGGGAGGATCTCCATGAGTTAGAGGCCACCTTGAGACTACAGAACGAGTTCCAAGTCAGCCTGGGCTAGAGTGAGACCCTACCTTCAGAAAATTAAACAACAACATCAAAAAAACATTATTCATATGAAATATCATTGTGGTGGTGGCGCTGTTTGTTTCGAGGTAGGGTCTCATTCTAGCCCAGGCTGACCTGGAATTCACTCTGTAGTTCCAGGCTTGTTTGAATCCAAAGAGATTCTCCTACCTCTGCTTCTGGAGTGCTGGAATTAAAGGCATGCTTTACCATGCCCGGCTGGATCTAAGTTTCCACTCACATGAATTGTTAAAAACAAGCATCCATGCCAGTGTGAAAGGTGGGGGTGGGGAGGAAGGCAGAGCAGGGCAGGGAAATGAATTTTGCTCTATTGGTTATAAAGTTCTGGGTTCATTTTATCATGAACTTCAGAGTCTCCAAGCAATGCATAGTCCTTAAAAAAAAAATCATGCACTGCTTCTCAAGAACAATCTTGTTCCTACGGGTGCCAGTTTGGGCAGCAGTCAATTACTTACGGTCCCTGATGTTGTCATCATGTCTCACTCCCTGAGGACTTTCCCAGTCAGTCATTGCAAACAACCTCCATAGTTCTGGCTGGAGCTCAAATTGCCTCCAAACTGCCAATGCCACAAACTCGTCTATGGTCTTATGATAGAACTGAATGTTTGGATCCCGCGTGGCTGCTGTTCAGTGAGTGTTCAGCTACAAACACAAATGAATACACAAGCACTGTTTACACCATGAGCTTCATCTGGGTTAAGTAGACTCTGGGAGGTGACCTGTGACCTAAAGTCTTCTGTTATTGTCATGTTTCTATGGGAAAGTATGTTTTGTACCCCAAACAACTAGCATGCAAGTGTACTTTTGCAGAAGTTGAGGTTGCTTTGGTGGAGGAAGATTGCATGAGGCAAACTGCTGTCTCTGGCATGGACCTCTTGTGACCAGCCCATGTGTTCAGAAGCCCACAGAAAAGCTCAGGAATATAGCCCTGTCCAGGGGACTAAGCGTCACGAATAGAACTCACTATTTCTTGCCTCTGCCTCCTAAGTGCTGGGATTACAGGTATGCACCCATATGCCTGGCAGGACTTTTTATTTATTTATTTTTAATTTTGGTGTGCATTCCATGTGCAGATGTGGTGCATAGACATGCACACTTGCAGAGCCCAGGGAAGGACACTAACTGCTCTCCTCTATGCTCTTTAGTTTCATTTTCTTGAAATAGAATCTCTCACTGAATCTGGAGCTTACTGTTTTCAGTTAGACTGGCTGACCAAGCAGCCCAGTAATTCTCCACCCCCCTCAGGGGTGGTTTTTTTTTTTTAACATTTTTTCTGTTTTATTTCACCTAATGTTTTTGCTTTTGCTTTTGCTTTTCCTAGACAAGGTCTCACTGTAATCTTGGCTGACCTGGAACTCACTCTGTAGTACCAGGCTAGCTTTGAACTTGTGGCAAGTCCTCCCACCTCAGCCTCCAAAGTGTTGGATTAAAGGTGTGTACCACCACTCCTGGTTCACTTAATTTTTATTTATTTTATTTTTTTATTTTTATTTATTTATTTGAGAGTAACAGACAGAAAGAGGAAGAGGCAGAGATAGATAGAGATATATATAGAGAGAGAATGGGCGCACCAGGGCCACCAGCCACTGCAAACAAACTCCAGATGCGTGCGCCCACTTGTGCGTCTGGCTAACGTGGGTCCTGGGGAATCGAGCCTTGAACAAGGGTCCTTAGGCTTCATAGGCAAGTGCTTAACTGCTAAGCCATCTCTCCAGCCCTCACTTAATTTTTAAAATTTATTTATTTATTTAAGAGAGGGAGACAGAGACAGAGTATGGGAGTGCCAGGGCCTCCTACCATTACAAAGAAATGCCCAGACGCATGTGCCACTTTCTGCATTTGGCTTTACGTGGGTACTAGGGAATTGAACCCTGGGTCATCAGGCTTTACAAGCAAGTGCCTTTATCTGCTGAGCCACCTCTCCAGCCCTGCTATTTTATAGCATATCTAAAAAATTGTTTATTTATTTGCGTGTGTGTGTGTGTGTGTGTATTGTAAGGGTACACCAGGGCTTCTTGCCACTTCAAGGAATGGCAGACAGTTGTACGATTTTTTGTGTCAGGCTTATGTGGGTACTGAAGAATTGAACCTGGATCAGCAGACTTTGCATGTAAGCACTTTTTTATTTTTATTTTTATTTATTTTTTTTTTTTTGCATGCAAGCACTTTTAACCACTGAACCATCTTCCCAGGCTCTAATATTTTATCTATCTATCTATCATCTATCTATCATCCATCTCTATCTTTATCTCTATCCCTATCTATCTATCTACCTATCTATCTACCTATCTATCCATGCTGAGGACTGAACCCAGGGCCTTGCACTTGCTAGGCAAGTGTTCACCCATTGAGCTAAATCCCCAACCCCTAATAGTATAATTTTTATTGACAATTTTCATAAATATACATAATACATTTTGGTCATAATCTTCTCCCATTGTTTTCTTTCCCCCTCCTCCATATCCCATCTACACAGCCCCTTCTTCTTTTCCAACTAGTTCTTCTGGTTTGATATCTTCTTTTTTTTCCTTTTTCCATCATCCATGATGACAAGTTTTTTAGTTTTATTTTTTGTTTGAGACAGGGTCTCACTCTATCCCAGCCTAACCAGAAACTCACTCTGTAGCCCAGGCTGGCCTCAAACGCACAGCAATCCTCCTACTGCAGCCTCCTGAGTACTGGGTTTATAACGTGAACCATCATGCCCAGCCATAATGACATGCCGATGAACCCCATATTGGGCAGGCAACAACAGGTCATTGAATGCAGGGGTCACTTTGTGTCCAGAAGACAATGTTCCAAAACACTTGTTGTAGTTACCTTCTTGTTCCTGAGACAAAACACCCAACCAAGCAGCTGATGGGAAGAAAGGGTTTATTTTGATTTACAGTATAAGGGGAGGTTTCAGCATGCCAGGGAAAGGATGGCAGAGCAGAGGCTGGGCATCACATCTTGCCACAGCAGCTGGCAGAAAGCAGCAAGAGAATGAACTGAGCTCTGGAAGGGGGAAGCTGGGCTATAACACCCCAAGCACTGCCCCTAGCAGCACACATCCTCCAACGAGGCTCCACCTCCCAAATTACCACCAGCTGGGGATCATGTACTGAAAATACATGAATTTGTAGGGGACACGACACCTGATTCAAACCACCTCAGCAGTCCTCCTCCTCCTCTGGCTCTTACATTCTTTCTGCCACATCTTTTGAAATATTCCCTGAGCCTTGGTGGGTGTGATAAACGTATCTTATTTGTGTTGAGCACTTAACTGTCACTTTTCAACACTTTGATAAGTCTTGAGTCTCCCCAGTAGTTTCTGCCGTCTTCAAAAAGAAGCTTTTCTGAATAAAAGTGAGAGCAGCTCTAATCTATGAACTTAAACATAAATATTTAGAGGGGAATTTGATGAGCACAACATATGCATTCATTCAAACAGCTTCCCCCTAGGGCCTATGACCTTCCCAACATTGGCTTTTGACTAGGTTTTCAGTACCTGGCATGGATTCCCTCCTATGGAGTAGGCCTAAAATCTAATCATATTACAGCTGGGTACCCCAATAACAGTCATACCACTACTGCGTTGGTTGGCACATCTTGCCTGGTTGGCTAGTTTTGTAGCCTGTGGGGTGCTCTGTGGGGCAAGGCTGTTGATTATTCTCCCCCAGCAGGCTGCTTAGCACTTTCCAGCACTGTGACAAGCTGGCCAGCAGTGAAGAGGCTTCCAGCTCTGTTCCAGATTGATTTCTCAGTATCTTACAGTCAACAAATCATGCCTGGCTTTTGGCATGATTTGGCATGAATATGGATGCTGAGGCTCGATCTCAGGTCCTCATGCTTAAACACACAAGCCTTCTTACTCACCAAGCATCTCCCTGGCCCAAGAAGGTTATTTTAAGGAAACCCCAAAAGTTTAGGACTTGAGGATACCAGGCAAGGGGTAGACTTGACTGGATAAACAGAGGGGAGGCAGCTCACTTGGTAGTGGGCATGCGCAAAGCCCTGCATAAACCAAGCCTGGTGGCACACGTGCCTGTAGAGACAAGGGGATCAGAAGTTCAAGGTCACCCTTTAGGTCTGGTAACAGCCACTATGCAATTGAGCTAGGTCACTGCAGGGCATGTGTCACCACTGAATCATGAAGACAGGAACCCTGCTTCCATGTTGCTCACTTTTCCTTGGCTACACGCTCTCTGGAGCGTGGTCAGAGGCTGTTTCCTCGTGGGCCACAGCAGCAAGCCAACCGCACTCCGCACCAGCAGGAAGGCCTCGGGCACCTCTCTCCACACATACTCCTGAGGCAGCCTCGTAAGCTCAGAGCCCAGGCTGGCCTTGAACTCTGTGCTGTTCCTTCATAAACTACACAATTTTCAGACGTACCTTTGAATGGTAATAGGCCCTTAACTGGTTCTCCTGGTCAAAGACTTATGGAGTTGGCACTGGATATAGGCAATGTTAGAGGGGCAGGATGATGTATTTTCATTGCTCTTACTGTTGGCTACCAGCCAAGTGTGCCCACCCCATGGAAAATGAGGAGAGGCTGCAGAGTGTCCCTTTGTGATGGAGCTGGTTACTTGTAGGACTCTTCTTTCATGGCCTAAGTAGGTCCCTCTTCGTTTCCCTGGTCTCATCTATAGCTGTGTAGTTGGGTTTAAAGGAGAATTATAAGCTCAGAGTTTAACATATAGCTTTGGACCCCATAGGTGTCCCAGGTTGTATACATTTTCCTTTGGGGGGGGTGTAAGGTCTTGCTCTAGCTGACCTGGAATTCACCACATAGTGTCAGGGTGGCTTTGAACCTGCAGTGATCCTGTTACCTCTGCTTGCTGAGTGCTGGGATTAAAGGCGTGCGCATGTTTCCCATCCTTGTTCTGACTACGGGTCAAACTTCTGGAGATAAGACGAAAGGAGGAGCAGTGCCCGCCTTTGCAAAATGTGGCTCTTGGTGGATTCTCGGGTTGTTGAAAGAATGAAATTCAGAGCAAGACATTGATACCCCTACAATCTAACCCCAGCGGACTTCTTCGCCTCACCTGAGCCGGGGACACAGGCTCCTCGCCCTTGCTGAAGGGAGATGCCTGCCCACCCTCTGTGTGTCCCATGCCCTCAGGTATTCTGTGTCCTCTGCCTGGAATGCTTTCCCCGCCATCAGAAGGGTTGTCCTCAACACCACTTTCTCTAAGGAAGTCCTGCCCTGAAGTCTTCTTGGATCCTTAGGCAGAGGGTACTTCGATGCAGGTTCCAGCACACTCAACAGTTGCTACCAAGCCTGTATCTTTTTTTTTAATTTTTATAATTAACAACTTCCATGATTGAAAACAATATCCCATGGTAATTCCCTCCCCCCTTTCTCCTTTGAAACTGCACTCTCCATCATATCCCCTCCCCCTCTCAATCAGTCTCTCTTTTATTTTGATGTCATCATCTTTTCCTCCTATTATGATGGTCTTGTGTAGGTAGTGTCAGGCACTGTGAGGTCATGGATATCCAGGCCATTTTGTGTCTGGAGGAGCACGTTGTAAGGAGTCCTACCCTTCCTTTGACTCTTACATTCTTTCCACCACCTCTTCCACAATGGACCCTGAGCCTTGGAAGGTGTGATAGAGATATTTCAGTGCTGAGCACTCTTCTGTCACTTCTCAACACTGTGATGCCTTCTGAGTCATCCCAAGTTCACTGCAATCTGAAAAGAGAAAGTTCTCTAATGAAAAAGTGAGAGTAGCATTAACATATAGGTATGGTGAGAGCAGCATTAATATATGGGCATGAACATTAAGAGAAGTGCTTACTGGGCAGTTTGGTGAGCACAGTATATACATTTAGCCAGATACCAGCAGACATTACACCCCTAGGGCTCTTGACTACCCCGTTGTAGGTTTTCAGTATCAAGGATGTATTCCCACCCATGGAGCTTCATTAGGGTGGCTAATAGGAACATGGGTGGGGGTTATTTACTGGAGCATGGGCACCTTACCAGTGACTACACCACTGGAGAAAATCTCTCTCCCACCCCTAGCTACCTTTAACTGCCAAGGGATCCTCAGGGAGGGGCTAGGGAGCAAATGTGTCTTGAAAGCATGAATAAATACAAGTGAATTACAATGTCAGAGGCAAAGGGCATATTTTTAACCTAGATTATTTCAGACACCTTATGCCCCTCCCTTTTCCACGGCCGACTTTCCCTGTGCAATTAGTGCACCGATCCTTATCGCCATGTTAGCAGAATTTCCTTCCACCTCTGTGATTTCACCACCCAAATATTTATGAATCACGGTGATGTTTCTAAGAACATGTTTTTCTGATTGTTTACTTTACAACAATAATAGCAGGCTTTAATTGTAAAGATGACGTTTGAAAACCTAAATAGCGCAGCCCTCAATTGTGTGGGAGTCACTGCTTTGGTGATACAGGAGAAACAGACGGTGACTCAGGTGGAACGCTTGTTTCATTTTCAGTTCGGGTTTCCTTGGGCTCGACATGCCAGGGCATGCGAGGAGCGCAAGCGCGCTCTAGGTAACGTGAAAGCGCAGCGAAGCTTTCTACTGCCGGGAAGAAGGCGCAGCGTCCTCTCACCTCTGCCCTCCAAGGTCTGCACGGAAGCAGGAGAGGGTGGTGGCCTTCCTCTAACACAAGCACCAGGAGCTTCTAACACTCCCTGTTTTGTCCCCAAATCTTTGTAAGGTGGGCTGATGAGATAATGCTGGCTCCTCTAAATCCAGACTTGTCTTTGAATTTCCGTCAAAACTAATGGAGGGCTCTGTGCTGAGTGTCAGGTGCGGGCTGGTCTGCTTGTTCATTCACGCCTGTAGTCCCAGGACCCTTGCAACACCTGGCTTGTCGCAGGCTTGTCTCAGGCGCTGATAGATACGGGAGGAGTTAGTGAGTGGATGAGCTCATCTACGTGCTAGAGAGGGGGCCATCTTCCCCCAACCTACACTCTGCACTTCACCCCAGACCCCTCCCTCACAGGGCCGCTCTCCTCTCCCCATAACGCAACTCCTTGGCCTCCCTCTCTTCTCTGATCCTCCTTGTCTTACTCGTGGTGACTGTGTGCTGGGATTACAGGCATGAACCACTACTCTTGATTTGTACTTTGTTTTTCATTTTTAACTTTTATTTATTTAGTTAGTTTGGGTTTTCAAAGTAGGGTCTCACTCTAGCCAGGCTGACCTGGAATTCACTATGTAATCTCAGGGTGGCCTCAAACTCACGGCGATCCTCCTACCTCTGCCTCCCGAGTGCTGGTATGAAAGACGTGTGCCACCACAACTGGCTTATTTTCATTTGTTGAGGCATCCTGCGTTTCATAAGAATCTGCCTCAAGATAGCTCAATCTCATGACCTGGGAGAAGGAGGCAGAAGAATTGCTATCTTGCTTTTTTTTGTTTGTTTGTTTGTTGGTTGGTTTTTCGAGGTAGGGTCTCACTCTAGCCCAGGCTGACCTGGAATTCACTCTGGAGTCTCAGGGTGGCCTCAAACTCACGGTGATCCTCCTACCTCTGCCTCCCGAGTGCTGGGATTAAAGGCGTGCGCCACCACGCCCGGCTGTCTTGCTTTTTTAAACTCATCTTATCTTTGCAGAAGCATTCTCATATGTATATATAGCACTCTCTCTACATACATATCAGCATCACACACATGTCCTGTACCAATACTGAAAGCACAGGTCTTACCAGCTGCATTGTCACTGTCCCAGGCTGACAAGTGGCAGAACTGGGACTCCTCCTGTGGGGCTGTCCCTTTAGTGCAGGCTCCTTGGTCAGCACAGGAGGAATCTGACTCCAAGAGGGGACCAAAGGGTGCTCAGTGGGTGCTGAAGCAGGACTTGGGCCTAGGACATCTGGGTGGGTTAGGACGCTTAAGCTTCCTTTTGGATGTCAGTGTAAGTGACTGCTCGATTTAACAAGACAAACCCAGAGTGTGCTGAGGATTACTCACTCCACCTCCCACCTCATTCTTTCCTCTTCCATCTCAGCCTTTGGCACCTGGTCAGCCTTCCGTTAAGTGCTTGTGCATTTCATTAAGGCAAGATTCTGTTTGGATGGGGTCTCAATCCTCTAATAGCAAGACTGGAAGAAAGTGTGCAAATAATGCCTTTGAAAGGCACGGGTTACATCTGCTCTTACTTTTCCTATAAAGTGAAGTCCCCTTTTATCTTTTAAGAATTAACATGTCCCTGCTGTAAAACAATTAGAAATTTCAGAAATGTAATAGTAGAGGAGAAAAACAAACCATTCATCCATTTTTCCACCACCCAGAATTAGACACATAATGTTTATGGAAATTTTATTTTATTTTATTTTATTTTTTTGGTTTTTCCAGGTAAGGTCTCACTGTGGTCTAGGCTGACCTGGAATTAACTATGTAGTCTCAAGATGGCTTCGAACTCACTGCAATCTTCCTACCTCTGCATCCTGAGTGCTGGGATTAAAGGCATCCACCACCATTCCTGACTGCATTTTTTTCTCTATTTTTTTGTATATCATTTTATTTAGTTTTAATTGTTCTTTCTACATATAGACATATTTTGTGCAAAACATATTTTATATTATTTATATATATTATATTGTATATTTTATCTTATACTTTGATTTTTTGTTTTTTTTATTTTTATTTATTTATTTGAAAGTGACAGACAGAGAAAGAGGCAGATAGAGAGAGAGAGAGAATGGGCATGCCAGGTCCTCCAGCCACTGGAAACGAATTCCAGACGCAGGCGCCCCCTTGTGCATCTGGCTAACGTGGGTCCTGGGGAATCGAGCCCCGAACTGGGGTCCTTAGGCTTCACAGGCAAGTGCTTAACTGCTAAGCCATCTCTCCAGCCCTTGTTGTTTTTTGATTTTCAAGGTAGGGTCTCACTCTAGCTCAGCCTGACCTGGAATTCACTATGTATTCTCAGGGTGGCCTCGAACTCACAGCGATCCTTCTACCTCTGCCTCCCAAGTACTGGGATTAAAGGTGTACTCCACCATACCTGGCTATTATTTGTTTTTTGAGACAGGGTTATACTATGTATCTTATGGTGGCCTGAAGCTCACTTTGTATCCCAGGCTGGCCTTGAAGTCACAGCAATTCTCGTGCCTCAGCTTTGTGTGTGTGTGTGTGTGTGTGTGTGTGGTTTTTTGTTTGTTTGTTTGTTTTTGTTTTTTCAAGGTAGGGTCTCACTCTAGCCCAGGCTGACCTGGAACTCACTATGTATTCTCAGGGTGGCCTCGTACTCACAGTGATACTCCTGTCTCTGCCACCTGAGTGCTGGGATTAAAGATGTGCGCCACCACGTCCAGCTAGCTTTTTTATTTTATTTTATTTTACTTTAGTTTAGTTTATTATTTTATTTATTTATTGTTTGTTTATTTGAGAGTGACAGAGAGAAGGAGGGAGAGAGAGAGAGAGAGAGAGAGAGAGAGAGAATGGGCACGCCAGAGCTTCCAGCCTCTGTAAATGAACTCCAGATGTGTGCGCCCCCTTGTGCATCTGGCTAACGTGGGTCCTGGGGAATCAAGCCTCGAACCGGGGTCCTTAGGCTTCACAGGCAAGCGCTTAACCGCTAAGCCATCTCTCCAGCCCAAGCTAGCTTTTTTTAAAAAAATATATTTTTGCCTGGCATGGTGGCGCATGCCTTTAATCTCAGGAAGCAGAGGTAGGAGGATTGCTGTGAGTTTGAGGCCACCCTGAGACTACATAATGAGTTCCAGGTCAGCCTGAGCTAGACTGAGACCCTACCTCGAAAATATATATATTCAAGGAGAAAGAGAGAAAAAAATGAGAGAGAGAGAGAGAGAGAGAGAGAGAGAGAGATAATAGGCAGCTGCTGAAAATGAACTCCAGATACATGTACCACTTTACATGGGTACTGCAGAATCAAACACAGGTCCTTAGACTTTGTAGGAAAGCACCTTAACCTCTAAGGCATGGCTCTAGCCCCTTGCCTTTTTTTAATTTTTTATTTATTTTTTGGTAGGGTTTTGCTCTAGGCCAGGCTAACCTGGAATTCACTATGTAGTCTCAAGGTAGCCTTGAACTCACAGTGATCCTCCTCCCTCTGTCTCCAGAGTGCTGGGATTAAAGGCATGCACCACCATGTCCTGCTAGGAACCTTTATAAAATGCTTTATTTATTTATTTGTTTGTTTGTTTTGTTTTGTTTTTCATGGTAGGGTCTCACTTGAGCCCAGGCTAACCTGGAATTTACTCTATAGTCTCAGGATGGCCTTGAACTCATGGTAATCCTCCTACTTCTGCCTCCCGAGTGCTGGGATTAAAGGTGTGCGCCACCACGCCCGACTAAATGTTTTATTTTTAATATTTTATTTATCCATTTGAGAGAGAGAGAATGGGTGTGCCAGGGCCTCTAGCCACTGCAAAGGAACTCCAGATGCATGTACAAGACATTGCATGCATCTGGAGTTCCTTTGCAAAACCATACCTTTAAAAAAAAAAAAAAAAAGCTGAGTGCTGGGGAATTGAACCTGAGTCCTCTGGCTTTGCCAGCCATCCGTCCAGCCCTAAACACCTTTTAAATAGTGGCGTAGCATTGGAAGAATGACTCTTATTTAACCATCTATTTTCTCAATTTGTGGTTATGCTGGGCTGAGAACCACTGGCTTCCCCTGGTCTCCTAGTGGCCTCTCTATGGCTCACTTGTTGTTATTAAACAGCTTCGTGGGATCAGTGTTGTTGACACATCCTCAGGGAAAGCACAGATTCCAGTTGTGAACTGGTGGAGCAGACTGACAGTAATTGGCAGAATATTTCCAATAACTCCAGCCTGGTCATCCCTGCTTCTCCCTCCCTTTCCTTTCTGTCTTTCTATTACTATAATGTGACAACCTGCTGGTGCCCAGAGCCCGTTCCCTTCGATGACAACTCACTGTCAAGCTTTATGTTTGTCTGCAAATGAATCCATTAGTCTCTTCTTACCCTGGCCTTACATCTCCAATCTGCTCTCTTCTCCACTCTATAACTTCAGGTGGGGTGTCTGATCTAATCTCAAACTGGGTCCTAAACCCAAAGAAAAATTTTTTTTCAAGGTAAGGTCTCACTCTAGCTCAGGCTGACCTGGAATTCACTATGTGGTCTCAGGGTGGCCTTGAACTCATGGTGATCCTCTCCTACCTCTGCCTCCTGAGTGCTGGGATTAAAGGCATGCGCCACCACGCCCGGCTTTAAAGGAAGTTTTATGACTCGTCCCCACTTGCTCGCCTTACTAGGCACAGGTAAAGTGGGGGCCCCTCCTCCAGTAATTTTTTATTTCAAATGAATGAGCGAGACTACCTCCACCTTCTCAGTTCACCTGGCCTCTGGTCACCTCACCTGCCCAGTGTGCAGCAATGAGCCATTCCCCTTCCACCCTGGGCAGCAGTCTTCTTGCTCGTGTGCATCAGCTGCTCAAGGCCCTGTGACTCACACACACACACTCTTTGTCTCTGGAGACACAGTTCAAACTGATTTTCAAAACCTTCTAGCCAGGCATGGTGTCACACACCTTTAATCCCAGCACTCGGGAGGCAGAAGTAGGAGGATTGCTGTGAGTTCGAGGCCACCCTGAGACTACATAGTGAATTTCAGGTCAGCCTGGGCTAGAGTGAGACCCTACCTCAAAAAAAAAAGGGAGGGCTGGAGGGATGGCTTAGTGGTTAAGGCATTTGCCTGAAAAGCCAAAGGACCTCGGTTCGATTCCCCAGGATCCACATAAGCCAGATGCACAAGGGGGCGCAGGCATCTGGAGTTTGTCTGCAGTGGCTGGAGGCCCTGGCGCATCCATTCTCTCCCTCTCGTTACCCCCCTCTTTCTCTGTCAAATAAATAAATAAATAACCAAAAAAAATTAAATTAAAAACAACAACAGCCTTCCAAGCCTTTCATAGTCTATCCTGGCATCAAGAATCCCCAGTCCTATCTCCCTTAGACACACTCCTACCCAGCGCTGACTCGCCATTCACACTTGCTCCAGTTTTCACATCCTTATACTTCCATTTGCTGTATGTTTCTGGAACTGGGCAAGGAGCTGGGACTAACTGCAGAATCTCTGAGACAAGCCAGGTCCACCGTCTTCCTGGCATACATGACCTCTGCCTATGTCTGTCTGTCTGGAATGCCTTCTCTCTGCTGCCTACAAAACGCACAGTAGGACATCTGGCTTGAAAGTCACTTGTCCATCAGTCCTCACTGGCTCTGCTGAGCACAGCCTTCTTGTTCCCTTTAGTCCATATCACATGGAGCTGTCTGTCTGTTGTCAAGGCTGTCTCCCCATGAGCTGTGAGTACCCAGAGTGAGGACACATCCCCATGCAACTGTGGCTCCAGACACAGTGCCACCATACACTGGATGCTGCTCCATACATGTTAATTCGTCACCTAAAAGTTTAAATTCTTCAAGGTCAAGAAATATTCCTCTTGCCCTTGTAACCACGAGGTGCCTAAACACACTGCTGACAGCAATGTCTGACAACAGGACATGATTTGATGAATTTACTGATAGGTATAGACTCACGAGAGTGACTCACTCAAACACTCCAGTTTCAAGTACAAGTTCATCATCAGATGATTTCAGTTTGTCACATTTTGGGAAATAGAATAAAAGTCTAAAAAGCCCTACTCAGTTTACTCAGTCAATACCTTGGCTTGTGCTTGTGGTCAAAGCAAATTAAGGAATAATGGCAAACTTGGCAGAGAGGACAGTGTCACAGAAGGCAGGGGAAACTGGCATTTGTCAAGTATGACTTCTGGACCTTCAGGAAGAAAATTATTCTGGTCAAATCTAGAAGAATCCATGAACCAAGCAAGACTTAGGTAAAGCAGAGCTGCCCATTTCTAACAAAGGCATCAAAGCTAAGAAAAGTAAACACAGGTCAAGTCTTCTAAGACCTGAAGGACAATGGTGCTTAGTCTAAGTGTGAAACCAAGTCAGACCTGTGCTGAAATCCCCTGCCAGTGAGCAAGCAGCTTTCTGAACCTTCCCTGAGCTTTGGTTTCCTCATCAATAGAACTGAGAAAATAGTATTTCCCTCAAAGGTTAGTTAGAGATGAAATAAGATGCCAGTTATTTTAAAAAGTGCTTACCACTGGACCTGGCATGTAGTATGTTCTCAGTAAACAGTAATTACTAAATAGGACCTGGCCACATATTGATTTTTCTTCAAATCAGCAAGTCATTCTGAGATGGAACTTTCCACTAGGGTCTATCTAAACCAACTCTGACACTTCAGTGATCTGTGACTAAGGCATGAAGAGGGGATTCCTAGAGAATGCTTTTTTTTTTTTTTTTTTTTTTTTTTGAGGTAGGGTCTTGCTCTAGTCCAGGCTGACCTGGAACTCACTATGTATTCTCAGGGTGGCCTCAAATTCATGGTGACCCTCTTATCTCTGCTTCCTAAGTGCTGGGACTAAGTGTGTGCCACCATGCCCAGCAAATGCATTGGTCTTGTTTTGTCTGTTCTTAAGACAGGGTTTACCTATGTAGCCCAGGCTGGCCTTAAACTTGAAGCCATCCTCCTGTCTCAGCCTTTCAAGTGCTGGGATCACAGGCATGTGCCACTAAGCCCAGCAGCATTGTTCCTTGACTCTCAGAATCATCTCATGAGTTAGATCAGTTCATACACTGAGGATTAAGAACTCCCTCAAAGATAAGATGTGGCCGGGTTTGAGCTGTTATGACTGTAGGTACTTTCTGCCATCCTTGGCACCTGCTTCTCTGCCAGCCCATGATATGCATAGCCAGCTACATGCCCTGAGACCGCTGTAGGGTCACCCTTTGTTTTCTTTTGTTTTCGAGGCAGGGTCTTACTCTGTAGCCCAGGCTGGCTTAGAACTTGCTATATAGTCCAGGCTGATCTTAAACTAAAAGCAATCCTCCTGCCTCAGCGTCCTGAGTGCTGCCATGACCTGCGCGGTTCCACTCCTTACAATCAGCTTTTCTCTGCCCTGGCTGCAGTCTTGGCAAGTTGAGCATCTCCGGAACAGAGGGAAAAAAGAGGCTCAAGAGTCTGCATGGCTGCCGAGAGTCCTTAGGGGTGACAACTGCCATGGACAGTGGACTACGGAGCGCCGCCGGCTCTCACTGAACTCAGTGAGGCATGAGCTGCTTCAGAGCGTCCCAGGTTTTCCCATGAGCCTGCAGGTACCAGACACCCAGCTCTGCTGCTCACTGTGTAGTTCTGGCAAGTTATTTATGCTCTCTGTCCCTCTGGTTCCCCATGACTACAGTGGCTATGCTTGCTGTACCAACACTCAGGGCCACTGAGAGGATTAGAGGCACTGAACATATGTAAACAGCTTAGCACATAGCCTGAAACACATGAGCACTAGATAACAGCACTTGCTGTTTTTTTTGTTTGTTTGTTTTTGTTTTTGTTTTTGTTTTGTTTTTTTTTGAGACATGCTTACACTGCAGCCCAGGCAGGTCTGGAACCGACTATGAACTCCAGTATTGCCTCAAACTTAGTGATCTTCCTGCCTCAGTCTCCCAATGGCTAGGATTACAGGCATGAGCTACCCCACCAGGCTTGCTGATACTATCTAACAGAAAAAATAATAGTCCTAGCACTTGGCAGGCTGTTGTAGGAGGATGGCCATAAGTTCAAGGCCAGCCTGGACTACAGAGTGAGTTCTAGGTCATCCTGGGCTACAGTAAGATTCTGCCTCAAAAAGGAGGGTGGGAAGAGAACTGTCCCTCAGAGGCCTAGAGTAGAACTTTTTATCCATCCCAAGCACAAAATATATTTGATGTATATTTTTTTCTGTCCTTGAAAATTCTTGTATGAGGGGCTGGGGAGATGGCTCAGTCAGTAAAATGCTTGTTGTGCAAACATGAGGACCTGAGTTTAAATTCTCAACACTCACATAAAAGCCAGATGCAGAGACCTATGCCTGATGTTCCCAGGGCTGGACAGTCAAAGGGTCCCCAGGGCTTTCTGGGTAGCTGGTCTAGTTCCAGGTTCAGGGAGACCCTGTCTCAAAAAATAAAATGGGGGGGGGGGGCTGTGGAGATGGCTTAGTGGTTAAGGCATTTATTTGCCTGCCAAATCTAAGGACCCAGGTTTGATTTCCCAAGACCCACATAAGCCAGATGCACAAGGTAGCACATGCATCTGGAGTTTGTTTGCAGTGGCTGGAGGCCCTCGTGTGCCCATTCTCTCTCTCTCAAAATAAATAAATAGTCTGAAAGAAAAAAAGATGGAGAGAAGCCTCCAATCTAGCTCTCTGGAGGGAGTTTCTCAACACCCCTCCCCATGCCTCCCTGGGTAAGAGCTCTGCATTTCTTCCTTTCTTAAATTCTGAGCTTCCTCATTTCCAGGAACCTTGTTCATGCCCCCTCTTGGTCATAAACTCTACATTACTTCCTTCTTCTAAGTTCCATCTATAATCTAATAAAACTTGTAAACTTAAAAATAAAGTAAGATCCTTCTTAAGAATGAGATCTGAGCTGAGCATGGTGGCACATACCTTTAATCCCAGTACTGTGGAGGCAGAGGTAGGAGGATTGATGTGAGTTCGAAGCCACCCTGAGATTACATAGTTACATAGTGAATTCCAGTTCTGCCTGGGCTAGAGGGAAACCCTACCTTGAAAAGCAAAACAATGGGCTGGAGAGATGGCTTAGTGGTTAAGGCACTAGCCTACAAAGCCTAAGGACTCAAGTTCGATTCCCCAGGGCCCACGTAAGCCAGATGTACAAGGTGGTGCATGTGTCTGGAGTTTGTTTGCAGCAGTTGGAGGCCCTGGCATGCCCCTAATTTCTGTCTCTGTCTCTCTCAAATAAATAAAAATAATGAAATATTTTAAAAAATAATTCTATTAAAAAAAGATGGAGGATTAGAGATATGGCTTAGTGGTTAAGAGCTTGCCTGTGAAGCCTAAGATCCCAGGTTTGACTCTCCAGGTCCCACATAAGCCAGATGCACAGGGTGATGCAAGTGCACAAGGTTGCACATGCGCACTGGATGTATGGCGCATGCGTCTGGAGATCGCTATCAGAGGCTAGAGGCCCTGCTGTGCGAACTCCCCCCTCCTCTCTCTCTCTGATAAAAAATAAACAAAAACAAAAACAAAAAAGATGGAGGCTGGCATAGTGGTGCATACCTTTACTCCCAGCACTTGGGAGGCAGAGGTAGAAGGATCGCCCATGAGTTCAAGACGAGCCTGAGACTACAGAGTAAATTCCAGGTCAGCCTGAGCTAGAGCGAGACCCTAGCTAAAAAATAACCAAGATAAATAAATAAATAAATAGAAAGTAAGGTGGAATGTGATTGAGGAAGAATCTGACACCCACTTCTGGCTTCCACACATGTGCATGTACATCAGTGCTCTCTCTCACACACAAACGTGCATATACACCACACACATATACACATGCAGAATGTAAATTTTATATGACTTATATTCAGATTCAACATATTCCCATTTATGTAAGGCAAAGTAACGTTGTGCGGACTGGCTGTTGATGGAAGCTGCTCCAACGGGGAGTCCTCTGTTTGCCTGTGGCCCTGGTGCGCAGCCATGTGCCCATGTTAGGGAGAAGCTGGGTTTGGGAGTGGAAGTAGGTGACATCTAGGGTCCTTTTGGCTCTAGCGTCTTGAAGTTCTGAAAATCAACACCAGCTAATTACCATACCCACTCAAGGGTCCACATGCAGACAGCTGGGGAGTGGGGTATATTAGTAGTCGCCCATGTCACCAAGCTGACATAGAGGTGCTGGAGCCACGGTGAGCATTTTGCTCAGAGGCACAGGCAGGAACACTTGTGGGCTGTTGTCCCTTGTGTCACTCTCTCACGCTGCACCCTGGATCTCCCTTTCCAAGTAGGACACAGGTGCACAGGTGCCAAGGGGGCTGGAAAGCACACGTCCCATGAGCTGGTTAGTAGCAAACATGGAAACCCATAGGGGGTCATTTCCATCTTCCATTATTTCCTTGTAGTGACTGAAGATAGACACCGAGGCTCCTTTTGAAATATTTTTTTGTTTATTTTTATTTATTTATTTAAGAGCGACAGACAGACAGAGAGAGAAAGGCTTATGTGAGTTTCGGGGAATTGAGCCTTGAATCTGGATCCTTGGGCTTCATAGGCAAGTGCTTAACCACTAAGCCATCTCTCCAGGACCTGAGACCACTTTTCTAACTCCATTTAAGAAAACTGAGTGATGTCAGGCATGGTGGCGCACGCCTTTAATCCCAGCACTTGGGAGGCAGAGGTAGGAGGTATCGCTGTGAGTTCAAGGCCACCCTGAGACTACATAGTGAATTCCAGGTCAGTCTGGGCTAGAGTAAGACCCTACCTCGAAAAACAAAAAACACGCAAAAAAAGAAAACTGAGCGATGCTGGCACCTGCTGTCTTTCTCCCATCCAAAAAGTTTGTTAGAGCTGGGTGTGGTGGCACATGCCTCTAATCCCAGCACTAGGGAGGCCAGGTAGGAAGGAGCTTTATGAGTTTGAGGCCATCCAGAGACTACATAGTGAATTTCAGGTTGGCCTGGCCTAGAATGAGACCCTACCACAAGAATCAAAAAAAAAAAAAAAAAATTATTTGCCCAGTGTGCTAACAAAATATTGGTAACACACACTAAATACTAAAAGTAGAAAAATGATCAAGTAAATTAGACAACAGTCCTGGGTCTGTCCCTGTGCCACTCAGCCCTTGCCTGTGAATCAGCCTCTCATCCCATCTCTCAGAAGCTGTGAGCGCTCTTGAATGGCTTTGGCAGAAAAGTCTCCAGTCCTCATCGGAAAGGTGGGAGCCTACTGAAAACTACGCTAAGGAGTCCCAGGCAAATGACGTCAGGATGGCACGTATGGGCTTCGCGCCTAGGGTGGTGAGGTCTCAGTATGCATTTTATCATTAAAGTGAATAAATATTGGTTTTATATAGTGATTGGCGAGCACATTATATCTTAAAATAAAGATAAACATGTTTTCAAGAAGAAAAAAGAGGGCTGGAGAGTTGGTTTAGTGGATAAGGCGTTTGCCTGCAAAGCCAAAGGATCTGGGTTTGATTCTCCAGGACCCACTTAAGCCAGATGCACAAAAGGGTACATGCGTCTAGAGTTTGTTTGCAGTGGCTGCAAGCCCTGGTGTACCCATTCTCTTTGTCTCTCACTCTCTTTCTCTGACTCAAATAAATAAAATATATTTTAAAAACTATTTTAACAAGAAAAAAGATTATAGTAGTAAATACCATGTTTATTATTATTTATTATTCAGAATAATAGATAAAATAATAAACAAAGGTCAAATTTTAAGATTCCATGCAATCTAAAATTGTAACTACATTTCTTAGTAATATGTATAAGAAAAATGACAGAGGGAAAATCAAAATGCTAATAGTGTTCAGATAATGGGCAATTATTTCTTTTTGTCCATTTCCCTAATTTCCACAGTGGCAAAACATTATTGTAAGAAGAGTTTCCCCAAAGGAATATATATGTTTATGTATAACATATATATTAATTTTTTTCTTATGTGTGTATATGGGCATGTCAGGGTCTCTTATCACTGTGAAAAAAAAAAGCGCCAAATGCATAGACCACGTTTTTGCCTCTGAGTGGCTGGGGAAGTAAACCCAGGCAGGGCAGGTTTGTTAACCAGTGCCTTTAGCTGCTGAGCAATCGCCCTAGCCACCATGTATATATATAATTTGGGGGAGGTTTCAAGGTGGGGTCTCTCTCAAGTTCAGGCCGAAATAAAATTCATTATGTAGTCTCAGGGTGGCCTCAAAGTGATCCTCCTACCTCTACCTCCTGACTGCTGGGACTAAAGGTGTGCACCACCATGCCTGGCTAAAAGTTTTTTGAGACACAATCTTCCATGTAGCCTCAGGCTGGCTTGGAAGTTGGAAGTTGCTATGTATCACAGGGTGGTCTTGAACTCTCCATCCTCCTGCTTCAGCCTCCCCTGTGGTGGCATTACAGGCATGTGCTATCCTGCCTGGGTAGAAGTCTTTAAAAGTAAGATCATTTAAATTATTTTCAAATCACTTTCACATCCATTACCTCATCAGCTTCTTATAACAGCCCTTTAGGGGAATTAATATTAAGTAATTCTATTTTGTAGACCAATTCAATATGTTATGACTTACAGTAAGTCGTTCTGTCACTGGAGGTTAACCTGTGGGTGGGTCTCAGATCGCCAATCCTACTAACACCTTGGCTTTCTCTCAGATTCCGGGGCTCCAGGATCTGCTCTCATTAGTGGAATAGCTGCTTCCTAGATTTGGCTCCGTGGTCCAAGGTGAATGCCTATGTCTCTGGATGGTCGGCTCCATACAAGATGTCTCCAAAGATGCAATTGCACCTTGGATGCTCTGCCATGCTTCTCTCTGGCAAGGAACCAGGTCCATGTGGATAAAAATTCTTGGAAACTCTGAAGGTAAAGGGGGTAGGGAAGGCTGAATGTGAGAATCAAGTCTGAGTTGTTCCCAGCTCTCATTCTTTCTTTGTTTGTTTGTTTCTTGAGGTAGGGTCTCACTCTAGCTCAGGCTGCCCTGGAATTCACTATGTAGTCTCAGGGTGGCCTTGATCTCACAGCGATCCTCCTACCTCTGCCTCCTGAGGGCTGTGGCTGAAGGCATGCGCGCCCGGCCTCAGATCTCATTCTTGAGAGGGATAACTGAAGACATACTTTTGTCCATGCTCCATTCAACGCCTTCCCTCTGAAGCCTTCTCACCCCTGCTTCCAGAAGTTACCAGTAGCTGTCGGGTGCTCTGGTGGGGAATTTCCATTTTGTCAGGGGTCTTATCCCAGCCTTCTCATGACTGTCATTCCTGGCTGTTGCTTGCCACTGATGAAGGGGACAGAGTAAGCTCTGACTCTTCAGTACCCCAGAAAGCCTCCCTGTTCATGATACCACTGCTGAAGGCCAACTGTGTGCTCTGTCCAAATAATGAAAACTTTATTATGAACTTTACTGCATGAACAAACTGCTTCTTGGTCCCAATCCTTCTTCAATCGATCCTGTGCACTGGGGTGTCACTTTCAGTGGAGAACCCTTTAACCTGGAGAGTGAAATGACTTACCCAAAGGGGACACAATGCTTAGGGTTGTATCCAGAATGCAGGTGCCTTCCATATTTCAGAGCCCACTGTGTAGCTGCCTGCTTTTGCCCATTTTGGAGACTCTTGTTATTTTGAGATAGGGTCTCACTCTAGCCCAGGATGACCTGTCACACACTCTGTAGTCCCAGGTTAGACTTGAACTCACCATGTTCTTCCCTACTTCTGCCTCCCAAATGTGGGATTAAAGGTGTGCATCACCACGCCCAGCTTTGGAGACTCTCTCTCTCTCTTTTTCAAGGTAGGGTCTCACGCTAGCCCAGGCTGTCCTGGAATTTACTATGTAGTCTCAGGGTGGCCTTGAACTCATAGCAATCCTCCTACCTCTGCCTCCCTAGTGCTGGGATTAAAGGTTTAGGCCACCCAGCCCAGCCAGAGACTTCTTTTTTTTTTTTTACTGGAGAATCGAACCCAAATGGTCCGGCTTTGCAAGTAACTGCCTTAACCACTGAGCATTCTCCCCAGCCCCCAGGTTTACAGACTTAAATTAGTAATCCTCAATTCAGACTGGCGTTGTGGAGAGCATCTGCATGGGAAGGAGGGAGGCTGAGAGACTCGCCCCACTCCCTTCCCAAGGCGAGGAAGTGGGAAAGACAGGCCTGCCACGTCCTTGGCGCGTCGCTGGCTGACTGCAACTTGTTTCTAGAGCTCTGTGAGCAAATACAATCGAGGAGTCTGCAGCGCAGAGGAAGGAGGGAGAGGAATGTGGGAAGGGACTGTGCACTCAACTGCAAAAATCTTTAAATATCTCTTGAACTTACTTACTTACTTTCTTTCTTTCTTTCTTTTTTTTTTTTCCTTTTGGCTCCCTGCAATGTTTTTGTGTTTAGATTTGGTTGCCACGAGTGGACTGTTTTTAGCTGCCTAGTTCCTTCCCCTCCCCTTCTAATCTCCCCCTTTCCTTTAGTACGTGCCTCAGCATGAAGTCTCCAGTTCTTATCTCGCTCTGCAGAACAGTCCCAGGCTGGTCTGCATGTGGGTTCTCTGGCGTAAAACCTCGGCAACATTCAAGGCTCTGCTTAACTCTTTCTTTGAGGATTAATCCCCCAAGTCAGCCTGGCTAGGGCTTCCTCCTAAGGCCCGGAGGCATTCTCGGCCTCGGTGTAGGGAAGCGGTTTTCGGTGTCGGCACCTTTTTCCTGCCTCTTTGCCCTGCGCTGCCTGTGCGCGTGTGCGCGCTGATGGCATGAAGTAGACAGGGTAAAAATGAGGACCCAGGGGACCCCGATATTGACCCCTTCCTTTGGCACAGACTTTGTGTGTGGGGGGGTCCTTCCTTCTTAATGCCCTTTCGCAGGCATTTTGCAATTCTCCTGGGGCCAGGAGGGGGGAGGGAGACTGGCCGGCGGGAAGCGGCTTTTGTTTGCTTTGAATAAAAGTTTCATTCAGTTCGGGGGTGGACTGGAGATTCTTATCGCTTTTAGGGTTTCAGCCCGAGAGGGAGGCATGTACCAGGCTCCAAGTTCTGAAAAGAGCCGAGAGCATTTCCATGCAGGTGCGACCTAGAGATCCAAAATTCACGTTGATCCAAGTGGGAGATTATTAAGGACCGTAAGCACCTCGGTAGCCACAACTCGGTGTGGACTCGGCCCATGTCACCCTTCCGTTGCTTTGGGCACTCCACGCTGTAAGGCAGATTTCCCCTTAAGGCCAGGACCAACCTGCACAGGTCTGGCTTGGGTGTATTAATGGGATCGTAAAGTAACTCGTAAAGCATAACTCAAACTCGGTATGAGATTCACAGCGGGGCTGGGGTGAGGTGGGGGTTCACGGGTTCTCCCCTCCTGGCTTCACTACGTGAAGGTGCATTCTTGTGTAAATGCAGCAGGTCCTAGGAGACCCCAAATGCCTCTCATTCAAATGCACATTCTTGAGGGCTGTGCCGACACGCCCCGGGCTTACCTGCCCGCCCGTCGGCTGGAGAGGAGCGGGCGCGGAGGTGTGGCGCTGGGTGAGGCGCGGGTGTGGGGCACGGAGGGTGGGGCTCCGGGAGCTGTTACCAGGGCGAACGGCAAAGCAAAACACCCGCCCCACGCCGCCGACACCCGTCAGATCCCGGCAGGATCTCCGGGGATCCCTGGAATTGGAACCACCCGAGGGTTCCCCTGCCGGTCGGGGCGGGGAGACTTCGGAGACCGCCCCGCGCTTCGTCCCCGCCCGACGCTGGAGGGAACGGGGCTATGTGCCACGAACAACCCGGGTGCAGAGAACCGGATTCGGTCCGCGGTTGTGAGGATGGGTGTTTGCCCCGGGGCGCTCCTCTGGGTGCCGTGCGGTGCGTGTCCCCTCCGTCACTACCTAGCAGTCCTAGTTGTAGGTGCTGTGTGGGGTGACGGCTCCAAGGCCCTTGATTCTCTCCCTAAATTACCAAACCGTGACCTGCAGATCGCTTTGCTCAATGAGGCACGCGGGCGCAGGTGCCTCTCCCCGCGCCAGGCGGGCCGCCCAGGCCGGTGCCCAAGTCCCGGGCAACATCTAATGGTCCAGGAGCAGTGGCAAGGGGCCCTGGTTGTGCGGCTCGGCCCCCACGGTCGGAACTGGGAACTTGGTTTAAGTTCAAATTAAAGTTCTGATGAGGCCTCGGCTCGAAACTCGGGCCCTAGGACCAGCCTTCCCGCCACTCGGGCTTGAGTACAGAGGGGAGGGTCCCCATGGAGCACTGAGCGATTGTCCAGGTCACCTAGTCCCATCACAGCCCGCTCTGGGTGAGGACAAATAATTGACACCTATAATGGGTTTTCCCTAAATATCGTGTACCCCTAACCCCACCTCCCGTGTGGCCTGGAGAGTGGAATCCAGAGCTTTCTCTTCCCTGCCCCTTCCGCTTCAGCCCGGTTTTAAATCTGCGTCGGGTGACCACTAGTATCTCTATTTTCACCGACAAAGTCCCTGTCCATTCCAAGTACTTTGTGATTGTTATTAAAAAACAAACAAAATCGAATCCACACCGCCGTGCCACCTCGGGTTTCCAGAGACCCGTAAGACCCCTTGGTTTGTGCTCAGGACTGTGCGGAGCACCGTAGGGACGCGGCCCTCCGCTTCTGCGTTCAGCCGCCGGCGGCTCGCGGGCCCCGCGGCCGAGGTCACACCGGTGGGTAACGGCGGTGGGTTCACCTTAGGGTGACTTTGGACACCTCTTCCACACGGGAGACTACCGCCTCGGCCCCACCCCGCCCCCTCCTTGAGAACGACGAGGCTGGCCAGAGAAGGCGCATTTTCCTGAAGTTTCAGAAAATGACCACGCATTTTACAGAAAGGTCGTGCCCGCTTGCCAGCCTCACCTAGTCTGGGCCGCAGCCAGGATCCACCTCCCCACTATCCTCCCCGCGCCCGCCCCCCCCCCCCCCCCCCCGCGCAACCTAGCGGAGGGAGAGATGCCAGCGCGGTGGAGTCATGCCGCTGGCTTGGGCACCATTGGCTCATGCCGGGAACACGCAGCAGCGAGTACGCACATCTGGCGGCGCGCCCGGGCGGCTCCCGGCCTGATATGGAGAGGGCGGGCGTGTGTCGCCGGCGTGCGAGGCGCGCAGGACGCGGGGCCCGCCCCTCCCCGCGCTTGCATCACCGGTCCTCGGTCTCCGCCCTCCCCTCGCCCCGCCCCAGGCCCTCCTCCACCCCTCCTCTGGCCGGTTCTCCCGGGGAGCTATTAATAGCATTACGTCAGCCCCGGACTGGTAACCCGGAGTTAAGCGAGCTCTTAGCCAGCCGAGAGCTATAAAAGGGGTGATGCAACGCGCTCCGACACTCAGTCGCACTCGGCGAGGCGCACTCCCCGGCGCGGTCCCCTCGGAGCCGAGCGGAGCGGAGCGGCGCTGCCAGCCTGCGCGCCGGCGGAGTCCTCGCTGCTCTCCGGACCCTGCCCGCGCTCCGGACCCTGGCCGCCCCGAGCGGACCCTGGAGGTGAGCGCCGGAGCCGCGCGGAGGGTGGTTCTCTTTTCCCTTTCTTCCGCGCCCCTCTCCTAGCATGTCCCGGGACCCCCGAGCCACCTCCCGACCCGTGACCCCGGGGCTCCCGCGGCACAGCCTGTCGCCGGATCTCCCCCACCACAGTCCACAGCCGGCTCTGCGC
Source organism: Dipus sagitta (assembly GCA_036346955.1). Taxonomy (NCBI): domain Eukaryota; kingdom Metazoa; phylum Chordata; class Mammalia; order Rodentia; family Dipodidae; genus Dipus; species Dipus sagitta. The sequence continues at coordinate 312,745,174 of CM070770.1, forward strand.
TCGAGAAAGTTTCTCTGAAAGTGAAAGAACCAACTTTCTCTTTTGACTCGGGGCGCGGAAGATGCCCGGGACGGTGGAGATGGCGCGCCCGCTCGCTGGCCGACCTCGGAACTCCTCCGGGCCGGCGGCGGGCAGAGGCCGTCGGGTGGGTGGTGGCGCGCTGGGGGGACCGCACCCCGGCTCGCCGTCGCGCTCCGTCCCTCACTTCGTGCCGGAGTCCCCTGCTCTCTCCCGAGCCGGTCCCTTCTCGGAGGCGCGGTGGCCGAGAGGAATGAATGGAGAAGGGGAAGGGAGGTCCGGGGTCCCGGGCGCAGCCGCTGGAGGTCGCCTCGCGCTGCCCGAAGCGGAGCTCGGCGCTACTCTGGGAGTCCGGAGGTGGCGGGCACCGGTGTCGCGCTGTCCCGGGGCGGAAGGCAGAGAGAGCCCCCAGCTCTGGCTGAAGTGGCGCTCCTGGACTTGGGGCTCCAGTGCGGGCCACACACGTTTCTCTCTCCTACCTGTGAGTGGCCATTCCTTTGACGGGACTTTGGATTTCTCTGACTGGCGCGCGTGGAGAGCTACTGCGGAGACGGGAGGGCGGAGAGGACGAGGGTGTGGAGCCGGCTGTAGAGCGACAACTGTGAGAGTAGTTTTATGGTCCGGAGCTTATACTGCACCTGATGGCCCTACCTTGTTGGGAAATAAGGGCTCACTGATACTAAGATCCTTTTTGCGTGTGTGTGTGTGTGTGCTCGCGCGTGCGTGCGTGTCCGGCCCGCGGGAGCGTGGTTTGTTTTGTTGGTGGTAGGAGTTTGTTGCTGTTTTGGTTTTTTGAGACAGGCTTTCACCCTGTAGTCCAGGCTAGCCTTGAACTCGCGGTGATGCTTCTGCCTCAGCGTCCAAAGGGCTGGGATTACAGGTGTGAGCACACCCACATCTGTTTGAGAGTGCTGTGTGGTGGATAGACCCGATAACGGCCCAGGTCCTTTCTGGCTGAAGGAAGGGACTTGACATGAGCGGTACTCCGTCTAATGTCATTGACTAGTCTCTGAGACAGGGGGAAGGGACCTCACTCTGCATCTCTACCCTCCTCCCCCAATTTATTTTCCCAATGGATTACTTCTTCCCACTTCCATTTTCATTGTTTCTCATCTATCTATCCCTCTCCTCCGTACCGTTTATGTTCCTTCTTTCCATGATGTAGATTACACATGCTTTCCTGCAACCAAAGGAGCTGCCAAATCCTTGGTGGAGATGGACAAAAATCGGGGTTCCAAAAATCTGGGTGTTCTCCCAATGTATCTATTTCAGTGTGGGTGACAGCCACATATTTAATCTCCTGTTTCCTGTCTCCTCCACTGAAAGCGAAAGAGAAGTTGGCATTGCCACCCCCACCCCTCCATTTTGGCATTTATGCTATTGTTTTTTAAAAATTATTTAGTCATTTATTTATGAGAGAGAGAGAGAGAGCAAAGCAAAGAGAAGCATGGACACACCCAGGCCTTCAGCCACTGCACACTCCAGGTGTATAGGCCACTTTGTACATCTGACTTTAAGTGGGTACTGGGGATTTGAACCTGGCCCACCAGGCTTTACAAGCAAGTGCTTTAACTACTGAGCTATCTCTCCAGCCACTATTATTATCATTTAGCCCTTATTATCATTTTTTTATGACAGATTGCTTGCTGTGTATACCAGGCTGGTCTAAAACTCGTGGCAATCCTCACTTCTCAGTCTCCTGAGTGGTACAGTTACAGGTGTGTGTGCCACCATGAGGTGCGGGGACTTGCTTTGCATTTGGCATTTGCTTTGGGGGACTGCTGCCACATACATGCTCTTGCTTTTAGGGTGCCCTGCCTGGGATGGGGTTGCAGCATTTGCTCTCTGGAGGCTTCAGAGACTGCTAGGGCAGGTGCCCAGATGCCCTGTGAGAAGGCACAGTGCCCAGCACTTACAGCAGGTGTGTCCTTAGCTTTTACCTCTTTCCTTTCTCTTCAGCCTTTCTCCTCTGTGGCCCCGTCCATCTCCATAATGTCAGGTCTTCTGATGGGCATGGGTTGTCTGCTACCTGTCTCAAGTTGCTGTTTTGGTTGATTTCTGGTGGTGGCGAAGCAAAGTGAGCTGTGGTTTGGGTGGGTGTCAGTGGCTTGGCATGGACTGCCAGCCGCCACCTCTGTGACCTTGGGCAAATACTTCTCTTCCTGGACCTCAGTTTACTAAATTACAAAATGAGGATCGGAGCCCAATGGTTCTAATATTGGGTGTTCCGTGATTCCTGTTAGCCAATGTCTTTGGCTCCTTCCTTTTTAAAACTGGCTGGCCATGGAGCAGGGCCCGTGGCTGCGTGTTACCCAGTCTGGAAAGAGAAAGGGCATAGCCGGGGCACCACAGAAAGTTTTAAAGGGAGAAATGGTCTCCTGTGAGAAAATTCATAATCTCCTCAGAGCTTAACGCCAATGGAAAAGTGTTGTTGTCAGCAAGCAGCAGATGGAATTCACCTGGTGTCACAGGAACCCAGGGATCAATCACAGTACACAAGCCTGTGACCCTGAAGTTCTTGAGGATTCCAGTTAATTCCTAATAGAGCTTAACTGAATTGAAAACGCAGTGAGTTCCTCTGAAGTCAGGAAGGTGGAGTCAATGTAAGATGTGTGTCAGCCTGTTTGTTCCCTGTACGTGTGAGTGGTGTGTGTGTGTGTGTGTGTGTCATATGTTTTTACAGCTCTGGGAGTGAATTGGCAGCCTTTTGTCTTTAAGGCTTAGAGAGAGTTTATTCCATCATAGGTAGAACTTAAGGCGCTTAAGAGAAGGAATGAGGAGAGAGTTGAGGGAGTTAGTTCCTGCCTGTGAGGAGGCAGGAGCCAGTTCAAGCCCCTGAATTGGCAGTCAGGAGACTGAAGGTTAATGGGTGGGTGCTCAGCTTGTGAGTGGTGGAGACAGGTGTGGAGACATTGACTCTGACCCTCACGTCCAGCCTTGCACCTCCAGCCTTCAAACAGGCTGGGAGAGAGACCAAGATGTGGAATTAGTGAAAGGTCAATACTGACTTCCTAGAACCACAAGTTGGTCAGTGAGCAGCATGTAGTGGATGGAGGTGAAAATTCAAACCCATTGTAACAGCTTGGAAATAAAAATATGGGAGCTGAATTTCCAGTTTAAGGAAATACATGAGTGAAGTTTCGCTTTCTTGAAACTACCGTGGTTTCTGATCGGAAAGAATGAGGCAGAAGCAAAATGCAAGTTCTTTTGAATCATCTCAGAACAGTTTGATCCGTATAGAAAGTTAACTCAGTTCACCTAAAGCCCTTACCCAAAGCACTGCTTGCTCTTCAGTGAAGGGAATATTAGAGGGTCTTAATTTTCTAAAAAAAATAGTCTGCAGTTTTAATTTCATTTTCCTGTGAGGACACAGCCCAGGCCTTGCTGATTCATACTGTAAGAAACGGAGGCAAGCAGAAAGCACCCAGAGGCTCAGCTCTTGCCTAGTGCAGAGGAAGTCCAAGTCTTTAAAGATACAAGTTTTATTATCAGAAAGGCTCTTTGACAGCTCATTTCTGTCCTCGCTTTCTTTGTACACATTCCGCACCCCTTACATCCCTCCCATGCCCTTCTCATCCCTCAGCTTCTTTCATCAGGACTGCAACACTGAAAAGGAGGAAAAAGTCAGCCAAGAGCAGACCTCAAGTGCCGAGGGACAAATTAACAAACTTAAGCAGGTGTCGAGAAAGGGATGTATTCAACTACAGTGGGATTCAAACTAGCTAAGCAGAAGGCAGCAGACCTGTGAATGAAGGCCAGACAGTGGTAGCTCTGATTCCGTCCACATGGGTGCATGGGAGAATCCTGAACCCCTGGTTTCAGAAGCCTAGAGCTTATCACTTGGTACAGAGAAGCATCCTTCTAGCCTCTAAGATTATAGGATTCGGCTGATGGAAGAACTTGAGTTCTGACCCCAGATGCTTTGGTGAGAACTGCATACAGTTCCTGGGTTCCTTTGACTAGTGGAAGGCAGCATTCATTGACCTGGAATTTTTGCCTCTACCTCTGGACCTCAGCACTCCAGCAGGAATTAGAGGATGGGGTGTCCCAAGCTCTTAAGATCAAAGAGACTTAAGGGCTGGAGAGATAGCTTAGGAGTTAAGGCGCTTGCCTGCAAAGCCCAAGGACCCATGTTCTACTCTCCCAAGTCCATGTAAGCCAGACGCACAGTGATGCAAGGTCACACATGCACACAAGGGGGCACATACATCTGGAGTTTGATTGCAGTGGCTGAAGGCCCTGGCATGCCAGTTCTCTGTCTTTCTCTCTCGCATTAAAAAAAAAAGGCTCTGTTGGGCTTGCCTCAAAAGAGAGAGAGAAAGAGAGACCTTGAGAGACCAAACACACTTCCACATGGACCCCACTGAGCCCCTGCTGGAGTGATTCCAGGAGGCAGGTGCAATTCTACTTATAGGATGTTTTCCAGAGCATCTGAATGTATTATCCCTCAGCATCTTACCCAGCTCACTGGGGTATCAAGATAGGGCACTTGTTATCAGCCCTCCTTTACAGAAGGAAAAGAAGCCATGGGCAGGGGATGGGCACAATAATGACATATAACTAAGTGTTCTCCAAATCTAGAATTTTTGGTTTCTTTCTGGGAATTTTGTGGATTGAAAGGCCATTTAAACATTCCCTGATGTAGGCAGCTGCTGAGTATGTACCCTGACATATGACCACAAGCAATTCATTGAACAGAGTTCAGGGGTTCACAGTGAATCTTTGCTGTCTCCTCTCCATTGTTTGAGTTCCAGGCTCTCTACCTGCCTTTATGCCCCACCCCATTTTTTAAAGAAATATTTTATTTATTTATTTGAGAGAGAGATAAAGAGAATGGGCACACCAGGGCCTTTAGCCACTGCAAATGAAGCGCATGCACCACCATGTGCTTTTGGATTTACGTGGGTCCTGGGGAATTGAGCCTGAGGCCTTAGGCTTTGCAGGCAAGTGCCTTAACCACTAAGCCATCTCTCTAGTCCCCATTCTGTTTTTATAATGTAATATAACACATGGGTTTGCATTGTACAAGTTAAGGTCATGAGTTCTGGATCCAAGCAAACTTAATATGAAATCCTGACCCTTCTCTATGTTAGCTCTACGATTTGGGGAAAATGACTTAGTTTATTTAATCCCCAGTTAACTCATGTATAAAATAGGCCTTACTTCACTGGGCTCTCAGGATGCTTCTTTTTGTTTATTTGTTTCAAGGCAGGGTCTCGCTGTAGCCCAGGCTGACCTGGAATTCACTATGTAGTCTCAGGCTGTCCTCGAACACTTGGTGACCCTCCTACCTCTGCCTCCTCAGTGCTAGGACTAAAGGCGTGCGCTGCCATGCCTAGCTTAGGATGCTTCTTAAGTGTTAAGAGATTTGCCAGAGGGCTTCCTGTCCAGCTGGTTTTGCTGATGAACACAGGTGATGACCACATTGAGCTACCTGGCCAGAGTCCCTATACACACTGCTCCAGAGTCCCAACTTCAGAGAAAAGGTTGGGGGAAGGATCACGACTGTGGAGGGTCCACAGCAGGAAGAGGACTTGGGGAGAATGTCACATATTGGTCACTGTGTCATCCCTTTGGGATGATGGCGGTGGACAGGACCTCGGAGACCACTCGGTCTTGGCCACTCCAGCCTCCCTGAGTTTACTTTGCTCAGCCAGTCAGTGGGCACCGAGTGAATTCTGGGCTCAGCTCTGGAACAAAGCCATGGCCGGAGCTGCTCCTTGTGCTGGAAGACTTCTCAGCCATTTGCCAAATGAAGACAGTCCCAGGGAGTGAAAGTGACTGGCACGAGTCACCTGCTCCTTCATGCCCAAGCTAGTCCTAGCTCCCCTTCTGCCTGGATTCCAAGCCTCTCTCTGCACCTCGGGGCTAGCCCTAACCCTCCACACACACACACACACACACACACACACACACACACACACGCGTCCAAATCTTAGCTCCTCAGGCCTTTTACTTTGCCAGTCTTCACAATAAAAAGGGGCTACATGTTCCCCACATGACTGTCTCCCGACCGACACCATCCCTTGCCAAGGACTGGGATGAAGAAACACACCCAGCTACTGTTTCTTTCCTTGTTCTCACTGCTTGGACCCAACTTCCTGGAGGAGTTTTAGTCACCCAGTTGCAAAATTCAAGGGTCCGCACTTTTTGTTTTACTTCTACTAACTGATAGATTCAACCTGACTTCAAGTACCTTCCAAATTTTTTTTTGAAAAAGAGACTGAAAATGGGATTATAGAATGGTCTGATTAAAAAAAAAAAAAAAAAAAAAAAAAAGTTCTTCCTCTTTAGGAACTGAGGTTACATTTGCATATGTGCATAGCAGCCAACACTAACAGGTCTTCCCACAGAGCCTGAAACAGCCCTCAAACTTCAATTAGACATTTGTTTTTAAATTTTATTTACTTGACAGAGAGGCACATAAAGAGAGAGAGGGAGGGAGGGAGGGAGAAAACGGCCACACATGTGCCACCCTTGTGCATCTGACTTATGTGGCTCCTAGAGAATTGACCCTGGGTCTCTCAGCTTCACAGGCAAGTGCTTTAACCGCTAAGCCATCTCTCCATGCCATTTAGACATTTTAGCCATGTTATTCTGCTGTGTGTGTGTGTATGTGTTTTAAATATTTATTTATTTGAGAGAGAGAGGCAAATAGAGAATAGGTGCTCCAGGGCCTCCAGCCACTGGAAACAAACTCCAGATGCATGCACTACCTTGTGCATCTGGCTTACATGTGTACTGGGGAATTGAACCTAGGTCTTTAGGCTTTGCAGGCAAGCCATCTCTCCAGCCCTTGTGCTGTGTGTTTTAAGAATGTGCTTCAAGGGCTGGAGAGATGGCTTAGTGGTTAAGCGCTTGCCTGTGAAGCCTAAGGACCCCGATTCGAGGACCCACGTTAGCCAGATACACAAGGGGGTGCACGCATCTGGAGTTCGTTTGCAGTGGCTGGAGGCCCTGGCGTGCCCATTCTCTCTCTGTGTGTCTCTCTCTCTCTCTCTGCCTCTTTCTCACTCTGTCGCTCTCAAATAAATAAACTAAAAAAAATTAAAAAAAAAAAAAAAAAAAAGAATGTGCTTCAAGCCGGGCGTGGTGGCTCATGCCTTTAATCCCAGCACTTGGGAGGCAGAAGGGAGGATTGCCATGAGTTCGAGGCCACTCTGAGACTACATAGTGTATTCCAGGTCAGCCTGGACCAGAGTGAGACCCTACCTCGAAAAACAAACCAAACAAACAAACAAAAAGAATATGCTTTAGTGAAGATGAGGATTGCATCTTCACTAAAGGCTGATGAGATTTCCTGTGGGGTGGGCATGACTGTGATGTCAGAGAGGGGAGGTAACTGATGGAGAGAGACTGAATCCCATGTCCCAGACTCTTTGAAGCAATCTGGGTTTCAATGTGTCTTTCAGCAAAATGATGATTCAGCACCCAGGCCAGGTCTCTGCCTCGGAAGTCAGTGCCTCCGCCATCGTCCCCTGCCTGTCCCCTCCTGGGTCACTGGTGTTTGAGGATTTCGCTAACCTGACACCCTTTGTCAAGGAGGAGCTGAGGTTTGCCATCCAGAACAAGCACCTCTGCCACCGGATGTCCTCAGCGCTCGAGTCGGTCACGGTCAACAACAGACCCCTGGAGACGTCAGTCAGGAAAGCAGAGGTGGGTTTTTCCAACATGCGGGTGTTCCTCCTCTCAGCACACAGAGCACTTTCCCCAAGGGAGTCCTGGGCGGGGCCTAGAGTTGGGGAAGCAGCAGCCACACTGCACTGCCTCTGGGAGCGTCCCTTGCACTGAGGAGCAGGAATAGTGCGCCTCCCAGCCCTCAGGAGCAGAGGCAGGAGGCGTTTGAGGGCAGCCTAGGCTCTGTGAGACTTTCTCCAAAAGCAGAAAGACAGGGCTGGAGAGATGGCTTAGTGGTTGAGTGCTTGCCTGTGAAGCCTAAGGACCTAGGTTCAATTCTTCAGGTCCCACGTAAGCCAGATGCACATGGTGGCACATGCATCTGGAGTTCATTTGCAGTGGCTAGAGGCCCTAGCTTGCCCATTCTCACTCTCTCACTCTCTATCCCTCTCTCCCTCTCTCCCTCTGTCTGTCTCTAATAAATAAATAAAAATAAAATCTTTTTTTAAAAAAAGCAGAAAGACAACAAAAAGAACCAGTAAATACATGAACAGTGTGAGAGGCAGGTGCAGTCAGAAAAGAAGGTGGAGTGGGGGAACAGGGAGAGTAGGTAGAAGTGGAGATTGTTGTTTTTTTTTAATTTAAAATTTTTATTTATTTATTTGAGGGAGAGGGAGAGAGAGAGAGAATGGGAGTGCCAGGGCTCCTAGCTACTGCAAACAAGCTCCAGATGCATGCATGACCATGTGCATCTGGCTGACATGGGTCCTGGGGAATTGAACTTGGGCTCCTAGGCTTTTTGCAGGCAAGTGCCTTAACCTCTAAGCCACCTCTGTAGCCCCGAGATGGCTGTTTTGAATTAGGAGGTGGGGAAGCATCACTGGCCATGTCCTTTAGGCAGGGACTTGAAGAAGAGGGCAGAAGCCATGTGGCAACTTGGCAAGAAAGAATCAGGGTGCTGAGGGAAACATGTTGGGCTGGGGAAGCAGTCTAGGTGGGGCAGATCGCATTGGGTCTTGTAGCTGCGTGCTGAGAATGAACGGGGAAGCCACCACAAAGTTAACTGAGCAGAGTGGTGATGTGGTCTGACATATTTTAACATGGTTGCCCTGGCCATGCTGTTTAGCATGGCTGTTAAGGGCAGGACCAATCAGAGCATGGCAGAGGTAAGACCAGAATCGTCCACATGAGCTTAAGAGGGTCAAGGCCAGGATGGAGTGTGGCAGGCGTGGAGACAAGGTTAGCTTCTGGATCTGACATGAGGGTTCAGCTGCTTTGTGACTGGATATGGAGTGTGGAAGAAAGAGGACCCCGGGGGGTGGGTGTGAATGTGCAGGGCTGAAGGATGGAGCGCCCATCACTGCTGGGACTGGGACCATAGGGGGTTGGGTTGGGCAAGAGCAGACCTTGTGTCCTGTTCTAACCTCACAGAGATGTGGAGCAGGCAGGAACAGCTGTGGGCCCAGAGTCCAGACAAGTCAAGGCTAGAGACACGGAGCTGGGAGTAATCAGCCTACAAAAGGGTTTAGAACCACGGGCTGGGCTAAGGCTAGCTTCTGTGTAGAGTCCTGAAGAAGCAAGGAGTATGGTGGTGATCTTCATCACTGTCAGGACCTAAATGCCCAGACAGTAGAGCAAGGAGCAGGCAGCCAGCCTCACCATTCCCCAGTGGCAGCGCGCACAGCCTTGGGGCCACAAGTTCCTAGTGTGACACTTGAAATAACAGACATGTTACTTAGATGTAGATGCTGGTAACGCTGTGTGTTGGCTCAAGAACTTCAGATCCGAGATCTCACAATGTTGTTAGCCTCCCTTGATTGTAAGATCAAAATGTTTCAAGCTTACTCAGTGGGTGTGATCACAACCTTGGGGCAAGGGGTAGTGGAACTGGCTCAAAACAACAACAAAAAACTGAGTTTAAAAGCAGTTTGAGGAGCTGGATAGATGGCTCAGCAGTTAAGGTGTTTATCTGCAAATGGGTTCAATTCCTCAATACCCACATAAAGCCAGATACACAAAGTGGTGCGTATATCTGGAGTTGATTTGTAGTGGCAGGAGGCCCTGGCACACCCATTCTCTCTTTTTGCTTGCAAATAAATAAAATACAGTTAAAAAGCAGTTTGAGGGCTGAGATTATAGCTCAGTGGTAAAGTAAGTTTGGTAATATTTACGATTCTTCGATTACTCCTGCCTAGGTCTGATCCAAGGCTTAAAGGAAATAACATTTGAGAAAGGCCTAACAGAATCTGGCTAATGGCATCCAGCGAACGATAACTGAGCATTCATGAAGCTGTTGCCATGGGTGTCATTAGGGGCATTAGCTGTGCTCCCAACTAACCTCAGAGGAGGTCACAAAGAGCACCACAAAATGGTCATTGGCGTCCCAGTCAAATACTGAACAATGTAGGGTAGAGCATGGGCCTTTCTGGGAGATTTCTTTTCCTAATAGTTTGATATAGCAGGATGCAATGGAAATAGTAGGAAAAAAGAAGGAAGGAGGAGAGGGAGGGAAGACAAATTTTGGAAGGATAGTTGGAGGGTTTTCTAGTGGAAGAAGACGAGAGGGTGGTCAGGTGATGATCTAAGGTCAAACCTGGCTGAAGGGGAATTCCAGAAATGTGAAATTGTCTTTTCTGTGCCCTGAATGATTATAGAAAATGTGACCAGTTATCAGTTTAACTTTTTTCTTTTTTTGAGGCAAGCCCAACAGACTGCCTTTTGTTTAATGCAAGACTGAGGGAGACAAAAAGAGAAAGAATTGTCATGCCAGGGCCTCCAGCCACTGCAGTTGAACTCCAGACACGTGCACCCCTTTGTGTGCATGTGTGATCTTGTATGCCTATGTCATTTTGTGCATCTGGCTTACGTGGGACCTGGAGAGTCGAACATGAGTCCTTAGGCTTCTCAGGCAAGCGCCTTAACTGCTAAGCCATCTTTACAGCCCCCAGTTATCAAGTTAAATATCAATCTTTTATTTCAAAATCCAAATGCATTTCTAAAAAATAATATTTATTTGATAGAGGGAGGGAGAGAGAGTATGGGCTAGCCAGGGCTTATTGCTACTGCAAACTAACTTCAGATGCATGTGCCACTTTGTGCATCTGGCTTTGCATGGGTACTGGGAAATCAAACCTAGACTAGTAGGCTTTGCAAGCAAGCACCTTTTTTGTTGGTGTTGTTTTTGTTTTTGAAGGCAGGGTCTCACTCCAGCCCAGGCTGACCTGGAATTCACTGTTTTCTCAGGGTGGCCTTGAACTCAGGGCAATCCTACCTCTGCCTCCCGAGTGCTGGGATTAAAGGCGTGCACCACCACACCCAGCACAAGCAAGCATCTTTAACCATTAAGCCATCTCTCCAGTCCCCAAATTAATTTTTAAAGTAGGCTAGATTTTGATTTACTAATATTGCCACTATAATTCTAACAATTCTTTGATTTTCATTATTAAGTACACACACGAGTATGTGTAAAGAATTTTATTTTATTTTTTATTGAGGTACGGCCTTGCTCTAGTCCAGGCTGACCTGGAATTCACTCTGTAGTCTCAGGCTCACCTCAAACTCATGGTGATCCCCCTACCTCAGCCTCCCGAGTGCTGAGATTAAAGGCATGTGCCACCATGCCCAGCTGTAACGAATTTTTATATTTTGTGGGTCTGTGGATAGTTTGTGACTGGAAGATTGCTGTTTCCAAATGCCTCTCATCAGAGCAAACCCAAATCCCCTCCACCCTTCCAACATATTTATCTGGTTGCAGAGGCAGCATCTATAGTATCTATGGGAATGTGAGGAACATATTTACGGTGAGGATATTGGTAACTAAAGCTTATGTCATACTTCCTGCGCAAAGCATTTTACCTGTTTCACTTACTTGATGCACATAATGCTCATAGTGGGTACTTGTAGTTCAGTGGTAGAAGGCTTTTCTACCACTGGAGGGTGATGTCACTGAGTCCATTTTACAGGTGACGAAACTGAGGCTCAGGAGAGTATGTTGTCCATGATCTCACAGCTAATAGGTGGTGACACTGAAGTTCAAAACTGGTTTAGCTTAAGGCCTAACTGTATACCTTATATGGTCTTGGAATCTAAGATGTGAAAGGTGGGAATTCCCCTGTTTCTCCCTCAGACTTTGCTTCTCTAGTGTGCACAGCCTTCCACCTCGGCACAGGCAAAGTCAGTGTCATCTAATTCCAGAGACTTGAACAAAAGTCAGATGTGATAATGGCATCCTGGAGCTGTTGGGCTTGGCACGTGGCTCCCGTGCATAGTAAGTCAGTCACGTGACAGGGTCTGGCACTTGCCAGCCTAAATGGTCACCCACTCATCTCACTCTAGGGTCTTCATCCCAGCTGGTCTCTAAGCCGTGTCCAGTGACTGGAGGAGGCTGGTTCCCCCTCAGTCGTAGATGTAGTCGGGGACTGGGTGGATGTTCATGGAGGACCACATCCCAAAGCGGGGCAGGGTTGACTGTCTGAGGAGCTCCAAGGCTGGCTCCGGAGGAGCCGTTGCGAGGTCAGTATTGGTCTGTTATCTGACTCAGCAGATGGTTCAGTTCTGAACCCACTATGGCATCCAGCCATGGGTTCATTATATACTATTTTATAAAATTTGTATATTATAAATGTATATATTATATATAAATATAATGGCCTCAGGCCCCTCTTCTGCAGAAGCTCCCAGGCTTCTCCCAAGGTCAGGAAGGCAGTGCCGCGATGCTTGAGGTGGAAACAGCTGCATCAGTTACTTGGCCCATTGCTGCGCCCAGACACCCGACAGGAGCACTTGGAGGGAGGGTGGGTTTACAGTATACCACGGCAGCTGGGGGAGCCCTCCCCAGCGTGGCAGGAGCTTGCCCACTAAAGGCTCCACAGCCTCCCATCCCAGCACTATCCGTTGAAGCCCGAGGGTTCAACACACGAACCTTGGGGGTCATGTCACATTCAGACTGAAACAGAAGAGATGAATGACGTTGTTCTTGACTCTTGACTTAAAAAAGCAATAGCAAAAGAAAGCGCCCAGGTGATGACCCAAGGCCATTTTTAGCTCTAGGGGAAGGGACATGCTATGAAGCTAAATCTTCCTCCTGGTTTGAGTAGTGTTGGTACAATTACCTCTGTGAACTGAAAATTCAGTTGCACTCTTAATGTAGGTTAGATTTTAATTTACTAATATTGCCAATATAAGCCGGGTGTGGTGGCACACATCTTTGATCCCAGCACTTGGGAGGCAGACGTAGGAGGATTGCCATGAGTTTGAGGCCACCCTGAGACTACACAGTGAATTTCAGGTCAGCCTGGGCTAGAGAGAGAGCCTAATGCAAAAACAAAACAAAACAAAAACAAAAACAAACAAACAAAAAAAAAAACAAAGAAAAGAACTATATATATGGTTAGGGTGAACAGCTGTCTCAATAGCTCTTTGATTTTGTTTTCTCAAGCATACGCGTGTGAGTACATGTGTATGTATGCATGTGTGCTCATGAATACACATGTGAAGAGTTACACACAAAAATCGAGGCCTTGATATTTTCTGGGCCACTTAGCATCACGGCCGCTCTGCTCTTCCAGTGTTTGCTGGCAGTAAAAGGCAGTGGCATTCGAGGTGGGCGACATTGTATGATGTCATTAAACATGTACCTTTTTAATTTTGTAGGTAGCTCCGGAAGAAGATGAGAGGAAAAAAAGGCGACGGGAAAGAAATAAGATTGCAGCTGCCAAGTGCCGCAACAAGAAAAAGGAGAAGACAGAGTGCTTGCAGAAAGTGAGCGTCTTCCCTGCCTTTGGCTCATTCCTGTCCCGTCAGGCTGGTGTCATGAGCAGATGGGGCGTCAAAAAGCCCCTGCCTGCCCCTCCCCTCTTTCCCAAGAAGGTTTTAAGGGTGTCGTGGGTAACAGCAGAGGTGCTAGTGCAGAACGTATGTAGAAAAACCGAGGTGTGTTTTAAAAATGCAGGGTCATCTGATGCCTGGATCCCTAGCAGCTGGCCTGTACACACCCAGTAGTTGCTGTGCTGCAGGAAACGCCTACTTGTTTTCCTAAAAAGGAAACTGCCAGCTGTCATTGGCTTGCTAAGTTAAGTCTTTAATTAATCTCTTCAAGTTATTTCATTAACTTGGAAGCGGAATTTGCACTTTCTTTGAGTTCTTCCCTGGATTTGAGCTCTGTCACCCTCCCTTCTCCCAACTCATCTAACAGTCTGGCCCCCTGGCTGCATCAGGCCGGTACCCCTCAAGAAACTGAGGGGATGAGACTCCACAGTGAATTCCAGGTCAGCCTGGGTGACAGTGAGACCCTACCTCGAAAAACCAAAAAAATATAATATAATATAATAATAATAATAAATAAAATAAAATAAAATAAAAATAAATAGATAAATAAAAGAAACAGAGGGGAACGGGCTGGGTGGGCAGGCCACAGTGCCTGGCAATCTTTCCAGGAGCTGTGTCTGCTCTCCCCGTGTGAGCAGGCCACTGCAGAGGCTTAAACCAGTTCTCCCAGCCCCCAGGGACTGCTGATTACTTTGGGGGTTAGGGATCAGTGGAAAGTAGGAGATTTTCGAAGCACATTTTTGTTTTCCTGAGGAGATGAGCTTCTCAAAGAGAGAACTACACAAGTCTGGGTTTGTTTTCTGTTCCCACGGCCCTGTGAGGTCCAGACTCACCACACGTGGGCCAATGGAGTGGTGCAAAGATCTCCTAGCCAATGGCACTGTGTCATCTTCAGCCAATAGTATTGGAGCCAGGTGGCATCTCCAGGGCTTCTCCGACATGTCCTCCAACTTCAAAGGCCTTTCCAGGGTCTGCATCTCCCCCTGCTAGCGCTGTTCTCCCGTCTCGGTGGAGGCCTCTCCCAGCTGGCTGAGCCCCCAGGTGCGGTGCCCCGTCCTCGTCCTAGGGTTCCAGGCTCCCTTCCTTACACCTCTGTCGCTTGCCCTGCAGGAGTCAGAGAAGCTGGAGAGTGTGAATGCCGAGCTCAAGGCCCAAATTGAGGAGCTGAAGAACGAGAAGCAGCACTTGATATACATGCTCAACCTGCACCGGCCCACGTGCATCGTCCGGGCGCAGCATGGGAGGACTCCAGAAGACGAGAGGAACCTCTTCATCCAACAGCTCAAAGAAGGAACATTGCAGAGCTAAGCAGCGTGGAGGGGGCAAGTTGGGAGTCCTCACTGATCCTCCCTTTCCACCCAGAACTCTGAAGCCATTGGAAAGCTGACTTCCTGTGCACCTCTAGAATCCCAGCAGCTGAGATCCACCGGGGCAGGAGGGCCCATGACTGCACTAGGCCATCCCACTCTGCCCCAGGTGAACCGTGGACCAGAGCAAAGGCATCCTTTTCCTTATTCAACTCCAGGACTTAGGCTTCACACTGGCTAGCCACAGGTGTTCCAGGTGGCCTGGGCTGGGGTCGTGCCCATGTTTGTCTGGGTTCCATGCAAGTCACAAAGCCCACCACTGGCACTCATGCAGAAGTGTTTGAACCTTGGTGGGTGGGGTGGGACCATCTTCTCCACAGTGGCCATCACTGTCACTCCCAGGGGACATGGAGTAAGAATGTCATTATCTAAGTTGTGTAATGGCCAGGGGTGTGCTTTCTAGCAAGCATGCTGTGATGACCTGGAATGATTGTGTACACGGCATCCATTTCAAACCAGGCATTGTGCTCTTTAGACGTGGCTTTCACAACACTGCTGTGACTGTTCCAGGACTTTCCTGACACCAGGTTTCTGAGAGCTTGGGGATCTGTCTCTGTGGGCATTGTCTCACAGAGACTTTCAGGAGGCCAGATGTGAGCTTGCCAGTCTGGGGAGAGCAGAATGGGCCCGCTGGCCAGCCATGCCACTTTGTGCCCAGGTTCCCAGCATTAAGGAAGAGTCCACGGGCACGACAACAGGTCGTCAGTTGCAAACTCAGTTACTGTGTCACAGGAAGAAAGAACAAGTCTAACTTCCAAAGGATTAGGACTCTCTACTCAGTGACAGGGCAGGAGTTATTTCTAGGCCAGAAGATCCAAAATATCTTCCATTTCCCTTTCCCTGTGGTCAGAAACCGCAGGTGGAGATGTGTTTGAAGCTGGCTGGTGTCCCGGCTTTAGCATTACTGGGTGTTGATGGTGTTGATTTTGTCACGTAGTTGTTCTGGCCCAGAGCATTTGTGGCTGGGAGATAACTCCCATTGGCCACTGGGACTTTGCTACTGTTAAAATTCTGATGTTTCTGTGAAATCCTCAGAGTGTTTGATTCTACTCAATAGTATTGTTACAATTTTTCTGTAAGAGGAAATATTACTTATTTATCCTGGTAGTCCAACCTAATAAATATCAGAACCTAGACATGGTAAATGTGTTGTTCTGGTCTCTGGGCTTGTATGTCTATTGGCTGTGTCATCTCGGGGTTCTTGCCCCTCCTCTGTCCATTGTGGAGGACGGGCGGGGACAGCATTGAATATACCCTTGTTGGTTGCTAGGTCAGTGCTGACTTCTGACCCTATTCCTCACCTCATCTTCCCATCGACAAACCCTGAAGTACAGCACCACATATACCCCTCAGAACAAATGTCTGGTGTGGAGAGAAATTCGATACAAAATCCACATCGCACATCGTTTTCTCCGAATGCACAATTGCCTGCGCTCAGCATGAGCCTCTGACACATTGCCTTCTGCCACACGCTCCTGGCAAACAACTATGCACTTGGATTACACCTGTTGTAACATCCAAGTGTGTGGGTCATTGTTGCAAAAAGAAAAAACTGCATCTCAAATATCAGAAAAGCATGCGGAGTGAGTGGGGAGGACTATTCTGGACAAGGTGGCTGTAACAGATCTAAGAAAGGTATTCCTCCTAATGTTTTGGATTTTCTTTCTGCTTTCCTTTCTCCTGTTCTTTCCTTCCCTTCGTCCCTTCCTCTCTTTTTTCCCCTTCCCTCTTTCTCCCCTTCCTCCCTCTCTCTCATCCTGTTGCAGCACTGGGAATTGCAACTCAGGGTCCTGCACTTGCTAAGCATCCACCCCCCCCACCCCCCCCCAAGGAATAGTCAGGCGTCAACGTCGCTGCTTTGGTTGCATATCACTTACCACCTTGTCCATTAACTAATCTAGATTCTCTATCTTAGTGGAGGGGTAATCCCCTGCCCTTACTCTCTGGTTGTGGGTAGAGGTACCACCAGAAGCCCTTATGCAGGTTCATATGTGTGTGGGCACATGTGGATGGAGGCCGGAAGTCAACACTGGGTGCCTTCCTAAGTTGCTCTCCAAATTTCCTGCCTTCTTGTCTTCCTTCCTTCCTCCCTCCCTCCCTTCCTTCCTTCTTCCTTGCTAAATCATTTATTTAAGGGGGGGAGTGAGTATGGGTGCTCCAGGGCCTTTTACTTCTGCAAACAAACTCCAGGGACATGCGCCACTTTGTACATCTGGCTTTACATGAGTACTCGGGTATTGAACCTGGGATAGCAGGCTTTCAAGCAAGTGCCTTTAACCGCTGAGCCATCTCTTGAGCCTCCTGTATTTTTGTTTGTTTTGTTTTGTTTGTTTTTTAAGGAGGGTCTTACTTTAGTCCAGGCTGACTTGGAACTCATTCCATAGCCTAGTCTTGGATTCATGTTGATCCCAACATCAGCTCCCGAGTACTGGGGTTATAGGCATGAGCCACCATGCTGGGAAACTTTTCTTTTGTATTTTTTTTATGAGAGGGAGTGCACATGTGCACACGAGAGAGAGAGAGAGAGAGAGAGAGAGAGAGAGAGAGAGAAAGAGGGAGGGAGGGAGGGAGAGAATTGGCGCTACAGGGCCTCCGCCACTGCACTCAAACTCCAGACATGTGTGCCACCTTGTACGCATTTGCGACCTTGTGTGCTTGCATCACTTTGTGCATCTGGCTTATGTGGGACCTGGAGGGTTGAAAATGGGTCCTTAGGCTTCGCAGACAAGCACCTTAACCACTAAGCTATCTCTAGCCTGGCAACTTATCTTTCGAGACAGGGTCTCTCACTGAACCTGAGCTCACCAACTTTGCTAGACTCCCTGGCCAGCTCATCCCTGGGACCCTCCTGTTTCCATCTCTCCAGCACTGGGCTTACGAGCTTGTGCCACCACACCCGGCTTTTACATAGCTCTGGGGATCTGAACTCAGGTCCTCATGCTTTTGTGCCAAGTGCTTTATCCAGTGAACCATATCTCTCTCCAGTCTCCAAGGCTACATAGTTTTTTAAATCACAATAGTTCCTATGTGTGTATGTGTGTGTGTGTGTCAATGGAAAAGTGCACAACATAACATTCAACATGTAAACCGTTTTAAAATGTACAATCCAGTAGTAGCTTTAACTACATTCACTGTCCTGCATCTGTTCCACAGTCCACATTTCTCTTGACCCGTCTGGTGGTCCAAACACACCGAGAATGGCCCATTGTAGGGCTTCTTTAGCCCAGAGTTCCAAATCCCTCCACATTCCTCCTACAAACAAGTTCCAAAATCCTGCTTAACCACAAGGTCAGGCTCATCACAGTCACATTCCACTCTCAGTACCCACTTTCTGCGTTAGTCAACATCTCACTGCGGAGACAAAATACCTGGCCAATCGGCTTAAGGGAAGAAGGGTTGGCTTCAGTCCAGCATGCCCGGAAGACCTGTGGCAGGAGCTGGTCACATCCAGTCATGGGGGAGGCAGGGAATGCTGACCGCTCAGCTGGCTCCCTCCTTCTTGCACAGTAGGGGACCCTGTCCCTTGGTGCCACCTACAGGGAAGGAGGGTCTTCCCACCTCAACCTAATCAACATCATTCCTCACAGGCATGCTCTGAGGCTAACCTAATTTACATAATCACTCAGGGATGATTCTCAGTCCTGCCCATGTGACAATCAATATAAGCTACCACCTGTGGCCACTACTGACCTGCTTTGTCTCTATGGACTTGCCATCCTGTGGCCTTTGCATCTGGCTTTATATATATATATATTTTTTTTTAATTTCTATTTATTTATTTGAGAGAGAGAGCACTAGGACTTCCAGCTGATGCAAACAAGCTCCAGATGAATGCGTCACCTTGTGCATCTGGTTTATGTGGGTCCTGGGGAATCAAGCCTGGGTCCTTTGGCTTTGTAGGCATCTTCTTCACCACTAAGCCATCCTTCACCACTAAGCCATCCTACCAGCCCACTCCCTGATTTGAAGTAGAGTCTCACTCTAGCCCAGCCTGATCTAGAATTTACTAAGTAGTCTCAGGCTGGCCTAGAACTCACAGAGATCCTCCTACCTCAGCTTCCTGAGTGATGCCCAGCAGAGAGAGAGAGAGAGAGAATGAGAATGGATGCACCAAGGCCTCTAGCCACTGCAAATAAACTCCAGATGAACGTACCACCTCATACATCTGACTTTATGTGGGTACTGGAGAACTGAACTCAGGTCATTAGACTTTGCATTCAAACACCTTAATGTCTGAACCATCTCCCCAGTCCCCACTTTCTTTTTTAATAATGGGTTTCTTCATATCCTTTTTTTCCAATTTTTTTATTAACAACTTACATAATTGTAAACAATATCCCATAGTAATTCCCCCCCTCACTTTCCCCTTTGAAACTCCACTCTCCATCATATCCCCTCCCCCTCTCAATCAGTCTCTCTTTTATTTTGATGTCATGATCTTTTCCTCCTATTATGATGGTCTTGTGTAGGTAGTGTCAAGCACTGTGATGTCATGGATATCCAGGCCATTTTTTGTCTGAAGGAGCATGTTGTAAGGAGTCCTACCCTTCCTTTGGCTCTTACATTCTTTCTGCCACCTCTTCCGCAATGGACCCTGAGCCTTGGAAGGTGTGATAGTGATATTTCAGTGCTGAGTACTCCTCTGTCACTTCTTCTCAGCACCATGGTGCCTTCTGAGTCATCCCAAGGTCACTGGCATCTGAAAAGAGAAGCTTCTCTAACCAAAAGTGAGAGTAGCATTAACATATGGGTATCTTCATGTTCTTTTTAAAAGGAAAGGTGGAGGAAGGGCTAATCAAAATCTAAGAGGATATAGATAAGTCATATGGAAACCTACTTTTTTGGACAATGGAACACTCAGAAGCCATAGATTGTTACTAGAAAATTTTCAGTGCCAGGGATGGGATGCCTTCCAGTGAGTTGTTGGCCAGGGAGGTCACTGATACCCCTAAAACATTACAGGCCATTGCCGAGGCCCTTGGTTTTCACTAGGAATAGGTGGTAAGACCCTATTGCTTAACACTCCACATACTTGGGCTACAAGGTCATTGAGAAATCCTGCTGGAGCTGAGCTGAAAACTTCCTCCATGTAGAACAGCTGACAGAAAGCTGAAAAAAGCTATGCTGCATGCAATTCAATGGGAGAGAGAGCAATCACCAGTGGAGATACTCAACAGTGGCCACTGCAAGCCTTATATTTTGCCAGCCAGGCCAAATGAGCCAATGGATACAACAGTGGCATGTCTGCTATGGGGGAAACTAACCACCCTCTAATTGGACCGGAGGCCCACTCCATGGGAGGGAATACATCCCTGGTACTGAAAACCTACAACAGGTGTAGTCATGAGCTTTAGGGGTATAACATCTGCTGGTATCTGGCTAAATGTATATACTATGCTCACCAGACTGCCCAGTAAGCACTTCTCTTAATGTTCATACCCATATATTAATGCTACTCTCACTTTTGGCTAGAGAACCTTCTCTTTTCAGATGGCAATGACCTTGGGATGACTCAGAAGCCATCACAGTGCTGAGAAGAAGTGACAGAGGAGTGCTCAACACTGAAACATCTCTATCACAACTTCCAAGGCTCAGGGTCCATTGCGGAAGAGGTGGCGGAAAGAATGTAAGAGCCAAAGGAAGGATAGGACTCCTTACAACGTGCTCCTCCAGACACAAAATGGCCTGGATATCCATGACCTCACAGAGCCTGACATTACCTACACAAGACCATCGTAACAGGAGGAAAAGATCATGACATCAAAATAAAAGAGAGACTGATTGAGAGGGGCAGGGGATATGATGGAGAGTGGAGTTTCAAAGGGGAAAGGGGGGGAGGGAATTACCATGGGTTATTGTCTACAATTATAGAAGTTGTCAATAAAAAAATTAAAAAAAGAAAAATTAAAAAAAGAATTTATTTATTTATTTGAGAGAGACCAAAAAAAAAAAAAAAAAAAAAAAAGCAGATAAAGATTGGGTGCACCAGGGCCTTTAGCCACTGCAAATGAATTCTAGCCACATGCATTACCTTGTACATCTGGCTAACATGGTTCCTAGGGAATTGAACCTAGATCCTTTGGATTTTCAGGCAAGTGCTTTACCCACTAAGCCGTCTATATCTCTCCAACCCCCTTCTTTTGAGGTAGGATCTTCCTCTCTAGCCCAGGCTGACCTGGAATTCACTATGTAGTTTCTGGGTGGCCTCAAACTCATGGCAATCCACCCATCTCTGCCTCCCAAGTGCTGGGATTAAAGGCATATGCTACCATGCCTGGGCCCTTGTCTGTTTTAAAAAAATACTATTAAGGTCAGACGTGGTGACTCATGCCTTTAATCCCAGCACTTGGAAGGCAGATCACCAAGAGTTCAAGGCTACTCTGAGACTACATAGTGAATTCCGGGTCAGCCTGAGCTAGCATGAGACCCTACCTCAGAAAGCTATCTTATTTTGACAGAGAAAGAGGGAGAGAGAGAATGGGTGTGTCAGGGCCTCCAGCCACTGCAAACAAACTCCAGATATGTGTGCTTCCTTGTGCATCTGGCTAATGTGGGTCCTGGGGAATCAAACCTGGGTCCTTTGGTTTTGTAGGTAAATGCCTTAACTACTAAGCCATCCCTTCAGCCCCCCCCCCCTTTTTTAAGCTAGGTATGGTGGTGCACACCTTTAATCCCAGCACTCAGGAGGCAGAGGTAGGAGGATCATAGTGAGTTTAAGGTCACCTTGAGACTACATAGTGAATTCCAGGTCAGCCTGGGCTAGAGGGAGATCCCATCTCAAAAGAATTATTATTTTTTATTTATTTGAGATAGAAAGAGGCAAGCAGAGAGGGAGTGAGTATGGTGCACCAGGGCTTCTTGACACTGCGAAAAATTGCAAATTCATGTGCCACCTTGTGTATCTGGCTTTACGTGGCAACTTGGAGATTAAACTCAGACTACCAGGTGCCTTCAACCTCTGAGCTGGCTCTTCAGCCCGTCTGGCTTCTTTCACTGAGCGTAATGCTCAGCTTCATGCGCACTGAGTGCAGCTGCGCTCCTGCTGCGGCCGCGTACTGGCACCGCATGCGCACTCTGCATTTTGAGCCAGTGGCCGCCAGGCAGGCGTACTTTGAGAGATGGCTCTTTTCTCTAAGTAATGAATGTCTAGGGTGGGATTTCAAGCATCACATCAAACTGTGAAAAGAGTGGGGAGCATAGGAGTCCTCAGAGCCTTCGGGTACCAGCTCAGAGATCCCAAGTCTGGCTGGCTGTGTGGCTGTGGCAACAAGGCAAAGGCAAATGCTTTCCAAAGCACCCCTGTGGTAGCTCCTGGAATCTAAAGACCTCCATTCCTGACTCTTCCCAAACCTGGCATTTCACTGAGGAGAGGGTAGGAAAGCAGAGAGCAAAACCTGGGGCTTAATAAAGGCATTCCAATACACATGGTGGCTGCATAAGCAGAACAGATGGGAGGAGCCAAGACTCCCCACTGGGCAATTTTATACCCACCTCAGCCCACCATATGAAGTGCTTGCCTGGATTCTTCCTTTTACTGTCTCTCTCTCTCTCTCTCTCTCTCGCTCGCTCGCTCGCTCGCTTGCTTATGGAACTTCTCATAGTACACCAAATTATCCTAGTTTGAAAACATTTGACTGGTCCAAGTTTCCCTCATGATGCAAAGTACTCTAGTGGCTTAAAACAAAGGTTTAAAATCAGAAAGACCTGATTCAAGTATTATTAGTTACTGGAAATAGGTAAGTGATAGCATTTTCAGGTTTTTTTAACCTATAAAATTATAGCAACGTCAAGGTTCTTACAATGATATGTGACATACATAATAAGGTGTCTTAGAAGAATAACCTTTGTGTATTAAATCACATCTCAATTAGCAAAGACCAGTTATTATAAAAGATTATCAACAGGGCTGAGTGTGGTGGTGCACAACTTTAATCCCAGTACTCAGGAGGCAGAGGTAGGAGGATCACTGTGACTCTGAAGTCAGCTCGGAGCTATAGAATGAGTTCCTGGTCAGCCTGGGCTAAAAGTGAGACCCTACCTTGAGAAAAAGAAGTCAACATTTACTGAAATTTTCTTGGAAGGATCAAGTTCACCAACCAAGTTACTCAATAAAATGAAACCATAAATGCTGATGGTTCTCACCCATCTTCTTGCATCCCACAGACTTTGTCTAGTTGTTGCAGCTTTTCAGTTTGGTGTGAAGGGAAATGTATCCATATAAAATGTTTCCACTTGGAGCACTCTTCATTTTGTTACCCACCTAAGGTCCTGTTCTGGTGGTGGCAGCTGCAGCAATGAGCACACAGGGATGTAAGGCAGTGACAGGTCACAAAGGACAGCAGAGGATAAATATGGCTGTGCAGGGGCATGGGGCCAAGGGGGTGGTCACTTCTCCCGGTAGGGTTACAATTTGTAGACTCTCAGGGAGATTTTAAAAATCACAGGTGAAGGTGAGGGGGTTGGGCCGGCAAGACCTCCCTGGAGCCCACCCGCATCTCTACATCTTTGGAGAGATTCGGTCTGGGATCCAGGCACCTGACAGCATCCCCTTGTCAAACATCTGTGATTCCACCTCCAGCCTGGCCTCTGTGGGGGCAAAACCGGAGGCCTGTGGGGTGGAATTGTAAGACCTGCTATCGTGACACCTCTGTGACCCAGGAGCACCACTGTTCCTTCATCTGCTAAGACCTGGAAAGACGCTGGGGACCTATCTTGCCAGTGTATCTGTCCTAATACAAGATGACTATGAAAAGTGAGCTTCTGTTACCATATTACACAGCCAAGAACGGGTCTGGAATGGGCATGTTCAACACGGCCATGGGCAAGTTACAGCGGCAGCTGTACAAGGGAGAGTATGACATCTTCAAGTATGCCCCGATCTTCGAGAGTGACTTCATCCAGATCACCAAAAGGGGAGAAGTGATCGACGTGCACAACCGTGTCCGAATGGTGACGGTGGGAGTCGCGTGCACCAGCCCTGTCCTCCCGCTCCCTGATGTCATGTTGCTGGCCCACCCTGCCCCAGGCTGCGAAGAGCTCACTAGACGTGGCCAGGCCACCAAGGGCAAAAGTCGCAAGGCTACCAAGACATTGGAGCTGACCAGGCTCCTACCCTTGAAGTTCGTAAGAATCTCTGTCCACAATCACGGACAACAGCAGCTGCGTCTGAAGTTTGCCACGGGCCGTTCTTGCTACCTGCAGCTGTGTCCCCCCGCGGAGGCCCGGGAAGATCTTTTTGCCTATTGGGAAAAACTGATCTACCTCCTGCGACCACCAGTGGAGAGTACCAGCAGCACCTATGCCATCCCGGCGGAGGACACCATGTGCATGCCCATGCTGGATGAGGACCGGATGAGCCTGGCACTGACGGATCCCCAAGGAAGAGAGGATTCGGACCAGGTCAGTGTCAAGAGCCTCCACCTGGACTCTGACGTGAACGCAGTCGTCTCTGCTGCCTTCACAGGTGGGGAGGAAATCCCGCATGACACCCACAAATCCACTGCCAGTGTATCCATGCCCAAAACAAAATCTGCAGAGCTTGCCAAAAAGTTAGCAACAGGGACAACAGTAGAGGCAACAGCGATGGGTGGCATAGCAGGCGCTTTAAGTGTGACTGTCACCAAGTCTGCAGACTCTGGACAGGTCAGCGCAGCTATAGCGGCCACCACGGGTGCTGCAGGAGGCCAGAGCCACATGGCCATCGCAGGCACCGGGAAGATGTCCCCACAGGGCACGAAGATCACCTTGGCAGGTGCGGCAAGCAAGTCCAAGGAGTATGTTTCTCACACAGCCACCATCCTGTCCCCAGAAGACAGCACAAAGGCAGCCATGGCAAGAGTGGGACCTCTCAGCAAGTCTGCTGAGGAGACCACTCCATTCCCAGTGCCTCTCATGTCAGCCTTGCCGAGCGCAAGCTTCCTAGGAGGGGAGGCTGAGCAGCAGACGGGGTCTCGGGGCAGTGCCAGAGCCCATAAGGACAGGAGGGACAGGAGGGAGCGGAGAGAGAAGGACAGAGCTGCTGGCAGGAGTTCCCACCACACCAGGGCAGGGGAAGGGCACCGTAAGAGAGGAAGGGAAAAGATGGGCAGGAAATCGCCAAGCCGCAGAGACACTGGAGACATGAAGAACAAAGGCAGCCCCCGGGACAGCAGGCACAGCAGCTCCCACAAAGGCGCTGGTCACATCCCCATTGCCAAGGAGCCATGGAGTGCTTACAAGTGGGGCAGGGGTTTCGCCAATGCCAGCTCAAGTTCGACAAGCAAGAGACTGGGCAGGATCAGCTCCTTCCTGAGGAACATCCGAGCCAACCTTATTGCTAAAGGTCTGGCCTCCCAGCGCATCAGGGGCATGGACATCATGGCGAAGACAGTGGAGACGACCAACATGGAGGCCATCATGGAGACAGCAGAGAGTGGCCAGGGCCTGGAGATCGTTGGTTCTGTGACATCCGAGGTCATGGAGAGTATGACCTTTGATGCTCGTGAAAGTCAAACCTAGAGCCAGAAACTGCAGAGGGCCCCAGGGCTCAGGGAACCTGATCCAGCTTTCTTACTACAGTTTAAATAAAGAACCATCCTACCTGAGAAGGGCTGTCTGAATTGCCATAGTCACAGCTCACGAGAGACCTCACAGTGGGTTCTGTGATGTCAGCTTGCTACACTCAGAGAGCCTGGATGCAGCTGAGTGAGGACTCCCTGTCCGCGCCTTTGGTGCTCCATGGTCCCTCTCCTCGCCTTTGGCGCTCCACGGCTATGGGTCAGAGTCACAGTCTGACTTTCCCCATCCTTGGGATAGGACTTTGGAATTCTGCAGGGATGGGAGCAAGAGCAGCAGCATTGACGAGGGATAGAATAGGAAGGACCGTTGTCCAGACTTCACAGTTTTGTACTGAAGCTATCTATGTTCTAGGAGACAGCTATGAGAATATTTAGAACAAAATGATTTAATATCAAAACATTTGAGGTGCTGGGGAAATGGCTCAGTGGTTAAAAGCACTTGCTGCACATACACATTTGTAATCACAATATGCCTACAGCAATGGGAGGCAGAGACAGGAAAATCCCAAAGCTAGCTAGTCTGACATTTACAGTCACAAAATTAAAGAGAGAGAGAGAGAGAGAGACCCTGTCTCAAATAAGGTAGAGTGCAGATATCCCAAGGTTGTCCTCTTATCCCCACAAGCACACGTGCGTACACACATGCACACACACGGCCCCACTGGAAATAGACCTAATATCAGAATACCAAAAGAAAAAAAAAAGAATACCAGAAGATGCACTGATATTTCTGTGTGTAGGAAATTCCAGTGATGGATGGCAGTAGTGGCATAGGTAAATTTGTAAGTTTTGCTCATGTTATAAAATAAGCAAATCAAAGGAGAGGGTCCCATTCTACTATAGAAGACTTCAAAAACAAGATACAAATGTCAAGAAAAAGAAAGCAAGCTGTGAGAACAAGGAGGTGATCGGTGAGTGGGTGCACGGTTGTAAGTGCTTGGTTTTGCTTGTCACATTTTAGTATCTCTGTTGCAGTGGCAGTTTAAATGAGATTGCCCCAAACACCTCTCAATCATCTCCTCTCTTCCCCCCACCTTTATTTATTTATTTATTTTGAGGTAGGGTTTCACTCTAGCCCAGGCTGATCTAGAACTCACTCTGTAGTCCCAGGCTGGCCTTGAACTCAGTGATCCTGCTACTTCTGCCTCCAGAGTGTTGGGATTAAAGGTATGCACTATCATACCCAGCTTTCCTTCCTCTTATATATGACTCTTTTGTTAAGATTTTAAAAAACAATGGTTGGTTTCTAGGAAGAAAGCTTAGGTCCCAGTCACCCCAGCCCATTTTTGCCCTCAGACACTGTTGCAGTTAGGTTTGCATTGCTGGCAGAAATCACCCAACCAAGAGCAGCTTGTGGAGGAAAAAAAAGGGTTATTTGGGCTCACAGACTTGAGAGGAAACTCTGTGATGGCAGGGGGAAATGATGGCATGAGCAGAGGGTGGACATCAACCCTGGCCAACGACAAATGGACATCAGGAATAGGAGAGTGTGGCAAACGCTGGCAAGGGGACACTGGCTATGATACCCATAAGCCCGCCCCCAACAATACACTATCTCTGGGAGGCGTTAATTCCCAAATCTCCATCAGCTGGGAACCTAGCATTCAGAACACCTAAGCTTATGGGGGACACCTGAATCAAACAGGCACAGACAGACAGACACGCGCACACACAGACACACACACACGTAGATAGATGCAGAGTCTTATCTGATGCATGTGGAGAAGATAAAACAAGTTGAAAGAGCCTGACAGCAGCTACAGAGGTTCGCACTAAGTCCCAGTGCAGGGGAAGGTGGGCTGGCAGGGCTCCTGGTGTGAAGCACTGTGTCGATTTTAACTTCAGTTTGCCCCCGGCCTTTAGCTGACCTCACCTACAGAGGGTCCAAACCATCCTCAGCTGTGCCTGGCTCTGGACTTCTGTTCCCCAGCCCCCACCTGCACTGTGGCTGTAACATCCCGCCTGGAATTCCAGGTCTTCTCCCACCTCTTCAGCCACCAACTAAAGTACCAAAAGGCAAAAACCAGTATTTTATCTCCATATTCAGTTTTCTTTGACTCCAGAAACATGTCTTCAAAGCTCACTGGGGGAAGTTGTGTGAGTTAGGTCTCAGCACCCTTGTTTGGACATTCATATGGCTTTTTAAGATTATTTTTTATTTATGAGAGAAAGAAGCAGACACACACACACACACACACACACACACACAGAGAGAGAGAGAGAGAGAGAGAGAGAGAGAGAGAGAGAGAGAGCAAGAGAATGGGCGCTCCAGGGCCTCCAGCCACTGCAAACATACTCCAGACACATGCACCACTTTGTGCATGTGGCTTTCCATGGGTACTGGGGAATCAAACCTGGGTTTTTGGGCTTTGCAGGCAAGTGACTTAACTGCTGAGTATTCTCTCCAGCCCTCCATGTAGCTTTTAGGCCAACCACAGGCTTCAGTTTGTGGATGCCAGAGAGTGGTAGGCATGGTACGTGTGTACATGCCTGCATACATTGTGTTGAGAAAGAACATCAATTCAAGACCTTGCCCACACCCATAATTTCCCATGACCAGTCCAGGCTCCTGACCAGCAGGAGGAATTAGGGAATTACTGGAGTGAGTCAAGTTACTCTTAAAGGAGGGAATATGCCAAAGATTAGATAGGAATGGGCCTCATGAGGAAAACAACCTCAGAATCATTAACCTAGTGCTCCAGAGGAGACCAGGGCCTCCAGGGAGCAGCATTAATGGTTTACTCCTGGCCAGTTTCCCCTTTGGCTAGAAAGGTGGGGCAGTTACAGAAAGATCACATTCCTCTAATATGCTCAGGTAAGTGTAGGTAAACACTTGTACGGAATATTTGCATACCACTTATTTAAAATATTACTTATTTGCAAGGAGACAGAGAGAGAGAAAGAGAGAGTCTATGGGCACACTGGGATCTATTGCCACTGTAAACAAACTCCAGATGCATGTGCCATCTTTGTGTATTTGGCTTTATGTGGGTGCTGGGGAATTGAACGCAGGTCATTAGGTTTTGCAAGCAAGCACCTTTGACAGCTGAGCCGTCTCTCCAGCCGCACGCTTGCTGTTTATTAGGTCATGTAACATGCAGTGCTCTCCTGATTCTCACATCCACCTGCCAGATCAGCCAATGGGGTTTCCGAGTGTGTAGAGGACTTGATCTAGGTGCCTAGAGGAACACTGTGGCACGATATCTTTCACACAGAACCTACTGTGGGTCCTGAACATCCACCTGTACCAACAAGGAAACCTGGTAGGTGTGGTCCAGAGGGACAGATATGGTGAGGACACCTCTCTAGGAGGGATTCTAGGGCACAGAAAGGAATTGGGAGTCGGGAACTGGCAGTCTTGGAGAGTGACCAGGGCAGTGCAATGGTGAGGGAGGATGGAGAAGGTGCCAGGGTGGGGCAGGAGTGCCTCTGGAGTACAAAGGCGTGGAACACTACCATAGGCTGGGTCAGTCACAGGCACAGCCGGTGGTGGGTGAGAGGAGGAGGGCAAGAGGCTAGAGCAGCAGGTAGGTGGGTGTTGAGGGGCCTGGGGAGCCATGTGACTGTGCAGACCTTCAGGAGCCATGCTCACGAAGGAGTGTGATCTCTGTGGTCACGGGAGGGGAGTTGGTGAGCAGGGGGCTATCTGGTTCCTGGCCAGAAACGGGGAACCCAGGACCAGGACAGCTATGGGGAGACAAGAGAGGCAGAAGAAAGGAAACAGGACACTTGTCCTTCCCATGTCTCAGAAGCCAGGGAGATGGTGATTTGGGTTGCAGTCCTTGGAGAAGGCAGCAAGGACAAGGCGACTGCTGGTCAGCGATGAGAACGGCAGCAAAGGCGTGCTGGACGGGAAGGGGGGGACGAGACGTCCTGTAAGGTGTAAAGCAGCCCAGAGACAGACTCAGAGATAAAGCAGCCAAGGAAGGCTGGGACCTTTCCCCCACCCACCCCACCAGAGGCCTGGAGGAGTTCGACTGAGCCCTGGCTGATGTCAGGAGAGGAGGGGAGCTACCGGCCTCTGAGCTGCTCAGGAATCCCCTTGTGGCCACATGTTGTTACTGCAGGTTGGAGTAAGACGTGGGTGAAGCCCAGATTGCCTGAGTCCAATTACCTTTCCCTTCCTCACACCACAACTGGCCTACTGCTGATTCACTGGCAATCAGGTAGTGACAGAGTTGGGAGCTGGGCAGATGTGTCTCCTCCAGACACCGTAGGACCCCAGCCCCCAGGGCAGTTGGGAGCTATGTGTGGAATAGCTATTAAGACTGTTCCCCTAAAAAACCTGGGAATCCAACTCAAGAGGACAGTAAGAGGCCATGAACAACAAACACATCATGGGGTGGACTGGAGAAGTGGTTCAGTGGTTAAAGGTGCTTGCTTATAAAGTCTCACGGCCTGGGTTCAATTCCCCAGTACCCATGTAATGTGTCTGGAGCTCTTTTGCAGTGGCAATAGGGTTTGCAGTGGCAAGAGGCCCTGACGTACCCATACTCATTTTCTCCCTGCCAGTCTCTCCCTAATTTATTTTTGAGGTAGGGTCTCACTCTAGCAAAGGCTGATCTGTAATTCACTATGTAGTCTTAAAATGGCCTCAAACTCATGGCAGTCTTCCTACTTCTGCCTCCCAAATGCTGTCTCCCTATCTATTAATAAATAAATAAATATTATTTTGAAAAAGAACAGGATGAGGTTGGTGTCATATTCCCTCTGCAGCCTGGAAGTTATTTGAGAAACAATTATTTAGCATCTATTACAGGCAAGATGGAAAATCAGGGACTATGAAGATGGTCTCACATATGCACACATGCACATGTGCATGCGCGCGCGTGCGCGCGCACACACACACACACACACACACACACACACACTACTATAAACCAAGAGGGAATATGGAGGAGCTCAGTGGGAGAGCACTTGCCCAGCATGTTCAAGGCCTTAGGTCCCATTCCCAGCACCACAAGACAAAGCAAAGCGTGGCAGCAGCTCTTGGGGCAGTGTGTGGGAGGAGGCCTGAGCAGAGAGAAGACCACCTGAACACTATCACAGAGGCGGTGGCATGACTGAGACATGGGAGACGAGCATGCTCACAGAAGACAGCCAATGTGCACAGATGGCAGCCAGTGGCAGCATATCTGGGGCACAATGTGCTCAGGGTATGAGCAGTGTGGGGAGATGAGGTTTGGTGGAAAATGAGGTAGGGCACGACCCAGAGGAAAGGCCACACAGCTCCCCGAGACCTCCTGATCTTCATGGCCAAAAATGGCCCTAAATAAGGTGAGAGGTGTGGCCCTCAGGCATGCCAGGGTGTTGATGGCAAATGGAGGACAAGGCCAGTGTGCCATGCCAATGTCGTCATCTGCTCACGTACCATGGTCTGCATAGTTGCCTATCTAGACGTGCACACATGCAGGCATGTGCCGTGCTGACCGTGCCACCCCATCTTCTTTTCCCATCGCCGTTACAACAGGCCCCAAGCCCTGCAGGTAAAGCTGGTTCATGAAGAAGTGAGCAGCTGGGGAGATGGCTCAGTGGGCAGAGTGCTTCAGTACAACCATGCACATCTGTGCTCAGGTCTTCAAGACGTACTTGCATAAAAGCTGAGCATGGCAGCACACACCTGTAATGCCAGCACCGGGGACGTGGAGACAGGAGGATCCCTGGGGTTTTGCTGGCTAGCTAGTCTAACTGCACTGGTGTGTTCCAGGTTCAGTGAGAGACCAGAGACCTTGTCTGGAAAAGTAAGCTGGAGAGCAATTGAGGAAGACCACTGCCATCAGCCTCTAGCCTCGTCCTTGCACACATACACACATGCATGAGCACATGCACACATGAGTACCCACGCACATACAAACGTGCATGCACACCACACACATATACATGCCAAAAAGGAAATGAAAAATAAGGGCAAATACAGTAAGTTTTCCATAATTAAAAAATATTCTTTAGGGCTGGAGAGATGGCTTAGTGGTTAAGGTGCTTGTCTGCAAAGTCTAAGAATGCATGTTCAAATCTCCAGGTCCCACATAACTAGATGCAGTGATGCAAGTGTGCAATGTTGCACATGCACACAAGGAGGTGTATGCATCTGGAATTCCTTCCAGATGGTGGTGGAAAGGCTCTGGAGTGCCCATTCTCTCTCTCTCTTTCTCTCTGTCTATCTGTCTGTCTGTCTCTGACTCTTTCTCTCTCTGCATCTCTCTCAAAAATAAAATAATAAAAATATTTTTAATTTATTTGAGACCCAGAGAGGTGAGAGAGAGAGAGAGAATGGAAACACCAGGGTCGTTAGCCGCTGCCAATGAGCCCCAGATGTCTGTGCCACCTGTATACTTGGCTTATGTGAGTACTGGGGAATTGAACCTGCATCCTTAGGCTTCACAGGCAATCACCTTAACTGCTAAGCCATCTCTCCAGCCCTCATAATTTAAAAAAAAATTCTAATTTATTTATTTTATTTATTTGAGAGAGAGAAAGAAAGAGGCAGATAGAAAAAGAGAGTGAGAGAGAGAAAGAATAGTCGTGCCAGGGCCTGTAGCCACTGCAAATGAACTCCAGACACATGCACCACCTTGTGCATCTAGCTTACATGGATACTGGGGAATCAAACCTGGGAAGGCAAGTGCCTTAACCACTAAACTATGTCTCTAGCCCATAAAATTTTTTTTGAGATAGGGTCTCATGAAGTTTAGACTGGCCTTGTCTCAAATATCAGAGGGTGAACTTGAACTTCTAATTTCCCTACCTCCACCTTCCAATAGCTGGGATTACAGTCATGCAACATCACACCTACTGTACAGGTGCTAGGGATCAAAGCCAGGGTTTCATGCATACTAGGCAAGCTTTTGACCAACTCAGCTGTATCTCTAGCCCTCTCTTTCTTTTCTTTCTTTCTTTCTTTTGGAAGAAAAGGGTTTATTTCCGCTTAGTTTTGAGAAGTGTCATGATGGCAGACAAAGCATGGCAGAGCAGACAGCCAGGCGTCCCACATCTACAGAGGCAGGGAGGAAGTAGACAGAGGGAGGTAAGTGCCACAAGTGAGGCTATGGAATAATACTTCGAGGCCTGCCCCCAGTGACACCCCTCCTCCAGCAAGGCTCTACTTCCTAAGTGCTCCTCCCATTGGGGACTAAGCAGGAAGTTTAATCATAACCACTTGAGGCATGTGGGACATTCTACATTCAAATAGCCATCCACCACCAGGTCCTATGGTCTCAGTCCAGTCCTCTTTTAAAGAAAAAACATTTTATGGGCTGGAGAAATGGCTTAGCAGTTAAGCGCTTGCCTGTGAAGCCTAAGGACCTTGGTTCGAGGCTCAATTCCCCAGGACCCACATAAGCCAGATATACAAGGGGGCACACACATGTGGTGTTCGTTTTCTGTGGCTGGAGGCCCCAGTATGCCCATTCTCTCTCTCTCTCTGCTTCTTTGTCTGTCGCTCTCAAATAAGTAAATAAAAATAAAAACAAAATAACATTTTATTTATTTATTTGATAGAGAGAAAGAGAAGTAGATAGAGAGAGAATGGGTGTTCCAGGGCTTTTAGGCACTACAAATGAACTCCAGATATATGCACTACCTGTGCATCTGGTTTATGTGGGTACTGGAGAATTGAACCCAGGTTCTCAGGCTTTGTAGGCAAGTGCCTTAACTGCTAAGCCATCACTCCAGCCCTCCTGCCTTCTTTTTTATTAACTTTTTTTTTATTAACAACTTCCATAAGTATAGACAATAAACCATAATTCCCTCCCCTCCCCTCCCCCACTTTCCCCTTCACAATTCCACTCTCCATTATATCCCCTCCCCCTCTCAGTTAGTCTCTCTTTTATTTTGATGTCATCATCTTTTCCTCCTATTATGAGGGTCCTGTGTAGTTAGTACCAGGCACTGTGAGGTCTTGGACATCCAGGCCATTTTGTGTCCGGAAGAGTGCATTGTAAGGAGTTCTATCCTTCCTTTGGCTCTTAACATTCTTTCTGCCACCTCTTCCACAATAGACCTTGAACCTTGGAAGGTGTGATAGAGATGTTTCAGTGATGAGCATTCCTCTGTCACTTCTCAGCATTATGGTGCCTTTTGAATAATTCCAGAGGTCACTGCCACCTGGAAAGAGAAGATTCTCTAACCAAAAGTGAAAGTAGCATTAATATATGGGTATGAATGTTAGGAGAGGTGCTTACTGGGTAGTTTGGTGAGGTGCTTACTAGGTAGTTTGGTGAGCATAATATATACATTTAGCCAGACACCAGCACCTTATGGCTCATGACCTCCCCCATCATAGGTTTTCAGTACCAGGCATGTATTCCCTCCCATAGAGAAGGCCTCCAGTCCAATTAGTGAGTAGTTGGTTTCCCCCATAACAGACATGCTACTATTGTACCCTCTGTCTTACTTGGCCTAGTTGAGGATGGTTCTGGGATGATAGTCACCAAGCCCCAACACTATGGCTGAGCCCAAGAGATGGCCGCTGTCATGCTAAAGTCTGTGATACTGTTTCCAAACGAGAAGGAAGTTAGGACCCAGAGGGGAATCCCAAGCTGGGCCACCATGTCAACAACTGACATCAACAACTGGGTCTTGAGGGAAAGAGCAAGGTCTGGAGTGGAGGCAGGGGTTGGAATGGCACTCTGGGGTCTGAGTAGTAACCATGTGGCGAATGACCTGCTACAAAGCCTCTCAGAATGTTCCTGAACTCATCAGCTACAGGACAACAGCTCTGCAGATCAGCGACAAACTGGATTAGACACAACACGGAAGACTCTGGAAAAGGGCAAGCAGTGTGATTTTAATGGGTTTAGCCTATAACTTCCTTCAAGGGAGTGACCATGTCTTATTGTTCCTGGGTTCCTAGATCTCACACAAAGCTTGAGACATGTTAGGAGCTCCACAATGCTCGCTACAAAGACTTAATAGTTGTGCAAACAGTCACTGCTGTGGCCAAGCCTCCCATACATCCTCCAGTCACCCTCCTCTAGCTTCCACAATGGGAGGCTCAGAACATGGAGGGTACCACTAATGACTTCTACTTCCCCCGCCGGGCAGATTCAAGGTCAACAGACCCTCCCCAGGGACCCTCTTGGAATGCTAGCAGTGAGTCATGGAGGGTCCTGGGCCCTTTCTTCTTGCGGGGGTCCTTCCTGCAGAGCAAAAAGAAGGGCAGTTTCCTTGCTCTCTTCTCTTGGGTGGGGGATTGTGAAGGAAAGAATTAAAAAGGAAGACATTGTTAAACTATACAAAACATCATTAGCTCATGCTGCTATTTCCCAATCTGTGGCTGGCCAGAGCCCGTGCCTGGCCCTCATCCACACGGCCTGCCGCTGTGGCCGCAGCAACATGTGTGGAAACCGAAACAGCAGCTGCCACACTGGGCACCGAGCCACAAATCTAGGAGCCCATCTGGGTTTCTCTTCAAGCTCGGAGAGGTTTTCATCATCGTATTTGGAGCTGCAGTGGGTAATAATAGCGGCATCAAGTGCTTCCTCCCTGCCAGCCCCGACTCACCAGCCCCGCGGAGAACACTGAGTTTCATTCTTGCTCCACAACCCCGAGAAGTAGGTGTTACAATTTCCATTTCACAGATGAGGAAACCAAGGACTCAGCAGTTAGAAGAACCAGCCAGGATGAAATGCCAAGGGGCTGACCATGGAGCTCATATTCTTGACCCCACCATGGGTGGACCACATGGCCTCAGGAGGCATCTGACCTCCACCACCTACGGTTAGCACTGGGGGCTGTCCGGGCACCATCCTCCTCCCTGGCTGCGGGGTCTACTGTGTTTCAGCCATAGGCTCAGACACTTGATCACTAGGAGAATTATCAGCACCTGTAGGTACAGTGACTCTTCCCTCTTCTGGGAAACAGTCCAGAGTCTGGTCTTGCTGTCATCGGTCCCCCTGGAATCACCTTAAAGTCTGTGACCTGCATTTTCAGGCTCTGTGACGCTTCAGATGGCTTCAGGATAGATCTAAAGCCTAGCAAGAAACTCCAGTCTAACACCTGTTTGCTGAGGACAGGCATGGCCCCTGGGAGCTGGTTGGCCACGCCCCCTCTAATTTGGAACCTGAACTTCCCTTCAAGCATCATGCAAGATTGGCCCAGCTTCCCTGGTGCCTCTCCTCTTCTTTCTCCAGGACTCCCCTCCTGTCAGACACTCTGCTCTCCTCCTTCCACATCTATCTAGGTCCCTGTCCCCATCTCCCTCCCTTTCTTTCATCTTCCCTTGGTCCCTCTGGGCCTCTTCTCAGGTCTGAGGATCCATACTCACTCTACAGCCATTCCACCAAACATGCTTCCATCATGTGACTCGAATCCCTCTCCCAGTCTCCAACATCCTAAGGTGGAAGCTTCCAGGTCCAGAGAGCCCAGGACGCTGCTGTGGCTGGCCTCCCAGTGGGCCCAGGGGAGGCTCAGCAGACCAGGAGGATGGCACAGCTGTCTTGAGCCAGGCACTGGCTGGCCCGGGCGAGTCCACTTTCCTTGCCACTTCTCAGAGGGACAAGCGCGAGGCGGTCTGCACTCATTCCCTGGCTGGCTTTGACTGAGAGGCCAGGACTTGGTGGCATGCTAATTCATGCAAACTGGATGCAGAGGAACAGAGAAAACTATGTGACCCTGGAATTACTGGAAATCAGAAGCTCCCCTGCCAGGAAGACTTAGGGAAATTTCAGAATCTACTTCCCAAGAGAAATATAAAACTAGAGTGGCTTTCAGCTGGAGGTGAGGGGTGTGGCTGGAAGTCACTGGAGGAAGGTGCAGGCCTGGGTCCCATGTCCATGTCATCTCTAAGCCACCCAACAGGAAGCAGAGGAAGAAGTAACATCAGGCCACTGAGCCTCCTCCTCCTCCCGGAGCCCTGGATTCTGGTTCAGGTCCAAGTCCTGTCAGAACTAAGGCCCAGCACACCGGGGAGAGACCAGCGCCCTGCAGTAGCACCTCTGTGGGGAACTGGAGCTTTCCATCTGGGCACTGTTCCCATGACCACACTCATCTGTTCTCTCCCCTCGCATCTCCTTCACAGGCCCTTCTGTGCTCCCTTCTCATCAGGTGTGTCCGTCAAATGAACAGAATGTTCTGGAACCAGGCCAGGGAGGCCAGGTGGTCTGTATGTTCTATTGACCTTACAGGACAGTTCTTGGGTGGACCCTATTTCTGGGAGCACAGAGAAGAAGCCATCTTCTCCAAGATAGCAGGGGGAGGGTAAGGTGACTCCAGAAGCCACACCAGAAATATGCTGAATAACCTGAGGTTATGATTTGGACGTGAAATGTCCTCATAGGCTCATGTGTTTGAACACTTGATCCCCAGACCGTGGCACTGTTTGGGAAGGCTGTGGAGGTGGGTCACTGAGGGTAGGACTTTGAAGATCAAAGCCCAGCTCTGCTTTAGTCCTATTCTCTTATTTTAACTTATAATTGACAACCTTCATACATATAGATAATGTACCATGATCATAATCCACTCCCACCACCCTCACTTTTCTCCCTCCTGAATCCCCTCTTCCTTCCAACTCATCTCCTATTTTGATGTCAATTTCCCCCTCCTCTTATGCAGGTTATTTTTTTATTGACAGCTTCCATAGTTATAGACAATAAACCATGATAATTCCCTCCCCTCCCCCACCTTCCCCTTCACAATTCCACTGTCCATCATATCCTCTCCCCCTCTCAATTAATCTCTCTCTTACTTGGATGTCACCATCTTTTCCTCCTATTATGAGGGTCTTGTGTAGGTAGTGCCAAGGACTCTGAGGTCATGGATATCAAGGTCATTTTGTGTCTGGAAAATTTCGCTGTAAGCAGTCCTACCCTTCCTTTGGCTTTTACATTCTTTTCACCACTTCTTCCGCAATGGACCCTGAGCCTTGGAAGGTGTGATAGAGATGTTTCAGTGCTGAGCACTCCTCTGTCACTTCTTCTCAGCACTATGGTGCCTTTTGAGTCATCCCAGGCATTGCTATCTGAAGAGATGCTTCTCTAAATAAAATTGAGAGTGGCATTAATATATGGGTATGGATGTTAAGAAAAGTGCTTACCAGGCAGTTTGGTGAACATAATATATGCATTTAGCCAGATACCAGCAGATGCTACTCCCCTAGGGCTCATGACCTCCTTTGTCACATGCTTTTGACTAGGTTTTCAGTACCAGGCATGTATTCCCTCCTGTGGTACAGGCCTCAGTCCAATTAGTGAGTGGTTGGTTTCTCCCATAACAGACATGCCACTGTTGCACCTGTTGGCTCATTTGGCCTAGCTGGTTAAACTTAAGGCTCTCTTATGTAGGTTTTGTGTAGGCAGCATTAGCCACTGTGAGGTCATGACATGAGTGCTATAGCCACTTTGTGTCTGGATAACAGTATTGCAAAGCACTCCTCCCCTTCCCTTGGCTCTTACATTCTTTCCACCACCTCTTCCATAATGGTCTCTGACCCTTGAAGGATGTGATAGAGACATCTCATTGCTAAACACTCCACTGTCACCTCTTCTCAGCACCTTAGTGAGTTCTGAGTTTCCCCAGTAGGTCACCACCATCTGAAAAAATAAGCTTCTCTAACCAACAGTGAGAGTGACATTAATGTATGGGCATAAACATAAGCATTTAGAGGGTAGTTTGGTGGGCATAATATAATCATTTAACCAGACAACTGGAGTAGTTCCCCTCTAAGTCTTATGACCACAGTCCTCAAATCCAATCAAAGAGCAGTTGGTTTCTCCCATATCAGTAATGCCACTATTGCACCAGTTGGTACATTTGGCCAGGCTGGCCTACCATAGAACTTTCAGGGTCCACTCCTTGTTAATACCATTGATGACTTCTCCCACAACATGCTGCATAGGTCATTCCAGCATCCTGACAGTTAGCCTACAGGGAGGAGGCTTCCAGCTCAGCTCCAGCTTGATTTCTCAGTGACCTGCAGCTCCAGCAATGGGGTCTTCACCATCTGGTCCTGGTAGCATCAGGGGTCACCCTGACCAACAACTCACTGAAAGGTATCCAACCCCTGGCACTGAAACTTTCTTGTAACAACCTATGGCTTCTGGGCACAAAATTATCCACCCCCACAGGGTACTTCTGCCCAAACTGCCTTAAATATATATATATATTAGCTAGTGAAGAAGTAGGTTTTCCATATGGCTTAATCATAACATCTTTAGTTTTGATTAACCCTCCTCCAGCCCCTCTTTTCTCCATTCCCCTTCCCTGATCCCGTACGCTCTGCTTTCTGACCTGTCTGGATATGAACGAGCCACACTGCCCCGGTAGCCACCATGCCTTCCTTTCCTCGATGGACTGCACCTCTGAACTGTGTGCCAAAACCAAACAATACTTCCAGAATCTTTTCCAACAACCTGCTATCTCCATCACAATGTCTTCACACATTAACACCAATTCTAGGTGCTATGACAGAAGTCATTTTCCTAGTTCTCTTCTCCAGGTAACCAGAGAACAGCTGCTCCTGGCATTGAGGTGACACTCCAGAAAGCCCTTACCACATAGTGACCTTCAGATCATGTCCCCTGTGATTCAGGGAACACCTCATGGCTTCTCTGAGAGATGTCCCACATCAAACCCTCCACTTCCAGGTGACCTGTGTGTCAACCTGTGTTTCTCTAACAGAGAAAAGGCTGCCAAGAGCCAACTTTCAATGAGTTAATACTTAAGCTTTTCTTTATAGGTTATAATAATTCTGGCTGAAGTTTTACCACATTCATAATGGAGGCAAGCATGAGGACCTGAGTTAGATCCCCAGCACCTCAGGGTTCTTGGGGGTGGGTGGAGGCTGGAGAATCGCTGGAAATCACTGGTCAGCCAGGCTGACCAAAACAACAGCTCAGGGCAGAGAGAGAGAGAGAGAGAGAGAGACTAACTCCATCTCAAGGACATAATGTTGGAGAGCAGTAGGGGAGGGCACCTGTTGTTCTCCTCTGGCATCCACATGCAGGTGCCTGGGGTGCACACACCTGTACACACTATACATACACACACCACACATACTACACACATGTGCAAAAAAGTACCAAGGTAAGCTGAGAAGTGGAGTGCGTGTTGAGGGTATCTCCTGCTGGCATGGTTAGATCTGTTCCCTAAAAGCATGGGTGAGAAATTCAACCCCTGATGTACCCTGGCCGTGGTGAGTAGACTGGGGACTCCGCCTTTGTGAGTGGACTAACGCAGTCACTGCAGGCGTGGCTCGTTATCTCAAGAGCCAAGGAGCGTCACATGTACCTGGCATGGGCCATTTCTTCCCATCCCCTGCCATGTGCCACATACAGCGTGTCTATAGTCCATGATCATTTCAGCAAACACCAGGTGACCTTTGGGCTAGCAAAAAGAAATCCCTGGGAAGAAGCATGGTGTTTGACTGGAAGGGGTGCATAAGTATAGGATGCTGCAGACAGGGTGATTTGGGGTTGGATGGTTGAATGGGGCAGGTGGCCTTCTAGCAGCCAGTGGGCAGGCTGTGTTTGTTGGGGAGATAGACACTGAACTGTTACACACCTGTGACTCTGCCTGGGGCCCTCTGGGAAGGAGGAAAGAGGACGTGAGTTCAGTCAGGAATGTGACAAAGAGGACTTGAGCTGATGAAGTCTCAGAGACCCAGATGGCAAAAGTAGGCGGGTGCCTCTCCTTCCCCTGCAGGTCCTGGCACGAGACTTTGCTGCTCCCTGGGCTGGCTTCAGAGTTGATCAGTGAAGGAAACTGTGCTTTCTATAAAGATGATTAAAATTGCACAGGGATGGGATGTGAATATCCCAGATTATGTCTCATTGATAAGAGAAGGCTTCTACTTATGGACTAATGATTTATTGACTGATTTAAAAAATACTTATGAGAAAGAGAGAAAGAGAGAGAACATATAAGTCTGCCAGCACCTTCTGCTGCTGCAAACGAACTCCAGATGTACGTGTCACTTTGCACATCTGGCTTTATGTGGGTACTGGGTAACTGAACCCAGGTCATTAGGTTTCCCAGGCAAGCGCCTTCACTGCTGAGCCATCTCTCCAGCCCCTGACTGGTTGTTTTTTTTAATTTATCATTATTACTTATTTGTGTGTATGTGGAAATACAGGCAAGTGTGTGCCATGATGTCTGAGTGGAGGTCAAAGGACAGCTTTTGGGTCAGTCCTCCTCATTTGATGTCTTTGTCAGAGGGAGTGTGTGCCAAGGACAGGTGTTAAATATTTGAAAGGATCTGGGAGGCTGGAAAGATGGCTTAGTGGTTAAGGCACTTGCCTGCAAAGCCTAAGGACCTAGGTTAGATTCCCCAGTATCCATGTAAGCCAGATGCACAAGGTGGCATATGTGTCTGTAGTTTGTTTGCAGTGGCTAGAGGCCCCGGAGCACCCATTCTTTCTCTCTCTTATAAATAAATAAATAAATAAATTTTTTTAAAGGATCTGGGTCTTGGAAGTGAGGGTGCTGTTTGTCCTGATGGGACCACCCTTCCAGGTTCTGCCGTGAACCTTGCTTGTCCTTGAGATTTGGACTGTACCCTGCAGCCTCTAGCAAAGACATACAGCATCTGTTAAAAATCCAGGTAGTCATCGCATTGGCTTGGCCAATGTGGCTTGGCCTCTCTTGAACCAGGAGCAGCTTGGTGCACCAGGCCTGGTCTACCCTCATTCTCATCACAGGATTCCCAGGAAGGTGGCATTGTGCACATGCACATGTGTGGGCAGTGCAGGTTCGTGAGGGTGTGCACGTGCACATGCACCAATAGTTGCAAGCTGGATTTTCTTATCTTTATTGTTTCCGCTCTTGCCCTGCTCCACCCTGGGTCCCCCAGGTTCTGAGAAAGCAGAACTGATGTGTGAGCAAGTATTCAACTCATCTTAATCTGTTGTGGTATGAGGAACAGTATTGCCTCAGTGTAACAGAACTTAGAAAATTTCAAGACCTGCTTCTCTCTTCCTAATCCCTGGAGCACAGTGTGGTCAACGCTGAAGCTTCGGTTCCACCTGTCCTCCCTGGAGACCTCAGGGAGAAGAGACCACGGCTCCACTCCTCCTCAGTCCAGCTTCCTCTCAGGCCAGCTTTCCCTCAGATGGCTTAAAATTCATTCATTTATTTATTAATTTGCAAGCAGGAAGAGAGAGAAGACAGTGTAGGCGTGTAGGCACAACTGGGCCTCTTGCTGCTGTAAACAGTCTCCAGATGCACGGGCCGCTCTGTGCATCTGGCTTACATGGGTACTAGGCAATTGAAACCTGGACTGGTAGGATTTGCAAGCAAGTGCTTTTAGCCACTGAGCCATGCTCCCAGCTCTCAGATGTCTTCTTTATGTTTCTCTCTTTTTTTTCCCCCCAAACTACTCAAAATTTCTTAAAGTTGTAAACAGCTAATCCTACTGCTGTGAATCTGGCTGACAGAAGTCAAGTCATGTTGTTATCCAATGAAAGTTACTCAATGGTTCAGTGGTTAGTGAGACTTGGGAAATGACTGGAGCACATAGTGATCACTTTTTGCTTTTGCTTCTTGGTACTTAGTCATGATGC
Organism: Dipus sagitta; assembly: GCA_036346955.1. Classification (NCBI taxonomy): domain Eukaryota; kingdom Metazoa; phylum Chordata; class Mammalia; order Rodentia; family Dipodidae; genus Dipus; species Dipus sagitta. Next base: position 312,787,051 of record CM070770.1, read on the forward strand.
ACACAGATAAATCTGACCACTGCCTTCCCAAGCCAGACTCTTTCTCCCCTCAGTACCAGGGATTGAATCTAAAGCTTTGCACAGGCTAGGCAAACCCAGCCACTGAGCTACCTTCCCAGCCCTTATCTAATTTGCTTTTTTTTTTTTTTGGTTTTTCGAGGTAGGGTCTCACTCTAGCTCAGGCTGACCTAGAATTCACTATGCAGTCTCAGGGTGGCATTGAACTCATGGCGATCCTCCTACCTGTGCCTCCTGAGTGCTGGGATTAAAGGCGTGCGCCACCACGATGGGCTGTAATTTGCATTTTGAGACAGTTTCACTGAGTTGTCCAGGCCTTTAACTTGCTCTGTTACCAAGGTAGCCCCTGCCTCGGCCTCCTGAGTAGATGGGATGTCAGGCTTGTGCCTGACTTAGCCACAACATGGGCCTTTCAAAGGCCTGGAAGTGAGCGAGTCACCTGGTACTCTCTACAAGGAGCCTGACTCCTTCCTGTCGGAGGGCCTATCCCCTTATGTAAGCCTCCGTGGCCACTGTGGAGCCCACAAAGGCTAAGTTCTACTTCTGTCTGACCCGGTTGTCCAGCGCCACAGGTATGAAGACCACCTGAGCCAGGACCGTATTACGCCAAGACTTCGATCTTCAGGGAGCTGTGCAAGGCCCAGATGCACAACAATTCTGGGTGTTGGGGAATCTAAGCCAAGCCTCTCGGGCTAAACAGTGTTTATTGTACTTCCTGCCTCTTTCCTGCCGTTCCCTCCAGTCTCACCCTGTTCCTGCCTTTCAATGAATTCTTTTCCTGGTTACAACAGCCACTGTCTTGTTTTCTTTTCTTTTTAAAATTTTATTTATTTATTAATTATTATTATTTTGGTTTTGACCTGGAATTCACTATATAGTCTCAGGCTGGCCTTGAACTCATGGTGATCCTCCTATCTCTGCTTCCCAAGGGCTGCAATTAAAGTGTGCTCCACCAAGCATCAGAGAGTCTTGGTTTCTTGCTCCTGAAAACATTCTCCCTGTTTGAGTCAGGACTGTCAGTAAGTCATTCAACAGTAGCTCTCCTTTCCTTTGCCAACAGAACCCCAATTAAAAAAATATTTTATATATTTGAGAGACAGAAAGAGGGAGAGAGAGAGAGAGAGAGAGAGAGAGAGAGAGAGAGAATGGATGTTCCAGGACCTCCAGCCACTGCAAATGAACTCCAGATGCATGCGCCCCCTTGAGCATCTGGCTTATGTGGGTCCTGGAGAATCGAACCAGTATCCTTTGGCTTTGCAGGCAAATGCCTTAACCACTAAGCCATCTCTCCAGCCCCCAGAATTAGCCCCAATTTTTCATTGTTCACAAATATGCCTGGTGTAAAGGTATGGATCATGACCAGCCAGTTCCAACCCTTTGTCTCACAATTGGTCTAAGGTTAGATCACAAGTGCAGTCAAAGAGGCCCAAGGGGAAGCTTCTGGTAAGGTTTTCTTCACAGAGAGTGCCCTGCCTTTCTTTCTTCCTGCTTGAGAAACTGACATGAGGAGAGCTTGGAGCACGGCAGCCATATTGTTACCCAACCGAAAGACAGTGGAAGCTCTGATGCAGGCCTAGAGAAAGAGTGGAGGTCTAGGGGTGGCTGGGAAAGTGGGAGCAGTCCTCAGAGCTACCATCTCTGCCCTGGAATCACTTCTTATGGCTTGCAGGTTTTCCCTCCCTCCCTCTTTCTTTCTTTTTCTCTCTCTTTTTCTTTCTTTCTTTCTGAGGTAGGGTCTCCCTCTAGCCCAAGCTGACCTGGAATTCACTATGTAGTCTCAGGGTGGCCTTGAACTCACAGCAATCCTCCTTCCTCTGCCTCCTAAGTGCTGGCATTAAAGGCGTGCACCACCACGCCCGGCTGAACGTCTTCTTTTCTTTGTTTGTTTCTGTTGTCTTGTTACTGTTTGTTTGTTGGTTTGTTTGTTTTTTGATACAGGGTTTTCACATATCCCAGGCTGGCCTGGAATTTGCTGTGTATCTGAGGCTGACCTTGAATTTTAAATCCTTGTAGGAATTACAGGCTTGTGCCACTATGCCCAGTTTCTGTGGCACTGGGGAATCAAACCCAGTGCTTCATGCATGCTAGGCACACGCTCTACCAAAGTGAGGTACATCCTCAGCTTAAAAAATATTTATTTGTATATACATATATTTGTATATGTGTGCACACACATACCAGGGCCTCTTGCTGCTGCGTGTGAACACCAGACACTTGAGCTACTTTTTGCATCAGGCTTACGTGGGTGCCTTTGGAACTGAACCTGAGCCAGCAGGCTTGGTAGGTAAGGGCCTTTAGCTGCTGAGCCATCTTCCCAGCCTCTTACAGTGTTTAAAGTGTGTTTTCAAGAGGGCTGACGTAAGAGGAATCAGAGAGAAAGGACAGGTGAGATAAGGATGGCTTCTCTTCTTTTCTCCTTCCTCTGCTGTCTCCCGGCCTCTCTCCCCAGAGTAGGCATTACAAGTCTGTCTGCTGAGCAAGCATGCACTGACAGCAATAGGGCTCCGAGGACGGTTAAATCCATTCCAGGAAGAGAAGCTGGGTGAGGGAAAGGGCAGGGAAGAGGTCAGCCAGGTGTGTCCGGCCATACTGTGGAGGAGCTGGAGCATCGTGAGGAGGAGGAAATGGAAGGGGCCACTGGGGACCCCCTGGAGGCTGCTGAGGAGGGTCACATGATCAAAAAGCCAAGCCTAAGGGGTAAGAACAGAAAGCAGGGAGCCTAGGGGCAATATAATAAAGGGGTGAATGCAAGAATGGGGGTAGCCAAAGGTCACCAGAGAGGAATATAGCAGAATCCAGGAGTCTAGGTGCCCAAACAACAGAAAAGGCACCAGCAAGCAGGACCATAGAGGGGTTTCGCAGCAAGAAACGCTGGGTCTCAGGTTTCCATAGGTCACGGTGGTGGTTTGATTCAGGTGTTTCCCATAAACTCCGGTGTTCTGAATGCTAGGTTCCCAGCTGATGGTGATTTGGGAATTGGAGCCTCCTGGAGGCAGTGTGTTGTTGGCGGCAGGCTTATGGGTGTTATACCCAGTATCCCCTTGCCAGTGTTTGGCACACTCTCCTGTGACTGTTGTCCACCCTCTGCTCATGTCATTGTTTTCCCCTGCCATCATGGAGCTTCCCCTTGAGTCTGTAAGCCAAAATAAACCTTTTTTTCCCCGCACAAGCTGCTCTTGGCTAGGTGTTTTCTGCCAGCAATGCGAACCTTACTGCAACAGTCATTATTTCAATTAGCATGGTTATTCTCCATGAGCCCTGTGTGGAGCCTGTCACGTGCTGCATCCAACTCAATGCTCACAACACTCCCAAGGGGAGAGAGACAGCATTGTAACAGAACACCAGAGCCCGCGATGCCTGTCAGTGCCCAGGGCAATGAGCCCAGGCAGGGACTGAATTTTTAAATTGCTCGGTTCAGAGAACCAGCGCACCTGAGAAGGCAGCAGGTTCACACTCTTAAAACTGCTTTTTGGGCTGGAGAGATGACTTAGCGGTTAAGGTATTTGCCTGCAAAGCCAAAGGACCCCAGTTTGATTTCCCTGGACCCATGTAAGCCAGATGCACAAGGTGGCACATGCGTCTGGAGTTCATTTGCAGTGGCTGGAGGCCCTGGCGTGCCCATTCTCTCTCTCTCTCTTTCTCTCTGCCTTTTTCTCTCTCTCAAATAAATAAATAAAAATAAAGTAAAAAAAAAAAAAACCTGCTTTCCATCTCACCTCCAGTCACCACATTTGTAGGGAGAAGGCAGTTCCGAGGGAGCAAAGCCTCAGGTGTTCTGGACCCCAGTCTTGCCCTGGTCAGGTGTGATGTCTGCACCTCTCTAGTTATCACCCTGCACAGGCTCCCCGCATTCCCTGGATGTCTCTGCACAGGCACTTCTGGAAACATTGAGTCTAATTAGTACCTGTAGGTATCAAACTTGTATTCCTCCAAGTGCCCAACTGCCATCTGGGCTGGGGAAGGGCTAACTCAGAACCAACAAATCATTAGCTGTGTGTACGTGTTAACCTGTTAAGACTCCTTTCTACAATACAGAATTACAAATGTGTCTTTATAATGTATTTATTTGTTTAAGAGAGATAGAAAGAGGGGGAGGGAGAGAGAGAGGATAAGAATGAGCGTGCCAGGTCCTCCAATCGCTGCAAACGAACTTCAGACACATGCGTCACCTTGTGCATCTGGCTTACGTGGGTCCCGGGGAATCTAACTGGGTCCTTAGGTTTCACTGACAAGTGCCTTAACCGCTCAGCCATCTCTCCAGCCCACAAATGTGTCTTTATAGTATAGAATATAAAAGTGCCCCTACCCGTCCCTCCTGCCCCCATCAGTATAATTATCCCCACTTCCTAGAGGAAACAGAGGCTCCAAGAGCTTAGGAGCTGGCCCACTTTCCCATGCCAAGAGAGACTGGCAGAAAGGGGAGGCAAGCATCCTTGAGAGGACCCCGGGAAGTGTCACAGTGAAGATCTCCTGGGTTGATGGATAGATGACCACCAGCTCTCTGTGGTGGCTGGTTTTGTGTCCCAATAAGTATACAAGTGTCTCACTGTGTAGTCGGTGCAGGTTTCGGGCAAAGGACACCTGTTCGTTTTACATCTTCTGCAAAACCAGCTGGGCTGTTACCTTTTGTGTAAACACGAAGGTGTTTAGGACTGTAACGGTTGAGCTGGAACTCAGAAGGTGTCTCTGCTAGTCTGCAAGTCTCAGGGTGTCTGCCATTGCGCCCAGCGTGTTTCCGCAGCACGCAGTACTTACTGTACTTACAGTGACGAGGCCAAGGGGTTGGGTCGTTCTAGACCGGGATTCGCAGTCCATCCACAACAGTCCACAAAGGACCACACTGCCCAGGGGCCTGCGGGTGGCGCCGGCGCGGCGCAGAGTGGGTCCCACGGCGGCCGCGCGGTGGCGCTGCGGCGCCGGCCACCAGGCAGGTCCTGCGGACGTCGGCTCGCAGCATCTGCCCGAGGCCCCGCGAGACGCCCCGGGGGCCCGGGAAGGACCGGCCCCGAGGCTCCACGAGCGGCTGGAGGCCGCCGTCCGCTCCCCGTGGAGCCGCCCCCGGGCTCCGGAGCGCCGGGCCCCGCGGCCCTGGGCACCCGCAGACTGGCAGGTCGTCCCTGCATTTCCTCCTTCCTCTTCCCCGCGGCTCCCAGGGACGCTGCTCACCATCCGCGGGCTTTAAGTATCGCGCAACTCCGCGCAGAAGCGAGCTCTTGACTCTAAGACATTCTCCTGGTGGAAACGCGGCCCTCCAAATTCCGTCCTTAAATCACAAATCAGTTACAAACCCGGGTGGTGGCTCAGAGCCGTGATCCCTGCACTCAGGAAGCTGAGGTCGGAGGATCAGTTTGAGTTCGAGACCAGCCTGCCTACAGAATGGGTTCCAGATCAGCCGCAGCTAAAGTGAGTCCCTGCTGCAAAACAAACTAAAAATCAGTCACAAAGAGGAGCCAGGACGCTGGAGATGTAGCTTAGTGGTCGGTCGCTTGCTGTGAGTCCCTGGGTTCAATCCCTACTACCCTGCAAACAAGCAAAGAGGATGCAGAGCTGAGGCAAGACAGAAAGACAGGAGAAATCTGGAACTTGCAAAGGAAAAGAGTTCCTGGCTCTAGGTCTGTCTCTTGCCAATTGAAAATCAAGGGTTCCTGTACAATTAGCCTTTGCTGTAAAGACTACTAACAAATATTTTCAAATAATGCTAAAATAAGTCGAGCATGGTGGCGCACACCTTTAATTCCAGCACTAAGGAGGCAGAGGTAGGAGGATCGCTGTGAGTTTGAGGTCACCCTGAGACTACATAGAGAATTCCAGGTCAGCATGAACTAGAGTGAGACCCTACCTCAGAACCTCTCCCCCGCAAAGAGAGAGAGAGAGGGAGAGAGGAGAGAGAATGCAATAAGCCAGGGGGTATTGCCTGAATGTATATAACCCTGGGTAGGACTTCTCTCATCTGTGTTTTCTGGAGCCTCACCAACGAGGCTATTAACTTTGTTTACAGTGCAGATACCAGCCTTCCTGCATCCCTGAGATCTAGTTTCACCTTATCAGTTGTGGTCCTATCAGGTGCCCCTCAGGAGCCACCCCGAGGTCTCATTTAGGGTCTTTGGGAACCCTTGGAAGATAATAGCTCCTAAACCCACTGAAACCCTCTATTGCTATGGTAAGGACAGTGACGCATCCCCCACCCTCTTTAAGAAGCCCATAGCCATGGCTTAGTGCCCTTTCCTCCTGAGAACCTCTCTTTCTATTAACCTCTTTTGAAATCGGTTAAGATTATCTTTTAATAAACTCCAGCCATGCCTCATGCTGGCTTATCCTGAAATTGTTTTCCACAGCACGGTCCTGAAAGATGAAGGGAATACTTCAGGCTTCCAGTGACAGTGAGGGTGACCCTGTCAATGCTGATAGAGCCTTGTCCCTGCTGCCTTCTCTCCCGAAGTCCTTTCCCATCGTTGTGAGTTGGTGGACACTGGGCTTTAAGGTCACTGAAGGATGGGCCCTACCTCCTGTTTCCCTGGTAACACTGGGGAAACATCTCATAGGAAGGAGTCACTTCCTCCTGACCAGAGGAACAAAGTCCTCTGGTCCTGGGTGGAGCCTGTCAATCACTCACGTAGTCAAGAGACCACCCCTCACCTACAGACTTGCTAAAGAGGTGGCCCCTTAATGAGGTAGTGTACCTGTACCCCTAGAAATAATGCACTACCCTCCCTTGGTGCAGTGGGTGCATTCGCCCCCAGAACCTCACTGTGGAGCCCACCTGTCTTTCTGAGTTCTCACTCAGAAGGCATATCCCTCCCCCTCTTCCTCCTGTCTGGATGGATTGGCTGAGCCCCTCAGCGGGCTTCACTCTGACACCCTGGACTTTCCCACCTTTATATTCCCAGCTCTGAGCCCCCACCTGGCAACCCCTCTCTTTCTGGGAGCCCTCCCACTCTCTTGGAAGTCTTTGTCTGTGTTTTCCTTAATAAATAAAATCTCCTTTTTACCCTCTTCGCCTTTGTCTGCATTCCTTCATTTCTCTTTGGTATGTGGGCGACTTGTGAGCCACCGACACCAAGCTGTACTAGTGACTCTTGAGTTGTTTGGCACCTTAGCCACTTAAATCAAGCCCATCGAGGCCGAGAGAGGCCCTGCTGCTCTCGCGGTTTTCAGCACCATCACTGGCGATCACCACACCTAGTGTGTGAGCGCCGTGTGCACGTGTGCACCCTCGGAAAGGTGGGCTTTCAAGTTCAACTTCAGGATTACCCTTAAAAACGTGAGACACCAAATGATCTTTAGCTCCCTTGAGTCTCAACTCTTATTATCCACAAAACAGGAATCACCCTAATATTTTGTGGGATGAGAAAATTAAGTAGTTGTATACCATTTCAGATGGTCTATGGTAAGTGTTCAGTAAACGTCACCATTAATCGTTTCCTGTCCCTGACACTGTGCGTGAAGCACTGGGCATTCATACAGGCAGCCTTGTGTCGGTGATGGTGATCTTGTCTGGAGTTCCCACCACAGAGGCCCTTTCTGAGCTCAGAAGCACCCATATACACCCGGTGCTTGGTGCAGAGTGACTTGTAGTGGCTCCCATGAAACTCCGGCTGCAGTTCTGCCTCATCTTGCATGCAGCTGTGAGTGCAGTGGCTGAGAGAGGAAGAGTGCCATGCTCTAAGGCCCCTTTCTGCCTCTACTACTGGCACGTGCAGCCAGCCTGGAGTGGTGAAAGCCATTGCATTTTGTCCTCCTGTCCTGGGGAGCCCCTGGCGCAGCGGTGGAGGTCTGGAAGAGGGAGGAGGTATTAAAACAGCGGGCGCTGTTTTCACTCTGCCCAGGCAAGACTGCTTCAGCGCAGGACACTTGGGCAGAGCGGAGCACACCGTGTCACAGTGTGGAAGTCATGTTTCCGCTGCATAGGACCCCCAGTATGCAGCTGTCTGCATCTGGAGATTTTCTTCGTGTCTCTCCTGCCTTTTCAGGACCCTCCTCAACATCTCTGCCTTATGCTGTCCATGGCTCACAGTGAGTTGCCATGCTGTGTGAGAACTGCTTGCCACACTGGCTCTGGGGACAAGTTGAACGTCAACCAGATCTTTAAAGAAGCTGCCACCCAACCTCTTCTGTCAGAGGACCCCTGGGAAGCTGCTCACAGATCACTGGAATATCATTACAAAGCTCACCACATATGCTAATAAGAGTGTGGAGGTGTGAGGGCGAACTCAGGGTCGAAGTCTGGCCTATGTGGGAAGGCTTCCTGCTAGTGGTGGAGGGGCTGAGCCCTCACTGAAGCGGTGTCCTCCTGGTAAGTGGGAGGAGGGTGTGGTTTGAGGCCATCACTCACCCTGTCCTGGTTCAGGTCCTCACTTGAGTCATCCCAGAGTTCCCCTGCCAGCTGCTGGGAATGTTCCAATGTGTGACATCTCTCAAGAAACAAACTGAGTTCCTGGAAAACATCATCCCCAGAGAACAAGGCCACCCCCAGGTCTTTCTTAGAAATCCTGCCTGGCTGTAGCTGGGAGGAATGGAGTGGAGGGCAGAGAGGGCATTCTGCAGAGGGACTGGGGAAGCCTGTTTTTGTTATCTTCCAGTCAGGTCCCAGGGTGGCATCTGCTCCCAAGGGTTTATAGCCAAAGAGGAGATGGAAGCTGGGCCCAGAGAAGGGTGGGGTGGCTGGAGGTGTCCTGACCCCGTGCTGGCTGGCAGAGTGGGGCTGACCCAGTGCTCTCCCCAGCCCCAGCCCTCCTCCTTCCCTCTAGGGACTTAGAGAGGGGCGGCTAAGCCTGTGCCTCTGACTTGTCACACCGACAGAGTCCCTGGATATCTTGGGAAAACCCTTGATTTGCTTTCATTTGTCTTCCAGCGTTCTTCCAATGAAATAGAAAGCCTTGTCAAAAACTCAGTGTGATGTTGGCTCAGGGCATAAGAAGAAATTAAGATTTTTATCCTTTGTGTTTTCCAACTTTTTAATTTTTGTTTTTTTAGAAAGAGCGAGACAGAGAGAGAGAGAGAGAGAGAGAGAGAGAAAATATAAGAATAGGCGTGCCAGGGCCTCTAGCCACTGCAAATAAACTCTAGACACATGCACCACTTTGTGCATCTGGCTTTTATGTGGTTTCTGGGGAATTGAACCTGGATCCTTAGGCTTTGTAAGCAAATGTCTTAACCACTGAGCCATCTCTCCAGTCCCTGTTTTCCGATTTTTAACTTCACAGTAAGAACAAGTAATGGCTGGCATTGATTCCTGTGAAGTGGGCCATTTTATTAGCCCTGTTTTACAAATTAGAAAGCTAATCCTAAGCATATTAAATGAGTTGCCCAGATCCACGTGGGTCTCAAAGATAGGGTCTCAAAGACTGACCCCAAAATCTTGATTCTCCTTCTTGTCCCCCCTACTCAAATGTCCTACTCAATTGGGCTTGGTATGCCACCAAGCCCAGTTGATTTCAAATTCCATTTTAATTTCTTTTAAAATCAGAAATAAAAATGGGGGTTGGGTAGATGGTTCAGTGTTTAAAGGCACTTGGCTTGCAAAGGCTGCCAGCTTGGGATCAGTTCCCTAGTACCCACATACAGCCAGACATACCAAGTGGCCCATGCATCAGTTAGAGTCCTGACACGCTCATGATCTCCCTCTCCCTCTCTCTACGATAATAAGAGTTGTCTTTTTAAAAAAGAAATAAATAAAAATAAATTTGTTGTCAAAATAAACTATTTCAATTTGCAGTACCAATGCATTTGTTTTTCTACTAACACAGTCATATCAATTTTAATTTTCTTAGTGTTTAGGGGCACTGTGGGGCTAAAGAGGTGGCTTAGCAGTTAACTGCACTTCCTGTGCAAGCACAAGGGCTGATGGGGCTTGAGAACATCGGAGTCTGAGTCTCCGGAGCCTACGCAGGCAGCTGGGAATGGCCATGCGAGCCTGTCACCTCAGTCCTATAGGGAGTGGGAACAGCAGAACCCCCGGGGCTTGCAAAGACTTAGCTCTGGAGCCCATAGGTGAGCTCACAGGACGCCTCACGTGAGCCCATGGGGCACTGTGTCCGCACATTCATGTGTACACACACACACACACACACACCACAGAAAAAGAGCAAGGAGCAGGCTGGAGAGATGGCTTAGTGGTTAAGGCACTTGCCTGCAAAGACTAAGGGCCCAGGTTCTGTTCCCCAGAACCCATGTAAGCCAGATGCACAAAGTGGCATATGCATCTGGAGTTCATTTGCAGTGGCTCGAGGCCCTGGTGCACCCATTCTCTTTCTCTCTATTTCTCTCTGTCTATCTGCCTCTCTCTCTCTTTCTCTCAAATAAATAAATAAAAATTTTATTTTTTAAAAAAGGACAAAGAGGAGGGGAAGGGAAAGGAAAATGGAAGGGAAGGGGAAGGAGACAAAGAAGAAAAGGAGGAGGAGGGGGGAGGAAGGAGGCACTGTGTTAGGTACCAGGAAAAGTGCAAAAAAGAATAGCAAAAGCCAGATATGATGGTTTATGCTCAGAATCCCAGCAAAGCTGAGGTAGGAGGATCACTGTGAGCTCAAGGCCAACCTGGGATACAGAATGATTTCCAGATCAGTCTGGGCTAGAGAGATCATGCTTTAGAAACCAAATAAAAACAGAGAGAGAGAGAGAAGAAGAAGAAGGAAGAGGAGGAGGAGAAGGAGAGAGAGGAAGAGAGAATGAGAATGGCAACAGAGGGACCTATCACCCTAGTGGATGGATGCTGAGGACTGTGCGAAGTTGCTCAGACCCTATGACAACCTCTAACCGAGGTGCCAGGCATACAGCCTGTGTTTCGTTAAGTTTTACAGGGTTTGAACTAGGTGGGTCATGGGAATCTTTGGAAAGAAGCTGGGGGTTGAGGAGAGAGGACTAAACATGAAAGGAAGAAGATGAGAAAGGAAACAATATGAGGAATGGAAAACTCACTCTATGGGGGGAGGTCGCATTCTTTTTTGTCTCATATCCAGGTTCAAGACTTGCCTTTAACTGTAGCTTTTGTTGTCATTCCACTGAAGTAGTAAAGTTTCTATGGCCCAGTGGTTACAGAACTCCTCACATGATCAGGTTCTGTCACAGCGTAAAAGGGACTTTGTTTTTGTTCACGGTTCTTCCCGGTTAGTGATTAACTAGTACTCCTTCTCTAGCAGTTAATATCTGCCAACGTCAAGCAAATCGTACAAAAGACCATAAGAAACCATCTCACTTCCTCATTTTTACATCATAACAACAGACCAAGCAGTGCAGTGTAGTTTCCATGGAGCCGACTGATGGTTCACAAACAGCTCCTCAGACTACAGCTTGATAAATATGTGGCCAGAGACAAGTGGGATTCTCTGAGAAACAAACATGTTTGTAGTTTTGGCCATGAATCCAGGAAGTAAACAAGAACTAAAAGAACTCAGGCTGGGGAGAACACTCAGTGGTTAAAGGTGCTTGCTTGCAAAGCCTGATGGCCTGGGTTTGATTTCCCAGTACCCACACAAAGCCAGATTCACAAAGTGGCCCATGCATCTGGAGTTTGTTTGCAGTGGCAAGAGACCCTAGTGTACCCACATACTCTTTATCTCTCAAATAAATTAAAAACAAAGAAGTCCAAAAACCAGTCTATTCATTTGTTTTCTGCCAGTTCCCAGAAAGATGTTAGGTGGCTTGCCAAACATCAAGTATATGCAAGTACAAGAAAGTCGTTAGATGGTGGCACAGGTCTGTGGCCCCGAACTTGGAAGGCTATGCCAGGGGATCTAGCCTAGGCTACCTAATGAGTTTCAGGTCAGCTTGATATATGTCAATGAGGCCCTGTCTCAAAAAATCAGAGAGAGGGCCAGACACGGTGGTGCATGCCTTTAATCCCAGCACTCGGGAGGCAGAGGTAGGAGGATCGCCATGAGTTTGAGGCCACCCTGAGACTACATAGTGAATTCCAGGTCAGCCTGGGCTAGAGTGAAGACCCTATCTCAGAAAACAAAACAAACAAAAATCAGAGAGAGGGACAGAGGAGAGAGTGAGCGAGAGAGAACAGAAAGAATGTGTGACAGTGACCTTTGCTATCAACTTGACTGAAGTTGGAGTCACCTAGGAGACACACTTCTGGCCGTGCCTGTGAGGGCCTTCCCAGAAAGGCTTAACTGAGCAGAAATGACCCCCCCAAATCTGGACAACACCATTCCGTGGAGCGGGGACTTCTAGACGGAATGAAAGCGAGGAAGTCTGCAGCTCTCCAACACTCGCCCCGTGCTTACTCTGTCTCCTGGTCCCCACCGCCACGCCCTTCACCCCACGATGGCCTGTAGCTGCTGAAAACCGTGAGCCGGGAGCACACCATTCCTTCCTGAACTTGCTTTTGTCAGATATTCTGTCACACACAGCAACGTCACAACAAACAACGCACACAGAATGGAAGGCAGTGGCAGAGAAAGTCCAACCTTCCCTGGTGAGATTCGCGTCCGAGGCCACGAGGAGCAGGCTGGGCATGGAGGCTGCAGCTGGCAGGCAAAGTTCAGAGGACGGTCATGGGACACATTCTTCCATACCGAAGAGTGAGATGACATCCTGGGCAGGGCCTACTACGGATGCTTCTAGAAGTTTAGTGCAAGTCTTTTTGAACAAGATGTTGGACAAGCACGTTTTCCATCCTGTCACCATTATTGTCCTTGGCTTCACTAAAGACTCGAACTGTGGCATATAGGGTTTCTGTTGCATCTGGCCATCCTCTGCCCGGCCACACAGTCCTCTCGCATGGCCCTACACACTGTAGCCACTCTGATGGTTTGGTCTTGGTCAACTTGACTAGCTGGAGAATCACTGAGTCAGATGACTGGTAGAATGCTCTCAGGAGATTAGTGAAGGGCTCCTGGCTGTGTCTGATGAGGTTTTAGACAGACTTGGAAGACTCTGACCTAATGAATATTTAATGATTAATTCCTTGATGTGCTCATAATACGTGGCATCACTGGGAGGATGTGTGGAGTAGGATGTAGGACCTGTTGGAACAAGAAGGTTACTGGGGTCATGTCCTGGCATGGGAATTAGACTGACCAGCTCAGCCCCCACTCAGTAAAGTCCCATAAAAGACCCCAGCCAGAGACACCAAGCAGGCTTCCCCATGTCTAGGGACCCCTCCTACCTTACAGCAGGAGCTCTGTTTTCTCTCCTCTCTTGAGCATGATAATAAAATTGTTCTCAGTGTTGCCCTCTGTGGTCTGTGGATTTCATTCATTGACTTCATAATATAAGAACCCAGAGGCCCCTGGCTCAGTGGAGGTTTTGTATTACTGTGACCACCCAACACCCTAAGTCTTATTTGTTTATTTATTTATTTATTTATTTATTGACGTAAGGTCTCACTCTAGCCCAGGCTGACCTGGAATTCACTCTGTATTCTCAGTCTGGCCTTGAACTCATGGCAATCCTCCTGCCTCTGCCTCCCAAGTGCTGGGATTAAAGGCGTGCACCACCACACCTGGCTGCAACACCCTAACTCTTGAGTTAAAGCCCAACTAAAATCCCAAATTCTCATATCAGTAGCAATGTTTGCCAAGTACACAAATTGTGACATGATGCTTGGCCACCAAAAAGCTGAGGTTCCCAGAAGCCACACCTGTGTTGTTACAACTTCAACAACTGACTCCAGCGGTTGTGGAGAATTAAAATGTTACAGGCCCACAGCCAAAAGGGTCCAACTTATGATCTTTCTCAGTGTATGACTTGACATCGCTGTGGTGAGCTGAGATGCCCTTCATTCTGGGCCATATTGCTTCTAGACATATTCCCCTTTAAGCTAGACCTATGCGTAAGACCTTGCTTATTCCTCTGAGGTAAAAATCAATTTTGTATGTCAGGGCTCAAAGCTACTGAAAATTTTTGGGCTTTCTAATGTCCTGAGTATGGACACTTCTCTAAGGATGCTGGTTTAGACTTTAATTTGCCTATTTTATCTATATAATTCATTTCAGCAGATCCAATTCCAAATGGTTTCAAAATTACCTGTGTTACCCTCTTGGTAACCATTCTTATATCTGTAGGTCCCTCTCTAATTGGCCTGCTGACTTGATTCATCCAGACCCCACCCCGGCATGCCACTGGACTTCCTCACCCTCCTGATGCAAGAGTAGAAATACTGGCCTCTGACTCAGACACCCTGAAATGGGGAAGCTTCTTGACCCCACAATGCCCCAGGCCAGTACAAAGTTAGAGACATGATCATGTCCATTGTCCCAATACCCCAGAAGCTTCCCCTTCTGTCTCCTTTCCTATAAAGTTGTCTTTCTGTTTGTTCTTTTTTAATTTTTTTGTTTATTTTTATTTTTTATTTATTTATTTGAGAGTGACAGAGAAAGAGGCAGATAGAGAGAAAGAGAGAGAGAGAATGGGCGCGCCAGGGCCTCCAGCCACTGCAAACGAACTCCAGATGTGTGTGCCCCCCTTGTGTATCTGGCTAACGTGGGTCCTGGGGAATCGAGCCTCGAACCGGGGTCCTTAGGCTTCACAGGCAAGTGCTTAACTGCTAAGCCATTTCTCCAGCCATCTTTCTGTTTTTTTATTTGCTTACTTATTTATTTGAGAAAGAGGCAGAGGGAGAGAGAGAGAGAGGGAGAGAGAATGGGTGTGCCAGGGCTTCCGGCCACTGCAAACAAACTCCAGACGCATGCGCCCCCTTGTGCATCTGGCTTACATGGGTCCTGGGGAATCAAACCAGCGTCCTTTGGCTTTGAGGGCAAATGCCTTAACTGCTAAGCCATTTCTCCATCCCCCTGTTTTTTTTTTAATGTAAACAAAAAGGCTGGGATGTATGAGTCCCTCTCCCTCTCTCTCTTTCTCTCTATCTCTTCTCCCACCAGGCCTGGCCATGCTCAGACCAGGTCTGGGATTCTGGAACCATCTCCTGTTGTAACTGAGTACCCCCTGCCAGTCCCCACCTCAGCCCTTGCCCAAAGCTCCTCTCTCACAGGCAGTTTCTCTCCTCTTCCCACATCCCTTAAGCCCACCTCCTCTCTCTCTAACTCCCCCCCCCCTTCTTCCCACTCTCTCTCATGCTAACCTACTCTCTCTCCTCCTCTGACTTTCTCTCTCTCTCTTTACTCTGTGGTCTGATGCCCCCCTCTCTCCATATGTCTGTAGCTCCCACCAGCCACTCCTGATGTTGTTAATAAAGTCTTGAGCTCAAGAAAAAGTTTGTCTCAGTGCCCCATCTCACACCCAGAATCTGACACTTTTTTTTCAACTTAACCTATAAGCTGTATTTTAAATTCCCCAAGTACCATAAGTCATGTAAAATGATGATTATGAAGATTAATGACTCAATCATTATGATGTGAAGCACAAAAGAAGTGTAGAGGCCAGCCATGGTGACACACACCTGTAACCTTGGCACTTAGAAGATGGAGACAGGAAGATCACAAGTTCTAGGCCAGCCTAGGCTACACAGACCTTAAAACAACAGGCATGGTGGCACACACCTTTAATCACAGCATTTTTAGAAGGATTGAATGAATTAGAGGCCACCCTGAGACTACATAGTGAACTCCAGGTTAGCCTGAGCTACAGTGAGACCCTAATCTCAAAAAACCAAAACCAACCAACCAAACAACAACAACAAAAGGAAGATCTGAATCAGTTTTGATGAGATATACTTTCAGTACACCCATTTTGAGCTTTGAAACCTTTGTATCCCATTTAAGTATCACCATAGCCAAGACACAAAGATCCTCCTACCTCTGCGTCCAAGTGCTGGGATTAAAGGTGTGTGCCACCACACCTGGCTGTTAACTGATCTTAACATACCAACTAAATGCTATACTGCAGCCCCAGAAGTCATAAGGCAAGAAAAATAAAGTATAAGGTTGGAAAGGAAAACTTCTCTAACATGATTAACTGCATAGAAAATTTCCCAGAATCTTATTTTTAACTTTTTATTGACAACTTCCATAAACATAGATAATAAGTCATGATCATCTCCCCAGTGCTGTCCCCCATGAAAGACATCTAGGACTTCTGTGCTCAATATTATTACATTACTGAGACAAATAACATTTAAATAATGTATATGTCACATTCATGGATCAGAACACTCAATAATATCAAGATGTCATTTCTTGGGCTGGAGAGATGGCTCAGTGGTTAAGGCATATGCCTACAAAACCTAAGGACCCAGGTTCGATTTCCCAGGACCCATATAAGCCAGATGCACAAGGTGACACATGCATCTGGAGTTCATTTGCAATGGCTGGAGGCCCTGGTGTGCCCATTCTCTCTATCTGCCTCTTGCTGTATCTCTAATTAATAAATAAGTAAGTAAATAAAAAACTATTTTAACCCCCCCTCAAATTAACAGGGTGTTATTTATCATCAAGTTGATGTGTGGATTCAATGCAATTCTGTTTGAGAAAAGCTAGGGTTTTTAGACATATACAAATTGATGCCCAGTTTTACAGAGAATAAAATAAGTACATATGGCACTGAGGAAGAAGGAGCAGCTCTGTGTGAGAGATTCAATGGAGGCTTCTCGAAGGTGAAGGTGTTTGAAATGGGAATTGAAATCTGACCAAGGCTTGTCAGATGGAGAAGTGGAGAATTGAATTACATAGTTTTTTTAAGTTTAAAAATATTTTTATTTATTTATTATGAGAGGTAGAGATAGAGAAAGAGAGAGAGAGAGAACGAATGGGCACTCCAGGGCCTCTAGCCACTGCAAACAAACTCCAGACACATGCCCCACCATGTGCATCCAGCTTACATCTGGGGAATCAAACCTGGATCCTTTGGCTTTGCAGGCAAGCGCCTTAACAGCTAAGGCATCTCTCCAGGCCCTTACATAGGTCTTCCTGAATGTAAGGAATTAGAATCTTCGGGAAGCAGGTAGGGACTACCCCAAGGGGACAAAAGGTAAGTCAGCTCTAGGCTGTAACCTTTCACCCACTGAAAGCAGTTTACACGTTTCTTCTGCTCCCATCCTCACCCTTGTCCTCTCTCAGCGACTTTGTCATAAGACATCCGATTAGGCCACAAGATCAGAGTGTTTGCAGACTGGCAGCCCCTTATGACTGGACCATGCAGAACTAGTAGGGTCCCAGATCGTTCTACAAATGGCGGACCAACGTGAGAGGAGACTTTACCCACAACTGTCCTCAGGAAGTCTCTGGAGTCAGCTCAGATGTCAGACTGGCAGAACAGAGCCTAGGCTACTTTACAGAAACCTGATGGCCATTTTGCTAAAACCTTGACTTTTCCCTGGGGCCTGCAGACACCTGAGGGACCACTGAAAAGGGTTAGAAGGCTGAGTGGTCACCACTGTCATCATGTTGCAGCCCCTGGGGCACCTCCGCCTTTGATCAGTTATGCATGTGCGCACCTTGATCATGTCAGAAAGGTTTTGTCCAAGTCTGTCACTTGGGCTCAGCTTGCCCTGCAGCTCACCGGGGCAGACACGTGTTTCTTCTACGGCCCTGAGCTCTGGGGCAACTCAAGCTCTGCAAGGCCGGCCGCCCTCTCCGAGGGGGTGAAGATGGCAGTCACGTCAGCTGTACGTCGGCGTCATGAACGGTTGACTGTCCACTAGACTTCCAGATAGAAGACCGGGCTGCTGTGCACAAGAGACACATTTGAAACCCTGCTGGTGACCAACGAGCAGTTATCAAACTTCAAGCCACACCTTAAAGGCCAATAAAAGTCTGGCGCTGCCCTTGCTCAAGCGGGTAGCCTGGTCAGGTCAGATCAGGGCTGACTCCCCCTGGCCGGCTCCAGTGCAGGCCCCACGAGGAAGCCTTGCCCATCTTGCTCATGTATGCCAGCTGTCTCGTCTCTGCTGTTTCCCTGCTGTGACACCCGTGGGCCACTCTCAATATTGTTAGGTCGAATAAGAAGGGTGCTTGCAGAAGTATGTGGGATAGGTCTCCCACAGACTCTGTTTTCATTTATTTATTTGAGAAAGAGGAAGACAGAGAGATGAGAGAGAAAGAGAGAGAAAGGGTGCGCCAGGGCCTCCAGCCACTGCAAACCAACCCCAGATGATGCATGTGCCACCTGGTGCATCTGGCTTACCTGGGTCCTGGGGAATTGAACCTGGATCCCTTCGCTTTGCAGGCAAGCACCTTAACCACTAAGCCATCTCTCCAGATCCTGAGACTTTAAAAAAATATTTTTATTTATTTGCAAGCATACAGAGACAGAGAGGAAGATAGAGAGAAGGGGCACTCCAGGGCCTCCAGCTGCTTCAGATGTCAGATGTGTGTGCTGCTTAGTGCATCTGGCTTTACGTGGGTGCTGAGGAATCGAACTTAGGTCCTTACACTCTACAGTCAAGTGCCTTAACCACTGAACCATCTCTGTAACCCTCCCAGAGACGCTTGATGGGACCTCATGGATTCTGAGAGAGCAAGTGTGACTGGCAGGCAGGCTCCTCTCCTGGCCTCAGCATTGAGAGCCCTCATCTTCTGCCCGTGTCCCCTTGTCTCCTCCTCCCACCTGCTTTATTCTCTCCGTACTTCCAGACAAGCAGCTGGAAGCAGAGGTTAGATTAAAATCATACTGGGAAATGCCTGGTTAGGCCAGACAGTTTGGCTTTTGTTATAGTCAGTGAAGATTTTTACTACATTTGTGTGTGTGTGTGTGTGTGTGTGTGTGCATGTCACAGTGCATGTGTGGGAGGACAACTTTCTAGCCCATCCTCTCCGCTCCACCTCATATGAAGCAGGGCTTTTCTCAATCTCTCTCCCTGCTGTTCTTTTTGCTGCATTCACCCAGCGCTTCTGAGGAATTCTCTCTGCCTCCCATCTCATTGTCGGAGAGCTGGTTTTACGGAAGCCTGCCATAGCTTCTGGGTGTGTGTGTGTGTGTGTGTGTGTGGTGTGTGATGCATGCACATGCTTGTGCAGATGCTCACACCCCGTGCACATCAATGCTGAGGGCAGAGGACATCGGGAGTCCTCCTTTCATGGCTCAGCCATGTATTGCTTTCCTTGAGGTGGAGGCCTCTCCCTCCACCCAGAGGCGCTGTCAGTCAGCAAGCCCCAGCAAGCCTCCAGTCCCCACCTCTTGTGGATCGAGGGTACAGACGTGCCTGCCACGCCCAGCTTTTTACATGGGGTCTGGGGAATTGAACTTGGTGGTTTCTGGCCTGAGAGGCTCTTATGCATAAGTGGCAAGTGCTCTTAACTACTGAGCTGTCATCCTAGGCCTTTAAAAAATGATATAAAAATGCGTGTGTGTGTGCTCGGCCATGTGGAGATCAGAGGACAGCCTCCAGGGGTCTGTGCTCCGCCTTCTTTGAGACAAGGTCTCTTGCCACTGCAAATGGATGTCAGACTAGCTTCCTGTGATCCTCAGGTTCTGTGGCTTGGCCTTCCATTGTCATAGGCCCACTGGGACCAAAGATCCTAGTTTGCATCCTACTGTCCTATTTCATGTGGCTGCTAGGGAATTGAATTCAAGAAGGCTGGCCAATAAATACCTTCAACTGCTGAGCCATATCTCCCAACCCGACCCAACTTCTGACTTCTTTTTTCAAGGAAGAGTCAGACCACTCTAGCCCAGGCTGGCCTGGAACTCACTATGTAATCTCAGGGTGATCTTGAACTCATGATGATCCTCCTTCTTCCTCCTTCCTCCGTCTCTTTGGGGCTGGGATTAAAGGTGTGTAGCACCACACCCAGCCTTTTTTGTTTTTTTAAAGAGAGAGAGAGAGAGAGAGAGAGAGAGAGAATTTGCGTGCTAGGGCTTCAGCATTGTTATCAAACTCCAGATGCTTGCATCACCTAGTGGGCATGTGTGACCTTGAGCTTGCCTCACCTTTGTGTGTCTGGCTTACGTGGGATCTGGAGAGACATACAGCATGGGTCCTTAGGCTTAGCAGGCAAGTGCTTTAAGTGCTAAACCATCTCTCCAACCCCAGCCTTTTTGTTTTTTTTTTTTTGATTTTTCAAGGTAGGGTTTCACTGTAGCCCAGGCTGACCTGGAATTCACTATGCAGTCTTAGGTGTCCTTGAACTCTTGTTGATCTTCCTACCTCTGCCTCCCGAGTGCTGGGGTTAAAGGCGCACACCACCACGCCCAGCTCCCAGCCTGACTTTTTAATATGTGAGCTGAGGATGGAACTCAAGCTTGGGCAGCAAGCTCTGTATCCATTGAGCTATCTCCCCATCCCCCAGTAAAGATTTTTAATCTGGAGAAAGAACTGATCAAACGTAGTGTCTATGCAGAGAATTCTGGAAGTGTATGGTGGGACCAGAGAGTAACAGATCAGAGAAGCCGTTGGACTAAGACGTGTTGAAGGTGAAGGTCAGCAGTAGGCAGCGAGCGGTTACAGTGGAGGAGGGTCAGTAGAGGGTGACACACAGGACGCCTCAGCAAGGAATGCTGAGGACACTGGAGCTAGCCACGGGGGCGGGGGGCTCACAGGAGCAGAGGGGCAGAGTGGTGAGATGGGAGAAACAGGCTGGGAGGAGGGAGCTTCTAGAAGAACTCAGTGCCGCCATGCTGAACTCCTTCCTGCCACCTTCCAGGTTCCTACTGGCGCTTCCCACAACACCAGTTGGAAGCCAGCTACCAGGGGAGCGTGGGCAGAGGTGCTTGGAGAATGGATCTGGGCAGTGTGGACCTAGGAGCAAGTAAACCAGTCCAGTCAACTCGTGTGCAGCAGAGGCATGGGTAACGCAGAATGATGGAAGTCCCCCAGGTCAAGGTACCTGGGTCCCAACCCCGCTGCTCACACACGGCATCCCCAGGAAGCTGCACCGGATCTAAGAAGCCTTCCCTCAGAGGGGCCCGGGACGAGCTATATGGTAGCTCATCCTCACCAGGCTGGGACTGGACTCTATCCCATGTAGACGGCGTGTGAGCCACACAAGGCCAGTTCTGGGCTCCTGGGACCAGCAGGCAGTGTGGGTCAGACAAGGCCATGGCTAGGCCCCTGAGATGGGAGGGGTGTGGGTCAGATAAGGCCAGTACTGGGCCCCTGAGATGGGCAGGGGTGTGGGTCAGACAAGGCCAGTACTGGGCCCCTGAGATGGGCAGGGGTGTGGGTCAGACAAGGCCAGTACTGGACCCCTGAGATGGGCAGGGGTGTGGGTCAGACAAGGCTAGTACTGGGCCCCTGAGATGGGCAGGGGTGTGGGTCAGACAAGGCCAGTACTGGGCCCCTGAGACGGGCAGGGCAGTGGGTCAGACAAGGCCAGTACTGGGCCCCTGAGATGGGAGGGGTGTGGGTCAGATAAGGCCAGTACTGGGCCCCTGAGATGGGCAGGGCAGTGGGTCAGACAAGGCCAGTACTGGGCCCCTGAGATGGGCAGGGGTGTGGGTCAGACAAGGCCAGTACTGGACCCCTGAGATGGGCAGGGGTGTGGGTCAGACAAGGCTAGTACTGGGCCCCTGAGATGGGCAGGGGTGTGGGTCAGACAAGGCCAGTACTGGGCCCCTGAGACGGGCAGGGCAGTGGGTCAGACAAGGCCAGTACTGGGCCCCTGAGATGGGAGGGGTGTGGGTCAGATAAGGCCAGTACTGGGCCCCTGAGATGGGCAGGGCAGTGGGTCAGACAAGGCCAGTACTGGGCCCCTGAGACGGGCAGGGGAGTGGGTCAGACAAGGCCAGTACTGGGCCCCTGAGATGGGCAGGGCAGTGGGTCAGACAAGGCCAGTACTGGGCCCCTGAGATGGGCAGGGGAGTGGGTCAGACAAGGCCAGTACTGGGCCCCTGAGACGGGCAGGGCAGTGGGTCAGACAAGGCCAGTACTGGGCCCTGAGACGGGCAGGGCAGTGGGTCAGACAAGGCCAGTACTGGGCCCCTGAGACGGGCAGGGCAGTGGGTCAGACAAGGCCAGTACTGGGCCCCTGAGATGGGCAGGGGTGTGGGTCAGACAAGGCCAGTACTGGGCCCCTGAGACGGGCAGGGCAGTGGGTCAGACAAGGCCGGTACTGGGCCCCGAGACGGGCAGGGCAGTGGGTCAGACAAGGCCAGTACTGGGCCCCTGAGATGGGCAGGGGTGTGGGTCAGACAAGGCCAGTACTGGGCCCCTGAGACGGGCAGGGGTGTGGGTCAGACAAGGCCAGTACTGGGCCCCTGAGATGGGCAGGGCAGTGGGTCAGACAAGGCCAGTACTGGGCCCCTGAGATGGGCAGGGGTGTGGGTCAGACAAGGCCAGTACTGGGCCCCTGAGATGGGCAGGGCAGTGGGTCAGACAAGGCCAGTACTGGGCCCCTGAGATGGGCAGGGGTGTGGGTCAGACAAGGCCAGTACTGGGCCCCTGAGACGGGCAGGGGAGTGGGTCAGACAAGGCCAGTACTGGGCCCCTGAGACGGGCAGGGGAGTGGGTCAGACAAGGCCAGTACTGGGCCCCTGAGACGGGCAGGGGAGTGGGTCAGACAAGGCCAGTACTGGGCCCCTGAGATGGGCAGGGCAGTGGGTCAGACAAGGCCAGTACTGGGCCCCTGAGATGGGCAGGGCAGTGGGTCAGACAAGGCCAGTACTGGGCCCCTGAGACGGGCAGGCATCTAGGCGCTAGCCCAGTGCTCCCCTCTTCCAGTGAACCCATGGGACGCGCAGAGTCAACGGGGGACTTCATAGACGTCCTTTTGGTTGCTGTGAGCTGGTACATTCAAAGAGAAAGAGGAGCGTACTCATCTCCAGAGAGCGACTTCATATCCCTGCATGGCTGCAGACCAGAGTCCTGCCACCTTCCCACCACCCTCCCCACTGTGCAGTTCCTGATAACTGAAGATGAAACTTGAACAGCAAAAAGGAAGTCTCCTGTCTCCTACAGGGTATCAAATCCTGTTTCTAGATGGTTTCAGTTCTTAAAGACACAAGATTCCATATTTTCTCACTCCATAAGCTGGAGCGGAGCCCTCCCTGAACACCAACCACATCTGCTCCGCCCGGGGTGAGACCCAGGCTCATGGCAGCACCTTTGTGAAACCCAGGCTAGAAAGAGGTTCTGAAGTTGTCACATGTCTCACCTTTCTTCTCACCAGTGTAAAGACCTGGTCCTGGCAAGGGCATAGGTTCACCCAGTCTGCCCTGCCCCCTAAGCCTCTCCTACTTTTACTTTCCTAGTTTTCTGTGGGGTTCAGATGACTCATTGTTGTCTCTGGAAGCAGGAAGGTCCACGCACGCCACTCTCAGGGTCATCCGCAGGGTGACTTCAGGATGATGCCTGCCTCCTTGTCAGCCCCACGAAGCCTCTGAGTCCTGGAAGAACTGTCAGAGGTGGGATTGTTCTGCTTTCAAAGCATTTGTTCGTGAATACAGATTCTGTTATGGACCCTGTGGTTGGGATAGAATGGAGGAGGGAAACCAGAAAGATAAAGAGAAAAATGAGAAAGAAAAGTTGGAACAGAGGAACAGAGATCAGTAAACGTTTCCAAGCATGTGAAAATACATCATAAAGAAAAAGAAGGGGCTGGAGAGATGGCTTAGCAGTTAAGGTGTTTGCCTGCAAAGCTTAAGGACCCAGGTTTGATTCCCCAGAACCCAGGTAAGCCAGATGCACAAGGTGGCGCATGAGTCTGGAGTTCGTTTCCAGTGGCTGGAGGCTCTGACGCACCCATTCTCTCCCTCTCTCCCTCTTTCTCTCTAGCTTTCTCAAATAAATAAATAAATTTTTAAAAAAGAAAGAAAAAGAAGAGCCGGGTGTGGTGGGACACACCTTTAATCCCAGCACTTGGGAAGCAGAGGTAGGAGGATTGCCGAGAGTTTGAAGCCACCCTGAAACTACATAGTGAATTCCAGGTCAGCCTGAGCTAGAGCGAGACCCTGCTTCCCTGCTTTCAAAAAAAAAAAAAAAAAAAAAAAAAAAAAAAAAACAAGAAAAAAGGAAAAAAGAGGGGCTGGGAAGGTGGCTCTGTGGACAAAGCTCCTGCAAGAGCGACAACCTGAGTACCTGAGTTTTAATCTCCAACATGCACATAAAAACTAGAAGCTATGGTGGGCTTCTGTGACCCCAGCACACCCAAGCCAGGTGGGAAGCAGGGAATCTCCCAGAAGCTCCTAAGTGGAGCAGCGGACAGCAACCAGAGGAGGTGGACACTGAGGACTGACCTGACAGTTGTCCTCCGACCCCCATGTGCATGCCATGGCACATGTGCATCTGTACTTTTTTGCTAACTTACTTACACACAAACATTAAAAACAATAAGAGGGCTGGAGAGATGGCTTGGCGGTTAAGGAGCTTACCAGCAAGGCCAAAGGACCCAGGTTCTATTCCCCAGGACCCACGTAAGCCAGATGCACAAGGTGGCACATGTGTCTGGGGTTGATTTGCAGTGGCTGGAGGCCCTGACATGCCTATTCTCTCTATCTGCTTCTCTCTCCCATAAATACATAAATAAAACATATTTTGTTTATTTTTATTTATTTATTTGAGAGTGAGAGACAGACAGATAGAGTGAGAGAGAGAATGGGCATGTCAGGGCCTCCAGCCACCTGCAAATGAACTCCAGATGCATGTGCCCCCTTGTGCATCTGGCTTACGTGGGTCCTGGGGAATCAAGCCTCAAAACAGGGTCCTTAGGCTTCACAGGCAAGCACTTAACTGCTAAGCCATCTCTTTAGCCCTAAATAAAATATTTTTAAAAATAAAAAAGTAAGGGAGGAAGAAAAGAAAAAATTTCCACAAGGATTTCCTATAAGTCCAAGGAGTTTTCTCACTGAAACAGATGCATTGAAGACACATGTACCCTTACACACTGGCATCTGGGCATTCACTTGTTAAGTGAGCAGAGACAATGTGAGGGATGTATGTTATGCATGGAGTCAGGAGACAGAAGACTTCTGGAGAAAGCAACAGTTTAGCTGTGACCTCGAGGAGCTCAAAGGATGGAGAGGAAATGAGGAGAGATGGCACAGATGCGGGCCTGATTGAGGTAGCATGGCCCATCACCACAGAACAGGTGAGACACCTGCTCCTTAGAAATGCCACTCAGGGTCAAAACACTGCCTGGCTTTCTGGGTGTTTCTGAGCATGTGCAGGTAAAGTATTATCTTTTAGCAACACTGAGGTCACTTGATGTTTAGAAATAAATCCTAGAGGCTGAGTAGCTCAGTTGATAGACTGCTTGCCTAGCATGCAGAAGGTCCAGTTTGATCCTCAGAACCACATAAAACTGGGCATGGTGGCTCACACTTGTCAACCCAGCACTCGGAAGTTCAAGATCATTTCAGGTATATGGTAAATTCAGGGACCAGCCTGGGATACATGAGACCCTACCTCGAAATACATTCGTACATACATTACATTCATACATGTGTACATAAATTGCATCCATTTTTTTCTTGTTTCTGGGACACTCGGCCAGAAGCAGCTTTAGGAAGGACTAAGTTTATTGTTGGCTTTCAGTTTTGAGAGGGAGTCCAGCATGGCAGGAGCAGGAAGCTGGCTCACAGCTTCACATCAGCAGGGAGGAAGTCAAGGAAGATGAGTGCTGGTGCTCAGCTAGCTCTCTGCTCTTTGCACAGCCTGTGCACTGGTGATGCCCACAGTTAGGGTGGGTCTTCTCACTACAATGAATCTAATCTAGAAACTCCCTAACTGACATGCCAAGAGATTTGTTTCCATGGTATTTCTAAATCCTGTTGAGTTGACAGCAAGAGATTAACCATCAAATAAATGAGTAAGTAAAAAGATAAATCTAGGGCTGGAGAGATGGCTTAGCAGTTAAAGTGCTTGCCTGTGAAGCCTAAGGACCCACGTTCGACTCTCCAGGTCCCACATAAGCCAGACGCACAAAGGTGAGGCAAGTGCATGGCTGCACATGCCCACTAGGTGGCACAAGCTTCTGGAGTTCAATTGCTGTGGCTGTGGCTGAGGCCCTGGCGTGCCAGTTCTCTCTCTATGTGTCTGAAATAAAATAAAAAAGATAAATCTAGGCCAGGCATGGTGGTGCACACATTTAATCCCAGCACTTGGCAGGCAGAGGTAGGAAGATCGCCATGAGTTCGAAGTCACCCTGCGACTACATAGTGAATTCCAGGTCAGCCTGAGCTAGAGTGAAACCCTGCCTTGAAAAAACCCAAAAACACAAAAAGAGATAAACATAAGAAAGGCAAGACCATGGCACTTAGACATGAACAGGTGTAAAATTCATATTTATTAGAGACCTTTAATCATATTAGACAACCTTAATCATTGAGGGAGTCAAGTTGATTGTAATCAGTTAAAAAGAATTTGCAGAGAGCAGCAGATTTACAGATCTGGAATATGGAAATGAATATTCAAATAGGAACAAACTGATGTGCAGTGAAGAGAAAGGAAAGTAAATTGACCCATCCACAGGCAGGACATAATTTGAATGCCCATAGGTTAGAAGTATTTTGCATTGCTATCCATCTGCTACAATTGACAGACTTCTCATGTAGCTCAAGGATACTAAGAGACTATAATCTGGTCCTGAGGTGGGGTTTTTTGTTTTTGTTTTTGTTTTTCTGCTCTGACCAGGACCACTGGTGGCATGACTACTCAACTCTCCTGTGTCATGATCAGTTATGTCCCAAGCACATGCTAAGGACTTAATAGCAATCATTGTAGGACTAATAAAAATGTGACACTGTATTCATGCCATTTACATGGAATGGAAGATAACACCCAAACAGATTTATGTCCTGAGTGCATTTCTGGCCCACCTCTCCACCCTCATTATTATCTGCCTACTGTTTGTTGCTTTCATCATCATGAGTACATGGTCTTTCTTCTTTTTGTTTTCATTGATCATATCACATTTAAAAATTTTTAGTACATAGTCTTTGTTAAAGCAACTTTATTACTGATTTATGAGAATTTCTGACTCGTATCAGGCACATAGACCCTGATGAGGGGTTGTAGGAACAAACGATGAGGCAAGTCATAGGTAGGAAAGTGTTCAATTGCCCCTGCCCAGACGAAGTTTTATGATAAAGGCAACCCCTTAAAGTGCGTGAATGGGGCTGTCTTTCCTTCACTAGTCCTACTTCTCCCAGAGGTATTTATTCACTAACTATTGAAGCAACAGTCAATTCATATGTTATAAATAATAACTTTATTTTATATAGTTTTAAAATATTTTTATTTATTTGAGAGAGAGAGAGAAAAGAAGTGTGCCAGGGCCTCTTGCTGCTGCAGACCAACTTCAGATGTATATGCCATGTTGTGCATCTGGTACAGCCATAATTGAACCCCGGTCGTCAGGCTTTGCAAGCAAGTGCCTTTTATTACTGAGTCTAATTTTAGTTTTAAATATTGGTTTATTTTGAGAAGTTGATTACTAGAATAAACAATTCTTTTTAAATATATTTTAAATTTTTATTTATTTATTTGCAAGAAGAGAGGGATAGAAGAGAAATAGAGAGAATGGGTGCTCCAGGACATCCAGCCACCACAGATGAGCTCTAGATGCATGTGCCACTTTGTGCATCTGACTTTACATGGGGACTGGGGAATCGAACCTGCATTGTTAGGCTTTGTAGGCAAGTGCCTTAACCATGGAACCAACTCTCTGGCCCCCAATATTTTTTCTTTTTTGGTTTTTCAAGGTAGGGTCTCACTCTAGCCCAGGAATTCACTATGCAGTCTCAGGCTGGCCTCGAACTCAAGGCACTCTTCCAACTTCTGCCTCCTAAGTGCTGCCATTAAAGGTGTGTGCCCCCACGCCCCGCTGCAACAGTTGTGAACAAAGGTGAGTGACAGTTGATAGTTCATTCATGAATTCACAGAAGCCATTGAAGAACTGCTCTCAGGCACACTCGTTTACTTTCCCAGGTCTTTTGTTGTTTTAATTTGATTTGAGACAAGGTCTCACTCTGTGGCCCAGACTGGCTTCAAACTTGCAGTGATTCTCCTGCCTCAGCCATCAAATCTGGCTCTTCTCCCATTCTTGTTTTTAAAAATTATTTATTATTTATTTGCAATCAGCAGAGAACAAGAGAAAGAGAGCAGAAGTGAGAGAAAGAAAGAGAATGGACATTCTAGGGCCTCTTGCTACCAAGAACAAACTTCAAATGCATGTAACACTTTGTGCTTCTGGCTTTATGTTTATGTGGGTAATGGGGAATTGAACCCCTGCAGTCAGGCTTTGCAGGCAAGCACTTTAACCACTGAGCAATCTCTCCAGTCGCTCTTCTTTCATTCTGTACCTTCAGGACAGCAGCCAGCACTGGTGCTTCTCCAACTTACTTGCTTTCTCAATAATCACCTGGTGAATGGAGTCTTGGGTTTATGACATTTTGGTACTTTTCAGCCTTGCCACCGCTCTAGAAGGCTTCAAGGAAGTTCTGAGAAGGCTAGGGAAACTCAAATATGGTCCTGCTTTCCAGGTTTCCAGGCAACAGCCGCTGCACGGGTCAAAAACTCATCCGCCCTGGAGTGAGATTGTAGGGGAGCTCAGAGGACAGCAGGACCTAAGACCACACAGAGCAGCTGAAAACAGACTTGCTCCAGAGGAGCCTGAATTCTGAGTGGCAGGTTGTTAAGGGAAATCAGGGAAGTTCCAAGTGCAGCTTTGGCCTTTCAGAGTACAAACACTGGACTCTCCCCACATTTTCCCTTGGGGCTTTGGTAAGAAGTCTGGACTGGCAGCCTTTGTTCTGATCTGTGAGGACACTTCTGCTCTTCTTAAGAATATAGTACCTGAAAATCTCACACAAGAATGCCCCAAAAGGCAGGTGAGCTGTCTCAAGGGGCAGTCTGCCCTGACCAGAGCCAGAAACCCACCAAGCACGTCCCACCAGCACACTGCCTCCTGCTGCAGGCAGACTTTTGGTCCTGAGCGGCAGTGGTGACCACAGGGATTGTACTTGTCCCCGGAGGCACAGTAGGACAATTACATCAAGGGAGTTGCTTGGATGATGGGCAGTCCAGAAAATCCCCATTCCTCCAAGCCCCCAAGCACTAAAGAGATTTCCAGTCCCCATTCCTCCAAGCCCCTGAGCACTAGGGAGATTCCGAGTCCCCGTTCCTCCAAGCCCCTGAACATAGAGAGATTCTGAGTCCCCATTCCTCCAAGCCCCTGAGAATAGAGAGATTCCAGGTCCCCATTCCTCCAAGCCCCTGAACATAGAGAGATTCCAGGTCCCCATTCCTCCAAGCCCCTGAGAATAGAGAGATTCCAGGTCCCCATTCCTCCAAGCCCCTGAGAATAGAGAGATTCCAGGTACCAATTCCTCCAAGCCCCTGAGAATAGAGAGATTCCAGGTCCCCATTCCTCCAATCCCCTGAGAATAGAGAGATTCCAGGTCCCCATTCCTCCAAGCCCCTGAGAATAGAGAGATTCCAGGTCCCCATTCCTCCAAGCCCCTGAGCACTAGAGAGATTCCAGGTACCAATTCCTCCAAGCCCCAGAGAATAAAGAGATTCCAAGTCCCCATTCCTCCAAGCCCCTGAGAATAGAGAGATTCCAAGTCCCCATTCCTCCAAGTCCCTGAGCACTAGAGAGATTCCAAGTCCCCAATCCTCCAAGCCCCTGAGCACTAGAGAGATTCCAAGTCCCCAATCCTCCAAGTCCCTGAGCACTAGAGAGATTCCAAGTCCCCAACCCTCCAAGCCCTGAGCACTAGAGAGATTCCAGGTACCAATTCCTCCAAGTCCCTGAGCATAGAGAGATTCCAAGTCCCCATTCCTCCAAGCCCTGAGCACTAGAGAGATTCCAAGTCCCTATTACTCCAAGTCTCTGAGCATAGAGAGATTCCAAGTCCCCATTCCTCCAAGTCCCTGAGCATAGAGAGATTCCAAGTCCCTATTACTCCAAGCCCCTGAGAATAGACAGATTCCAAGTCCCCATTGTCCCCAGAGAAGGGAGAGGTTAAGTTCAGTGCCCATGGATTCCCCGCATCTTCGTCTCTCCCTTTTCTCTTCCCTCTCTTCCCTTCCTCCTCTCCATGCTTGCTTCTTTCTCTCTGCCACATGTCCTGGATATGAAGGGAGGGTTAGACCACACCTTTTGTTTAGTTTCCTTCCCCCCATGAGGAGGAAAACCCACAGCCTCTGTGAGTAAATACACCCCAGGCTGCAGAGACCCCAGCATTGATGGGAAAGAAGAGAGGGGCTTTTGAGTTTCTCTTTTTTCTGTCCATTCGAGTCACTGTTTTTAACCAAGGTTTGAGGCCAAAATTGGGGCCTGATTCTGTCATGGAAACCCCAAGCTTCAAGGCTAGGTTGGTGCAATTCAGGGCGGGATTGCGGACAGGAAGTTGAGTGGTTGTGTGGGTGTGAGGGAAAGGCTTCCTCCCGCTGACACTTTCTTTGCAGTGGGGGCCTTGCTCAGCAGACTCCCCTCCCCAGTCTAAAGACAGATAATGCTTGAGATCCAAACTCCTGGACCAGCACTAGTCGGGTCCTCAGCCATTTGTCCATGTCTCTCCTGGAAACAACGCCTCTCAGGCTTGGAGTAGAGGTGGGTCGGTAAACATTTGGTCTTCAGAACTGGTCCCATCTTCAGTTATCTCTGAGGAGATTTGATCCCTAACACCTTAGGCTATCCAAATTTGACTTGTCTGGCTCCCAAGCTACTACTTTTTAGGTAGAAGGCAGAGGCAGATTGCTTCCCCAAATTCAAGTTCAACATCAGCAAATACAGCATCCAGAAGTTCCAAGAGTTCAGCAACTAATTTGAATAAAGTTCTTGGTAGCAGATAAAGTAATTTGCATATTGGAGTTAAGTGGGTGGATCTGGGGATATTTAGGAAACAATTGACAGGACTCCTATATTCACTTAGGGCCATGAGGAAAAAAATAGATTTCTGAGCAGCTGCGTAATGTTAAAACAGGTAGTAACAGTGAAGGGGAGATGTGAGAACGCTGGGAGGGAAGATGATGGGATCCGAGCTTAGAACACATGGAGTGGAACCCACAGTGGGGGTGGGGGTGTAAGGTCTGGCTCAGTAGAGAGAGGCAGGCTCTGAATAGGGGTGGGATTAGTCAGCATAGGGGGAGATATTGAAGAGAAGCTCTTTATTCTGAGAATCAGCAAGGAGGGAGGGAGGGAAGAAGTGAAGGAGAGAGAGGTGTACAGAAGTAAAGGGAGATGAATCTGAGGTGTTGTGAGATGTCATATCCAGAGCTTCCTGTGCCTCCATGGGGGCAGGCCCTGGGAGGTGTGGAGGGTGAAGACCAGCTCTTCTGCCAGAGACGGATAGCACCAAACCCAGTTCCTTAGCCAGCAAGCCATGTGCCTGAAATTTTGGTCAATGGACTGTGGGGAGGGGTGGTTTGATAGCTCCAGGACACAGTTTCCCACCTCATGCTCCAAACACCCTCTCTCCCCTAGCCTGCCAGGCACGGCAGAGAAGCTGGTGGGGGGACCTCCAGGGTTTGGGGCACAGTGGAAAGAAGTTAGTTACCGGACTGTTAAGTGGAGTCAGGGGATTCTATGCAGCCAAAATGACTCAGTTGAGGGAAAATCAGACCCATGGGGCCAACAGGCACGGACGCATGGGTTAGCTGTGGGGGGGAGGGACGATGAGCAGTGACAGTAGGGGACACAGAGGGTCAGCAGATAAGACAGCTGGATTGCAGAAGTCAGGACAGCTGGACTAAGGCTCATGAACAGGAGAAGCCGTACGCCGTGCAGGAGCGGGCAGAAGAGCAGCTCCCTCCAGCCGGGCAGTGCTGGAGCTGACGGTGGCAAGCCTGTATGCACGAGGCCTCCGCGTGTCCACACCCAGAGCCGCACAGGCTCCTGGGAGCTGACCCGGGTCCACCCTCCTGCTCACCTGGACTGCCACCAGGAGGACATGTCCCATTTAGATACCGTCTGAGGAGGAGCCTGGCCTGACTCAGCCAGGGCTTTGGCTCTGTGAATTCCCAGGGAACAACCTCAAGCAGGGCCCGTCCTCTGGCTGTACCTGAGCCCCTCATATGTGATCGGGATGACTGCAGCGTCTTATACTTAACTGCACCATTCACGGAAACAGCTGCAAGCTTCAGCTGGTTCTCAGCAGGCATGGCCCTGCCCTCTAATGCCAGCCTTTAGCTCCTGCAAGTTAGAGGAAGGGGGAACCTCCCAGGAAAGGGGGGCTTGTGGGAAATAGTTAGCATTTGACCACCTGTATGGGAGTAGCAAGTCTTTTGCCAGGAAGGGGCTGCAGTCTTTCCTCTTTCTTTCCTTTCCCCTTCCTTCCTCTCTTCTTTCTTTCATTTTAATCAGTTATACTTACAACAAAGCCAGTTCCTTTCTGTCCCTGCTTCTTGTTCTCTTTGTGACAAGTGGCTCCCTTTCCACAGCCCTTGAGGTCCCAAGGGAAAGAGAACTGGGCACTAGGGCAGCTTTCTCAGTGGGGCTCACCGCCTACAGTGGCAGACACACGCCTGGGTCCAGCGTGCACAGCACCTTCATTGAGACAGACCGCATGCAGAGCCTGAGGTGAGGCTCACACGTCACACACTCAAGATTGAAACCATCATGACTGTTCTTTTCTGTGAGAATAATGTTGGGTAGCTGTCGGGAAGGAAACACCTTCATTCATCTACTAAGTATCTGATAGCCTAAATGAGGGCAGTTTTCCCCCTTTCTAGTGATTCTCACTAATGATAAAATAGATTGCCCTCGGGTCCCATCTACTTATAGAATGGGAGCTGTTGGGAAGTACAGAGCAGCTGAGAAACCAACCTGGAATAGAAAAGCTTTCATGTCAGGGCTCGGGAGTGTGAACCAGTAACCGAGGGCTTCCCTCGTATGTTCAGAGCCCGTGGTTCCACTCCAGCACCACCAGTGGGAGCAGGCTGTGGAAATGGCTCAGTGGAAAAAGCACTTGTGAATTCCTGAGTTCAGATCTCCAGAACCCAAACCCCTGAGGCTTGAGGGTCAGCCAGCTAGCCTGGCGGATGCAACTGGGAGTGAAAGACCCTGTCCCAGATAGTGTGGAAGGTGGTGATCAACACCCAAAGTTGTCCTCTGACCGCCACACGCTCACCGTGACACATGTGGGTCTCAACACTAGCTTGAGATATAGAGGTACAGGCCAGCCTCAGCTACAGAATGAGACCTGACTCATAAAACTAAAATCAAAGTAACACAAAATGCCATGCCAGCACAGCATGAGGTGACCCAGTAAGATGGCCAAGATGGAGGCTATGTAAAACCTAAGACAACATGAGTCACTTCCATCCCTCCTGTGTGACCAAGCTGGGTCACAGACTTCTGAAAGCCTCACGTTGGCAGGGGAAGTCCCACTGCCTTATGCTCTGCCAGAGCCCCCAAGGGTGCCTCCCCATCTGCCATAGAGGTGACTATGGGGAGATGAACAGGGCAAGGAAGCAAGATGCATCAGATCTAGGAGAGTTAGGAGTTCAAGGCCAGCCTCAACTACATAGCAAGTTCGAGGTCAGCCTGGAATACGTCCCAGAAGCAGCCTGAGGAGACAGGATGGCCAAGAACTCAGAGAAAGGAGAGACAGTAGCCATCTTTATTATCCAAATTCTAGAGTACAGGATCCTGCAGAGGGGCAGGCCCTACTAGCTGCCAAAGTGGATGAGAAGGGACTCCTAAGGGTGTCCTTCCCGCTGGGCCTGCTGGGCCAGGGCTCCAAGTCAGGCCCTCCAGAGTGCCTTGCTGAGCCAGGCTTCAGCGACCGCAGCTGGCCCCAGAGCTTCCAGGCAGGAGCACCGGTACACGTGCCTTGCACACAGGTGTGGAGGGGCACCTTTCCTTCCGGGTATGAAAGTGACCAAGGCTCCAAGCTGGGCATAGGAGGAGCGTGCTAGGGTGTCATCGTGGCAGGCAGCTGGCCACAGGATCTGGCCGCACCTGCACAAAGTTCATAGGGCAGAGCAGCAATGGGCACATCTTCTCGTGCTCCTTCAGCGCCTCACTCAGGTGCCTGCAGCTCCTCCGTCAGCTTGGCGATCTCCCGCCGCAGCGTGGTGTTCTCTTGCTCCAGACACTCGTACTCCTGCTCAAGAGAAAAACAGCAGATGGGCTGGAGAGATGGCTTGGCGGCTAAGGTGCTTGCCTGTAAAGCCAAAGGAACCAGGTTTGGTTTCCTAGAACCCACATAAAGCCAGATGCACAAGGTGGTGCATGCATCTGGAGTTCGTTTGCAGTGGCTAGAGGCCCTGGTGTGCCCATTCTCTCTGTCTGGCTTCAAGATTGTGATCCTCCTGCCTTGGTCCTGAATACCAGGAACCATGCTGGATCACGCTAGCGTTGACTGACCTTTTGGCCTCTCCCCAAGAGAATGAAAGGTCATGACAGCAGATCTGTGTGTTTCAATCAACACTGGCCAAGTGTAATTTACATGAAACAAATGCATCTGTATTAAGTGTGTAATTCAATGAGTACTGACAATGTTGGTTTACAGAACATTTCTATCAGTCCAGGAAGTTTCCTCATACCCCTTTCTCATTACCACTGCCCCTCCTCACCTGCTGATCTGCATTCACAAGGTCCCTGGTGGGCCCACCTAGAACAGTTTCTGCACCACAGCACACTTTCTGACTGCACAAACGGACACATGGAAACACACCTTGCCTTCCAGCGCTCTGAAGTGTCCACCCTATCAGGGTT
The DNA here is from genome assembly GCA_036346955.1 of Dipus sagitta. Classification (NCBI taxonomy): domain Eukaryota; kingdom Metazoa; phylum Chordata; class Mammalia; order Rodentia; family Dipodidae; genus Dipus; species Dipus sagitta. The sequence goes on from CM070770.1 coordinate 312,821,514, forward strand.
CACCGAGGCTTGGAATACAGGGGATCTAAGCGCGGCCTCGCACAACCTGCACAGTGCAGGAACCTTCCATATGCAACACTAGCTCCTATACCCGTCTTGGTCTGGGCACTCTCACCTTCAAAGGGCAGTTCTCGTCATTTCCGAGACACCCCACTAGAAAGAAGCTCCTCTTCTTTTATAATTTTATTTTTACTTATTTATTTTACAGAGAAAGAGGGAGAGAGAATGGGCACGCTAGGGCCTCCAGCCACTGCAAATGAACTCCAGATGCATGTGCCACCTTATGCATCTGGCTAACATGGGTCCTGGGGAATTGAACCTGTGTCCTTTGCCTTTGCAGGCAAATGCCTTAACTGCTGAGCCATCCCTCCAGCCTGAAAGCTCCTCTTTGTACTGACCCAATATTCCTCCCTCCTGTTGGGTGTGGCTCTGTGTAAGAGCCACATAGACAGAATTCAATTCATTTCCACCTCCTGCTTCTTAGATGTTGTTCCCCCATACGTGTTCTCTGAGCCCAACTGTCTCAGGTCCTCTGGGCACCTTGTGTCAGGACCACCAGCCCCTCTGTCATCTCGTTCACCATCCCTAGTACATATTCCAAGTTGCCAGACTCTCTGGGCTGTTGCTCCCAGAATGCAGGGTTTGACAGTGGGGAGTGTGCAAAGGTTCTGCGCACGGCAGGGCCTCCTCTGAGCTGCGGCTAAGCCACTGAGGCTTTCCTGAACTTGCAGGGGTGAGAGTTCTCTGTCTCCTCTCAGGGGACCGCTTCAGTGGAAGCACAGGGCTCCCATCCATCTGCAAGGAATCCCACCTCCATTTGTTGAATCTCAAGTGTCACCACCTCATGTGCCTGTGATGCCACATAGCTTTATGCCATCTGGTACCTCAGTGAGCAGTTCATCCTCTTCCTAACCTGAGTCTCTAACAAGGCCCACAGTCCACAGCCTGCTGCCACTCCCGGCAGTGCCCACCAGCAGCCCCTCCAGGCTGATAATCACAGTCAAATCTTGCTGTGGTGTCATTCCCATGGGTTGCTGGCTTGAACCAATGTCAGACTTGGTGGCTCATACACACCAGGCATTTCCTGAGCTGAGGACTACCTGGTTACCCATCATACTGCGCTCATCATCAGCTTTCAAGAAACATCACCATGGAAGTCTGACCATCTTACAGCCTCTGAAAACACATGCAGACTCTCAACTTGGCCCATGCAGTTCTCTCAGCAGGCCTGCCTTTCTCCATTTCTGTGTGAGCACAGCAAAAGCCCACCACATCCAGGGAGGCTTCCCTGATTACAGCACCTATAGGTCTCACATTTTTTTTACGAGGTCTAGTCAGTCTTGTACCCTACTTGATACCACATTAAGTAACATCTCTTCCCAAACTTCTCCCTCCTCTTCCAAACCTTCACCTTCCACATGAGATCAGCGATAGACCTAAATGGCTTTGGCAAGCTAACATTTTGACTAGATTCCGAAGACCAGAATACTCTGCTCTCTTCATTTAGTAAAAGACTCCAAACTGCCAGGCATTGTGGCGCACACCTTTAATCCCAGCACTTGGGAGGCAGAGGTAAGTGGATCACTGTGAGTTCGAGGCCACCCTGAGGCTATATAGTGAATTCCAGGTCAGCCTGGGCTAGAGTGAGACCCTACCTTGAAAAAACAACAACAACAAAAACAACTCCAAACTGCCTTTCTGTGTTTACTGCATCCACAGCAAGACACTGAACTTCGAGCTTTGTCTCTGGAAGCCAGAGGAGCCCTGTGGCCTAACTCCTGCCTGAAGCACCCCTGCTTTCCTAGCTCAGTGCTCCAAAAGCCTTCAGAGCTACCCAGGCACTCACACAGCCCTGGAACTCTGACATGAAAGAGACAGGATGTTCAGGTGGGCCCCTTGACCCCAGATTCAACAAAGCTCTCTGGACCAAAGGAATAAGGACCATACTTGACCACATCCACAGATGTCTGTCCAGAAGGCCCAGTGAGGATGAGAAGTGTGATGGTTAATTCTGGCAACTTGAATGAATCTAGGATCATCTAGGAAGCAAATTCCTGGGCACATCTGTGAGGGATTTCTAGAGTAGGTTAACTGATGCCTAACTGTGGGCATCACCATTTTATGGCTGGGGTCCCAGACTGAATAAAACGGAGAAAATGGACCGAGGGCAAGCATTCGTCACTCTGCTTCCTGACTATGGACTCAAGGGCACCTCCTGCTCCTCCCACCAGGCCTTCCCCTGCCAGGATGGACTGCAGCCCCTGGAACTGGACCAAATTAAGCCCTCCCTCCCTGAGCTGCTTCTTGTTATATATTTGGTTACAGCACTGAGAAAAGTCACCAGCACAGGGACCATTATTGACCTGATGAAATATGAAAGAAAAATAAGAAGAGGGGTAGTAAGTATTCAGATAAAAATGATCCTATAAACAAGAGGCACTGGGAAGGAGGAAGAAGCCAGAGGGAGCAAAAGGCAAAGAATGGAGCCATTTCCCCCTGAGAGTAAATAGCTTCACTGAGCCTAGACAACACATAAGCAGACCACAGTGAGCTCATCGTGGACTCCTGAGACATCAGTCTAGCGCAACTCCCGCCCAGGGAGTTGGGACTCCTTGGCTGAAGGAAGGCGGCTGTGCTGCCTCTTAGGGAGTAATCCGGGTCATGCTCTCAAAGCAGTGGTGTCAAGATTAGAGATGGTCGGCCTCCAAAATGAAGCCACCTAAGGTAGTGGTCCTTAGTCAGGACAATCTGGGCAGTCCTCAGCTGAGGACATGTGACAGTGTTTGGAAATAGTTCTGGATGTCACTAATGGGGGTGTGATATTGAATTCAGTGGGCAGAAGCTGGAGACACTGCTCATGTCCCACAACGCATAGCAACCACCGCCCCTCAATAAGGAGTTGTCCTCAATGTCACCAGCACTGGGGTAAAGAAGCCATGTCTCAGGTAGGTTGTATGGGGGGTGGTGAAGGGCTAAGGGTGGTTTTCCAGGGCCCAGGATGCTCTGGGGCAGGAAACAGGAGTGAGGACTGATAGAGAAGTTGACGTGGGTACCAGGGAGCAGAGGTGATGACTCAGGGGTAAAGAAAGGGGTAGGGAAGGCCACTGGGAGGCCCAGACGCACAGACCCCACGGCACAAAGCAGGCAGCCAAAGCTCTGAGAGGCAGAGAGCTGTTCGCGGTCATAGAGATCTGATCCCTAGCATCAAGCTCAACCGTAGCTATCAGGCATCATCACTGATTTTGCTTTTGTTTGCAATGCTTGGGCCCAAGTTTCCGCACAGTGGTTACCAGAAGTGAGCAAGCTCTCAGGACCATACAATATGCCTATTCCCAAGCCTCAGATGGACACACTTCCCACTAGAAAAACGGTGTCACCAGCGAGGGCCATACAAATTAGTGTCATAATCAGTCAGTTTCTAAACCAAGTACTCTCTTAAGACATGTACTATCTGAAAAAGAAAAAACACCATGGCAACACTTACCACAATGATATTGCCCAAGTATTTTGTCAGTTTGTGACATTTAAGGCTCTCCAAGGTGGCATTGCTCCCTTTCTCATCTGACTCAAAATTCTTTCTCAGTCTGACATCTTTGGATGCCTGGTCCGATCAGTCTGACCCACTTCTAAACCACCTTTCAGCCTGGCACAGAGACTGGGCTTTGCTTTGGTTCCCAGATGTGAACTAGGCCTGTGAGATGCTCAAAAATCCCACGAGAAGTGTGAAAACCGTGGACACCAAGAGTCACGGGCACTTCTCACCACTGAGGGACATTCTAAGGAGGACCTAATTCTTCTGTCCTCTGCCTGTCCTGTCCCACATTGATGGACAACCCTCCAGCTTTGGTGATGGAGGCCTGGTGGGGAGTCATTAAGACTCTCATAAGATTGTGAGACACAGGAGGTTTTTAGGGTGCTAGAGGTGACTCAGGAACAACTGGAATGTGTCAGGTGAGAAGAGAGAAGCATGCATTTTAAACAAGTGTTGCTCCAAATATTCCCTTCTGTGGTAGTCAAAGGAGGTAAGCAGAGAGCCCGAGCCACAGGGATGTTTAGGACTGAGCCCAACATATGGTGGGGGAGCCAGGAATGGATAAGGAACCCCCTTTGCATGAGCCATGAGCGTGGCAGGCAGTCATGGTGTGGTAGTTGGAACGTATGACCCCATAGACTCAGGTGTTTTACTAAAACTTGTAACTCAGATTCCCAGCAGCCTGGCTGGAAGAGGTGTCACTGTGGGTGGATCCTGCGGCCCAGCTACAAAGTGGGTTTGGTGGAAGATCCAATTTCCAGCTGAAAGGTGTGCGAAGTAGTCAAAGCTTTGCCTGGGTCTGTGCTGCTTGGCTGCCGAGCAGTGCTTGCTGGCTGTTGGGCGGTGTCTGTCCCCGCTTGGATTCATGAATGGGAGCCAGTCTCTTCCACCACCAATGGAGCATCCCTTTGGATCTGTAAGGTGGAATAAACTCTTCCTCCTATATGCTGTGTCCATTTGGAAGTTCATCCCAGCAACGTGGAGCTGACTGCAACACATGGCTTTCAGGTGGCTGGTTCTCCAGCCCCTTGGTGCCTCTTAGGAAGCTGGTTTCCATGCAAGGGGCCCTTTCTCTAAGCTAGATGTTGTCTGGAAGCCCTGTAGATCCTGGGGGAAGTGGTCTTTCCCCAAGTTTAACCTCCCAATGTACCATGAAACTGCTGGCCACATGTAACAGAAATTCCCAAACCATCATGTCCTCCTGGAAGGAGGCTTGGAAGGGGTTCTTCACAGGATGTCTTTTAACTCAGAGATGACATTTTTTTTGGATCTATTTTTTTTTCCTTTATTAGTTAGTTTTGTATTCAGCAAATACAGTCAGTTTGGTACCATTATTAGGCTCATCCGTGACCTACCCCCTCCCCTTGGCCCCTCCTTGTTGAGGTATACGGGTCATGCATTGTGGAGTTAGCCCACAGTTATGGGTAAGCTAAATGTCTCTGCATATCGTGACCCAACAAGTAGCTCTGACATTCTTTCCTCCCCCTCTTCCGCAAAATTTCCCTGAGCCATGTTGGGTTCATTTTTGGTCTGCTTCAGTGATGAGGTGTTGGGGGCCTCTGAGGCTCTGGCTCTCTGATTTGGTAAGAGTTGATTTTTCTCTGTGCTGATCTCCTTCCCCCTTGTGGAGATGACATTTCTTGTTTTACAAAAAGTTGGGGGCATTTCCATTTTCCTTAGCCAGCTGTTCACCTCCTCACACCCTGTGACCACTGACACTTGGGTGTAACTCAAGGTAAGGAGAGGGCTACAGTTTGGAGATCTATGTCCAGATAGAGCAACTGTCCCGACTTCCTTGAAACTCTGTTTCTAAACAAAGCTGGCCTTGCTGAGGGGACCTGCCAGTGGTACATCCTGACCTGTGTCTCTCATGCGGCAGAGGAAGAGAATGAAGTGTTCTTTCCTGAAGGACTGGGCTTCAAGTTAGTCCACCCAGTTCTGGAAAGGGCAGCAGGCACAGTGTCCATGGGAAGAGTAGGCCAGACAATATGGAAAGGTCTCCACCCGTGGTTCTAGAAGGGACCAGGTCGAAGCACATGCAACACTGCTCCTAAGTTCCCAGGAACCCGGCTCACTTGGTTATCAAGTCCACCAATGGATGATACTGAGAGGGAACTGATACTGTCCCTAATGTCTCATAAACTACCTTCTGTGGTGGGCAGAACAGCCCCCCAAAATGTCCCCACCCTAATCTTGGGACCTGTGAATATGAACCCTTACATAGCAAAAGAGACTTTGCAGATAAGAGTAACAAGCACAAAGTGGGGAGATTGTCCTGCAAGGAATGTAATCCCGAGGCTCCTTATAAATGAGGTGAGGAGGACATGTGGCAGTGGTACTGGTATTAGAGTCACACAGCATGGGGAAGACGTGACTGGCCATTGCTGGCTTTGGAAGAGGACCACAAGCCAAGGAACAAGGAAGGCTTTAGAAGTTGGGCAAAGCAAGGAAGTGGCTCTTTTCCAGGAGGAACGCAGCCCTGTCAACACTTTGATTCTGGCCAGTGAGCTGCGGGTCAGGTGTCTCAGATACTGCAGAGGACATGGCTGGAATTTGTTGCAGCAGTAGTCAGAAACTAATACACTTTCCTCAGGAAAATCTTATGGGGAGATCCTGTTTCCCAAGGACACATCTGAGGCGTTCCTCTTCTCTCTGTGACCCAACAGCAATGCCTTACCTACCCATAAGCTTAATGAGTACTTTTGGAATGGATCTACCAGACCTTGCCTCATGAAAGAAATTGTTCAAGACACTTAAGTCTCTCTGTACAGATACTTGGAATTTACAACTGATAATGCACCTGGCTTGGACTAGGAGCTTCTTTCACCCTTCCCTCCCCTTTCTCTTCTTCCTTCCTTCCTTCCTTCCTTCCTTTCGTGTCTCTCTCTCTCTCTCTCTCTCTCTCTCTGTGTGTGTGTGTGTGTGTGTGTGTCAGAGCTTGCATGGAAGTCAGAGAACAACTTCAAGATCTTTGTGCTCCACCTTCTGGATCCCAGTGTCAGCTGGAGTCACAGATGCATGTGCCACTTGTATCTGACTTTACGTGGTTGCTGGGGAAATGAACTCGGACCCACAGGCCTAGCAAGCAAGTACCTTTAGCCTCTGCACCCCTTGGACTAAAAGCTTTTTGAGGGGCAAGGTCCTGGCTGCCCAGCAAGCAGACATCATCAGAATACAGGGCTATGTACTAGGTACTAAGTCCCCTCTGCAGACTACTTGGTAGCATGAAGTTAGAAGCTCAATGGCTTTAGAAACAAGGGGGAAGGAAGAAAGAAGGCAAAGTGATTCTTCTTGGAAATTTACGGAACTCACGGACTGGGCAGGCCTTGCCTGATACTAGTCTCTCGCTCTAGGCCTCAGCCCTACTTCCCGGGAAGAACCTGACTTGCACGACGTGTAACACGCTGTAGGTTCCTATCAGTGGGTCTCATGTCCGTGCAGTACGTGCATTCTACACATGTTCTGACCATTCTTTGAAAGTTTTCAGACTTGCCTTTCCCTTTTCCACATAAATGAGTCTCTGTGCTGTCGAACCCTTGACTGGCCTTGTGGAGACAATCGTGGCAAAGAAGGAGGGCATTGCATGGCAGGAGAGAGCCAAACTAAAATCTTTAGCTATGCATGCCAACCTGTGCAAAGTCAAGGGCATGGAAGTGTTCCCAGCTCCTCGCCAGCTCCTAAGGAGAAGCAGCTCCTATGTCCTGGCCGAGGGGTATGTGGGCTTACACATAAGGTCAAGGAAAAAGAATGCAGGAGGTGAAATCCCAGTGCTGCGGTTTGAATGTGCCCCACCCCAATAGCAGATGTCTTGGAAACTGGGTCTCCAACGTGACCTTTAGGTCACAGGGATTCAGCCCTCATGAATAGATTAATCCATCAATGAACAGTTGGGCTATGATGGAAGTGGCTGTTTATAAAAGCAAACTCTGTGTGGGGACATGGCTAGGAGATGAAACACTGGCCACACAAGTGTCAGGACAGAAGTTCGACTCCTAGCACCTACATAAATAGCAACTGGGCATAGTGGCCACCTGTGGCTCCAGCACTTAGAAAGCAGAGGATCCCTGGGGCCAGTTGGCCAGCTAGATAAGCTGCATTGGTGAGCTCTAGGCTCCGTGAGAGACCCAGAAGGTGTCTCAGTAAGATAAAGAGAAGAGCAATCAAGGAAGACAGCAAGGGGCCGGGCATGGTGGTGCATGCCTTAAATCCCAGCACTTGGGAGGCAGAGGTAGGAGGATCACCTTGAGTTCAAGGCCACCCTGAGACTAGAGTAAGTTCCAGGTCAGCCTGGGCTAGAGTGAGACCCTACCTCGAAAAACCAAAAAAAAAAAAAAAAAAAAAAAAAAAAAGGAAGACAGCAGACAGCAATGCCTAGCCTTCGCTTTCATGTATACACACACACGCGCGCGCGCGCACACACACACGTATTCGCCACCTCGCACACAAGACACATATACCATACACACAAACACATGCAAAAAAAGAGGAAAACAAGCTCTCTGGTTTGCTTCCTCTGCCTGGCAATGCACTGCCCTCTGCCATGTGACCTGCAGCTGGAGGCAGAGCAGACACTGAGCAGAGACACTGGCACCATGTTCTTGGACTTCAGACTCTAGACCAGAGCCAACCCAACTCCTATCAGTCACCCAGTGTATGGTTCAGTTGTAGAGACAAAAAAACAGACTCAGACACCATTGCTCCTGATCTGAGTGATAAGAAGGTTGCCAGGGCCCAATACCGTGGAAAGTGCGAGAAGAGAAAGTCTCAGGGTGAGCAGACCGCATTCTGTTAAGAATGTGGTTTACTGAGGAGCCTGCAGCGGAGCTCCTGGGAGACACCAAGCAGATAGCACAGTCACAGCGCCCAGGACACAACTGCTGAAGCAATCAACTGTCATACTGATGTTAGGACAACAGGCTAGCCAATAAGTCTTTCAGGGTAAGATGAAAACAACAAAGTGTGAAACCCTAGTCAACACCAACATTTAGGAAAACACATGAAGAAGGAGGAAGAGGAAGAAGAGGAGGAAAAGGAGAAGAGGAGGAGTAGGAAGAGGAGAATAAAAATGAGAGGAGGAGGCTGCAGCAGCAGCATACATCTGTAATCTCGGCACTGAGCAGGTTGAGGCAGGAGGATTAAAAGTGGAGACCAGACTGTGTCTCAAATATAAAACAAACTAAACAACAAGATAACAGAGCTAGAAAAGTTAAAAAAGAAACACAAAAATGGCAAGAAAGGTGAGGTTTTTTTAGAAACAAGAGAGAGGGGGCTGGGGAGATGGCTCAGTGGTAGGTACCTTGCTTGCAAAGCATGCTGGTCTAGATTCAATTTCCCAGTACCCATGTAAAGCCAGACACAAAAGGTGGCAAATGTGGGTGCATACCCACACACACACACACACACACACACACACACACACGTGCACACATGCATAAAACAAATAAAAAAATTTTAATAAAAATAAACGACAGAGAGAGAGGCTTCAAAAGAATGGGTCAGCCAAGTGTGCTGGCGCATGCCTTTAATTCCAGCACTCAGGAGGCAGAGGTAGGGGGACAGCTGTGAGTTTGAGGCCACTCTAAGATTACATAGTCCATAATGATTTCCAGCCAGGGTGGGGTAGAGAGAGACCCTACCTTGAAAAGCCAAAAAACAAAAACAAAACCAGGTGGGTCAAGGGTGCCAAATATTCCACTGAGGCCAAGGATGGTGGAAGCAGACAGAGCAGAGCAGCAGGGCCTGAGCCCTGGGCCCACAGGCAGGGCTTCTGTAGAGGTGAGTCACGCACTGTGCCATACCAGTCTGTGGGGGAGGGGGCGGTCCAGTTAAGAGGAGCTGGAATGTAAACACAGAAGAGGAATAAACAGGAGCCAAGGGTGGCGATGGCAAGTGTAAGCAAGCCATCTCTTTTCTTTTGTAGTGCTGGGAATCAAACCCAAGGCCTTGTGCACGCTAGGCAAGTGCTCTAGCATACAGCTTCTGCACCCCAGCTGTAGGGTGCACTTTTTCAATTTTTATTTATTTATGAGAGAGAGAGAAAGAAAGCAAAAGAGAAAATAAGAGTGAATATGGGTACAGCAAGACCACCTACCATTCCAGATGAACTCCAGACACATACGCCACTGTGCATCTGGCTCTCCGTGGGTACTGGAGAACTGAACCCAGCCCACCAGGCCTTGAAAGTAACCATTGAGCAATCTCCCCAGCACAAGGTGCCCTTTTCCAGAAGCATAAAATAGGGCAAGAATTTGAAAGAGGATCAGGATTATCAAGAAGCCTAGGTTGACCTCAGACTCACTACGTAGCCAACGATGGCCTTGAACGCCTTGGTTCTCCCAAGTCTGTCTCACAGGCTGGGGTTATAGATGTGCACAGCCACACCTGGTTTTGGGGTGCTTTGTACAGGCTAGGCAAGCACTCTCCCAACTAAGCCACATCCCTAGCTCCTTAATTTAATTTTATTATTATTAGCCTAAGCTGGCCTTCAACTGGAGATCCTCTTGCCTCCTCTAAGATTATAGGCCGGTACCACCATACCCAGCTTTTGCCCCATCTTATAAAGAGAGGAAATTGAGCACGGGAAGCACCCAGTAGGGTGGGGTTGGAAAGACCCAGCACAGTGACGCGTACAGAATGGGTGCCCTGTGAACCGTGATGTCACTCCCCCCCCCACACACACACACAGTGAAAGGTAGTTCTTCCCCAGGTTCTTACGGGGTCCTGATACCACAGTCTCACCTCGTGCAGCTTGTCAGCCTTCTGGGTCTGCTTCTTCCGACTTCTCTGAGCAGCAACTCGGTTTTTTTCTCTCCTTCGAACCTTCCTGTCTTCGTCCTCAGGGCTCTGGTGGGGGGAGCATGCAGTGAGGTGTGATGCTCAGGCCCCAGCCTTCCCGGGCTCTGCCCACCTTCTTCCCCCGGCACTGCATATCGGCTCCCGTATCGCATCTGCAGCCCACACCGGTGCTGGGACACCAGTGGACCGCTACCAGGTGCTGGGGCCATGTTCAGCTCTAATCCCCCACCCAACCTGAGAAATGTGTATGAAAATGAGGAATAAGATCACTTGCTCAGGACCTATGAGGCCCTGGGTTGGATACCCAGCACCACAAAGAATAAAAATAAGAAGAGATGAGGAATCAGAAAGTCAGATAGGTTGGGGAACTTGCTCCAGGTATCGCACCCAGGGTGGGGTGAGTGGGAAGTGGAACTCAGGTCTGCTGGTCTCTAAACCCACCGTCACAAGCCTCCACCCGCAGGGCGGTGCCTGGAAGAGCTGCGGTGTGGTCGTTTCTCATCTGAGGCTGGGAAAGCCAGGGACATCAGCTACCTGGAACAGGCCGCGGGCCAGCCCTTGTAGGCACGCTGGCAAGTACCTCTGAAACTGTGAAAATCATGATGACGCCTTTATAACTGATTGCAACCCCGTAACTGTACCACCACACAGAATGATCTAGAACACCACCAGCCATGTGCTCATCTTAACCATGATTGACTGACAGTTTCAGAGATCAGGGTGATTCCAAATGCAAACCTGTGGTGTGTCTTGAAAGTTCTTAACTGTATATAAGATTTAACCAAATAGCATCAAATTCTTCAAGAGAATGCATCAAACAGGCAAGCAGAAAAATATGCCTAGCACAGTGAAAACAGTTTATTCACTGTAGAAATCACTGGAAAGAACGGTGGTATTTGCTTCCCAGAACTCCATAGGAAGCTATCATGGAGGGGGAAAACACCTTTAAGAACTTTATAAACCAAGAGGTTGCTAGACTACGGATGTAGCTCATTGGTAGGGACACTTGCCAAGCCTGCTTAAGGTCTTGGGTACAATTCCCAGAACCATTACAAAAAAAAAAAAAAAAAAAAAAAAAAATCCAGAGAATGATGTAGAATGCAAGACAACTAAACAATTACTAACATTAGTAAGAAACAATTATTGGTAACACAAAAATGATTTTCAGTTATAATTTTACTTGGTCATACATTCCAAATAAAAAGAATAAACACCATTCCCTCAAGTTATTGCCAGTAAGAATTTCCAGCATATATAAGAACAAAAGGGTAAAAATGGAGAATAAACAGCATGCATATCAAGTGGGAATGGTGTGGAGACATAACATTTAGAACATAGCTGTAAAAATATGTCTTCTAGAAGCAAAGAGGTTTGTGACAGGGTCTCGGAGCACAGGCTGTCCTGGAACTCGCTATGCAGCCCAGGTTGACCTGAAACTCTCTGTTCTCCCTCTCCCTCTAGAGCTGGAATTACAGGGGTGTGCCACTACAGCCCCGGACCTCCGAACCCAGTCTCGATTAACATAACCAGAACATCCCAAGAGGAGAACATCCCAAGAGGGACATGTGGACAAGGGCAGAACTTTAGAATCTCACAGATACGAGTTGTGCTTCCTGTTATTAATATGGTCTTGGTAGGTGGCTTAAAGCCTCTGAAAGGCCATTTTCCCCACTTACTGGAAATGGATCACTCGTCCTTTCAAGTTTATGTTAACCAGGCACCTCTCAAGCACAGAAACAATCAGCTGGTGACCCCGGCTGCTTTCTGGCTAACAGCCTAACCCCTAAGGCTTAGCGCTGATATCAACTGCACACAGATTTTGGCCTCAAGGTCAAGTATACAATACAACTTCCAGCAGTCACCTGCCTTTGTAGATGCTACTGCTGTTTTTCACTGGACACCCCTCCCGCCCCACCCCACAGGGCTTTAAATAATGTCTCCTTATTCTCCGGAACTCAAAAGTCCCCAGGGCACGGGGCAGCATGTCTCCTACCCTCTGGGAGCTGTCACTGTAAATGGACTTAGCAGCTGTCACATATGGTCACACCTGGCAACCCAGGACAAACTTTTAATGGAGACACAAGGAGGGGAGCCAAGTCTCATATCTCATATCTCACATAGCCAGTTGATGTTACGTGCATTTTGCAGGCGGGGAAACGGAAGCTCAGGACGGTCAAGAAAACTACTAAGACTACTCCACCTGTGGTACACCTCCAGGGTCACAGCCTGACACAGAGCTGGGAGTGGAGGAGCAAAAGAGCTAGGAGACTTTTTGGTCCTAAAGCGGCTGGGCGAGAAGTTTCTCGGCTCGGTTCAAACTCCCTGGCCCCATTTTCCTGTGGGTGCAGTTGTAGAAGTTGCTGGGACAGAGCGGGGGGACGGGGTGGGGTGGAGGAGTTCCCACGCGCGAGGGGGCGGAGTCTGCGCTCCGCAGTCCCCTGCAGGCCAACGGCCCGGCTCCCCATTCCCCATCCCGCCGGCGGGTAGGATGCAGGACGAAGCGCCCCTCGGGCTGAATTCCCCGGTCGGGCCTCGTCCCAGACCCTCAGGGCGGTGGAGCAGCTATGCCAGGGTCACCGAGTGCCCACGCGCGGGCTCTGAACCCGCGCCCCGCGGGGACGCACGACGGGACCGGGGTCACCTCCCTGTTCTCCCTGTCCTCCTCCTCCCCGTCCTCCCTCCTCCTCGTCCTCCCTCTCCCTCCTTGTCTTCCCTCCTCCCCCTCTCCGTCCTCCCTCCCCGTCCTCCGTCCCCACTACCTGCGGCCGCGCCTGGCTCCCGGGCGCCGCGACGCTCCCCGGCTGGACGCCGCCGGCCGCGGGCCCCATCGACATGCCGGGCGCTGCTCGGGCGGGCGCCGCACCCCGGCCGGGCGCCCTGCACGCGGGCTCCGCTCGCGCCCCGGCCCCGCAGCCGGCCGGCCCGCCCCCAGGCCCGCCCCGCCCCGCCCCGCCCTCCGCACCTCGGGGTCCCCATCCCACCTTCCGCCCCCGCGTGGGAGTCACGTGGCGAGCTGCGCGCCGAGCGCACCCCCGGGAGGCGACGCCTCGGGGTCCTTCGGCCGCTTCCGGGGAGCCGCGGCGGGCGGCTGCGTCCCACCGGCGCCCGGGCCGTCAGGGGACGTGGTCCGAGGGCACCCGGGGCCCCTCGCTCCTCCCGCGGCCTGAAGATGCAGCTGGGGCCGGGACAGCCGTGGCTGCTGCCGGCGGGGGACCCAGGGTTGTTCTCTTGGTCCTGCTGGGCTAGGAGGGAGCATCCCCTCCCCTCCCAGAGGAGCATCCCCTGGCCTGGCGGGGCTTGTCCTGGACAGCACAGGCCACAGGGCTCCCGAGACCCCTAAGGTTCATCCAACCAGGAGAGACCGCTTGGCGGTTAAGGCGCTTGCCCACAAAGTCAAAGGACTGAGGTTCGATTCCCCAGGACCCAGGTAAGCCAGATGCACAGGTGGCGCCGGCGTCTGGAGTTCGTTTGCAGCGGCTGGAGACCCCGGTGCGCCCATTCTCTCCCCCCCCCCCCACCACCTTTCTCTCTGTCTCTCTTCTCTCTCTCCCTCTCTCAAATAAATAAACAAAAATAAAATATTTTAAAAATAAGATTAAAGGGCACCTTCCTTCGGAGTTGTGTGTGGGTGTCACAGTCATGTCACACTGGGTAGAGGTAGTGTCCCCCCTCAGGTGACCACAGTTTAGCCAAGATGACTGTGTCCAGCAAAGGAAAAAGGCGTTTCAGGTCTGTGGTCTGCAGGCTGTGAGCACCTGGGAAGAAAGATGACTGCGAAAAGCAGACAAGAAGGACCTTCCTGGTGCAGCCGCTGTGGCCATCAGGTTTCTGGGCAGTAGGGAGGTGGCCTTTCTTGAGGCCTTGCCTGTGGCTCTTGGCCAACAATTAAGAGCAAGCTGTGAGTAGCCGGTGGCATTTCCGCTGCCGGTTGCAGCCAGGAACGCGACTAAGATGTCATCTGCCTGAACAGAGGGCGGCCACAGCGCTCTGGGGTTCCCGTGGCACACACCATACCTGCTCAGCAGAGCCACTGTTCTGCCTACGTTTCACTTCTCACCGTCCTCTCACTGTGTCATAGCATAACGGCTGGGTGCCCAAGAATGCGGGGACACCTCACAGTGAACACCACGAGTCTGTCACAGCATGGTGCCTTACGCTGACAGCGTGGGTGGGCTGTGGACCTGTGTTGCTGAAACATTGGAAAAACTATTAACCGACCTGATGGCTCATCCCAGCACTCGGAAGCCTGAGGCAGGTGGATTGCCGTGAGTTGAAGTTCAGCCTGGGCTGCATAGTAAGTTCCAATCTACCCTGTCTTAAAGAACAAACAAAAAGTCCTCTAACAAAATAAGAAAACTTCTGGGAAAAACAGTCATAAGTTTTAGAAGCTTCATTCTCCAGTTTTCATGAGTGGAAAAGACAAGACAAAAAGTTACTGGAGCCTGGCGTGGGGGCACACATCTTTAATCCCAGCATTCAGGAGGCAGGGGTAGGAGGATCACTGCGAGTTCAAGGCCACCCTGAGACTAATTCCAGGTCAGCCTGGCCTAGAGTGAGACCGTACCTCAAAAACAGGGGGGTAGGGTGACTGGAGAGATAGCTTAGCAGTTAAAGCACTTGCTTTGAAGCCTAAGGACCCAGGTTTGACTCCCCAGAACCCACATAAGACAAATGCGCAAAGTAATACTTGTGCAAGGTGACAAATGCACCTAAAGTGGTTCATGCATCGGGAGTACATTTGCAGTGGCCAAGGCCCTGGTGGGCCAATTCTCTTTTTTCGTTGTTGTTGTTTTTGTTTGTTTGTTTGTTTTTTGATTTTTCGAGGTAGGGTCTCACTCTAACCCAGGCTGACCTGGAATTCACTAAGGAGTCTCAGGGTGGCCTTGAACTCACGGCAATCCTCCTACCTCTGCCTCCCAAGTGCTGGGAGTGCTGGGATTAAAGGCGTGCACCACCACGCCCGGCTGGGCCAGTTCTCTTCCTCTCTCTCCCCCCTTGCTCTCTTTCATTAAAAATAATAATAATAATAATAATAATAATAATTACTGGAAGCCGGGTGCGGTGGAGCACACCTTTAATCCCAGCACCCAGGTGGCTGAGGGAGGAGGATCACCATTGAGTTCAAGGCCACCCTGAGACTTCATAGTGAATTAGTGAATTCCAGGTCAGCCTGGGCTAGAGTGAATTAAAGAAATCAAACTCAGGGAGATGGAGTAGAATTAAATACTTATTAAAGCCCTGGAGGTAAGACAAGGTGAGGATTTTCTAAGAGTATGCATGATAGGAGAAATGGCATTGGTGAGAACTAAAAGTGCAAAATTTACTAGTTTAACTAGAATTTTAAGCAGATTGAAAAAATACAAGCCATTGAGAAAGGACTGAAATCTCTAATATACAGCCTAAAATAATAAGAAAATTCCCAAAGGAAAATTGCATAAGGGACAATGAACTAACATCTTTCAAGAGAGGAAAGGAAAAACAGAAACATAAATATTAAAGTGCAAATCACTTTAAATATTAAATTTGCAATATGTATTGGAAACTAGTAGATAGTTACTGGCATTATTGTAAATTAGCGGAAAACAATTTTATTGAAACTTTCAAGAGCCATAGAGTCATTACTTTTCACTCAGTTTTCCTACTTCTAGGTTCCAGAAAGATCATTGACTATATTAAGGAGAAAAAGATTGTGTTCACTAGAAGTTCATAACACACTAGAAGTGAAAAATTCTAAGCAATGTAAATGTCCAGTTATAGTTGAATGGATTAACAAGATATCTTACTGCTACAGGATAGATTATTACACATACTTAGAGTTCCAAGCAAGTGGACAAAACTGTTCCCACAGAAGATTTATTTGCTATAAGACAAAGAAAAAACAAGGATACAAAGAATGTGTATTATAACATGTACGTGAAGTGCACATATAGAAAAAGATTGGAGGGCTGGAGAGATTGCTTAGTGGTTAAGGCACATGCCTGCAAAGCCTAAGGACCCAGGTTCAATTCTCCCGGCCCCAAGTAAGCCAGGTGCACATGGTGGCATGCCCATTCTATTTCTCTCCCCCCCCCTCTCCCTCCCTCCCTCCCTCTTGGTATCTAATAAATAAATATAAATAAATCTTTTTTTAAAAAGATTGGAAGACAATCCATGGGGACAGCTTTGCTTGTGGAATTATAATTTCTTTTGCCTGCCTTTTAAATTTTTGGAAAAATTTTATGCTAGCATCTTTATTAGTTTTTAAATTGCTTAACAGATTATACACCTTTATTCCCTCTCCTCTATTCCCGTTTCCCTGGGGCCATAGGGTTTACCATGGATCATGAAGGCCTCAGTCAGTCCCAATAGAAGAGTGGGGGTATTCCCCCAACTCTGTGGCTCTTCATCTTTCTGCCCCACTAGCATCTTTAACCATGTCTTCTTTGTAATATACACAGGATTCCTTTCCCCAGTACTAAGCTCATTTCCCACTCCAGAATGCTAACTTTTCTGTGGCCAAGATGGCTGTTGTCCTAACAGCCTTTTTCTTGCTCCTGTAACAGTTCCTGGTCTGTTTTTTCTTCCTTAAGTCAAAAGGAGAAAAGCATGAAACATATACACAAAAATAAACATTTCAAATGTATCTTCCTCTGCCTCTTTTGATGTGTTTTTCCCCCTTGAACTGGGAAGAGAAATAATATGACTTGGCAATTTCCTATTAATACCACAATGACCCTGGATTGCATCTCTGGGGACAGGAAGGGGGCGGTGCAAGAAGTTCATACTCAGTGATCTGGTCCTCTGGTGATTCACTTCACCAGAAAGTTCCTCACAAACACGTGCTGCTCAGGCATTAGAAAGTCCTGCTACCAGCTCACTTTTGCTGTTCTTGTTTAGGGAAATTGACTTTCTGGTAAATGTCCTGTCACTGTTTCTTCTCAGAAAGGTAGTCCTGGGGGCTCTGATGGGGCTGGGAGAGAAAATGCTGACACCAGAGACCACTGTGTTCACCCGAATGTGCTCACTGTGACAGCCATGCTGTAGGCAGAGGCCATGATGATGGACAGGTAAGCCTCGCCTCAGGGAACTGGTGGTTTAGTGGAGGGCAACAGACACCAAGCAAAATGGAGTATATATTATTAGGTGTGCCTATGGAGAAGCATAGAGCAAGGATGGAAAGCAGGGAGTGGTGAAGGTGATTTTTAATTTATCTATTTTATTTATTTATTTGAGACAGAGGGAGAGAAAGAGAGAGAGAGAGACAGACAGACAGACAGACAGACAATAGATGTACCAGGGCCTCCAGCCCCTGCAAACAAACTCCAGACGCATGCACCACCTTGTGTATCTGGCTTACGTGGGACCTGGAGAAGCAAACCCTGGTCCTTAGGCTTCTCAGGCAAGCGCCTTAACTGCTAAGCCATCTCTCCAGCATGAAGATGCATTTTTTAAACAGAGGTCAAGGAAGGCTTCTCTGCAGGAGGTAAAGGAAGGGCACTTGGGGACACCAGACTGCACCTACACCGATGCAAAGGCCCTGTGGGATTGGCCTGACTGTCTCAGAGACTGGGATGCACCTGAGTCTGCAGTGGACTGAGAGGGGGTGGACACCTAGCTATGAGGTCAAAAAGGCAGGAATACTGGGTCATGCAGAGTGTTCAGGGACACTTGGCTTTTATTCAGAGGGAGATAGGAAAATGCGGGAGGCTTCTGAGTAGAGTTATGACATGATGTGAGTAGAGCTGTGACATGATCTGACTTACTTCCAGAGTTCTTTGGTGACTACATAAGAACAGATTTAAAGGAGCCAGGAAGACCCAGAGGTGAGGGCCATTTATCCAGGAGAGTTGGGACAGGGTTGAGAAGATGGTGGAGGCTAGGGCCAATCTTCCAGGAAGTGACTGAACTTAACCTTCAAGATACCTCAGTAGTTCAGGCCCTGGTCACAGCTCAGAAAGGGCCCTAGCAATGTATTCATCTGGTGACATGTTATGATGATACACTAATGAATGTGTTACTTCTGCATCATTGTGACCAAAATAACCAACAGAAACAACTTCAGGGGGCTGGAGAGATGGCTTAGCAGTTAAGGCATTTGCCTGCAAAGCCAAAGGACCCAGGTTCAACTCCCCAGGACCCACGAAAGCCAGATGCACAAGGTAGTACATGCTTTCTCCCCACCCCCTTCTCTCTCTGAAAGCAAATAAAAGAAATTTTAAAAATTAAAAAAAGCAGGGTGGAAAGGTTTTGTTTGGTTTTCATCACGATTTCAGAGGTCCCACTCTGTCACATGCAGAACGTACAGCAGAGAAGCTCAGCGCCTGTCACACCATGTTCACATCATGGCAAACCAGAAAGCAGAGAGAAAACCAGAATCAGGGGCCAGATTTGTGACTCACGTTCCAGCTAGGCCCGCCTCTTAAAGGTTTCACATCCCCCTCAAAAGAGCGCCACCAACTGGGGAACCAGGTTCAAAACAGGAACCACCCCACACACACCCCCAAAATAAAAACAGGAGCCCATGGAGATCATTTTCGTTCAAACCATAACAATAAAATTTGTTTTTCTTTTTTTTTAAACAGACATTTAAGCCTGGAGTGGTTGCACACGCCTTTAATCCCAGCACTCGGGAGGCAGAGGTAGGGGGATCCCCATGAGTTCAAGGCCACCCTGAGGCTACATAGTGAATTCCAGGTCAGCCTAGGCTAGAGCAAGACCCTACATCGAAAAACAAACAGACAAAAGACATTTAAACCTC
Organism: Dipus sagitta; assembly: GCA_036346955.1. Classification (NCBI taxonomy): domain Eukaryota; kingdom Metazoa; phylum Chordata; class Mammalia; order Rodentia; family Dipodidae; genus Dipus; species Dipus sagitta. Next base: position 312,840,578 of record CM070770.1, read on the forward strand.
AAATGGTTAAGATGCCATTAATGGTTAAATGTCTTTTGAATCTATCATTCCTCAGTCCCCACACGTCTGGTGGTGTTGAGTTGGCGGCAGGCGTCCGAAAGACCTGCATAAAGGAAGGATTAAATACAGAGATGCACATGTTGGAATGTATGTAGATGATTTGCATAGAAATGTATGGAGACATTTTTTTTGCCGGTTGTATGACTCGCAAGAATATTCCCACTGTCCTCTGTGCTAAACCACCCAGCACCAAACACTGCCCACAAAACCCAGCACCAGAAATATGTGGGTGGTGGAGGAGAAGCAAGATTTGAGCTGTACCGCCCCAGTGGCTGCCTCAAAACTCTCCACACGGTCACATCTAGTGTCACATCTTGTTTACATCTAGTCAAAACAGAACCCACTCCTGCCAGGAATGAAACAAACAATACAGTTTATATAGTTATAAGTGCACCTCAGATATTTCTCCTTGTTGACAGGAGTGGCTTATTTCACAAACCTTGAATATGACATTTAACTGCTATTTGCAAATATGCTGTGGAGTATTCAGTAAACAAGTTAGAAGTGACAGGCTACCGATTTGTCCATGTGTGAAGGACCATCTTTTGTCACCTCTAAATTATGTATTGAAGAATACATTTTTAAAAATGTATGAAACTGAGAAAATGTTTTACAAAGGAGATTATAAGGGGCTGGGGAAATGGCTCAGCAGGCAAGATCACTTGCCACACAGGCATGAAAGGTCACCTAAATTGGATTCCCCAGCATCTGTGTAAAAAGCTGGGCATGGCCACACATGCCTGGAGCCCCAGCCCTGTGGGAAGCTAAACCCGAGAATCGTGGGGGCTCTCTGTTCAGCCAGTCGGACTGAAAGCGGCAGCCCCGGTTTCATGAGGAAGTACACCGGTGAGTGACAGAGGACACCGGAAGTCCTCCTCTGGCCTCTGACTGGGTGCACGCTGGGGGTGCACATCTGCACACACATTATCACACCACACCACACATGCAAAAAAAATTTTTTCCTTTGGTTTTCGAGGTAGGGTCTCACTAGCTCAGGCTGACCTGGAATTCACTATGTAGTCTCAGGCTGGCCTTGAACTCTTGGCGATCCTCCTCCTGCTGCCTCCTGAGTTCTGGCATTAAAGGTGTACGACACCATGCCTGGCTTAAAAATATATACATCTTTTAAAAACATTATTTATGGGAGAGAGAGAGAGATTGTGTGAGAATGGACGCACCAGGGCCTCTAGCCACTGCAAACAAACTCCAGAAGCATGCACCAGTATGAGCATCTGGCTTACATGGGACCTGAAGAATCGAACCTGAGTCCTTAGGCTTCTCAGGCATGCACCTTAACCACTAAGCCATCTCTCCAGCCCAAGTACAAATTTTTAAGAGATAGTAGCAAGCTATTAGAATCAGGAGGAAAATTTCTGACCTCTATAGGTAAATTATAATAAGTTTCAGATTATACTGGAGGCAATAGTGCACTCAGAGGAAAATACAAATGCTAACTGGAAGCGATGAGCAGATTCTGGGTCATCCGATGGTCCAGTAATGAGATGGAGTGAACCATGTAAACACAGAGGAGAAAATCTGCACGCCTTGCTGCTCTCACCAAAATACTGGCAGCAGGGAGGATAATACAGACTCCTATGCCACTATCAAGGGGACATCAGGGACTTAATGAGTTGCATCAGTCCTAAGAATATTTAAGATGAATCACTGGAGAAGTAATCAGAAATGTCCTGAAAATTGTAGCTCATATATTTTTGAAAATTAATAGGGACTTTTCCAACTTTTAAAACTTTTAAAAATTGCCTGGCATTAACAGTACATAATGTGTTATGAGATTAAAAATCTATCTGAATATTTCTTTTAAATAAACTTTAAAAATATTTTATTTATTAGGGAGGAGAGAGAGAGTGAGAGAGGGAAAGAGAGAGAATGGGCACACCAGGGCCTCTAACCACTGCAAACAAACTCCAGACACATGTGCTACCATGGGCATCTGGCTTACCTGGGTCCTGAGGAGTTGAGCTTGGGTCATTAGGCTTTGCAGGCAAGCACCTTAACCACTAAGCCATCTCTCCAGCCCTTAAAAATAAATTTTGATCCATTACTAGGAAAGACTTGAATTACCTGTTTCCTTTTTCTATAGAAAATGCTATTAAAGACTCATTGTCTGGGCTAGAGATATGACTTAGCAGTTAAGGTGCTAGCCTGGGAAGCTTAGGGACCCAGGTTCGACTCTCCAGGAACCACATAAGCCAGATGCACAGGGCGGCACATGCATCTGGAGTTCATTTGCAGTGGCTGGAGGCCTTGGCTTGCCCATTCTGTCTCTCTATCTGCTTTTTGCTCTCTCTCAAATAAATAAATACAATACAATACATTATTGTTTTTGAAAAAGAATCATTGTCTTAGAAAGAAAACAGAGAGCAAATGACTAAAATGTGTAAGGAAAAATTACTTTAAAAGTGTGAGGAAGTTATGAAGATATAGTATTTTTTAAAAAATATTTTAGAGTTGAAGAGATGGCTTAGTGGTTAAGGCGCTTGCCTGCAAAGCCTAAAGACCCAGGTTCAGTTTCCCAGGACCCATGTAAGACAGATGCACATTGCACATGTCTCTGGAGTTCATTTGAAGTGGCTAGAGGCCCTGGCACACCCATTATCTATCTGCCTCTCTCTCTTTCAAATAAAAAAATAATAATTAGCTGGTTGTTACTTTAAAAAAATAATAAAAATTATTTTTATTTATTTATTTGAGAAAGAGAGAGAGAGAGAAAGGGAAAGAGAGAAAGGGAGAGAGAGAGAATGGGCATGCCAGCTCCAGCCACTGCAAATGAACTCTAGAGACATGTGACACCTTGTGCATCTGGTTTAGTGGCTCCTGGGGAATTGAACTTGGGTCCTTTGACTTTGCAGGCAAGTGCCTTAACCACTAAGCCATCTCTCCAGCCCAAAATATAGTATTTTTCTGATTTGTAGATAATGTAGAGATTTATCAGCTCTTTCAATTTGTAACTAGTTACACTTTTTTTAGAATAGGAAAATTACTTTCATAATTCCATCTCTGCTTTTAACAGTCAGTGACATTCTAGACAACAGTTAGCACCTAAGAGCTAGCTAACTTTATAACCTTTAGTATATTTGATATTTGGTCATGTATGGTAATATAATGTGGAATTCATTAAAAAGCAAAGCAAAGAAAAAGACTCCTGCACCCACACAAAGATAATTAGTAATATTTTGGCATTTATTGTTTTCCTACATTGTTCTATGCAAGTGTGCATGAATATATACATCTATATATATATACATAAAGGTATGTATATAGATATAGTTAGGTATAAAAGCATACGTAACTTGCTTTTCTACTTGTAAACATCATAAATATCTTTCCACGATACTGAGTATATGTGCAAATCATTTTTTAAATTTTTTTCTTTATTTTTATTTATTTATTTGAGAGCGACAAAGAGGCAGAGAGAGAGAGAGAGAGAGAGCTCTAGAGACATTGGACACCTATGTATTCATCTGGTTTAGGTGGTCCATGGGGATGAATTGAACTAGTTCCTTTGACTTTGCAGGCAAGTGCCTTAACCACTAAGCCATCTCTCCAGCCCAAAATATAGTATTTTTCTGATTTGTAGATAATGTAGAGATTTATCAGCTCTTTCAATTTGTAACTAGTTACACTTTTTTTAGAATAGGAAAATTACTTTCATAATTCCATCTCTGCTTTTAACAGTCAGTGACATTCTAGAACAACAGTTAGCACCTAAGAGCTAGCTAACTTTATAACCTTTAGTATATTTGATATTTGGTCATGTATGGTAATATAATGTGGAATTCATTAAAAAGCAAAGCAAAGAAAAAGACTCCTGCACCCACACAAAGATAATTAGTAATATTTGGCATTTATTGTTTTCCTACATTGTTCTATGCAAGTGTGCATGAATATATACATCTATATATATATACATAAAGGTATGTATATAGATATGAGAGAGAGAGAGAGAGAAATAGAGAGAGAGTAGAATGGGCATGGCCAGGGCCTCCAGCCACACAAACGAACTCCAAATGCCTTAGCCACCTGTGCATACTGGCATACATGGGACATGGGGAATAGAGCTGCGAATCTGGGTCCTTAGGCTTCACAGGCAAGCACTTAACCTCTAAGCCATCTCTTCAGCCCCCAGAAAATCCTTTTAAATTTTCTTATTTATTTATTAATTTGGTGTTGTGTAGTATGCTTGATGCATGTGTGGCAACTGTGTGCAGGAGGCCAGAGGAAAGTGAGTGGGTGGCACACGCCTTTACTCCCAGCACTAGGGAGGCAGAGGTAGGGATCCCCATGAGTTTCAAGGCCACCCTGAGGCTACATAGTGAATTCCAGGTCAGCCTAGGCTAGAGCAAGACCCTACATCGAAAAACAAACAGACAAAAGACATTTAAACCTCAAATGGTTAAGATGCCATTAATGGTTAAATGTCTTTTGAATCTATCATTCCTCAGTCCCCACACGTCTGGTGGTGTTGAGTTGGCGGCAGGCGTCCGAAAGACCTGCATAAAGGAAGGATTAAATACAGAGATGCACATGTTGGAATGTATGTAGATGATTTGCATAGAAATGTATGGAGACATTTTTTTTGCCGGTTGTATGACTCGCAAGAATATTCCCACTGTCCTCTGTGCTAAACCACCCAGCACCAAACACTGCCCACAAAACCCAGCACCAGAAATATGTGGGTGGTGGAGGAGAAGCAAGATTTGAGCTGTACCGCCCCAGTGGCTGCCTCAAAACTCTCCACACGGTCACATCTAGTGTCACATCTTGTTTACATCTAGTCAAAACAGAACCCACTCCTGCCAGGAATGAAACAAACAATACAGTTTATATAGTTATAAGTGCACCTCAGATATTTCTCCTTGTTGACAGGAGTGGCTTATTTCACAAACCTTGAATATGACATTTAACTGCTATTTGCAAATATGCTGTGGAGTATTCAGTAAACAAGTTAGAAGTGACAGGCTACCGATTTGTCCATGTGTGAAGGACCATCTTTTGTCACCTCTAAATTATGTATTGAAGAATACATTTTTAAAAATGTATGAAACTGAGAAAATGTTTTACAAAGGAGATTATAAGGGGCTGGGGAAATGGCTCAGCAGGCAAGATCACTTGCCACACAGGCATGAAAGGTCACCTAAATTGGATTCCCCAGCATCTGTGTAAAAAGCTGGGCATGGCCACACATGCCTGGAGCCCCAGCCCTGTGGGAAGCTAAACCCGAGAATCGTGGGGGCTCTCTGTTCAGCCAGTCGGACTGAAAGCGGCAGCCCCGGTTTCATGAGGAAGTACACCGGTGAGTGACAGAGGACACCGGAAGTCCTCCTCTGGCCTCTGACTGGGTGCACGCTGGGGGTGCACATCTGCACACACATTATCACACCACACCACACATGCAAAAAAAATTTTTTCCTTTGGTTTTCGAGGTAGGGTCTCACTAGCTCAGGCTGACCTGGAATTCACTATGTAGTCTCAGGCTGGCCTTGAACTCTTGGCGATCCTCCTCCTGCTGCCTCCTGAGTTCTGGCATTAAAGGTGTACGACACCATGCCTGGCTTAAAAATATATACATCTTTTAAAAACATTATTTATGGGAGAGAGAGAGAGATTGTGTGAGAATGGACGCACCAGGGCCTCTAGCCACTGCAAACAAACTCCAGAAGCATGCACCAGTATGAGCATCTGGCTTACATGGGACCTGAAGAATCGAACCTGAGTCCTTAGGCTTCTCAGGCATGCACCTTAACCACTAAGCCATCTCTCCAGCCCAAGTACAAATTTTTAAGAGATAGTAGCAAGCTATTAGAATCAGGAGGAAAATTTCTGACCTCTATAGGTAAATTATAATAAGTTTCAGATTATACTGGAGGCAATAGTGCACTCAGAGGAAAATACAAATGCTAACTGGAAGCGATGAGCAGATTCTGGGTCATCCGATGGTCCAGTAATGAGATGGAGTGAACCATGTAAACACAGAGGAGAAAACCTGCACGCCTTGCTGCTCTCACCAAAATACTGGCAGCAGGGAGGATAATACAGACTCCTATGCCACTATCAAGGGGACATCAGGGACTTAATGAGTTGCATCAGTCCTAAGAATATTTAAGATGAATCACTGGAGAAGTAATCAGAAATGTCCTGAAAATTGTAGCTCATATATTTTTGAAAATTAATAGGGACTTTTCCAACTTTTAAAACTTTTAAAAATTGCCTGGCATTAACAGTACATAATGTGTTATGAGATTAAAAATCTATCTGAATATTTCTTTTAAATAAACTTTAAAAATATTTTATTTATTAGGGAGGAGAGAGAGAGTGAGAGAGGGAAAGAGAGAGAATGGGCACACCAGGGCCTCTAACCACTGCAAACAAACTCCAGACACATGTGCTACCATGGGCATCTGGCTTACCTGGGTCCTGAGGAGTTGAGCTTGGGTCATTAGGCTTTGCAGGCAAGCACCTTAACCACTAAGCCATCTCTCCAGCCCTTAAAAATAAATTTTGATCCATTACTAGGAAAGACTTGAATTACCTGTTTCCTTTTTCTATAGAAAATGCTATTAAAGACTCATTGTCTGGGCTAGAGATATGACTTAGCAGTTAAGGTGCTAGCCTGGGAAGCTTAGGGACCCAGGTTCGACTCTCCAGGAACCACATAAGCCAGATGCACAGGGCGGCACATGCATCTGGAGTTCATTTGCAGTGGCTGGAGGCCTTGGCTTGCCCATTCTGTCTCTCTATCTGCTTTTTGCTCTCTCTCAAATAAATAAATACAATACAATACATTATTGTTTTTGAAAAAGAATCATTGTCTTAGAAAGAAAACAGAGAGCAAATGACTAAAATGTGTAAGGAAAAATTACTTTAAAAGTGTGAGGAAGTTATGAAGATATAGTATTTTTTAAAAAATATTTTAGAGTTGAAGAGATGGCTTAGTGGTTAAGGCGCTTGCCTGCAAAGCCTAAAGACCCAGGTTCAGTTTCCCAGGACCCATGTAAGACAGATGCACATTGCACATGTCTCTGGAGTTCATTTGAAGTGGCTAGAGGCCCTGGCACACCCATTATCTATCTGCCTCTCTCTCTTTCAAATAAAAAAATAATAATTAGCTGGTTGTTACTTTAAAAAAATAATAAAAATTATTTTTATTTATTTATTTGAGAAAGAGAGAGAGAGAGAAAGGGAAAGAGAGAAAGGGAGAGAGAGAGAATGGGCATGCCAGCTCCAGCCACTGCAAATGAACTCTAGAGACATGTGACACCTTGTGCATCTGGTTTAGTGGCTCCTGGGGAATTGAACTTGGGTCCTTTGACTTTGCAGGCAAGTGCCTTAACCACTAAGCCATCTCTCCAGCCCAAAATATAGTATTTTTCTGATTTGTAGATAATGTAGAGATTTATCAGCTCTTTCAATTTGTAACTAGTTACACTTTTTTTAGAATAGGAAAATTACTTTCATAATTCCATCTCTGCTTTTAACAGTCAGTGACATTCTAGACAACAGTTAGCACCTAAGAGCTAGCTAACTTTATAACCTTTAGTATATTTGATATTTGGTCATGTATGGTAATATAATGTGGAATTCATTAAAAAGCAAAGCAAAGAAAAAGACTCCTGCACCCACACAAAGATAATTAGTAATATTTTGGCATTTATTGTTTTCCTACATTGTTCTATGCAAGTGTGCATGAATATATACATCTATATATATATACATAAAGGTATGTATATAGATATAGTTAGGTATAAAAGCATACGTAACTTGCTTTTCTACTTGTAAACATCATAAATATCTTTCCACGATACTGAGTATATGTGCAAATCATTTTTTAAATTTTTTTCTTTATTTTTATTTATTTATTTGAGAGCGACAAAGAGGCAGAGAGAGAGAGAGAGAGAAATAGAGAGAGAGAGAATGGGCATGCCAGGGCCTCCAGCCACTACAAACGAACTCCAAATGCATGAGCCACCTTGTGCATCTGGCTTACATGGGACCTGGGGAATAGAGCTGCGAATCAGGGTCCTTAGGCTTCACAGGCAAGCACTTAACCACTAAGCCATCTCTTCAGCCCCCATGTAAATCATTTTTAAATTTTTTATTTATTTATTATTTGGTGTGTGTGTAGTATGCTTGATGCATGTGTGCATGTGTGCAGGAGCCAGAGGAAGTGAGTGTGGTGGCACACGCCTTTAATCCCAGCACTTAGGAGGCAGAGGTAGGAGGATAGCTGTGAGTTTAAGGCCACCCTGACACTACTTAATGAATTCCAGGGCAGCCTGGGCTAGAGCGAGACCCTATCAAAACAAACAAACAAACAAACAAACAAACAAACAAACAAAAAGGCAGTGGAAAACATCAGTGTCCTCCTCTATCACTCTTCCACTTTATTTCCCTGAGGCAGACTCTCACTTAACCCAGAGCTCCCTGTGTTTTGGTTAGACTGGCTGACTGAAGAGCCCTAGAAATTCTCCTCTCCCTGCTCTCCTAACATAGGATTGCAGGCGTGCACACCACACCCGATGTTTTACATGAATGCTGAAGATTCACCTCTGGTCTTCATACTTGCAGAGGAAACGCTTTTACCTGCTGAGCCATCTCCCAGTCCTAAATCATTCTTTAATTGTTTGTATTATTTTTGCAGTGCTGATAATTGAACCTAGGGCCTCACACATGCTAGGCAAGTGCACTACCACTGAGCTATAGTCCCAGGCCTAAATCTTTATTTTATATATGCATGATTCCATTGTAGAGATATCTCATAGCAGATCTAATAAGTCCCTATTACCCTGTTTTCAATGTTTCCATGTCATAAATATCCTTGTACCTACATTATCTCTGCACTTATCCAACTACTAGTTAGATTTGGCTCCTAGAAATAAAATTGCTGGTGAGGAGGAACACAGATATTTCAAGGTATTGGGAGCATTGCCAAATGACCTTGAAATTAATAATCCTGGGTTCAGCAGGAGTGCAAGGGGGTAAGAAACAGTAATGGGGTATTATAATCAAAATGAAATATATGTATGTATGAAATTGTCAAAGAATACTTAAAAAAAAAAAAAAAGAATCCAGGGCTGGAGAGATGGCTCGACTGTTAAGGCACTTGCCTTCAGAGCCTAAGGACCAGAGTTTGATTCCCCCAGTACCCACAGAAAGCAGATTCACAAAGTGGAACATGTATGTAAATTCTATTGGCTCATTTAGGTAACGTTTGTAGGTGGGTTACATTTCAGGGTCACAAGAACTGACCTTGTTTCTCAGGCCACTTGGTGAACATCTGATGAAGGAGATGAAGGATGAAGATGAAGGAGAGAAAACAGGAAAAGACAAAGATCAGATGGGCACCTGCTGAAGACAAAATTGTTAGTTGTTTTCATTTTCTAATTTCTTTGGTGTGCGTGCATGTGCATGTGTGATGTGTGCAGAAGTACAAGGGTAGAGGAGAATATCAGGCATCTTCTCTACCACTTTTTTTATTAGTTATGTACACAGTGTGTGAACAGCCATGTTGGTACCATTGTTAGCCTCCTCCCTGTCCTCCCCCCTCTGCAGGGACCCTCCTCATTGGGGAATGTGGGTCGTGCATTGTGGGGTAGCCATCAGTTATGGGGAAGAGGCGATGTCTCTGTGCATAATGTCCTACTCTTGCTCATTTCCCCAGTTACTGTATGGCTTCTGCTGGAGCTCTGGTGAGGTGCGAGGGGCTGATTCTCTTCTCAGGATCTGCGTCCACCTGAAAAAGAGTAGCAAATTCTTCAATGGAGAGTGAAGTCAGCACCAGATAAATGGGATAACCATTATTATTTTAGAGAGAATTTAATAGGTGTAGGCCCTCTTATAGCCCACGACTGGGGAGAGCTTGATAATGGAGAGTGAGCTCACTTTTTTGATATGGTTTTGACTTGTTTCCCAAATCCAGCTATGGGTTCCATTCCACTGAGCAGATCTGTTAGCCAAACCAAGAGAAATTGGTTACCCACCATGGCTGTGTGCCATTATTGCATTTGTGTGAGCATCACGTCAGGTTATTTGCTGCTGGGTAACTTAGACCATGAGTTGCTTGGACAGATGTTGGTCATTTTCCCCCAGTTGCTCGTGCAGCACCTTCTGACATTAAACAAGCTAACTGTCTGGGGACTAACCCTTCCAGACTCCAGCCAGGTCACTCCATGTTCCTTACCAACAGCATATGGTGTCTTCGGCAGTAGGGTCTTACCACTAACCTTTTGTGGGTTTCTCTATCACCTCAGATTTCTCTATTTCCCTCAGATAGTGCTTCACTGAACCTGGAGCTCACCATTTTTCAGTCAGATTGGCTGACCCACCACCATTGATTCTCCTGTCTCCGCTCCCCTTCAGTACTGGGGTTACAGACAGGCATGTGTATCCATATCCTGCTTTTTACATGGGTGCTAGGATCAAGATCAGGCCCATGTTCTTGCACAGCAAGCACTCTTACCTACTGAGCCATCTCCCCAGTCATAAAGGCGTTTGTACCAACTTCTCTCTCACGGCCTCTTTTCTCTGGGTTCCTGAGGCCATGTCTCGGAACCCAGGGTGTGATGACTTGAGCAGCAGGCAGCATAGCCTGAGCCCCTGGGCTCTTCAGCAAGACCCAAAACGCATCGCCCCTCTCCCTCCCAAAGGCTTTCCTCTGCCCAGCACTCATAACAAGCACTAGGAAGCAAGTGGAACCTGGGTACCTGGATCACCTGTACTAGACATTTTTGCACTTTAAAGGTAAAGACCAGAGTATGCATTTACTAAAAGGACAAATGTCCACTGTGGGAGGTTAGGCTCTGTGGCTACAAAAACAGGGGAGTGATTTGGGAGGACACCTGGTTACACTGAGTTAGGGGGCTGTCTCCTCTCTTTTATGCATTAAACTGGCCCAGAGAAAGAAGAGAACTGAAAACAGAAAGGCTGAAAAGGGAAAGTCTGGCAGAGGAGGAGACAGAGGTTCCTGCAACGGGCTCTTTCGGGGCCAGAGAAAGTTCTAATAGACTGAAAAGTTCTCTACTTTCATTTTTCTCTGTATCTCCTCTTCATCTCTCCCTCTCTTTCTCTCCTCTGCCTTTTCCACCCTCGGTGCTCTGAACTCCGTTTTCTGAGCCTTTCTGCTTAGACTGCCCCCTAGGCCTCTTTTGGGATGTTCTGTGGACACCTCAGACTGAGCCCAGGCAACGCTGTCAGGGACCCAAATATGGTCCTCTGTTGCGTCACAGGAGCCCATGCCCCGGCCCCAGCCACGGGGCAGAAGTACCCACGAAAGGCTGATGAAAAGTGGCTCATGTGTCTGTCATCCCAACGTGCTGGGCAGTTGGAAGGCAGAATGGGGAGGAGCCTGAGCTCACCGAGCAGCTAGGGGCCCTCTTCCCCTCATTGGTCTGGAGCTGCCAAGTAGCTGAGACTGGGCTGTCTAGCAAGCCCAGGGAGCCTGTCTCTGCACCCTCAGCACAAGGATTTCAGGGGCATGCCAGCCTTATTTATTTATTCATAAATTATTACTATTATCCTGGATGTTTTGTAAGGTTTAGAGATACATTATTAGGTTAAGAGAAGGAAAGAAAAGGAAGTGCAGAAACATCCTGCCACATGGAAAGTGAGAGTGGGTAGAAAGCCCATGTGGCAGTAGGGGTCCCTCCCCACCCCCCATCTCAGTCCAGCCAGGCCAGGATGGGGGAAGGCCTACCAGAGCAAAGTGCTGGAGCTTCAGGAGTCAGGAGAGATAAACAGCCAAGAAGAGAGGGTTTTTTTGTTTTGTTTTGTTTTATAATAAACATTTTATTTATTTATTTTATGAGAGAAAGCGGCAGATAGAGAATGGGATGAACTCCAGACACATGCGCCACCTTGTCCACTTGGGTACTGGGTAAGCGAACCTGAGTCCTCAGGCTTTGCAGGCAAGTGCCTGAACTGGTAAGCCATCTCTCCGACCCTGTTTGCTTGTCTTTTGGGGCAAGATCTCACTCTAATCCAGGCTGACCTGGAACTCACTCTGTGATCCATGCTGGCCTCAAACGCATGGCGACCCTCCTACCTCAGCCTCCCGAGTGCTGGGACCGCAAGGGTGCATCACCATAATCCAGTACCCAGTGAACTTTGTCTATTTTTTTTTATTCTTTCAAAGTAGTGTCTGTTTTAGTCAGTTTCTCTTTTGTTTTTCTGCCTTCAATTTCATTGATTTCTGCTCTTTATTATTTCCTTTTTTTCTTGCTTTCTTGGGCTTATTTTTTTTTCCCCCTAGGTTCTTGAGGTAAACATTTTGAGACATTCTAGTACTATAAAGTTCTTGGCTGAGTCACAAGTTTCTATATGTTATGATTTCTGGTTTTTTGTTGTTGTTTTTGTTTTTTTGAGGTAGGGTCTCACTCTAGCTCAGGCTGATCTGGAATTCACAATATAGTCTCAGGGTGGCCTTGAACTCATGGTGATCCTTCTACCTCTGCCCCCCAAGTGCTGTGATTGAAGGCGTGCACCACCACACCCAGCTATTTTATTTATTTGAGAGGGAGAAAGAAAGAGGAAGATAGAGAGTGGGTGCAACAGGGCCTCCAGCCACTGCAAACAAAATCCAGGTGCATATGCCACCTTATGCATCTGGCTTATGTGGGTACTGGGGAATTGAACCTGGGTCCTTAGGTTTTACAGGCAAGCGCCTTAACCACTAAGCCATCACTCCAGCCCTATGTTGTGGTTTCATTTCCATTTAATTCCAAGTTTTGTTACTGTTTCTTTTAATTCCCTTTGAAATTTCCTACTTAATTTGTGGATTTTTTTTTAGAAGAGTGCTTAGACTGAATGCTTGGTGATCGTTCTCTCATTGATAGTTCTTGATTTCCAGTTTGATTGTGATCAGAGTACATCTACCGCTGTCCTGTCTCTCTCATCTTCTTTCTTTCTCTCTCTTTGTCTGTTCTCTAGTAGTCCATGCTAGTCTTGAAATCACACTCCTCCTCTCCTCCCTCCCGGCTAGAGGGACTACAGTTGTGCACTACCATGCCTGGCTGATTTTAGTTCTTTTCAGCTTGGTGGGGTTTCTTTTATGGCCTAGAGGACAGGTTAGATGTGAGCATATTCATCTGTTGTTGGGTAGAGTATTCTATAAGAAGTGAGCATATTCACCTGTTGTTCGGTAGAGTGTGTTCTATAAGACGTGAGCATATTCACCTGCTGTTGGGTAGAGTATATTCTATAAGATGTGAGCATATTCACCTGTTGTTGGGTAGAGTATATTCTATAAGATGTGAGCATATTCACCTGTTGTTCGGTAGAGTGTGTTCTTGGGGTAGAGTATATTCTATAAGATGTGAGCATATTCACCTGTTGTTGGGTAGAGTATATTCTATAAGATGTGAGCATATTCACCTGTTGTTCGGTAGAGTGTGTTCTATAAGATGTGAGCATATTCACCTGCTGTTGGGTAGAGTATATTCTATAAGATGTGAGCATATTCACCTGTTGTTGGGTAGAGTATGTTCTATAAGATGTGAGCATATTCACCTGTTGTTGGGTAGAGTATATTCTATAAGATGTGAGCATATTCACCTGTTGTTGGGTAGAGTATATTCTATAATATGTGAGCATATTCACCTGTTGTTCGGTAGAGTGTGTCTATAAGATGTGAGCATATTCACCTGTTGTTCGGTAGAGTGTATTCTATAAGATGTGAGCATATTCACCTGTTGTTGGGTAGAGTATATTCTATAAGATGTGAGCATATTCACCTGTTGTTGGGTAGAGTATATTCTATAAGATGTGAGCATATTCACCTGTTGTTGGGTAGAGTATTCTATAATATGTGAGCATATTCACCTGTTGTTCGGTAGAGTGTGTTCTATAAGATGTGAGCATATTCACCTGCTGTTGGGTAGAGTATATTCTATAAGATGTGAGCATATTCACCTGTTGTTGGGTAGAGTATATTCTATAACCTGTGAGCATATTCACCTGCTGTTGGGTAGAGTATTCATGTACCTACTTGGTCCTGTCAGTTGAGTTCTGCATCGTTGGATTTGTTGTCAGGCTGTTTTGTCAGTCATCATCCGACATTCCTCCTTTTCATTCCTCTTGTCTATTAGTTGCAAGATGCTGTTCTACTGTAGCCTTAATTTGCATTTCCATTATTTCTACTGAGACTAATCACAAAGTTACATATTTTCTTTCATTTTTTAAAAAAATCATTTATTTACCAGCAAGCGAAGAGAGACCGAGACAGAGGGGAGAGTGGGGGTGACAGGGACTGTAGCTGCTGAAGACTGACTCCAGATGCTTGTGCCACTCTATGCATCTGGCTTTGTGTGGTTACTGGGGAATTGAACCTGGGTCATTAGGCTTTGTAGGCATGTGCTTAAACTACTGAGCCATTTCTCCAGCCTCCTTTTTTTAATTTCTTTATTTCCTTTTTTTTTTTTTTTTGTAAGTCTAACAGACTGGCCTTTTAAAAAAATATACGACAGGGCTGGAGAGATGGCTTAGCGGTTAAGTGCTTGCCTGTGAAGCCTAAGGACCCCAGTTCGAGGCTCCATTACCCAGGACCCACGTTAGCCAGATTCACAAGGGGGTGCATGCATCTGGAGTTCGTTTGCAGTGGCTGGAGGCCCTGGTGTGCCTATTCTCTCTCTCTCTCCTCCTCCTCTTTCTCTCTCTGTCTGTCACTCTCAAATAAATAAATAAATACATAATACAACAGAGTGAGAGCAAGAGCAGAGAGAAAGAGAGAGAGATTGGGCCTGCAAGGTCCTCAGCCACTGTAATTGAACTCCAGATGCATGTGCCACCTTGTATGCATGTACAACCTTGCACACTTGCATCACATTGTGCGTCTGGCTTACACGGGATCTGAAGAGTTGAATATGAGTCCTTAGGCTTCACAGGCAAGTGCCTTAACCACTAAGCCATCTCTCCAGCCTTTTTTATTCTTGAGGTAGGGTCTCACTCTGGCCCAGGCTGACCTGGAACTCACTATATAGTCTCAGGGTGGCCTCAAACTCATGACCATCCTCCTACCTCTGCTTCCCAAGTGCTGAGATTAATGGCCACCATGCCTGGCTCCCCTCTTTTTTTTATTAGGTAAAAATTGCCGGGCGTGGTGGCGCACGCCTTTAATCCCAGCACTCGGGAGGCAGAGGTAGGAGGATCGCCGTGAGTTCGAGGCCACCCTGAGACTCCATAGTGAATTCCAGGTCAGCCTGGGCTAGAGTGAAACCCTACCTCAAAAAAACCAAAAAAAAAAAAAAATTTATATAGATACATCATGTGTTGGTGCCATTATTTCCCTCCTCCCTGCCCCGACTCCACTGAGGGCCCTCTTCAGTGGGATTTCTGATGTTCACCATGGATTTGTGGGTTATGAGTTGTGAGAGCAGCAGTCAGTCATTGTGGGAAGGGAGCAACGCCTATGAATATTCCATCCCACCCTGTGGCTCTTACGATCTTTTAGTCCCCTCTTCCCCAAATTCCCTGAGCCCGGTGGGTGGGTGTTAAGTCTATGTTAGTGCTGAGCTCTCAGCAGCTTCTGGATCTCTGACTGGGGGCATTCTGAGTGTCCTTAGTGTCTGTCTCCATCACCCTGGCGCTGGTCGTCAGGCTCCCTGCGGAAGCAGCGCTCTTCCAGCCCTTTTCTTTCCTTTCTAGTTAGACGTTTTGAAGCATGCCGTTGATAATTTACCACACTTGCTATTCAAATCTTTTAGAATTTTTTCACCTGAATGTATGATGGGCTGTGACTTGGTCACTCTCCTGTGTCTCTCCACCTGGCACAGGGCAACAAGCTACTGGAGACTTGCGTAGGTCACAAACCTCAGGGTCCTCCTTACTTCCTGACAAAGACAATTCTACTTTATTTTTAGTATTTATCTATTTGAGAGAGCAAGCGAGAGAGAGAGAGAGACTGAGAGAGAGAGAGCTGGTATGCCAGGGCCTCCTGTTGTTGCAAATGAACTCCACAAGCAGGTGCCACTTCGTGTATTTGGCTTTATGTGGTTACAAGGGAATTGAGCCCAGGCCGTGAGGCCTTGCAAGCAAGCACCTTTAGCTACTGAGCCATCTCTCCAGTCCTAAACATAATTTTAAATATAAACAAACACCTAAGGTCTGTGTAGTGGGCTTCTGGCCCACTTGATCCATCGTAGATGTTAAGCTCGCCCCTGCCTCCGCACTTTGCGCCCCGCCCCGGCCTCCTCATTTTGTGCCATCCGTTCCTTCTACCCACAATGTTCTTTGTCATCCACAACTTGACTTGTGCTTTAAATGGCCCCAGTGATCCTGCCATGGAGACTTTCTTGACCATGCTGTGTGGAAGTCATTGTCCTTCACACCTACAGAATCTACATGTGTGGGCATATGCCTTCATATCCTAATGCACATCTAGAAACTACTGGAAAGTCTCACAGGAATGCAGACCTGGACCATGTTGTTGTATGTTGTTTTGTTTTCAAAGATAAATTGTCCCCCCTTTTTTGAGGCAAGCCCAACAGACTGGATTTTTTGTGTGAGAGAGAATTGGTGTGCCAGGGCCTCCAGCCATTGTAATTGAACTCCAGACGCATGTGCCACTTTGTGCGCATGCACGACTTTGGGCATGTGTTACCTGGTACATCTGTCTTATGTGGGATCTGGGGAGTTGAACGTGGGTCTTTGGGCTTCACAGGCAAGAGCCTTAACCACTAAGCCATCTCTCTAGCCCTAAATCACCCTTTTAATATTTAATTATTTAGTTTTACTTGAGAGAGAGAGAGAGAGAACAGGTGCACAGGGAGGGGGCGCTGGAGAGATGGGGCATTAGGACCTCTTGTCCCTGCAAACAATTTCCAGATATATGCGCCACTTTGTACATCTGGCTTTATGTGGATACTGGGGAATTGAACCCGCACTGTGAGACTTTGCAAGCAGGCAGCTTCAACTATCCCTCCAGCCCTTGTTGTTTCTTTGTATCTTGCCATAGTTTGTATGTTGTCTGACCCCAAAGGTCAGTGTGTGAAAAAGCTTGGTCCCCAGTGTGGGACTGTTGGGAAGTGGTGGAGCCTTTTGGACGTGAGGCCTAGAGGGAGGTCTTTAAGCTACTAGGAGCATCCTCTCAGAGGACATGGGGGACCCCTGGCCCTTTCTTCTTGCCCTTTTGTTTTCTGGCCGTGATAGAAGAGGTTTGCTATCTGCCCATCATGATGTGCTGTGTTATCCCAGGCTGGACAGCAACAAGCAGGTCCATGTGACCATGGAGGGGAACCCCTCTGCCTTTGTGACTCCGGGCGCATTCTTAGAGCAACGGGAAGCTAGCTCCTCCTTATTTCCATGCATGCAGGCCACCAGCCTCTCCTTTATTAACACGGCAGCTCACAGGACAACGCTGTCAAAATCCTGTCACAAATGATTGTATCTACCCCAAGTGATGCCTTAGGCAAATTGCCAAATTTGAAGCAGAGATATAACCAAAACAGCATACTAGAAGAATGAATTATTTAGAAAACTGATAAACTCGTGTTATGAAGTGATTTTCATATATACATTTGTTGGAAGTGGGAGATAAACTATGCTATCAATAGCAAACCAACTGAATAAATGCATTTTAAAATACTATTTATTTATTTATTTCAGACAGAGAGAGATAGAAGAGGCAGAGAGAGAGAACATGTGCATGCATGGGGGTGGGGGGAGAGAATGGGCACACCAGGGCCGAACTCCAGACACATGTGCCACCTTGTGCATCTGGCTTATGTGGGTACTAGGGAATCAAACCTGGATCCTTAGGCTTTGCAGGAAAATGCCTTAACCACTAAGCCATCTCTCCATCCCTAAATGTATTTTAAAAATCTACACGTTGAGCCGAGCATGGTAGCACACGCCTTTAATCCCAGCATTCGAGAGGCAGAGGTAGGAGGATTGCCATGAGTTCAAGGCCACCCTGAGTCTACAAAGTAAATTCCATGTCAGCCTGGGCTAGAGCAAGACCATACCTCGAAAAAACAAAACAACAACAAAAAAATCTACAGGTTGTGGGGCAAGAGAAATCGCTCAATGGTTAAAGGCACTTACATGTAAAGCCTGACGACCTGGGTTCGACTCTCCAGTACCCATGTAAATCCAGATGTACAAAGAGGTGCATGCATTTGGAGTTCATTTGCAGTGGCAGAAGGTCCTGGTGCACCCATCCTCACTTCCTTTCTCTCTCTGTCTGCCTCTCCCCTGCTCTCTCTCTCATATGAACAAATGATAACTTAAAAAAGAAGTGGGGAGCAAAAGAGATGGCTTAGAGGTTAAGGCATTTGCCTGCAAAGCCAAAGGACCCCGGTTCGATTCCCCAGGACCCACGTAAGCCAGATGCACAAGGGGACGCATGTATCTGGAGTTCGTTTACAGTGGCTGGAGGCCCTGGCGCACCCATTTTCTCTCTCCCTCTCTCTCTCTTTCTCTCTCAAATAAATAAATAAATAAATAAATAAATAAATAATTTTTTTTTAAAAAAAAGAAGTGGTGTATACTTTACAGACCTTTATACCATCGAGTTCACTGAAATGACCAGAGATTTGCAAGTCATTGTCAGTTTCAATGGGATGTAGTACAAAGGGAAGAACATGATTAAGTAAGTGCAGATAACACATGAGTATCAGTTTGAAAGAAAGAGATTCCAAGCAAGTTTCATACAGTTTGTTTCCATAAACACCTCTGAACTTTTAGATCTCACATGAGTGCCAGGCAACTGCAGACGTCACTATAAACAACTATAGGGGCTGGAGAGCCAGTTTAGTGGTTAAAGGCACTTGCTTGCAAAGCCTAACGGCCTGCGTTTGATACCCCAGTACTCACATAAAGCCACATGCACGAAATGGTGTGTGTGTCTGGAGTTTGTCCGTAGTGACAGGAGGCCCTGGTGCATCCATTCTCCCTTACTGCGTGCAAATAAATAAATAAAAATATCAAAAAGAACAACTATAAACTTTTAAGTCAGAGAAGACTAGAAGAAGACTTTAAAAAGTATTCTTATGACAAAAATGGAATACCTTTATTATAGGAATTAGAAGCTATAGAAGATAGCCTTAATAATTCTTGATATACTAATAACAAATTATTAGATAATTCAATTAACATATAAGCCTTATATGGTGGCACATGCCTGAAATCTTAGTACTTGGGAGGCTGAGTTAGGACGGAATATTCCAGGCCAGCTTGAGCTATGTAGCAAGGCCCTATGTCAAAAAAACCCAGCAAAATTAATCAATTAAAATACACTGTTATTACCCACAATCCTTTCATGAACAGACAACTGCTAGTATCAAGACTTGGAGAGACTGTTCTAGATCTTTTTGGGGTTGTGTTTAGGCAAGACTGTAACTGATAGTTCGTTTTGCTTCTTGGTAAAACCTGAACTTCCTTCAGCTTCCCAGGCCTGAATAATGCCCATGCTCAGCAGTTCTCCACGTTTACTTCTGTTCCACCCATGCTGCTTCAAACCCATTTCCTCTCATCCCTCCATAGAGGCAGAGCGCCGCCCGCCCCTCACATCCACCTGAAACCCTTCCACAAAGCACACCCTTCTCAGGACGAATCAACCAAGGTTTATCCTTGGGATGTGAACCCCATTTTCTGGTTGTTTTTAGCACTTCAAGGTATTCTTTGAGACTTTTAAAATTTATTTATTTATGAGAGACAGAGAGAGAGAGGGAGGGAGGATGGGTGTACCAGGGCTTCTTGCCACTGTAAATGAACTCCAAATGAATGCATCACTTTGTGCATCTGGCTTTACATGAATACTGAAGAACTGAACCTGAGATAACAGGCTTTGCAAGTAAGCGCCTTTAACCACTGAACTATCTTCCCAGCCCCCTTTTTAGGCTTTTAGGTGGCTGAGAGCTAGGACTACTTTTTCTTTATTTTTTAGGCAAGCCCATCAGACTGGCTTTTCTTTCTTTTTTTTTTTTTTTAATGTGAGATAGTAAGAGCGAGAGCAAGAAAGACAGAGAATTGGCGTGACAGGGCCTTTAGCCTCTGTAATCAAACTCCAGACACATGCGATCTTGTGCATGCGTCACCTTGTGCATCCACCTTACGTGGGATCTGAAGAGTTGAACATGGGTCCTTAGGCTTCACAGGCAAACTCCTTAACTGTTTTGTTTTGAGGTAGGGTCTCACTCTAGCCCAGGCTGTTCTGGAATTCACTATGTAGTCTCAGGGTGGCCTTGAACTCATGGCGATCCTCCTACCTCTGCCTCCTGAGTGCTGGGATTAAAGGTGTGAGCTACCACACCCAGATTTGATATGTGCTTTTTGGTTGGCTCTCCTTGCTACCCCCTCATGCATGTGTCTACCATTTAGTTAGCTCCTGAAAACATGGGGACCCAGCCTGCACCCAGCCTCGTGGCCTGAGCAGCTGCTGGGTTCTCTGGCTCTCCAGCCCGTAGGCAGCTATTGTTGGGTCACCCAGCTGTATCTCGTAAACAGACTCCAGGAAATGTGTGTGCCGCTTTGTGCATCTGGCTTTACGTTGGTACTGACAAATCAGACTTGGATCTTAGGATCTATAGGCAAGTACCTTAACTGCTGAGCCATCTCTCCGGGTCCCAGCTTGTATCTTGTAAGCTAATGCAAATAAATCCCCCCTTTTACAAAATATTTATTTGCCAGTGTGGTGGCGCATGCCTTTAATCCCAGCACTCAGAAGGCAGAGGTAAAAGGATCAGTGAGAGTTCGAGGCCACCCTGAGACTACATAATGAATTCCAGGTCAGCCTCAGCTACAGTGAGACCCTACCTCAAAAAAAAAAAGTATTTATTTATTTACTTGACAGGGGCGGGGAGCAGATAGAGAGAATGGGTGCTCCAGGGCCTCTAGCCATTGCAAACGGACTCCAGATGAACGTGTCACTCTGAACATCTGGCTTTACGTGGCTCTGCAGTATTAAACCTGGGTTCTTTGGCTTTGCCTGCAAGTGCCTTAACTGCTAAGCCATCTCTCCAGCCCAATCCTCCTTTTAATACACATTCATTCTACCAGTTTTATTCCTCTGGAGAGCCCTGGCTGATACAAATAGCAATAGCCCATGTTCCTTTATGGGGCTATGGGCAATAATACACTGGGAGGGATCTCATCCTGGCACTGGAGTTTTGATAAATAACCTGTGACCTCTGAAACCAACTTAATCAACCTATGCTGAGGACTTTCATTCAAACACTTTTTAAAAATTTAGACCCTAGGGCTGGAGAGATGCCTTAGCAGTTAAGGCACTTGCCTGCAAAGCCAAAGGACCCAGGTTCAATTCCCCAGGACCCACATAAAGCCAGATGCACAAGGTGGTACATGCATCTGGAGTTTGTTTGCAGCCATTAAAGGTCTTGGCATGCCCATTCTCTATCTGCTTCTCTCTCTCAAATAAATAAAAAATAAAATATTTTTTAAATTTTTTAGATTTTTTTTAATGGCCTGGATATCCATGACCTCACAGTGCCTGACACTACCTCCACAAGACCATCATAATAGGAGGAAAAGATCATGACATCAAAATAAAAGAGAAACTGATTGAGATGGGGAGGGGATATGATGGAGAATGGAGTTTCAAAGGGGAAAGCGGGGCAGCGGGGAGAGAGGGAGGGAATTACCATGGGATGTTGTTTACAATTATGGAAGTTGTCAATAAAAAAGTAATAATTTTGGATTTTATATTGGCTTATCAAGTAATAGGTTTCCGTGCAGCTTACTTGTGCGTCCTTAGTTTTGGTTCATCCCCCCCGCCATCTCTCCTCCACCCCCTCACTCTGATCGCTGCTTAAACTTTTCCTTCCCACCACTGCCACCTCTACTTCCACAGCCAGTGTGTTCTGCTGGCCCCTCACGAAGCCTCCCCCTCTTCCTTCATGGCCCCTTGCTAGCGTCCTGGCCTCTACACACTCACCCCGACTTAGCTGCTCAAATCTAGACATCCAGAGCCAGCATCCTCACATGAGCGAGAACCTGCAGGGTTTGTGTTCCTGAGCCTGGGCCACCCGCTCAGTGTAATCTTTTCCCGTTTCATCTGGTTTCCTAGAAATTTCAAAATTCCATTTTTCTTTACGGCAGAATAAAACTCCATTGTGTATATGAACCACATCTTCATAAGTTATGTATCAGTTCATGGACATCTAGGCTGATTCTGTTTCCAGCTATTGTGACTAGAGCAACAATAAACATGGACGAGCAGGTATCAATATAGTAATGAGTAAAGTCCTTTAGGCATGTGCCCAGGAGTGGTATAGCTCAATCATAAGGTAGTTCTATTTTTAGCTTTTGAGAAACTTCCATACTGAGTTCTATAATGGCTGCACCAGTTGGCATTTCCAGCATCACTGACTATTAAGAGTTCCCCTTTCATTTGTCATTCTGATTGTAGTGAAAACAAATCTCATAGTTTTAATTTGCATTTCCCTGATGGTTAAAGATGTTGAACACTTTTTTTCTTTTTCTTTCTTTCTTTCTTTCTTTCTTTTTTTTTTTTTTTTTTTTTTTTTTTTTTTGGTTTTTCGAGGTAGGGTCTCACTCTGGCTCAGGCTGACCTGGAATTCACTGTGTGGCCTCAGGGTGGCCTCGAACTCACGGCGATCCTCCTGCCTCTGCCTCTGCCTCTGCCTCTGCCTCCCGAATGCTGGGATTAAAGGCCTGCACCACCACACCCAGCTTTGTTGAACACTTTTAAAAATACTTATGGGCATTTCGTATTTCTTCTTCTTTTTTAAAAAAAAATATTATTTATTTATTTATTTGAGAGAGAGAATGGGCACGCCAAGGCCTCCAGCCACTGCAAACGAACTTCAGACACGTGTGCCCCTTGTGCATCTGGCTTATATGGGTCCTGGAAAGTCAAACCTGGATCCTTTGGCTTTTCAGGCGAACGCCTTAACTGCTAAGCCATCTTTCCAGCCCTGTATTTCTTCTTTTGAGAACTCTATTCAGTTCCATCGTCCATGTTTTGATCAGGTTGTGTCTTGTTGATGTTTAATTTTGAGTCCTTTGCATATTCTAGATACTAGCCCTCTTTCAGCTGCATATCTGCAGGCATATTTCTAATGACAACTCGTTTACTCAGCTATTTGGCATTCACTCCTGGAAAGTCGGGAGCTGCAGCCTGTGTCTTCAGGGTGTCCTCGCTGTGCTGGCTTCTTACGGGTCCTCTCTGACCTTGCTCGGGATTCTCACATGCCATTTCTCCCCTTCTTCCCTCTCCCTTCCTTTCTTTGTTCTTCCTTCTTTCCCATCTGCCCTCCCTCCCTCCCTGCCTCCCTTCCTCTCTTCTTTCCTTTCTCCTTCTTATTGTTCCCTGTAGCCAGGCTGGACTTGAACTCGCTACGTAGCAGTAGCTGACTTTGAACTTCTGATTCTCCTGCCTTCACCTCCTGAGTGCTGGGATTACACCTCACTTACGCTGTGCTGGGGAACCAGACCCAGGGCTCATGCATGATAGGCAAACACCTTACCAACTAAGTCGTCTCTAGACCATTTCATTTCCCCCGGGGCAGTGTTTAGATGGGGGCCTGAGACTGTGCTCTGGCTTCCTGGGAACCAGAGGGATGAAGCCATCTATGCTTCAAACTCACCCCTATTAGAGGAAGCTGGAAAACCAAGGGCAAGTGGTGTAGTTAGCAGTGGAAGGACAGTGCCAACAGAATCCCCTTCTGAGATCTCAGATTCAGGAGAGGCTCAGTCTTCCAGAAGCATTTGAAGTCTTACCAAACATTTGCAGGAAGTGTCCAGACTGTTCTTTGTGGAAAAAAAAAGGGTTATTCACTACCCCCTGTTATTCTTCTAGCTCTGGGACCTCTGAATTATTTATTTACTTACTTTCGGCTCATACCTCTTGCCAGAACACCCCCAGAGAAACTTTGTGGTTTCTCATCATTCAAGGGGACCCTGAACCACCTCTTCCAGGAAGTCCTCCACTCACTAACCTACAGGAAACCTCTAGGCCTCTCCACACCGACCATCTCTATCAAAGGACTTCCCCTTGCTCTCACAGAATGTAAATTCTGCAATTTACTTATTAGCTCATTGCGTGTTTTCAATGGACTCTGAAAAGGCAACACGCATAGTGGTGCCCTCTGAGAAGTGTGACAGCTCTAACTGGAAGTGGAATGGCTCCCGCTTACCGTAGCACACAGGTTGCAGCAGCAAGGCTGACTTTATCCTCCAGACCTGAATTGCATGTTTCCAGAGGGACTGCTGCTTAAACAGGCAACACCCCCATGCACATCACTAGTATTCCTTCAAAAGCATCTCCACGGAGCTCTGTAGGAGCCACTAACTGGATCAAGTGCTGGGGATGTAGTTCCAGTGCAAGTTTTGATTTTTTATTTGTTTCATTATTTTGAGATAGAGTCCTACTATATAGCCTAGACTAGGCCTGGACTCCCTATGTAGCCCAGGCTGGTCTCAAACTTCCTGAGTGGAGGTATTTGAGGTAGGGTCTCACTCTATCCCAGGCTGACCTGGAATTCACTATGCAGTCTCAAGATGGCCTCAAACTCACAGCAATCCTCTTACCTCTGCTTCCTGAGCGCTGGGATTAAAGGCGTGCACCACCACACCCTGCAACACCAATTTTTAAGTTTGAGGGTAGTGTGATGGAACATGAATTTGGCGGCCACTATGAACCATCCTTCTAAGTTCATGCCCTTCTGGAGTCCCCTCCCCAGTCTGTTCTTGAGTCTAAGTGGATCTGTGATCTGAGTTAATTTAATACAGAGGGGATGTGCAACTCCAGGCTTTATTCAGGAGGGCCTGACAGTTTCTGCCACTTGGAAGGGGAGAGGCCTCAGGCTATGGATGTGCGGGTTCATCCTCACTGTCACCTTGATGGATTTGGAATCACCTCTGCCTGCGTCTCTCAGGGTGATTCCAGAGAGGTTTGCCTGAGGTGAGAAGAACTACCCCAAGTGCTGGCTGGGTGCCTGGAGCAAACAGAAGCCGGGAAAACACAAGAAAGCCTGTGGGGCGTCCGCAGTCCTTGTCTCTGCCTCCCGAGTGCAGACGCCCGTGACCAGCCATCTCACGCTCCTGTGGCCATGCCTTCCTTCCCACCAGGCTGTATTTCCTCAAGCTGTGAACCAAAATAAACTCACCCTGCCTCCCTCCCTCCCCTCCCTTCCTTCTTTCTTTAAGTTACTTCTCCAAAAGTAACTAATACAGCATGGAGAGAAGCATTCCACCCAAGAGCCCCACAGATTCCAGCCTCTGGTACCCAATAAGGGCAGCCACGTGAGTCACCACCAGCAGCCCCAGCAGACCAAGGAACCGGGCAACAGGCCCAGTTGAGCACTGCAGACTGCAGGATGGTGAGCAGATCTCAAAAATTACCAATAGATTTGTTTTTGCATATCAAGGAAGCCAATGTTGATGTTCTTGGAGAAAATAAATAACTAAAAGTGATCAAATCAATGGACAAATAATAGTAACAAGTAGAGAAAGATGGTCTTAATAGGGAATACACATATCATGGTGCTATAAAATTTTAAACAGTATAGGATGAGCATATGAAAAGAACAGATTCAGTCGGATAGTGGATTTTATCAGGTAAAAATGTAGCATCTCAAAGTGGTGGGATACTACTGCAGCTGGGAGGTACTACTCAAAGATGGCAGGTGGTTAGCCATCTGGCAGAAATGATGCCCCCACCACCAACAAAAATGATCCCTCTGGGATGGAGAGATGGCTTAGTGGCTAAGGGGTTTGCCTGCAAGGCCAAAGGACCCAGGTACAGTTCCCCAGGACCCACGATAGCCAGATTCACAAGGGGGCGCACATGTCTGGAGTTCGTTTGCAGTGGTTGAAGGCCCTGGCGCACCCATTCTCTCTATCCCTCGCTCTTTCTCTGTCAAATAAATAAAAACAAAATACTGAAAAAACGATGCCTCTTTTGGGTAGTAGGAAAACATTGTCAGATCTCCTGCCTCCTCAGCAAGATGACATGTTGGGGGAGAGGAGGGAGTACTGGGGACATGTCTGCAGGTCCTTATGGGCTTCATGGTTATGTCCCCATCCACCTCGTCCCAGGAGATGGTCTGGGACTGGTCTGCTGGGTGTGGACTAGGCTCATGGCCTCGATGGCACTGCTCTGCCTCAGAGGTCGGCCGTGACCTCCCTTCAGTGTGCACACTGTCACAGCTCTGCCTCTGAGCATGGCCGTGACCTCCCTTCAGTGTGCACACTGGCACTGCTCTGCCTCTGAGCATGGCCGTGACCTCCCTTCAGTGCGCACACTGTCACTGCTCTGCCTCAGAGGTCGGCCGTGACCTCCCTTCAGTGTGCACACTGTCACTGCTCTGCCTCTGAGCATGGCCGTGACCTCCCTTCAGTGCGCACACTGTCACTGCTCTGCCTCTGAGCATGGCCGTGACCTCCCTTCAGTGCGCACACTGTCACTGCTCTGCCTCAGAGGTCGGCCGTGACCTCCCTTCAGTGCGCACACTGTCACTGCTCTGCCTCTGAGCATGGCCGTGACCTCCCTTCAGTGCGCACACTGTCACTGCTCTGCCTCTGAGCATGGCCGTGACCTCCCTTCAGTGTGCACACTGTCACTGCTCTGCCTCTGAGGTCAGCCGTGACCTCCCTTCAGTGTGCACACTGGCACTGCTCAGCCTCCGAGGATGGCCGTGACCTCCCTTCAGTGCGCACACTGTCACTGCTCAGCCTCCGAGGACGGCCGTGACCTCCCTTCAGTGTGCACACTGTCACAGCTCTGCCTCTGAGCATGGCCGTGACCTCCCTTCAGTGTGCACACTGTCACTGCTCTGCCTCCGAGGTAGGCCGTGACCTCCCTTCAGTGCACACACTGTCACTGCTCTGCCTCTGAGCATGGCCGTGACCTCCCTTCAGTGTGCACACTGGCACTGCTCAGCCTCCGAGGTAGGCTGTGACCTCCCTTCAGTGTGCACACTGTCACTGCTCTGCCTCTGAACATGGCCGTGACCTCCCTTCAGTGTGCACACTGTCACTGCTCTGCCTCCGAGGACGGCCGTGACCTCCCTTCAGTGCGCACACTGTCACTGCTCTGCCTCCGAGCATGGCCGTGACCTCCCTTCAGTGTGCACACTGTCACTGCTCTGCCTCCGAGGATGGCCGTGACCTCCCTTCAGTGCGCACACTGTCACTGCTCTGCCTCCGAGGATGGCCGTGACCTCCCTTCAGTGCGCACACTGTCACTGCTCTGCCTCCGAGGATGGCCGTGACCTCCCTTCAGTGTGCACACTGTCACTGCTCTGCCTCCGAGGATGGCCGTGACCTCCCTTCAGTGTGCACACTGGCACTGCTCTGCCTCCGAGGTAGTCTGTGACCTCCCTTCAGTGCGCACACTGTCACTGCTCTGCCTCCGAGGTAGGCCGTGACCTCCCTTCAGTGCGCACACTGTCACTGCTCTGCCTCCGAGGATGGCCGTGACCTCCCTTCAGTGTGCACACTGTCACTGCTCTGCCTCCGAGGTAGGCCATGACCTCCCTTCAGTGCACACACTGTCACTGCTCTGCCTCCGAGGATGGCCGTGACCTCCCTTCAGTGCGCACACTGTCACTGCTCTGCCTCTGAGCATGGCCGTGACCTCCCTTCAGTGTGCACACTGTCACTGCTCTGCCTCCGAGGTAGGCCGTGACCTCCCTTCAGTGTGCACACTGGCACTGCTCTGCCTCCGAGGTAGTCTGTGACCTCCCTTCAGTGCGCACACTGTCACTGCTCTGCCTCCGAGGATGGCCGTGACCTCCCTTCAGTGTGCACACTGGCACTGCTCTGCCTCTGAGCATGGCCGTGACCTCCCTTCAGTGTGCACACTGTCACTGCTCTGCCTCCGAGGTAGGCCGTGACCTCCCTTCAGTGCGCACACTGTCACTGCTCTGCCTCTGAGCATGGCTGTGACCTCCCTTCAGTGTGCACACTGTCACTGCTCTGCCTCTGAGCATGGCTGTGACCTCCCTTCAGTGTGCACACTGTCACTGCTCTGCCTCTGAGCATGGCTGTGACCTCCCTTCAGTGTGCACACTGTCACTGCTCTGCCTCTGAGCATGGCCGTGACCTCCCTTCAGTGTGCACACTGTCACTGCTCTGCCTCCGAGGTAGGCCGTGACCTCCCTTCAGTGTGCACACTGTCACTGCTCTGCCTCTGAGCATGGCTGTGACCTCCCTTCAGTGTGCACACTGGCACTGCTCTGCCTCCGAGGTAGGCTGTGACCTCCCTTCAGTGTGCACACTGGCACTGCTCTGCCTCTGAGCATGGCCGTGACCTCCCTTCAGTGTGCACACTGTCACTGCTCTGCCTCCGAGGTAGGCCGTGACCTCCCTTCAGTGTGCACACTGTCACTGCTCTGCCTCTGAGCATGGCTGTGACCTCCCTTCAGTGTGCACACTGGCACTGCTCTGCCTCCGAGGTAGGCTGTGACCTCCCTTCAGTGTGCACACTGGCACTGCTCTGCCTCCGAGGTAGGCTGTGACCTCCCTTCAGTGCACACTGTCACTGCTCTGCCTCCGAGGATGGCCGTGACCTCCCTTCAGTGCGCACACTGGCACTGCTCTGCCTCCGAGGTAGGCTGTGACCTCCCTTCAGTGTGCACACTGGCACTGCTCTGCCTCCGAGGTAGGCCGTGACCTCACTTCAGTGTGCACACTGTCACTGCTCTGCCTCCGAGGATGGCCGTGACCTCCCTTCAGTGCGCACACTGTCACTGCTCTGCCTCTGAGCATGGCCGTGACCTCCCTTCAGTGCGCACACTGTCACTGCTCTGCCTCCGAGGTAGGCCGTGACCTCCCTTCAGTGCACACACTGTCACTGCTCTGCCTCTGAGCATGGCCGTGACCTCCCTTCAGTGCACACACTGTCACTGCTCTGCCTCTGAGCATGGCCGTGACCTCCCTTCAGTGTGCGCACTGGCACTGCTCTGCCTCTGAGCATGGCCGTGACCTCCCTTCAGTGTGCACACTGTCACTGCTCTGCCTCCGAGGATGGCCGTGACCTCCCTTCAGTGCGCACACTGGCACTGCTCAGCCTCCGAGGATGGCCGTGACCTCCCTTCAGTGCGCACACTGTCACTGCTCTGCCTCTGAGCATGGCCGTGACCTCCCTTCAGTGCACACACTGTCACTGCTCTGCCTCTGAGCATGGCCGTGACCTCCCTTCAGTGCACACACTGTCACTGCTCTGCCTCTGAGCATGGCCGTGACCTCCCTTCAGTGTGCACACTGGCACTGCTCTGCCTCTGAGCATGGCCGTGACCTCCCTTCAGTGTGCACACTGTCACTGCTCTGCCTCCGAGGATGGCCGTGACCTCCCTTCAGTGCACACACTGGCACTGCTCAGCCTCCGAGGACGGTCGTGACCTCCCTTCAGTGCGCACACTGTCACTGCTCTGCCTCCGAGGTAGGCCGTGACCTCCCTTCAGTGTGCACACTTGCACTGCTCTGCCTCCGAGGATGGCCGTGACCTCCCTTCAGTGCGCACACTGTCACTGCTCTGCCTCTGAGCATGGCCGTGACCTCCCTTCAGTGTGCACACTGTCACTGCTCTGCCTCCGAGGATGGCCGTGACCTCCCTTCAGTGTGCACACTGTCACTGCTCTGCCTCCGAGGATGGCCGTGACCTCCCTTCAGTGCGCACACTGTCACTGCTCTGCCTCTGAGCATGGCCGTGACCTCCCTTCAGTGCGCACACTGTCACTGCTCTGCCTCCGAGGTAGGCCGTGACCTCCCTTCAGTGCACACACTGTCACTGCTCTGCCTCTGAGCATGGCCGTGACCTCCCTTCAGTGCACACACTGTCACTGCTCTGCCTCTGAGCATGGCCGTGACCTCCCTTCAGTGCACACACTGTCACTGCTCTGCCTCTGAGCATGGCCGTGACCTCCCTTCAGTGTGCACACTGGCACTGCTCTGCCTCCGAGGTAGGCCGTGACCTCCCTTCAGTGTGCACACTGTCACTGCTCTGCCTCTGAGCATGGCCGTGACCTCCCTTCAGTGTGCACACTGGCACTGCTCTGCCTCCGAGGTAGGCTGTGACCTCCCTTCAGTGTGCACACTGGCACTGCTCTGCCTCCGAGGTCCGCCATGACCTCCCTTCAGTGTGCACACTGTCACTGCTCTGCCTCCGAGGTAGGCTGTGACCTCCCTTCAGTGTGCACACTGGCACTGCTCTGCCTCCGAGGTAGGCTGTGACCTCCCTTCAGTGTGCACACTGGCACTGCTCTGCCTCCGAGGTCCGCCGTGACCTCCCTTCAGTGTTCACCCTGGGAAGTACTGTTGCTCTCTTTTGATTCCTCAAAAGAAACTTCTGGTCACATCACTTGGCTCCTCCTGCAACCCTGAAGGTGGCTATGGAGATTCCCCAAATGCCTCTGTGACACATCAGAGCCAATGCTCGTCCCAAGGGACAGAGGGTATCCTTCTGCTCAGCTCAGCATGGGTTTCACCATCCAGTGAGGGGTCCAGGATGTGCTCTTTGGGGGTCTGTGTCCTCCCAGAGCCTCTCTAGTCTATTCAGCACAGCCCAGAGAGGGATGGTCAGGTTTTGGGTCCACCACCTTCATTCATCTTTGCCATCATCCCTGGTTCTCCAGAAGCAGAAGGGACAAGAGTCCACATCCTCCTCCTTTTGACACTGTCCAAAGATAC
Source organism: Dipus sagitta (assembly GCA_036346955.1). Taxonomy (NCBI): domain Eukaryota; kingdom Metazoa; phylum Chordata; class Mammalia; order Rodentia; family Dipodidae; genus Dipus; species Dipus sagitta. The sequence goes on from CM070770.1 coordinate 312,871,259, forward strand.
TCACCCATGCCTGAGTGATAGTGTGTTAAATGAGGCTAGAGGAACTTGGAAAAGCCTTCCTGCAGAAGCACAGTATGGCCCTCAAGATGTGCCTGAGACTCCTCACCTTCCAGCCCTTTGCCACAGGCAAGGCCCAGACTGTCTGAGCAAGTGGAGGGTCAGGAGGGAGCAAGTTTAGTTAGGGAAGTATAAAGAAGTCAGTTTGAGGTTTTCAAAACATTATCCCATCACAGAAATGATATAAATTTGGAAACATGATATAATTTAAATGAAAAGGCCACTAAAATGATTTTTTAATTTTAGGTTAGGATGGAGTGATTGCTCAGTGGCTAAAGATGCTTGCTTACCTGTCAGCCTATGTTCAATTCCCCAGTACCTACTTAAGGTCAGATGCACAAAGTGGTTCATGTGTCTGAAATTTATTTGCAGTGGTAAGAGGCCCTGGTATGTAATTCTCTCTCTCTCTCTCTCTCTCTCTTCTCTCTCCAAATAAGCAAAAAAAAAAAAAAATTAAAAATTGAGCTGGGCATGGTGGCACACACCTTTAATCCTAGCACTCAGGAGGCAGAGTTAAGAGTATTGCCATGAGTTCAAGGCAACCCTGAAACTACATAGTGAATTCCAGGTCAGCCTGAACTAGAGTGAGACCCTACCTCAAAAAAAAATCAAAATAAATTATCAATAAAAAGTTTAAAAATGCCAGGCATGGTGGCACAAACCTTTAATCTCAGCACTCAGGAGGCAGAGGTAGGAGGTAGGCCAGCCTGGAACTACAGAGTGAGTGCCAGGTCAGCCTGGTCTAGATTGAGACCCTGACTGCAACAGTAATGTTGGTACTGAGGAGTGGTGTCATGTGGCTTTGGACTTTTGGAGCTGATTTTCAAGAGGAATGTGGAAGGATTTGAAACCTTGGCCTAAGAGATGCCTTGCAGTGTTGCAAGTACAACTTGATGGATTATTCTTCCAGATCTGAATGCTGTAGGAACTATAGACTGTGAGGTCTGGCTTATGAGGGTGAGAAAGAGCTTTGCCTGGACTGGGCTAGAAGCAGTTTGTGTGAGAGGCTTGCTGTTATGCCTCTGTCCTGAGAATTTGTACAGGGTTGCAATGCATAGATATGGACTGGTGTAAGCAGGGGGATATGGCACAGAAATGAAATCTTTGGGCTGAAATTGCTGCCCATTCAGCTGTAATTGTATGAGAGATTAAAACCATTGAGGGGCTGGAGAGATGGCTTAGCAGTTAAGCGCTTGCCTGTGAAGCCTAAGGACCCTGGTTCAAGGCTCGATTCTCCAGGACCCACGTAAGCCAAATGCACAAGTGGGCGCATGCATCTGGAGTTCGTTTGCAGTGGCTGGAGGCCCTGGCACGCCCATTCTCTCCTCTCTCTCTCTCTCTCTCTCTCTCTTCCTCTTTCCCTCTCTGTCTATCACTCTCAAATAAATAAATAAAAATAAACAACAACAACACACAAAAAAAACATTGAGATTGTTCCAGTTGACCTGCATTGGGACAACAGAAAGAATGCAGTCTTTTGAAGAGGCCTGAATGCTGAACAAGTGTTATGTTCTTCAAAGTCTGTGCTATTCCCCCCTGAATTAACAAACTGGCACCCCACCTGGTATTGTGGAGTATAAGAAATGAGGAAAGAGAGCGTCACTGAATTTGCAACATGGTATTGTGCCTGAGCCTGCCAGCTGAAACAGTTCGAGCCTGATGGGGAGTGAGGATTAAAGAAAGACAGGAGAATAGAATGAAAGCAAGGACTCCAGCCCAGGACTGAAGCACCATTTATTTTATTTCTCAGCAGTCATTTAAAAAAATTTTTGTTTTATTTTTATTTATTTATTTGAGAGTGACAGACAGAGAGAGAAAGAGACAGAGAGAGAGAGAGAGAATGGGCGCGCCAGGGCCTCCAGCCACGGCAAACGAACTCCAGATGTGTGCGCCCCCTTGTGCATCTCAGCAGTCCTTTTTGATACGTTCTTGCAAACAATTTGCCCATGTACAAAAATTCCATGACCTTCACACAAGTTTCTATCAAAACAACTTCTTTCTCGGCCACTTCTCAGTACAAAGATTATTCCAAGGTTGGGAGAGAAACAAACCCTCTATTCCCAGCAATACAAGCATAAAGGTTTAAGGATCAGTCAGCTCTTGCCAGTGACTATACACAATCTTGCTTACTTGCAGGTGCAAAAGTCTTGTTGCCAAACAGCCCAATGCTATGGATTCAAGGCCAGCCCAGTGGCCCCCAACAGCTCCCCCTTTTTTATTTTTTTATGAGCCAGGCCCTTCTGGACCTCGGTGCAGAAAGACTATGCCTGTCTTAGGTGGTTCTCTATGATATTTAGGTCTTGCCCATCATTGGTACATGAATTCCATCATTCAAGCCTTGTCTTAGGTTGACCTAATTTGAGAGACTCTTACCCGTCTTTGACTACCAGCCTCTGCAGGGGCTTTAAGATAATGTCTCAGGAAGCCAGGGTGGGATCTGTAGCTGTATCGCATGCACTTCTGCACGGATGTCCATAAGGGATCTCAAAAGGCATTTACTGAGTATGGGCAGCAGACACAGAAGGAGCAAAAGACAAACACCTGTAGCAGCAAAGCTTCCTACCCAAGAAGTGAGAAAATTCCATCCTGGCAAGACAGACTTAAAAGCAGATATTAAGTCATTGGCAGCTTTAGCTACACCAAAAGTAAGATGATTATTTTGCAAAGTCAAAATCTCTGAATGCAACCGAATCAGATCCAAGGAAATATTATCATTATGCTAAATACCTCTTAAATACATTTTTATCTTTTCCCAGTGTTGTTGACTGTCATTATATTTCTTAGAAGTACACAAATCCATTGATAATCTGCATGACACTCCAAACGAGTTCTAACTTTCAACCCTAGTATCTCTTCACCCAAATACATAACCACATCATACAGAGCATCTATTTTTTGTTCCAATTTTCTAATTATATATACTTGAGTTCCTAGAGTGATAGAAACATTTCTAGATAATTCATTAACAAAATGTGCAGTTTGAACTTCTTGTGACAAAGCAACAGCTGCAGTAGTAGCAGTAGCTAACAATGTAATAATGGAGGATGCCCACAATTACCAATCCTACCACTCTTTTTGATCTACTTAAAGCATTCTTTACTTCCTGTAACACTTGTATTCCCTTGTCAGAATACCAAGGCCTCATTACTTTAACAGGAATCATAACAAATGCTGGTTGCTTAAAAATCATAACTCTATCACAGGACGATTCTGAAACACAATTAGACAAAGTACAATTATTACATGTAACATTGAACATTTCCTCAGTCCATGTAATATTTATGTCTCCCATTTACATAGCACAGGGTGGAGTAACACAAGCCATGACCCTCCCCTTTGGGAGGGAAGAACTGTCATTCCTGGGGGAGGTGACGCTCACTCCTCCCATGGCCGCAGCAACTTTCCATAGTTAAGTCTGTTGGAAGCCCTCATCAGACCATCAAAGTCCAGCAGAGAGTCCACCAGTCCAGTCATTGTCCCATTTACCACTCTCTTCTGCTCCAGGATTTCCTGACTAGTCCTTAACATGCCTTTCAGTTCCAGAGATGTTACACATGATGTAAGCATTCCCTCATACCAAGACTATAATTTATCTATCTTCCCAAGTTGCTGGGTTTAAGATGGGTGGGTCAGGAACATAAGCCCAATACAGCTCACTGTGGATCATTGGGAGTTGAATCCACATCATCAGGAGCAGAGGCATCATTCTTCTGATGTTCAACCCCCATGAACCCGACCAACCTCTCTGGCAGCCACCTGGCATTGTCAGCGTCCTATGGAAAAACACAAACATGCCATTGTCGCCATATTAATGCTGGGTTGGGATCATGCCATTGTCCATCAATGGGGTCCTTCCATCTAACCTGAGCATAAGTGTCCTAGGATGCCATAATCTGTCTGAGGCGGAATGACTGGATGCATCCACATTTAAAAAATTTAAAATAAAGATTACATGATTTAAAGCATTCTGTGGTGACCAAGGGTATAACTCCCCCTTTTTTATTTTTTGTAAATGATTTTTTAAAACTCCATGAGCATGTTCAACAATTCCTTGTCCCTGAGGGTTATAAGGTATGCCTGTTTCATGAACAATTGATAATTGGGCACAAAGCATTGAGAAGATTGACTAGTGTAACCTGTACCATTATCGGTCTTTATGATTAATGGTACACCTGCTATAGCAAAACATTTGATGCAATGTGCTATGACATGTTTAGTAGCTTCCCCAGTCTGTGCCATAGCCATCAGAAATCCTGAGTAAGTATCAATGGATACATGAACATATTTTAGTTTTCCAAATTCAGAAATATGAGCCAGGCGTGGTGGTGCACGCCTTTAATCCCAGCACTTGGGAGGCAGAGGTAGGAGGATCGCCATGAGTTCGAGGCCACCCTGAGACTCCATAGTGAAGTCCAGGTCAGCCTGGGCTAGAGTGAGACCCTACCTCAAAAAACCAAAAAAAAAAGAAATATGAGTCACATCCATCTGCCACAGATGATTTGGTTTCAATCCTCTAGGGTTTACTCCATACTGAGGAACTGAGTGATATTCAGAACAGGTATTACACTGTCATACAATTTGTCTAGCAGCTTCCCTAGTAATTTGAAACTGTTTTCTTAAACTTTGTCTATTTTGATGATGTAAATTATGAGATCTTTGAGCTAATTCCTATTGAGATATGCCTATGATCTGGGTGGCTTTATCCGCCATATCATTTCCCAATGCTAAAGGACCTGGCAAGCCTGAATGAGCTCCTATGTGACCTACAAAACAAGGATGAGAGCGAGCATGCATGCATCTTTGTATTTGACTAAACAAATCTTGCACTTGAGTATTGGCAGCTTCAATATAAGACATGGTCTCAAGCACCTCTAAAGCTCTAGCAATATATTGACTATCAGAATACAAATTAAATGAGGTACAGCTAAAACATTAAATACTGTAGCTACAGCTCTAAGTTCCACTACTTGAGTTGACGCTGGGGGAGTAGAAAATGAATAAGACAGTTCTTGAATAACATATGCTACTCTGCCATGAGAGGATCCATCTGTAAACAGAACTAAAGCATCTTCAATAGGCTCTGCCTTGACTGTGCGGGGGAAAATAAAAGGATGAGAATTTGAAAATTGCAACAATTTCTCTTTAGGGTAATGATTATCTATAATACCAGGATAATGTACAAAAGCAATAGCCCAAGAGTGCACATTTTGAAATAGCCAAACTACTTGTTGCTTTGTAAAAGGAACCCCTATAATAGCCAGTTCCTTCCCAAAATATTTTCTAGACTTTACTCGAGCCATTTGAATTAAACAAGCTACCACTTCATAATAAGGAGTCAACACTCTAGCAGGAGGAACAGGTACATGTAGCCAAAATAGAGGTCCTTCTTGCCATAAAACTGCAGTTGGAGTATGTTTAGTGGCCAGAACATATGCAGCCCATCCCTGAGAATAATCTATATATTGAATTTGTTGTTTTTCAATAGCATGCTCTACTAAGACTAATGCCTTATGTCCCTCATCTGTTAACTGATGTACAGACTTCGGATCTGGATCACCTTTTAAAAATGTCAAAGAGAGGCTTTAATTTTCCAGTACTAATCCTTTAATGTGGTCTAAGCCAATTGTTCTACAAGTAGAAGTCCTGATTCTGAATCTCCCAGCAATCTACTTGCAGTCCATAGTAATCTATCTACAAAGTCCTGATATAACTCATCAGGTCTTTGCCTAATTTTTGACAAATCTTCAGTCCCCCTCCCAATGGGTGGAAGTTTATACCAAGCCCTCCTAGCTGCGGCATTAACTTGAGCATAAACGGCAAGATCAAAGTCTAATTGATGCCTCATTTCTTGATATTGTGCCTCTCCTGCAAGAGTGGCTTGCAGGGGTGAGACAGAAGGCTGAATCAAAGATGAAGGATGAATCTCACCAGCAGGTTTCCACACTACCGCTATGACGGGAGGTTTCGTTACAGCAGGAGGACTGGGAGTGACTGGATTTCCTGGAGCATGCTTTCCCTGAAATTACTGTACTTGTAAAGACGGTGATTCAACCATGCTTTGCAAACGTTGCACCTCCTCTGAATATTTTTCTTTCTGTTCAACCTCAGATTTAGTAAAAGCTATAAAAGGTGGAAAGTCCTCCTCTTGATGATATTTTTCAACCTCCTCCTCTAATTCTCCTTCATCATCTGAATCTAAATGATCAAGACAGCATTCTTCTTCTCTAAATAAAAGCTTAAATCTGGACTCCGGCTCCTCAGGCAGAGTGGAAAGCTTAGTTTCATTGTCTAAGTCCACGCCAGGAAGCAGTCCTTTGGCTTTAACTGTATTTGATTGAACTTTATCTCTTTCATGTCTAGGATCTAAACTATCTCTAACTAAAGCCCAAAAGCTAAAAGTTTCTACTGGTACTTTACCTGGCCCATGGGCATCATAATAATCTTGAAGCTTAGTCCCTACTCTTTGCCAAGTTTTTAAATTGACAGTTCCTCCTTCTGAGAACCAAGAACAGACTTTTTCTATAAATTCCAAGAAATTACTAAGTTGCTGCTGACTAACTTGGGCTCCCTGTGCATGCAACATATTTTTAAGCATATGTACAAAAAGCATATGATGATTACCTTGTCCCATTTTTACTCATATTACTCACCACTCCTTTTTGCTTTTCCCGAGCTCTCCTTTCCAATCCAGCAGTGTCCTTCACTTTGGATCCCCATCTTCAGGCCCCACGTTGTGCGCCACTTGCTGGAGCCTGCTGGCTGAAAAGCTTCAGGCCTGATGGGGAGTGAGGATTAAAGAAAGACAGAAGAAAGAATGAAAGCAAGGACTCCAGTCCAGGACTGAAGCACCGTTTATTTCTCAGCAGTCCTTTTTAATATGTTCTTGCAAACAATTTGCCCATGAACAAAAATTCCATGACCTTCACACAAGTTTCTATCAAAATAACTTCTTCTGTTACAGAGTTATGCACCTTGACCACTTCTCAGTACAAAGATTATTCCAAGGTTGAGAGAGAAACAAACCCTCTGTTCCCAGCAATACAAGCATAAAGGTTCAAGGAACGGTCAGCTCTTGTCAGTAACACTGAATGGACATAATCTTGCTTATGTGCAGGTGCACAGGTCTTATTTCCAAACAGCCCAATGTGATGGATTCAAGGCCATCCCAATGGCCCCAACAGTATTGTGTTTTAGAAACAGCCATGGGCAGTGTGAAGCAGATTTGCAGTATTGCCTGCATGGAGACCTGATGGAGCTGTGAGGATGAACCATGGATTGCAGTGGAGACCCAGTGGAGAAGCCGGGACCGCAAGATGGCTGCCAAGGAAAGCTGCCGGCCCTGATGAAGTTTTCCAGGACTGTGTATAGCCTAGCTGGAGGGGGTGGAATTGGTACTCCAGAGACTTCTTGCTGGTTAGGATTATCAGACTTAGAGACTTGTCACTGGCTAGACTTGTTGGTCTTGGAGCTACTGGGTTTGAAGTTTGCCCTGGTTGTTTTAAATATTGTATTGGTTGAATATTTCTTTGCTATGCCCAGTGCCATCTTTTGTAGTGTGGATGTTTATTCTGTGCCATTATGATTTTGGGGGGGGGGATTTTTTGGTTATGGCTCAATTGAAAGACCTTGGATTACAGGGATGTTTGAACATCATTAGGACTGATAAAAACTATAGGGACTCTTAAAGTCATACTGAATGCACTGCATTTTACATCATGGATTGTTATCACTTTATGGGGGTCAGGGGCAGAATGTGGTAGTTTGAGTCAGGTGTCCCCCATAAACCTAGGTATTCTGAATGCTAGTTTTCCCAGATGATGGCAATTGGAGCCGGTGTATTATTGGGGTCGGGCTTATGGGTATTATAGCCAGTGTCCCCTTGCCAGTGTTTGGCACACTCTCCTGTTTTTATTAGCCACCTTATGCTGGCCAGGGGGTGATGTCCACCCTCTGCTCATGCCATCATCTTCCCTGACATTGTAGAGTGTCCCCTCGAGTCTGTAAGCCAAAACAAACCCTTTTTTTCCCAAAATCTGCTCTTAGTTGGGTGATTTCTGCCAGCAATGTGAACCTGACTGCAACAATATCTGAACATAATAAAGGCTATTTATGATAAACCTACAGCCAACATAATGCTAAATGGGGGAAAACTGGAAACTGTCCCCACTTTTATTTAGTATAGTACTAGAAGTCTTACCTATAGCAATAAGGCAAAAGACACACATAAAAGGGATACAAATTGGAAAGGAAAAGATCAAGTTATCATTATTTGCAGATGATATGATTCTATGCATAAAGGGCCCTAAAGACTCTACCAGAAAACTGTTGGAGATGATAAACTCTTTTTGCAATGAAGCAGGATACAAAATAAACATACAGATATCAGTAACCTTTCTATATAGTAACAATAAACATGCTAAGGATGAAATCAGGAAATCACTCCCATTCACCATTGCCTCAAAAAAGAAAGTACCTTGGAATAATCTAATCAAGGAAGTGAAGGATCTCTACAATGAAAACTTTCAAACACTCAAGACAGAAACTGCAGAAGACACTAGGAAATGGAAAGACATCCCATGTTCTTGGACTGGAAGAATCAATACTGTGAAAATGTCGATCTTACCAAAAGTAATCTACATATTTATTGTAATCCCCATCAAAATTTCAATGGCATTCTTCATAGAAATAGAAAAAACAATCCTAAAATTTATTTGGAAGCACAAAAAACCTCAAATAGCCAAAATAATTTTGAGCAACAAAAGTAAGGCTGGTGGTATTACCATACCTGATTTTAAGCTATATTACAGAGCCAAAGTAACAAAAACAGCATGGTACTGGAACAAAAGCAGACATGCAGATCAATGGAACAGAACAGAGGACCCAGATGTAAGTCCAGGCAGCTGCAGCCACCTGATCTTCAACAAAAATGCCAAAAATACTCATTGGAGAAAATATAGCCTCTTCAAAAAATGGTGCTGGGAAAACTGGATATCTACATGTAGAAGGATGAAAATAGAGCCTTACCTCTCTCCATGTATAAGAATCAAGCCCATAGAATCAAAGACCTTAATATCAGACCTCAAACTCTGAAACTGCTAGAGAAAAGAGTAGGGGAAACCCTTCAACATATTGACATAAGCAGTGACTTTCTGAATATAACCCCAGTTACTCAGGAAATAAAACCACTAATCAACCACTGGGATCTCATGAAATTACAAAGCTTTTGTACAGCAAAGGACACTGTGAATAGAGCAAAGAGACAACCTACAGAATGGGAGAAAATTTTTGCCAGTTACACATCTGTCAGAGGATTAATATCCAGGATATACACAGAACTTAAAAAACTAATAAGAAATCAAACAACCCAATTAAAAATTGGGCTATGTACTTAAATAGAGAGTTCTCAAAAGAAGAAATACAGATGGCCCATACATATCTAAAAATATGTTCTACATTCTTAGCCATCAGGGGAATGCAAATTAAAACTACTTTGAGATTCCATCTCACTCCTGTCAGAATGGCTATCAAGAAAATAAATGACAATAAATGCTGGTGAGTATGCAAAAAAAAGAGGAACCATTCTACACTGTTGGTGGGAATGCAACCTGGTCCAGCCATTGTGGAAATCAGTGTGGAGGTTCCTGAGACAGCTAAAAATAGATCTACCATATGACCCAGCTATAGCACTCCTAGGTATATATCTTAAGGACTCATCTCATTACCTTAGAGATACTTGCTCAACCATGTTTATTGCTGCTCTATTCACAATAGCTAGGAAATGGAATCAGCCTAGATGCTGATGAGTGGATAATGAAGATGTGGTATATTTATACAATGGAGTTCTATTTAGTGGCAAAGAAAAATGAAATTATGAAATTTGCAGGGGAATGGATGGGCCTGGAAAGGATTATACTTAGTGAGGTAACCCAGGCCCAGCAAGCTAAGTGCTGCTTGTTCTCACTCACTCTACAAATGTTTGGATTTGTATATGAGTTGGAATAAAACTTGGTAGCAGAGGCCAGTAAGCTATAAAGGGGCTATAAGGGAGGGAAGACAGGGGAAGACTTAAGGGGATGGTATTGTATATATGTAAGTAGATGAACAGATTACTGGGGGTGGAAAGGCCTAAGTGAGGTCAGGGGAAGAGCTTCATTTGCTCAATGCCCTCTTAGATTTTGACTAACCCTCCCCAACCCTTCATTTACTCAAATAGGGCATGAAGAAGCCATATGGAAATCTATATTTTTGGACAATGGCACACCAGAAGCCATAGACTGTTACTGGAAAATTTTCAGTTCTAGCGATGGGATAGCTTCCAGTGAGTTGTTGGCCAGGGAGGTCCCTGATGCCCCCAAAACATTACAGTCCATTGCATGGTTCTTGGTTTCCCACCAGAAATAGATGGTAAGACCCTATTGCTGAAGATTCCACATGTATGGGCTGCAAGGTCACTGAGAAATCCTGCTGGGGCTGAGCTGAAAACCTCCTCCCTGTAAACTAGCTGAGTGAAAGCTAGAAAAAGCTATGCTGCATGCAGCTCTATGGAAGAGATAGAAGTCATCAGTGGAGATAAACAACAATGGACACTGTAAGCCTTAAGTTTGACCTGCCAAACCAAATGAGCCAACGGGTGTGATAGTGGCATGTCTGTTATGAGGGAAACCAACCAATCTGTAATTGGACTAGAGGTCTGCTCCACAGGAGGGAATACATGCCTGATAATGAAAACCTATGATTGGGGAAGTCATGAGCTCAAGGGGTGTAACGCCTCCTGGTATCTGGCTAAATGCATGCATTATGCTCACCAAACTTCCTGGTAAGCACTTCTCTTAATGTTCATAGCCATAATAATGGTACTCTCACTTTTGGTTAGAGAAGCTTCTCTTTTCAGATGGTGGTGACCTCTGGGATGATTCAAAAGGCACCGTAGTGTTGAGAAGAAGTGACAGAGGAGTACTCAGCACTGAAACATCTCTATCATACCTTCTAAGGCTCAGGGTCCATTGTGGAAGAGGTGGTAGGAAGAATGTAAGAGCCAAAGGAAGGGTAGGACTCCTTACAATGCAATCATCCAGATACAAAATGGCCTCGATATCCATGGCCTTGCAGTGCCTGGCACTACCAATAAAAGACCCTCATAACAGTAGGAAAAGATGATGACATCAAAATAAAAAGAAAGACTAATGGGGGGGGGATATGATGGAGAGTAGAGCTGCAAAGGGAAAGGAGGGAGGGAATTATCATGGTTTATTGTCTAATAATTATGGAAGTTGTCAATAAAAAAGTACTTTTAGCTGTGCATGGTAGCATATATCTTTAATTCCAGCACTTGAGAGGCAGAGGTAGGAGGATCATTATAAGTTTGAGACCACCCTGAGACTACATAGTGAATTTCAGGTCAGCCTGGGCTAGAACAAGACTCTACCTTAAAAACAAAAAACAAAACAAAACAAAAAAAAAAAAGGTACTTTAATACACTTCTGGGGACATAAAGGATCCTGTAATGTGCTATTTGTAAAATATGCTGCTTAGTGACTAGACAGATGGCTCAGTAGTTATAGACACTTGCTTGCAAAGCCTGGAAGTTTGGGTTCAATTCCCCAATACCCATATAAAACTAGGTGCACAAAGTGGTGTATATGTCTGGAGTTTGTTTGCAGCAGCAGGAGGCCATGGTGCACCTATACTATCTCTCTCTCTCTCTCTCTTAAATAAATCAATATTAAAAAATAAAATAATACTGCTTTAGCTGGGCATTGTGGGATGTTTGTAGTCCCATCTACTTGGGATGCTAAGGCAGGAGGATCATTTGAACCCATGAATTTAGACGACCCTGAGTCAGGAGTGGTGGTGTATGCCAGTAATCCCAGCACTTAAGATGCTGAGGCAGGAAGATGACCAGTTCCAGGCCAGCCTGGGTTACGTAGTGACATCCTGTCTACCAGAAAAAGAAAAGAAAAAGAAAGGAAGAAAGGAAAAGAAAGAGAGAGACCAGGCTGTACAACATAGCGAAATCGCATCTAATAAAACATCCACATGATATATATAACACACATGCCCCTTTAAATAACCCTGTCATTCACACACTTGTTTCCTTTCTCTTGGCGCTGGGGACAGAAGCCGGGGCCATGCGTTTTCCAGCAATCGTCACCACCGCGCCCTTTCCCAGCCCAGTTCACACAGCTTACTGATGACTTCTCCCCTCACCAAGCTCCACTTTCAGCTGCACACTCATGTCTTTCAGCATTCTTCTATCTGGAACTGAGGCAGTTTAGGGGGAATAGGGCTCCCCAAAGTAAACTAAATGTGGGGAAAGATGAGAGAAGCCCCTGAGCCTGTAAGGGTTTTTGTTGTTGTTGTTTTGTTTTGTTTTGTTTTGTATCTCTTTCTCTTTAAAAGAGTCCTTGCAGCCTCTACTTTGCTGGAGGTCAGAAGGGTCAGATCTTTCCTTATCTCTTCTACAGAAGTTCCCCCTTTCCTAGAAGAGATAATCACTCCTTCCAAGAAAGATTATTTCCTTTCCTAGGAACATAATGGGTTTATTCCCTTTCTGGAAACCAGGAGGCACTTGCATACCTAAGGTGGGGCTGGACTGACCTACCCAAACCCCATCCAGCAAACTCCCATAAAAGACCCCAGTCAGGGTCTCCAGGTGGGCTGCCCTATTTTCTGAGAACCCCCTCCTGCCTGTTTACAGCACGAGCTCTGCCTACCTTCCTTTTCTTAAGTTCTGTAAATTCTGTAATCAAATCTTTCTAAGTTTCACCCTCTTTGGTGTTGAATTCACAAGACAAGAACCTGGAGACCACTGGCTCAGTGGACATATTGGGTTACTGTAAGTGCCAGCACCCCAACTCCTGAGTTATTCATCCGGGAGCAGAGCAAAGCCCTGTCACTCTCAATGACATTCTAACTCCCATGTCAGAAGTACCAAGAGAAGATTGAACTGTGAGACGACGTAGGGAAGAGCAAATCCGGTATCATAGGTTTTTCTTTAAAAAATATTACTTATTTGAGAGAGAGAGAAAGAAAGAGAGAGAGAGAGAGAGAGAGAGAGAAGGAAGGGGCGTATGAATGAACTCCCAATGCATGTCCCACTTGGTGCATCCAGCTTTATGTGGGTACTGGGGAATTGAACCCAGGCAGACCAGCTCTGCAGACTAGTATCTAGCTGCTGAGCCATCTCCTCAGGCCCTCTTAGGTTTCTTTAAACAATATTTTTTCAATTTAAATTTACAGGGAAATATGACAGAAAGGGGGAATTTCGTTTTACAAGATGTTTTCTGAGAGTTCAGAGGCTCTGGTCTGCTGTACCAGGCAGGGAAGGGAGCCACGCCTGAAGCCCGTCACGGGCTCTGTCCCCGAGGCCCCTGCGAGCCTGGGGAGACACTGGGGAGAACGCAGGCACACAGCCCAGCTCCCTGGTGCCACATCTCAGCGTGTCCCTCCTGTTCCACTGTGACTGGACGCAGTTCCGGGCCGTGCAGAGCTGCCAGCAGGTTTGGCAGCAGGAGGGCGAGGCTGGCTGCTCGGGCTGGACTGGGCTCACAGAGCCCGTCACCCACCAGCCAGCACCCTGTGTTTGTGAGTTTGGACTCTAGTTCGCTGCATGTGGAAGAAATGAGGAGTCATCTGAGTGAGGGGGATTTCTAAGAAGTCATTATTTGTCAACTCTCAAAGAGAGAGAAAGAAACTGCTGGATTGGGCTAATATAAAAGAAATTGTAGTAAATACTGAAACTTGACAGCAAATTACAGGAACTTCTTAGTGCTCCATTATGGTTTCCCAAAACAGACAAAACCTTTTTTTTTTTTTTTAATTTTATTTATTTGAGTGTGACAGAGAGAGAGAGAGAATGGGCATGCCAGGGCTTCCAGCCACTGCTAACGAACTCCAGACGCGTGCGCCCCCTTGTGCATCTGGCTTACATGGGTCCTGGAGAGTCAAATCTGGATCCTTTGGCTCTGCAGGTAAACTCCTTAACCACTAAGCCATCTCTCTAGCTCTATTTTTTCCCCTTCTTTCTTACTTTTTTTCTCTTTCTTTCTTTCTTTCTTCTTTCTGAGACAGGGTCTTGCTATGTATCCTAGACTGGCCTCAAACTTGCGATCCTCCTGCCTCAGCTTCTGGGCTGCAGTTACACGGATATGCCACTAAACTTGGCTTCTTATTGAGTCCTCCTTTTCTGCCGAATTGTGTAAAATTAGTTTGCAGACATTCTAATCTATCATAGCAAAATACATACATACACATGTATTACTAAAGCTGCATCTATAGAGCCACAGTCCATTGACTAATGAAAAGAATCTAGCAATTATTTTTTGTTTTGTTTTTTAAGGTAGGGTCTCATTCTAGCCCAAGCTGACCTGGAATTCACTATGTAGTCTCAAGGTGGCCTTGAATTCACAACAATCCTCCTTCCTCTGCCTCCTGAGTGCTGGGATTAAAGGCGTGTGCAATTCATTTTTTTAAAATCAAATTAATTATTTTATTTGATGGGAGAGGCAACAGAGAATGGACTTGCCAGGGCCTTTGGCCACTGCAAACAAACTCCAGACACATGCACCACCTTGTGCATCTGGCTTATGTGGGTCCTGGGGAATTGAACCAGGGTTATTTGGCTTTGCAAGCAAGTGTCTTAACCACTAAGTCATTTCTCCAGCAATTCTTTCAAAGTATCTAATCTCCAGTCCTTATAGAAAAATGGCTTGTGGGCTAGAGGGATGGCTTAGCACTCATTCTCTCTATCTCAGTGTGTGTCTCAAATAAATAAATAATATTTTTTAAAAGAAAAGAAAACTGACTTGTAAGCTGACTGGGATGTGGCTGGGAAGACCACGAGGCCCTGACTGCAGGAGTCCTACAGTTTCACTACTCTGCTTGTCTTCTCCCCTTTGTCCTGCACCCTTGAGGGAGCAGATCGCAGGCAAGGCATAATCAGGTAGAACTCACTATCACTACCCCCACCCCACTCCATTTTTGTCAAGAGAGAAAAGCAGAGAGGTACAAGGTCAGTCTTCCCTCTTCTCCTTCGTCCTATCCACTGTCCTGATGGAGATGCTCGGCTGTGACATGGTGAGTCTCTAGAGTAGAACAAAAGAACATGAGCCATAGTTGGACAACAAGCCCAGAGGCAGCTGGTTCTGAGCGGGGCAGAGGGTTTGCTGATCCCAGCTGCAAGGCACCGAGTGTGGGGGGGAGGCTGCCACAGGATCCTTACAGAGGAACCAAACCCCAGAAGAGCTAGGAGGGGACCATGGGAGGGAACTGAATACCCACGGAGGGTGTGGTGAAGAGGTGTTTGCAGGATATCCCATTGAGATGCATCAGCAACAGAAATATGAAGAGCTCCGTGGCAGAGGGGGTCGGGCAGGGGGTCCACATGAGGGGACAACAGGGACGGGCCTCAAATCTGCTACTTGAGTGCTTGGGAGATGGTTCAGCCAGTAAAGTGCTTGCTTTGCAAGCATGAGAGCCTGAGTTTGATCCCCAGAACCCATGTGAGAATGCCAAGCATGGTGTGTGCTTGTAATTCTCGTGCTGGGCCTCCATGGATAGCTAATGTAGCCCACGTGACAAGTAAGAGAGCCTGTCTCAAAAAAAGACAGATGGTGGGGCTGGGAAGATGGCTCAGTGGTTACGAGCACTTCTTGCAAAGCCTGCCAATCTGGGTTCAAGTCCCCAGAACCCATGTAAAACTAGATGCAAAAAGCAGCTCGTCTGGTGTTGGCAGTGGCAAAAGACCGTGGCACAGACACACACTTGTGTGCACATACACATTAAGTAATCACATATGAGAAACAAACAAAATCCTAGAATCTGCCTTTGTAAAACAAGAGAAAAGGCGGGGCTGGAGAGATGGCTCAGAGGTTAAAGGCACTTGCTTGCAAAGTCTTATGGCTCAGGTTCAATTCCCTAGCACCCATGTAAAGCTAGATGCACAAAGTGGTACATGCGTCTGCAGTTTGTTTGCAGAGACAGGAGGCCCTGGAGTGGCCATTCCCTCTCAAATAATTTCTTTTGTTGTTAAAAAAAAGGTTGTTGCAGTCAGGTTCACATTGCTGGTAGAAATCACCCAACCAAGAGCAGCTTCTGAGAAAAGACGTTTATTTTGGCTTACAGGCTTGAAAGGGAATCTCCACAATGGCAGGGGAAAACAATGGCATGGGCAGAGGGTGGACATCACCCCCTGGCCAACATAAGGTATACCATAGCAACAGGAGAGTGTGCCAAACAGTGGCATGGGGAAACTGGCTATAACACCCATAAGACCGCCCCCAACAATACTCCCTCCAGGAGGCTTTAATTTCCAACCTAACATCTAGAACACCTAAGTTTAAGGGGGACACCTGACTCAAACTACCATAAAGGTGGATAGTAGCTGGGTGTGGTGGTGCACTCCTTTAATCCCAGCACTTGGGAGGCAGAGGTAGGAGGATTGCTCAGAGTTTGAGGTCACCCTGAGACTACATAGTGAATTCCAGGTCAGCCTGGGCTAGAGTGAGACTCTGCCTCAAAAAAACAAACAACAACAACAAAAACACTAGGAGCAGAGGCCAGTTCACCTGCACGTGCCATGGCTGACCAGAGGGGTATGAATGCCACCTCGGCCCTGATGTGTGGCCTGAACATGAGGGCTAGACCTAGCTCTAGGAGCCAGGGAAGTCCTGGTATGCGGACTCCCCTGACTTGCCCTCAGTCCTTTAAACCTCTGCCCACCACTCCTTGCAGGATTGAGACACTCTCTTAAACTCAATTCATGAATAGGCATGCCAGAGTCATGAATGCCCAAGACTATGATCTGTGGGACTGAGAGCTTAGAAAGCGGCCATATGAAATCATTCATTCATTCAGCTAGTACTTGGATCATTCATTCATTCAGAGAGTACTCAGGAGGTTCCATGGGATCCCAGCAACAGATACCAGGCAGTGGCCTGCAGAACTTCTTAGCCCTGAAGCTTAAAATGAGTATGTTACATCTCCAAAACCGTTGAATATACAAACCCAAGAACACTATGGTTCTCAGAAAAACAGGTTTTCCCCCTTCATTTTTTTTTTGAGGCAAGTCCAACAGACTGCCCCCCACCCCGGCCCTTTTTAATGAGAGAGAGGGAGGGAGAGAGAATTGGCACACCAGGGCCTCCAGCCACTGATTCGAACTCCAGACACGTGCGCCCCCTTGTGGACAGGTACAGAGGCGCCAGGGTGGAGAGAAAGCAGGAAGTCACACAGTCCATTCTCACAAGAAGTCACCGTCCCTTAAGGGCCCCACCATCTCTACACTGATACCTTGAGGACATGAGTTCTGGTGGGACAACACCATGAGAGCGCACCATGAAGCACAGCACTTGTGTCATTCTATTTCTTTTTAATTAAAATCATTATAATACTATAAATTTTAAACCATACAAATTTTTCATGAATTATAGTAATTAAATAAAGACTTGCATTTATTTGTGCAGGGAGAGAATGAATGAATGAATATGAATGCATGCCAGGGCCTCCTGCCACTGCAAACGAACTCCAGATACATGCACCACTTTGTGCATCTGGCTTTATGTGGGGACTGGGGAATTGAACCATGGCTGGCAGGGTTTGCAAGCAAGTTCCTTTAACTGCTGAGCCAACTCTCCAGCCCTCATTCTATTTACTTTTTTCTATTTCTTTACCTTTTTGAGACACCCTTCACCCACTACCAAATTCACCTTTTGTTACCATTCATTTTTAAAAATTTTTATTTATTTGAGAGAGAGACCAATAGAGAAAGAATGGGCATGCCAGGGCCTTCAGCCACTGCAAACAAACTCCAAAGGCATGCACCACCTTGTGCATCTAGGTTACATGGGCCCTGGGGAATAGAACCTCTGTCTTCTGGCTTTGCAGGCAAATGCCTTAACACTAAGCCCTCTCTCCAGCCCATGACTATTGATTTTAGATATTTCTGTTGCCTTCCTTGAGTGTTCCCACCTCCCTTGAGTGTTCCCTCATCCTTGGGAGTAGATGTGACTGTGTGTTCTTGCTAAAAGAGAACTTTAAGATCCTACCTACGGCCAGAGAGATGGCTTAGTGATAAGGCACCTGCCTAAGAAGCCTAAGGACCCAGGTTTGATTCTTCAGAACCCATGTAAGGCAGACCCACATGGTGGCACAAGTGTTTGAAGATTTTTTGTGTTTTCTTTGTTGTTGTTTTTTTGGTTTTTTTGCAGTGGCTAGAGGCCCTTGCACATAAATTCTCTGTCTCTCATAAATAAAATATTAAATAACAAAAGACCTTATCTAATCTAGTCTTTTCCAAAAGAGATCAAAATTTTATTTTCACTTTTCTGGTTTCATCTTCAACATTCTCTAAAGCTATTTTCATGGGGGGCAGAGAATTGGGTGCCAAGGTCTCCAACCACTGCAATCAAACTCCAGATGTGTGTGCCACCTTGTGCACATGCACGACCTTGTGTATGCATTACCTTGTGCACCTGGCTTACATGGGATCTGGAGAGTTGAACATGGGTCTAGGTCTCACAGGCAAGTACCTTAACTGCTAAGCTATCTCTCCAGCCCCATTTTTTGTTTTAATCTTTGTATTTTGTTAATTCTTAGCCTATGAAATTTTTCCTGTTACAGTGTATACTTAGTCCCTATTATTAAACTGATGTAATTGTGGGGTGAAAGTCTGGGCCCTCAAGATTTCAGTTGTCTGGCAGTTTTATAACAAGACAAACTTTTAAAAATTATAAAAATTTCTAAGCAGGCCTTGGGAGATGGCTCAGTGGATGACTGACTCCGGATCTCCAAAGCCCATGTAAAGCCAGATGCTGCAGTAACAGCAGCTGTTACCCCAGTGCTCCATGGGTTAGAAGGGAGGCACGGGAGTGGCCTCGAGGGGGTGAAAAAGAAGCCTGCCTCCAACAAGGTGGAAGGTGAGGACCAACACCTGAAGTGTTCCTCTGGCCTCCATACACGAATGGTGGCACACAGGTGCCCACATTCATGTATCACCATACTCATATTCTCTTAATTTCCAAGCAGAGTGAATGGATGTCAGAGAGTCAATGTTGCCAAGGTGTCTGCCACATTTGCTTAGACCATTCCTTTGTCTAGAAATATCTAAGCAGGGCTGGAGAGATGGCTTAGCAGTTAAGGCACTTGCCTGCGAAGCCTGAGGACCCATGTTCCACTCTCCAGCTCCCAGCCAGACGCACAAGGTGACACAATCGCACAAGGTCAAACATGAGCACAAGGTGGCCCACAAGTCTGGAATTTGATTACAGTTGGAGGCCCTGGTGCACCCATTCTCTCTCACTCATTAAAAAAAAAAAAAAAACTAAGTAAATCCAAGACACCATATCATCTAACTCTAGTGTAACATTGCTGGGGCTGCATTTTCTTAGGTAATAACAATGGAATTACCTTACATAATCTAACAGCACTAACACGTTGGGGACTTTTGCAGTGAAGTAGCCACATGGCACTGACACTAGGAATAAGCCCAGCAAGGACAGTTCCATGCTAGAGTCGCAGGCACAGAAGGTAAGTCGGGATGCTGAGATGCGGGGCACCTGCTGTCCAACTAATGCTAACATCAAGAATGTCTAGACAATTATTAAAAACGTACAGTAGGGGCTGCAGAGATGGCTTAGCAGTTAAGGCACTGACTTGCCTGCAAAGTTGAAGGAACTAGGTTCAATTCCCCAGGACCCATGTAAGCCAGATGCACAAGTTAGCACATGCATTTGGAGTTTGTTCACTGTGGCTAGCAGACCTAGAGTGCCCATTCTCCTTCTCAAATAAATGAATAAAAATAAAAAACGAACAGTATCAAGATTTTGGTTTTATACACTATTTTAATTAAAAGCACTGTTCTGCAAATATAGAGATCTTAAGCTATAACATTAAAACAAAATCCATGAATGTAATAAAGCGGCCTCATAATAGCACTCCCTAGACTGAGACAGATCTGACAGATCTAGGTTAGGGTCATTAAGACACAAGGAGCAAAGATTGTCCAAGACATGATCAGTAATTCCTCTGAAAGTGGATGAAGTACACAGTCACCAAAAAGGGAAACAGCAGAAGACACAGCACAAGCCACGTCATAGTGAAAATGTTAGAAGTACAACAGAACTTTCTGAAACTCTATTGATTTTATATCTGATATATACACATCCTTAAATTGAATTAGTCCAGTATGCTTGCATTTGTTGTAAAATGACAATCTATCAATGTGTAATCTTACTATATACTTTAAACTAAAGGGATTAATTAAATATAGAAAGAAATGAGGAATCTAAAATAAACTATTAGTTCCAAGACAAATTATGCTACAAGGTTCATGGAAACAAGAGTGGGCAAGAAGCGCTGGTGCAGGCCAGCCTGCGTTTTAAAGAGAAACTCTTGCATGAAGAGAGCTTCTCCTTTGTTACAGACCCACAGATCTACAGAGCCAGGCCTACAGCTCACACTGTCTGAGCACCTGCTGCATGCAGACCCACTTCAGGTCTTCTGCAGAACCATGCACGTGGCACAGCCTGCTCCTTAGAGGAAACCCCGCATAGTGCTCCTCCTGAACCTCCACAGAAGCTCCAAGGCAGCCAGGGACTGACAGGAGACGCTCACCCTGCTACCAGCTGATAGGCTTTGTGTGGACAGGCGGGACAGACACAAAGTGTTACTGCAAATCCCAAAATAACCAACAACAGTGGCTGCATTTGTATACAAGTTATTTGTTGCTTTAAATAAAGTCCCTCGAGGCATCAGGCTGGAACCTACATGTTGACAGCATCTATTTTAAACACCTACAGTAAACAAAAAGAGCTTATGTGTTGAGATTAATCCTCTTTGGACGCAGTGGATAGCACCTTCTCTGGGCACAGTCCGGAGCTTGCTTTCTTTTCAGAACCACATTGGAGCTGTTCCTGGAAGCAGTCTCTGCTGGTGGCGTGGTTTCCACTGTGGTTACAAAGCTCTCAGGCTTGACATTGGGTTTCCCATTGCAACCAGAAAAGACTTCCTGGTGGATCCTTTGGAGTTGGATGACAGGCTGCATCTTTAAGACTTGGGAAAATCCATCTCCCTGTTCAATTAATGCAGGCAAAGCCTGGAAAACAAAATACTACTTAATGTTTACTCTCCAGCTGAAATGAGATCACAGATGGGACACAACACAGTGGCTCTTGCTGACACCTAGCTTCCTGGAGTCATGGATATTTAAGAACCTTTCAAATACCAGTTTAAACTGAAGGATATTAACTAAAAGCTAAGACTAAAAAGATACATGCCATTTCTACAGCTGGTAATTACATTGACAGAACAGGAGTAGGAATTTTACAGCTACAGGTTTCATTCTGTATTTTAGGATAGGGAGGGCATCAGAAACCAGTCTTCAGGAGCAGGGATCACATGTTCTCACTGTAAAGGACTAGAAAGGAAGTATTTTAGACTCCAAGGGTCTTGCACCTCTATAAGAACTCAACCTCAGCCATGCATAGTGGCACATGTCTGTAAATCCAGGAGGCCAAGGCAAAAGAAAGCCGCCAGCCTGGGCAACACAGTGAAATTCTCCCCTCAAAAAAAAAAAAAAAAAAAAAAAAAAAAAAAAAAAGACAAACGGACTCAACTCCATTGTTGTAACATGAAGAAACAAGTAGATGAATGGATATGACTATGTTTCAATAAAGTTTTACGTACAAACATAGGAGGTATGCAACCCCATGGGGAATACCAGAAATCCCACAGAGGTGGGCCCTCAGCAGATTGGGGGCAGTGAGGAAGGAAATGATGGTACCAACACATGATATGTCCATGCAAAACGTATATATATGTGTGCGTGCGTGCGTGTGTGCATGTGTATTTTTGTTTTGTTTTGTTTTGTTTTGTTTTTGAGGTAGGGTCCCCCTCTAGCCCAGACTAACCTGGAATTCACTATTTAGCCTCAGGGTGACCTTGAACTCACAGCAGTCCTCCTACCTCTGCCTCACACACGTGCTGGGATTAAAGGTGTGTGCCACCATACCAGACTCAAAGTATATTCTTAATTTTAAAAAGGGGCCTGGACCCTTGGTTTCCCACCAGGAATAGATGGTAACACCCTACTGCTGAAGACTCCACATACTTGGGCCGCAAGGCCACTGAGAAATCCTGCTGCAACTGAGCTGATAACCTCCTCCATGTAGACCAGCTGACAGAAAGCTGGAAGAAGCCATTCTGCATGCAGTTCAATGGGAGAAAGAGAAATCACCAGTGAAGATACTCAACAGTGGACACTGCAAGCCTTATATTTGGCCAGCCAGGACAAATGAGCCAACAGGTGCAATAGTGGTACATCTGTCATGGTGGAAACCAACTGCCCTCTAGTTGAACTGGAGGCCCACTCCATGGGAGGGAATATATTCCTGATACTGAAAACTTAAAACAGGGGTAGTCATGAGCCCTAGGGGTGTAATGTCTGCTGCTTTCTGGCTAAATCTATATACCATGCTTATCAAACTGCCCAGTAAGCACTTCTCTTAATATTCATACCTTTATATTAATGCTACTCTCACTTTGGGTAGAGAATCTTCTCTTTTCAGAGGGCAGTGACCTTGGGACGACTCAGAAGGTATCATAGTGCTGGAAAGAAGTGACTGGAGTACTGAGTAATATCTCAACCACACCTTCCAAGGCTCAGGGTCTAATGTGGAAGAGGTGACGGAAAGAACGTAAGAGCCAAAGGAAGGGTAGGACTCCTTACAACGTGTTCCCTCCAGACATAAAATGGCTTGGATATCCATGACCTCACAGTGACTGACACTACCTACACAAGACCATCATAAGAGGAGGAAAAGATCATGACATCAAAATAAAAGAGAGACTGATTGAGATGGGGAGGGGATATGATGGAGAATGGAATTTCAAAGGGGAGAGTGGGGGGAGGGAGGGTATTGCCATGGGATATTTTTTATAATCACAGAAGATGTTAATAAAAATTGAGAAAAAGAAAAAAAAGGGGGGCCTGGAGAGATGGGTTGGCGGTTAAGGCGCTTGCCTGAGAAGCCTAAGGTCCCAGGTTTGATTCCCTAGTACTCATGTAAGCCAGATACACAAGGTGGTGCAAACATCTGGAGTTTGTTTGCAGTGGCTAGAGGCCCTGGCATGCCCACTCTCTTTTTCTATCTCCATCTTTTTCTCTCTCTAATAAATAAATAAATATTATTTTTTTAAAGGAGGTGGGTTGGATGTTTCCTAGCCACCCCCAGGTTGCCCACTCTGGATTAAGAACATGGTAAGAGCAGTAGAGGGTCACCAGCACACTATAGTCAATAACCACAAAAGAGCATCACAGAAATTAAAATCCAACAGGGGAGATTCTGAAAGGGTTTGAAAATAATTTACATATACCAAGAGTCTGTTTTCTTAAGTTTAATAAAAAGAAAGGGCATAATATAATTAAGTGTATCGTGACTTTAGACTTTCCAATTGTAGCTGTATAATGTTGTGACTAAGAGTAATTCTAGGACGGGGTGTAGCTCAGGGCTACAGTATGTGCTTCACAGGTGAGGCCATGAGTTCAATCCCAGTTACAAAAACAAAAACAAAAACAAAGAGCAGGTTCATCCCTGGTACACGCCTTTAATCCCAGCAAGAGGCCAAGGTAGGAGGTTCAATGAGAGTTTGAGGCCAGCCTGAGACTACACAGTGAATTCCAGATCAGCCTGGACTAGAGTGAGACCCTACATGAAAAAAAAAGAAAAAGAAGGGGAAAAAAGCAGGTTCTAAAGCCATATATCCAGGGTTAAAATCCTGGTTTAGTTATTACTTAGCCTTTTAGTGCCTCAGCTTCTTTATCTATAAAATGTGAAGTTAACTATATCTCCCTTATAGGAGAGTATGAGGATTAAATGAGGCAATAAACATAAAATAGTCCGATGATGAGAATGTGACTCCTACTATATGTTCAATAAATGTTAGCTACAGTATTATCCAAAACTGTCTGTTGGAACTCAAATATATCCAACCCTTACAGCGAGGTGCAATAATTGCACACAGTTGTTGCCAGCTGAATGATATCTAATTGTCATTATTGCTTAACAAAGTCATTAATGAACTATTTAAAAGACTCCCAAAAATTCCTACTACAGTAAGTATGCCACAACACACAGATCTTGACACCAAGAACCTAGCACACATTTTTTCATTATATATTAAAAATATTTTTTGAGTTGTAGCTATTACCTTCATGGCGTCACTGATTTCCTTAGCTATGGCTTCTCCTCGGCATTTCAAATTTTCCACACGTGAAGCTGCAAAAAAGCCATGAAACAGTATTTTAGGTGTCTTTTTTTTTTTAAATTTAAGCCACTGTGAAAGGCATTCATTCAGACACTCCCCCCACCCCTTAGCTTGATCCTTCTTCGAGTGCCTATATTCACCTGCATCAGTGAGGAGAGGAGAGCATGACGGTGTCACAACGCCAGCTAAGAGGCAAGAATCTGAGCAGTCCCAGGACTGTGACTCCCTAGAAGAGGAGTCATGTCTGTTCCCAGGGAGGGGCTGATGGCTCAGCCAGGACGAGCACTTGCCAAGCTAGTACAAGGCTGAAAAGACCTGAGGTGGCCTGAACTGAACCTCCAGCACACACGTAAAAAGTTGGGCATGGCGCCAGACAAGCATGAACCAAGACAGAATTGCTGGGGCTCACTGGTGAGCCGGTTTCCAACCATGGGTCCCCTGTGTTCAGTGAGACTCCATCTCAAGGAGACAAGCAGAAGAGCAATAGAGGACACCCAACATTCTCCTCTGATCTCTACCTACACACACAGCGTGTATGTAACTGCACGCACACACGTGCAGACACCACACACACCCCACCACACACGACAAAAAGTAAAAACAGTAATTCTCACAAGATCTTTCCTAAAGCTGAAACAAGTAAGTAATTACAGGGGGAATACCACAGCTCTCTCACCTTGAAGAGTTTGGCAAACATGCCAGGGAAAGAATTCCATAGGGCTGGAGAGAAGACTTAGTGGTTAAGACACTTGCCTACAAGCCAAAGAACCCAGGTTGGGCACTCCAGAACCCACTAAGCCAAATCAAATGCACAAGGTGACACATGAACACAAGGTCGCACATGCACACAGATGGCACACATGTCTGGAGTTGTATTGCAGGGGCTAGAGGCCCTGGCGCACTAAATCTCTCTTCTCATAAATAAATAAAAGAATTTCGTAGTCATTTTTCCTTTCTTAGACTCACTTTTAAAAAGTGAGAACATAGCTCGGCATGGTGGCACATGCCTTTAATATCAGCATTTGGGAGGCAGACAAGGAGGATCGCCATGAGTTCAAGGCCACCCTGAGACTACATAGTGAACTCTAGGTCAGCCTGAGCTAGAATGAGACCCTACCTCGAAAAACCAAAAAAAAAAAAAAAAAAAAAAAAAAAAGTGAACAGGCCAGGTGTGGTGGCGCACGCCTTTAATTCCAGCACTTGGGAGGCAGAGGTAGGAAGATCACTGTGAGTTCAAGGCCAGCCTGAAACTACTTAGTGAATTCCAGGTCAGCCTGTACTAGAGTGAGAACCTACCTCCAAAAATTGAAAAACAAAACAAAACAAAAAAGTGAGAACAGGCTGAGTGTGGTACATGGCTTTAATCCCAGCACTTAGGAGGCAGAAGAAGGAGGATCACCATGAGTTCAAAGGCCACCCTGAGACTACAGAGTGAATTCCAGGTCAGTCTGGGCTAGAGCGAGATCCTACCTTGAAAAGCAAAAAAAAGGGGGGGGGGAGGCTAGAGATGGCTTAGCGGTTAAGGCACTTGTCTGCAAAGCCTAAGGTCCCAGGTTCGACTCCTCAGAACCCACATAAGCCAGAGGCACAAGGTCACACATGTGCACAAGGTCTGGAGTTTGATTGCAGTGGCTACAGGTCCTGGTATGCCAATTCTCCCTCTCTGGCCCAGTTCACAGCACATGTGAACCCTCAGTTCTTCCCATGTGCCTGAAGCTTGAGCACACTATGCTGAGCGGAGGAAGCCAGACACAAAAGGCGCACACTCCTGAATCCCACGCACATCAGAAAGCAGACAGACCATGGTCACCAGGACCTGGGAAGGGTATGGAGCTTCCTTTCTGGATGACAACCCTGTCCTGGCACTAGCTGGGCAGCGAACATTCCGGATGCACTGTGTCAGTGGACAGTCCCCCTTACCATGTGCAATGTGACAAATGCGATGCATGCTTTACCAGCACACATATCAAGTCCACGTGTGCACCAGCTGGCCTCCTGCTGCACACACCCTGTTGCAGCCCTTTTCCCCTCTGCTTTGGGGTGCTCTTCATGACTAGTAATTCAGTCAAGTAACAGCTTTCACTTGCAAGATTGGGTTAATAAACAGACTACCACTTCTGTCTTGGGAGTTCTCACTCCCCCTCACATGCTCTGGGAGAAGGAAGTTGGCAGGCAAAAAGAAGTTTACAGGCACTTGGTGAGGAGCTATAACTCTGATACCCGGTTGGCAACCTCAGAAGTCACAAGAGATAACAAATACTTATTGTTTTCAGCTGCTAAATCTGTGACTTGGGGGTGGGGGTGGGTCTTGCTCTAGCCCAGGTTGACCTGGAATTCACTAGGTCATCTTAGGCTGGCTTCGAACTCACAGCAATCCTCCTGCCTCTGCTGGGATTAAAGGCATGCTCCACCATGCCTGGCTCTAAGCTGCTAAATTTGGAGATAATTTGTTAGGTAGAAATAGGTATCAACAAGTGAGCAATGTTTTCAAATTAACATACCTAAACCTAATCTAGGTGTGTTCAGGATCTAGAATGTTCTCCAAAGACTAATGTGTTTAATGCTTGGCCACCAGGGAGGGAGTAGAGCCTTTAAAAAGAGGGGCCTACTGGGAGCCCTCAGAACTCTGGGGCTTTGCCCTTGTACAGTGGCAGCCCCTAGCTCCTTCCTTCATCTTGAAACTCGTGGTTGGGCTCTTTTCCATTTGTTGCACACACGTGTAAGCTGTAGTTAGGTTCTAGGCTTCATCATCAAGACAGCCTTCCACATTGGAATGTGTGATCTGATATTTAAAGTTAGGATGGATATCTAACACCTTCAGCATTCCTGGTTGACTACTAAATATCTGCTGCTACTGCTTTCCTTCCCTACAAACAGCCTCTAACTTTTTCAGAATGGCCGCTAGAGGGCAGTATGGAGTCCAGTGGAAGTATTTCTCTTTCAGAACTTCCCTGGGAACCAGAACTCATTTTCTTTTCTTGGGATCTCTAGTGGTGAGCACAGAGCCTGACACAGCATGTGCTCAACAGCTGAGGTTCAGCAAGGCTATGGTAGCTGGTGCCTCTTTCACAAAGAAGGGTAAAGTGGATCCACAAAAGAAGTTGGTTCCTTAAGGAGGGTTTGGTGACAGATGGACGGGGGAGTGTAGGGTAGGAGGTGGGTGGCAGAAGATATGCTACAAAAAAAGGAGGGGATTAATCAAGAAGCAGGACAAACTGGAACCAGGAGACATGACCCACACCAGGAGGGAGGTGAAGGAAATCTCCAGGATACTGATGAAAGGCGCAGACAGGAAGAAAGCAGAGGCCATGCCAGTCAAGACCTGGACAGGAAGGCAGAAGGCTCCCAGAAAGGAGTTGAAAATGCATTTGATAGCATTTTTGAGGAATTTTAAAGTTCTGGAAAAGAATCAGTGACAGCCACAACAGAAAACAAATAGGGAAATAAAGCAATTATCATTCCTGAAGGGGCACAGAGCTTTCAAGAAAGGATGTCTTCATGGTAATGACTACCTGACTCAGACTGAAGCACATATGCAGTCATAACAAGGTAAGTCCCAAATACTACAGAGGCTTCTACAAGAGTGAGAGATCAAAAGAGAAGTGGGTGAGTGCAGTGAGTCTTTGGGAGGTGTGTGAGCAGAGGGGAGAGTACATGACGCTTCTCTACTTGTTTCCATATTACATTCACGCCCAACCAATCTTACACACCATTAGTAACTCTAAGCAAGCATCTTTCATTGGCATCCTTTATAGACAGCCTGAGAAAGGAACCCATCTCTCAACAGTCAGAACTCACATCGTCTAGAATCCAAAGTGTGAGCCAGCTAAAATTATATGTAGCTTTCTAAAATACCACTTTGCCAGGAATTATATGACCCTCCTAAGAATGTACGGTAACAAATGGCCAAATATTAGCTCCGTCATAGTAAGTCTCTAGAAATAAAACTTATATCTGGTAAAGAATTGAAAATAGAACAATTCAGCCAGGTGTGGTGGCGCACTCCTTTAATCCTAGCACTCAGGAAGCAAAGGTAGGAGGATTGTTATGAGCTCGAGGCCACCCTGAGACTCCATAGTGAGTTCCGGGTCAGCCTGGGCTAGAGTGAGACCCTACCTCGAACAACCAAAAAAAAAAAAAAAAAAAAAAAAAACCAAAAAAAGAAAATAGAACAATTCTAGAGCTGTATTTTAACAATCTACAATTCCCCCTTCTCATTTAAAATTGAGTCCTCTGCATTGAAACAATTTCAGGAATATAACCAAAGAAGTACTATTTTAAAATGGGAAAAACACAAAACAACTAAAAGCTAGGTGAGGCGTCATGCCTGTACGCTCAGCTCTCAGGTGGCAAAAGCAAGAGGGTCACAAGCTCCAGGCCAGCCTGGGCTGCACAAAGAGACCCTGTCTCAAAATTAAAGCACAAAACAAAACTCACTACATCACCCCCCCCCCCAGGCCATTGCAGAAGAGGTGGCGGAAAGAATATAAAAGAAAAAGAGTACTCTGCAATACTGTCTTTCAGACATAAAGAAAGTGGCCATGGAATTCATGACCTCACAGTGGCTGACACTATGTACACAAAACCTGCATAATAAGAGGGCAAAAAAGAGTAAGGTAAATAAATTAGTGTTCAAGGCCAGCCTGGGACTACAGAGCGAGTTCTAAGTCAGCCTGGGCTGGAGTGAAACTCTACCTTGAAAAAAAAAAAGAAATAGAAGAGAGACTAGTTGGAAAGAAGGGGTTCAGTGGAAGGGTACAGGAGTGAGGACAGAGGAGGATGGGGAAGGAGATTATGATTAGGTTACATTGTGTATATGTATAGAGGTTGTCAATAAAAAGTTAACAGGTGTTGGAGAGATGGTTCAGTGGTTAAAGGTTGCCTGCAAAGCTGGATGACATAGGTTCAATTCCCCAGATGCCAAGTGGTATATGTATCTGGAGTCTGTTTGTACTGGTAGGAGGCCCTGGTGCACCCATACTTGCACTCTCTGTCTGCTTCTTTCTCTCTTTCAAAATAAATAAATAAATTAAATAAATAAACAAATAAAGTTAATGGAAGAAACCTGAAGTTAAAGTAAAGAATATGCAAGCAACCCCCCACTAAATGTTTTATGCTGTGTATTAATACACCAAAATCATTTCCAACATTAAAACCTGCTATCTATCTGTCTGTCTGTCTATCTATCAATCAACCAACTTTTCCTTCCCTCACTCCACATTCTTTAGTTTGCCATGTTTTCTGACTGAAAGTGCATGTACATACTCCTGATACTTGAGTATCTGGCTGAGGAGTGTCTCGTGGCTGGCCCAGGCCTTGTGGAGATGGGACAGGCTCCCTCCAATCAGCCTGGACAGGACTGTCTTCATGGGACCACTACTGACCCTTGTCTCCGTAACAACAATTCTTAAAGACACAGGCTATTTTCCATAAAATCCCACTCAAACATCATACAGAACTAATGTGCACCTGATATGGCTTTTTTCCAATTTTTTCACTATATTTATTATCTCAGTTACATTTCAAGCTAAGACAGGTGTTAGAGAGTAGCCTAAAACTTGCTCACTTATAATACCATTTACATTTTCTTAAGAAGAAATTTATTCCAAATTTCAAAGCTCAAACTTACACATGAACCTTGAAACATCTATCTGTAAGTGAGTAGCTATTTGGTAACATTGCAGCTTAAATAAGATAGCATTATTAGAAAAGAGGAAATGCCTATAAATCTCTTTTGTGGGGTCAGCATAGAACTCACAGTATCAATTAAATCTACTGCAGAAAACTCAAAACAACTGAATCTCATCAATTAACTCCAAGCACTTTTTAAAAAGAAGATAATAGGAAAGTAATTACTCAGCACAATAAAAGGTTGTTACTGACAAGTGAAAACTACATCTTAATTGGTAGAAAGTTAAGCAGTAGAAAGTTACAAAGACATTAAGAAAAAAGTTTGCTCTGAAAAATGTGGAAGTTAGACACTGCTGAGCATACAGTCTTCCAGAGTCACTTGCTTTCCAAAACACAGGGAAATGAAAAAGTGGAAATGAGAGGTTGGGTAATCAGCCTCGTTCACTTTCAGGTCACTGCAGCGACTAAACCAGGAAGCACCAACTTTCACAGCTTGCGCAAACTCAGAGGAAATTCAGCACAAGGCGTCAGTGAGCGCTCCCTTCCTGCCTCCATGCACTCATTCCACCAGCACGAACAAGGAGGCGCGCACAGCTCTGATGTCCGGCTGCCCTGGTTTCTGAAGAGGTAACTGAGACCATAAATTAGAGCCACAACCAGGAAACAGTCCTGGTGAAGAAGAAACAAACCCTTGCCAGCGCCTTTTTCTTTTTTTTCTTTTCTTTTTTTTTTTTTTTCTTTTTTTTATTTATTTGAGAGCGACAGAGAGAAGGAGGCAGAGAGAGAGAGAAAGAGAGAGAGAGAATGGGCACGCCAGAGCTTCCAGCTTCTGCAAACGAACTCCAGATGCGTGCGCCCCCTTGTGCATCTGACTAACGTGGGTCCTGGGGAATCGAGCCTCGAACCAGGGTCCTTAGGCTTCACAGGCAAGCGCTTAACCACTAAGCCATCTCTCTAGCCCGGCAGCGCCTTTTTCTTTTTCTGCTCAGCTCCACCCACCTGCCTCACCCCGCCCCTACCTGCTCTGGCCCACCTGCCGCTCTCCCTCAGTTCTGTCTTCTGTCCAACTTTGTCAGCTAAGTCCCTTCCTATTCGTACCAGAGAAAAGGTGTGCCTATCACCCAAACACAGTGTCACAGGCCTGATGGTACCCAATTATTCTGTTGTTTCTTCTCCAACTAAAATGCAAACTCCACAAAGCAACAACTTTGTGCTGTACCATTACAACCTCCAACTCAGACAGGTCAGGCAGCCAGCAGACCTTCAGTATGTCTCCCTGAGAGCTGGGCGCACAGCTCAGAAGCACAGCCCCTGCTCAGCATGCATGAGGCCCCAGGGTTCAATCCCCTGCACTGGAGGGGTGGGTGGGTAAGAGCAACAGAGGTGGGCTGGGCAAGAAGCAGCTTGGACTGTTTTCAAGACAAAGTCTGCAGAGTCGCTGGTAGAGGACAGGTGTCAGCCATGGGTCACACTGACCACTGGCCACAGCATGAAAAACTGGCTACCTGGGAGGGGGCAGAGCTGTGCTTTAAATTGTTTCTTTTGCTTCCTAATATTGCTGGAATATATATATGTGTTAAGTTATATCATTATTCAAAGTCATTTATAGCATGAAAAATCAGAAAGTGTATCTCAAACATCAACTAGCTGAATCAACAGCCAATCAGCTAGCCATAGTGTGGTAAAACTGCAGAGTTTGTTTGCAGCAGCTAGAGGCCCTGGCATGCCCAATCTCTCTCTCAAATAAATAAATAAACACTTTTTAAAATTTTAAGAAAAAGAGCAAAAACATTCAGGAATAAATTTAACAAAATAGGTACTAAAAACTAGAAAACATAGTTTAAAAAAAAACTAAAAAAGGGATAGAGAGATGGCTTAGCGGTTAAGGCACTTGCCTGTGAAGCATAAGGACCCATGTTCTACTCTCTAGATCCTACATTAGCCAGATGTACAAAGGGAAGGCAAAGTGCAAGGTCACACACAACCACTAGGTGGCACACTCGTCTGGAGTTCGATTTCAGGCCCTGGCGCACCAATTCTCTTTCTCCCTCTCTAAAAAATAAAAAAATTAAAACCTAAATATATGTTAAGACATCTATTGCTTATATATCAGAAGAAGTAATATTAAGAAAGCAATACTGGGGCTGGAGAAATTGCTCAATGGCTAAGACACTTACCTGCAAAACCTAACAACCCAGGTTCAATGCCCTAGTAGCCATGTAAAACCAGATGCACAAAGGGGCACATGCATCTGGAGTTTATTTATAGTGGCTGAAGGCCCTAGTAGACCATTTTATCTCAGCCTCTCTTTTCTCTCCCTGCTTGCAAATAAATATCTTTAAAAAAGAAAGCAGGGCTGGAGAGATGGCTTAGCAGTTAAGACATTTGCCTGCAAAGCCAAAGGACTTTGGTTCAATTCCCCAGGACCCATGTTAGCCAGATGCACAGGGTGTCACATGCGCCTGGAGTTTGTCTGCAGTGACTGGAGGCTCTAGCATCCCCATTCTCTCTCTCTCAAATAAGTAAATAAAAATTAAATAAAATATTTTTAAAAGTAAAAAAGAAAGCAGCACTCCCCAATTGATGCATAATTTCATCAGAATTCCTAACAAAACCCCAGGGAACTTCTTTGCACAAATTAACTGATACACTGTGCTGGGGAGATGCTCATTGGTGGAGTGTTTGCCTTAGAAACATAAGGACCTGTATTCAACCCCCACAACACACACAAAAATGTCAGGCATGTGGTGGTACACACCTGTAATCCAAGGCAGAGATGAGAAGATCCCTGGGGCTCACTGGCCAGTCACTCTAGCCTAATTGGCAAGCTCCAGACCAATTAGAGGCTCTGCCTCAAAAAAATGTGGATGGCGTTCCTAAGGAACAACCTGGCCTCCACACACTTGTACACACATGTACTTGCTCCTCCACTACCACATACACAGAAAACAGACTGGGGAGATGGCTCAGTGGGTAAAGAACTTTCTACATAAGCCTGATGACCCAAGTTCAGATCCCCAGAACACATGTAAAGCCAGATAAATAGTGTGAGTATCTGTAATCACACAGTTTACCTATGGGGAGAAGGGAGGAAGAGACAGGAGAATCTCCGTGACATCTGAGAGCTAGCTAGCCTGGCATACACAGCTGTGAACAAGAAACCCTGCTTCAAAATAAAGTGGAAGGAACCAGGCATGGTGGCACACACCTTTAATTTCAGCATTCGGGAGGCAGAGGTAGGAGGATCGCCGTGAGATTGAGGCCATTCTGAGATCACATAGTGAATTCCAGGTCAGCCTGAACTACAGTGAAACCCTACCTCACAAAATAAATAAATAGGGCTGGAGAAATGGCTTAGCGGTTAAGTACTTGCCTGTGAAGCCTAAGGGCCCCGGTTCCAGGCTCGATTCCCCAGGGCCCACATTAGCCAGATGCACAAGAGGGCGCATGCATCTGGAGTTCATTTGCAGTGGCTGGAGGCCCTAGCATGCCCATTCTCTCTCTCTCTCTCTCTCTCTCTCTCTCTCTCTCTCTGCCTCTTTCTCTCTCTGTCTGTCGCTGTATCAGACAGCTTCGGGTTCACTGAGATAAACTTCCAGACCAGGCACAGTTATGGAGGAAGGTATATTTATTGAAGCCTACAGATCCAGGGGAAGTTCCATAATGGCAAAAGGAGCGGCCTGCCTTCACAGGCCCAAGCAGAGAGAGAGCAGTACAAGCCTAAAGCCAAAAGCCACAGCACAGCACACTTCAGGAACTCCAGCTAGGCACACTTTGCATATCTTTAGATTGAAATCTGAAACCTACCACCACACCTTAAGATACACCCAGTGACATTGCCTCCAGCCAGGTGGCTACAGATGCACACTACAAACAATAAAGAACTGAATATATTGGGAGCCATCTATTCAAACCACCACAGTTGCTCTCAAATAAATAAATAAATGAAATAAATAAATAAATAAGGTGGGTGGTAAGGACTAACACTTGAGGTTGTCCTCTAATCTCCACTAGGTGCCATGATATGTGCACCCTTATTTACACACACACACACGCACACACACACACACACAATTTCAAAATAAACTAAATGACAAGCTGACTGAAATCTGAATGCTGCTCAGCAGAAGCACACCATACACTGGAACGCTTCCACACCTGAACAGAACACACTATCAGAGAGAGAAAAGGTTGCAAAATGATATGACCAAGTATAAGATTCTAAAAACAAATGCCATGCATTGTTTGCGGATAGATATCTATAAAGAAAAGCATAATCAAACAGACAGAAAAGGGCCACATGCATAAGGATCATGATGCTTCCGAGGCAGAGGATGGAATGGGATGGAAGAAGGTACAGGACACATTTCAACTGCATTTCCACATTTTAGTTCCTAAGAAGATCTGCAGCAAATGTGACAAAACCACAATTCAGTGCCTAAATATGGGCAGTAGATACACAGACATTCATTATGCCCACACTTTCTAAATGCTGCCAATATTTCCAATGCTCTGCCTGATGTGGGGGAAGCAAATGGAAGGGAGTGAGTCAAGCAGGAAGGTATTCTGGACGGCATCTGTAGTAACCCTGGCTAGCAGGATGGTGACCTAAGATGTCCCCAAGTGGATGAGCGTGAGGTCATATTTCAAATAACTTACACGACTTGTGATGGACTGGATCTGATCAGGTGGGCATAGGAAAGAAAGTTACCTGGCTACAGCACTATGTACACGAAGGTGCCACTCACTCACATGGAGAAAACCAGGAAAGGAAGCAGCTGGGGAGTGGGAGAATCGTGCTTAATGTCCATCTTAGTTCCTCTCTCTACTCAGACCCAGTTTTCTTTTTCTTTTGCTCTCTCTCTCTTTTTTTTTTTTTTTTTTTTTTTTTTTTTTGTGGTTTTTCAAGGTAGGGTCTCACTCTAGCTCAGGCTGACCTGGAATTCACTATGTAGTCTCAGGGTGGCCTTGAACTCACAGCAGTCCTCCTACCTCTTGCCTTCCGAGTGCTGGGATTAAAGGAGTGCCACCATGCCCAGCTGTTTCTTTATCAGGAGAATCTTTCTGCTTTCTATCTCTTCAAAGTACCTAGGATAACCAACTTGAACTAATGTACATATTGTCAAAATAGTCCACCCTCTTTCAAGGCCAGCTCTCTAGCAACTGCTTGGAGATCCTCATTACTAAGCCTACTCTTCTGAGTTCCAACTCAAAAAAGCTTATCTTTCCCTTTTCTCCCTTTCTCTTTGAATCCTGGACAAAATCCTGAGTATGCTTGCAGACATTCTGAGATTCCTCAGCGTTTTTCAGAAACCCACTACTTCCTTGTGGCTGCTTTCCAACCTCCACTCCTGAACCTGCTTGCTTTCTTGACCCTAACTCAAAAGGTGTGACCTTCTCTCTTCCTGTTACCCATATCCCTCCTCCCAGAAGCTGCCAACACTCACAGCTTGCTGATCATGTTCTTCCTCAAACACTGAAAATACTGTTCTGGAGCCTTAAATATAAATAAATAAATAAATAAACAAGCAAATAAATAAATAATAAATGGTTGGCTATGGGCTGGAGAGATGGCTTAGTAGTTAAGGCACTTGCCTGCGATGCCTAAGGACCCAGGTTCATTTCCCTAGTACTGACGTAAACCAGATGTAGCGCATGTGTCTGGAGTTTACTTGCAATGGCTGGAGGTCCTGGCACGCCCATTCTTTCTATCTGCTTCTTGCTCTCTCTCTTTCTCTCAAATACATAAATTAATTAATTAATATTTATTTTTACTTTTTTTAGAATGGGTGCACCAGGGCCTGTAGCCATTGCAAACGAATTTCAGATGTATTGCCACC
The DNA here is from genome assembly GCA_036346955.1 of Dipus sagitta. Taxonomy (NCBI): domain Eukaryota; kingdom Metazoa; phylum Chordata; class Mammalia; order Rodentia; family Dipodidae; genus Dipus; species Dipus sagitta. The sequence continues at coordinate 312,907,048 of CM070770.1, forward strand.
TTGTGCATCTGGCTTACATGGGTACTAGGGAATCAAACCTGGGTCCTCAGGCTTTGCAAGCAAGCACCTTGACCACTAAGCCATCTCTCCAGCTTAATAAAATATTTTTTTTTAAAGGTTCACTTTCAGTCGGGCATGGTGGCGCATGCCTTTAATCCCAGCACTCGGGAGGCAGAGGCAGGAGGAATGCCGTGAGTTCGAAGCCACCTTGAGACTACACAGTTAATTGTAGGTCAGCCTGGACCAGAGTGAGACCCTACCTTGATAAACCAAAAAAAAAAAAAAAAAAGGTTTGCTTTCCAAGAAATCTGTATCAATTAATATGCCAGTAAGAAAAAGTGAAAATGTTAAGGTCCCACAAACGTTTTCTCATGTAACTTACTCAGATTTTCAGGTCTTAACAGAAATTTTTTGCTTTCTACTTTCTTCCTAAGCCATTTTAATTAGTTTCATCTAATGTTACTAATTAGGTGTATTACAAAGTATAATACTGCAAATGGAATGCAGTATTTTGGTGTGTGTAGACGCATGCACACACATGTGGGGATCAGGAGGATGTCGAGTACCTCCCCTATCAATCTTCTGCTTTACTTCCCTGAGACAGAGTCTCTCACTGAACCTGGAACTCTGCTTATTTTGTTTAGACTGGCTGACCAGCGAGCTCCAGCAATATCCCTAACTTCAGCTCCCTCAGCACTGGGGTTACAGGTATGTGTGGTTTTTCATATGCATGCTGGGGATCAAACTCAGGCCCTTGTACATGTAAACCAAGTGCTTTTACCCACTGAGCCATCTATCTGCCCAGCCCAAAATACAACTTATAATAGAGTTACTATATAAGAAATGGCTCCACTACCTTATCTATAGACGCCCTGGGCCCTCCCTTCTTAAGGACACTCAGAGCACAAAGCCTCTTAAACTGATGCTTCCTGTTTAACACAGGTAAGTGCTGACTCACCTGGATCAGAGTCACTTTTCAGGTCCAGTGGATGTACAACAGGGTGATACTGCTTCTAAACATAGTATAAAAGTAAAACAGATTTAACTACTTAATTCTTTCACCCAGTGTAAGCAAATACACTATATAGTCAGTAGTGCTATTTGGGGGGGAGGATTTTTTTTAATCCTGAAATCTGTAGATAAGCAACCAAGTTCAGCTAAATCTGAGTTATACCTTTTGTAGCACTGCCACCTACTCCATACAGTTAGAAATAGCACCACAAAAATTATAATCAGAGAACATGGCTCAAATCATGAGCACACACACAAAAGCCAGGCACAATGGCATCTGCTTATAATCCCAGTGCTGGGGAGGGAAGACAGGAGTATGCCCAGGGTTTGCTGTCTATTCAGTCCAATGAGGTCTTGGTTCAGCAAGAGACCCCGTCATAAAACAAAGAAAGAAAAAAAGGCGGACTGTGACTAAGGCTAGAGGCCTCCACACATACATACACTCACACCTACACACAGGTGTGCCTGCAAACACATGAACATGCATACACACTACATAAACACGCAAAAAAAAAAAAAATAAAAGTTTTGCTTCACTGAGATGACTTCCTTGTTGTAACCCAGATATTTAAAAAATGTGTTTATTGTTATTTGCAAGCAGGAAGAAAGAGAGAGAATGGGTGCTGGGTGCTCCACTGCAAACAAACTCCAGATGCATGTGCCCTTTGTGCATCTGGCTTCACATCAGTGCTGGGGATTCAAACCTAGGCTGTCAGGTTTGCTAGCAAGTACCTTAACCACCAAGATAATCTCTCCAACCCATGACCCATATTTCTAAAAAATATTTTTATTATTTATTTGTAAGAGAGAGAAAAAGAGAGTATGGATACTCTAGGATCTCCTGCCACAGCAAAATCCAGATGCATGCACTACTTTGTATATCTGGCTTTCCATGGGTAATAGAGAATCTCTCCAGCCCCTACAACCCATATTTTAAAGCAATAAAAGTATAAACAATTCACAGTGCAAAGTTCAGTATTATGAACAGTTACTCAAATCAGTTTGTGTATCAACTTAATCTTCCTGCCAAAATAAACATATACAAATAATATGCCAAACACAAATGAAAAACAGAAAGGGTTAAAAAATAAGCTGCTGTCCCTTCCTGGTCTTAGAGTCATAATGTCATTGTCAAGTTGTTCATCTCTAATTTTCATGTCGGTGTATTCTACACTGAGTATGATGTCCAACGAACTGAGAGGAAAGACAGAGACAAAATGTCATCTACCTCTATTTGCTTCTCACACTTTAAATTTTTATTGTGGTAAAACACTTTATAAAAGTTAAGGGGGCTGGAGAGATGGTTTAGCGGTTAAGCGCTTGCCTGTGAAGCCTAAGGACCCCGATTCGAGGCTCGATTCCCCAGGACCCACGTTAGCCAGATGCATAAGGGGGTGCACGCATCTGGAGTTCGTTTGCAGTGGCTGGAGGCCCTGGAGCGCCCTTTTCTCTCTCTCTCCCTCTCTCTCTCTGTTGCTATCAAATAAATAAACAAAAATTAAAAAAAAAAAGTTAAGGGCTAGGGAGATGGCTCGGTGGGTAAAAGTGCTTGTAATTAAAGCCTGAGGCCTGAGTTTGGGTTCCCAGAACCCACATAAAGCCAGACACAGCAGGGTGAGTGAGCATCTGTATTCCTGGTGTATCCTACAGTGAGATGGAGGCAGAGACAGGACAATGTCCAGAAGCTCACTAGCCAGCCAGCCTGGCAAACACAGCAGTGGACATGAGACCCTGCCTCAAACAAGGTGGAAGGAGAGGACCAACACCTACGATGTCTTCTGACCTTCCTTCACATGCAAGCCATGACATGCGTGTACCTGTCCTCGCACACTACACACACCCGTGCAAAACTTCCATGTAAATCATCTTACCAGAGTTTCAAGCTGTGCCTTGAGGGTTCTGATGACACATTCAAGGATCTTTCGGGGATACCACTTACGCTTGGTTGCTATATCTACTATGATCTCATCAAATTCATCTTCAAGCACTTTGATGTCAGAATCTATTTCAGAAAAAAAAAATTTCATTCCTTATATCAACATGACATTAGCATTGTTTACATTAGCATGAAAATCATATGTATAAACTAAATTTTAAAAACATGGAATTAGAAAACTAGTACAGCAAGCTACAGATGCCCTACTTGGTGGCTCATTTATCCCTCACTGAACAACCAATTACTGAGCACCTGCAGGAAATCAGGCTAAGCAGAGAAATTCAAAGATGAATGTAGCAGGTTCCCGAGAAACAGGCCACTACCACCTGAGAACTGCAACATGAGCAGGACATAGCACAAAGGGTACGGACCTTAAAGACATTAGAAAGAAGCCATTTCAGATTCAAATGTAAAGATTCAAATGTAAATATAAATGCACTAGATAAAAAAAGGGGTAGGGAATAATAAGGAAAAGCACCTCTGGTAGAGGAAACAGGATTTACAAGACGGGGGGGGGGGGGGGGGGGGGGGGGGGGGGGGGGCTCTAAATGGCCTCAGGATAAATGACAGGAAATAAAGATGAAACAGTATGAGAACTAGACTGTACTCAGGGTTAGCACATGTGCTTAGAAGAGTGAGTTTCAGGTCAGCCTAGACTGGAGTAAGACTCTGCCTCAAAAAGCAAAGCAAACAAACAAAAGCAAATGAAAATCATTCAAGTAAAAGCACCACAGCCTTAGGTCCTTAGCTGGTTCACATCCTGTGAGTTCTGCTGTGTCAGAGCCAAGGCTAGAAATGGGTCTTTTTGTCTCACAGAACAGAAGCTCTATGAGGAAGAAACATTTTGAAAACTGCTCATATAAGTGAGCACACACACATACTTCAAACCAGTGTGGTCTCCTTTGTCTAACAGCCACTAAATCTAACTCAATCACTTCTCTGGAGGATATTATGAGGGAGACAGACATTTTTTACTTAGAATACTTATTTAAGTAAGCAGTTCTGGATTTTAACAAGTTCATTTAAGAAGTGAAATCACTGGCATGAAAAGAATATACCATTTCACAACCATTTTTTTTTTTTTTAAGTTGGGGCTGGATTGATGGCTTAGTGGTAAGGCACTTGCCTGTGAAGCCTAAGGACCCAGGCTCGATTTCCCAGTATCCACATAAGCCAGAGGCACAAGGTGATGCATATGTCTGAAGTTCATTTGCAGACGCTATAGGCCCGGGTGTACCCATTTCCTCTCATTCTATTTACCTCTTTCTCTCTCTTTCAAATAAGTAAGTAATTTTTTTAAGTTGGGCTGAAAAGATGGCTCAGTAGTTAAAGGTGCTTGCTTGCAAAGCCTGAAGACCTGGGTTCAATTTCCCAATACCCACATAAAGCCAAAGTAGCACATGCCCACTGAGTTGTCCTTTTCAATCTTAAATTTGCATGATCAAATTTTCTGTAATCAAGTCTGTTCAGGGGAGTTACTAGGGAAGACAGAAAGGTTGTTTCAGGGCCAGGCGTGGTGGCGCACGCCTTTAATCCCAGCACTTGGGAGGCAGAGGTGGGAGGATCTCTGTGAGTTTGAGGCCACCCTGAGACTACATAGTGAATTCCATGGCAGCCTGGGCTAGAGTGAGAACCTATCTTTAAACCCCCACCCCACCAAAAAAAACAAAAAAAAAAAAAAAAAGGAAAGGTTGTTTCATTTGTATTTCCCATTTATTCTCCCTTCCATTTTTTTTTCCACCAAGTAACACAATGATGTGTCAGGAACTTGCAACTCTCAGATTAAAAACTCTGCCTTTCATAGTGCTGAAAAGTACTATGCAGGCTGCTAGGCAAGAAAATTCATCAACAGGCTTACCCAGCAGTGAACCTACCGTTCAAGCTACACAACTGGTCAGCCAGACAAGATGGCACCACTGCTGCAACAGTGTCATTTCTGTTACAGGGGGACTAACTACTCTCTGATTGGATTTGAGGACCACCCACAGGAGGAAATCCATGCCTGGTACTGAAGACCTAGTCAAAAGCCTATGGCTGGAAAGGTCATAGATCCAGGGGAGAAGCTACTCCTGTTGTTCGGCTAAGTGGATATGTTCTGCCCATCACATGGCCCTCAATGTTCCTATTTAGGTGCTTTGATCAGTGCTGCTCTCATTTCTGGTCAGAGAAGCTTTTTTCTGCAGATGCCCCTGACTCCTGGGGAAATTCAAACTCATCAAAGTGCTGAGAAGTAACAGCTGAGCGCTCAACACTGAGCCATCTCTACCACATCCTCCAAGGCTCAGGGCATTTGGAAGAGAGGACAGAGAATGTAAGAGCTAAAGGGTGGGGAGGAGTGCTCTGGAACACTGTCTTCCACGAAGCTGCACTCATGACCTCACAGTGGCAGTTGTTATCTGCATAACACTGGGCCATCACCATGTCGTCATGGGTGATGAAGGAGGGAAAATAAATGCTATCAAAGTAGAAAAGGGACTAGTTGGAAAGAAGGGGTTCAGTGGAAAGGAGGTAGGGGAAGGAGGACAAAAGAAAGTAAATAGAGTTTTATGATCAAAATACATTAAGTGCATGTACGAAAATTGTCGATACAAGTTTTAAAAATAATAAATTTAAAAAAGAAATCTCTGGGCTGGAGGGATGGCTTAGCAGTTAAGGCATTTGGCTGCAAAGCCAAAGGACCCAGGTTCAATTCCCCAGGACCCACGTTAGCCAGATGCACAAGGGGCGCACACATCTGGAATTCATTTGCAGTGGCTGGAGGCCCTGGCATGCCCATTCTCTCTCTCTCCCTCTCTCCCTAGCTCCCTCCCTCCCTCTTTCTCTGTCAAATAAATAAAAACAAAATATTTTTTAAAAAGAAACTTCTGCTCCCATGAAGCTCAGTTATTGTGTCTGTGTATTTGACTAGAAACAAAGACTACTAAAGCACCCCTCACATGGCCAATGTAACATAAGCTTTCTAAGGCATAAAGCTATACTACTCACATAATTCTACTTTAAAATCTCACTGTAGCTCAAAGGCAGTGTTTGCCTGGCATGTGATTCTCTGGGTTAATGAATAAACATGGATAAAAACAAAATAAAATTGACGGCCCCAGAGGGCTAGCAGTGGGCATGGGATCAGCTCAAGGGTGTGGATGTTCCTGCCATAAATCAGTGACATCAGCTGTGCTAGTCAGTCCTAAGTAATATCACCAGGGGACAATGAGTCATGCTGGACCTTCTCTGAACACTGCCTCTCTTCTCAAACTGGTCATTCCTTTCTTATTGTTTTCCCCTTCCTAGACTAGGAATTTTCTGGGCCTGTTTCTTCATCTGGGATAATTCTGCAGTAACTTCCAATAAACTATTGACAAAGTTATCACAAAAATAACTGTGAAGATTAATCAGATGAAAGCCCTGTTTAGAATACTAGATAGTAAATATGGATCAAGGTACCTACTATAGTTCTTTCAGGTTATGACTTCAGTAATCTACATTAGTTTCTTCTTTTTATTTCCCTAATATTGTTTTGTAAAACAAGTAACACTGAAAACAGCTACTAAAAAATCGCATTCAAAATTAAATTAGCTACAAAAAACAAATGACAGAAGGGGAAGTTAAGTCACATACCCAAGAAACAGTTCTCTGAGGCTTCCTGCCAGGCTTGCCCATTGATGCTGACATTCTCCTGCACGGCTGATTCAAAAGTCTGCAATAAATTTACATGAGTCAAGTCACTGAAAACAATTTTAAATACAGAATTCAAACATGTCAGTCAAGTAATAATGTGGTATCAAACTTTTATCACTGTGACAAAAGACTTCAGAAGACAGGGGAGTGAGGCTTTATTTTAGCTCCCAAGTACATAGGTTTCAGTCTGTGTCCAGCTGTTACCATTGCTCCTAGGCTGTGACAAGGCAAAAACAGCATGGAGGAAGCACATGGCAGAGGAAAGCTGTTCACCTCACAGCAGCCAGGAAGCAAACAGGAGTAACATGAGGAGGTCAGGATCAAGAGCTACCCTTCAGCGCTGGAGAGATGGCTTAGTGGTTAAGGCACTTGCCTGCAAAGCCAAAGGACCCAGGTTCAATTCTCCAGGACCCACATAAGCCAGATGCAGAAGGTGGCACATGTGTCTGGAGTTCATTTGCAGTGGCTGGAGTCTTGGCATGAAAGTAGAAGTGAGGCTTGGAGAATGAATGGAAATAATTGGAGAGGGAAGGCGAAAGGGCAAGATAATTGAATATGGTCAAAGTACATGATATACTTGTATGAAACCCATCATTATGTACAACGAATACATATGCCAATAAAAAAAAAAACTAAGGGGCTGGAGAGGTGGCTTAGCGGTTAAGGCACTTGCCTAAGAAGCCTAACAACCCAGGTTCAATTCTCCAGGTCCCACATAAGCTAGATTCACAAGGTGGCACATGTGTCTGGAGTTTATTTGCATTGGCTAGAGGCCCTGACATGTCCATTCGCTCTCTGTCTCAAAAAAACAAAAACAAAAACAAAAACTAGCTGGGCATGGTGGCACATGCCTTTAATCCCAGCACTTGGGAGGCTGAGGTAGGTGGAGTGCTGTGGGTTTGAGGTCAACCTGGGACTACACAGTGAATTCCAGGTGAGCCTGAGCTAGAATGACACCCTACCTCAAAAAAAAAAAAAAAAAAAATGCAAATGTAAAGCCAGACATGGTGACTCATGCCTATAATCCCAGTGTAGCATCTGTAAGACAGAAGCAGGAGGATCTCTCCAAATTCAAGGGCAACCTGATTTGTGTATTAAGTTTCAGACCAGCCAGGGCTATACAGCAAAACGTGGTATCAAAAAAGGGAGGGGGAAGGGGTTAGGGAGATGGCTCAATGATTAAAGGTGCTTGCTTGCAAAGTCTGCTGAGGTTCAATTCCCCAGCCTCCCACATAAAGCTGGACAAGCATTCCTTTGCAGTGGCAAGAGACCCTGGTGTGCATGCATGCAGGCACATGCACACATACACACATACACACACACATACACATGTAAATAAATAAATTGGTAAATTATTAAAAATTTAAAATAAATTTTGATTGTATTTGGTAATAGAAATATGTGTATCCATTGCACTAATCTACATTTTGTGAAGTTGAACATGTTCACAATACATTTAAAAATAAGGAATTAGGGCTGGAGAGATGGCTTAGCGGTTAAGCGCTTGCCTGTGAAGCTGGAGGACCCCGGTTCAAGGCTCGATTCCCCAGGACCCACGTTAGCCAGATGCACAAGGGGGCACACGGGTCTGGAGTTTGTTTGCAGTGGCTAGAGGCACTGGCGCACCCATTCTCTCTATCTGCATCTTTCTCTCTCTGTCTGTCGCTCTCAAATAAGTGAAAATAAACAAAAAAATATTTAAAAAATAAGGAATTAAAGAAATTTAGTAGTATCATTAAATTTTTAAAAGTACATTCCCAATTAATAACCTTAAATTTTCACTGAGTTACATCCCCAGGCTTCATTATGCAGGCCTCTACTTCCCAAGGGCTAGGACTACAGACAAGTGCCATCACACCTTGAAGATGACCCTTTAAGGAACAGAATGCTCATTTCTGCAATATCTGAAATAATGAAAAACTGAAGAAAAAATAAATCCAAGGTCAAAATTAGGAGAATGGCTAAATATCCAAAGCACATAGTACTTAAAAGGATGTGTGAGAGCTCCCCAGATGCAAATCAGCAATGGCTTAACAGCACAATACTATACACAGCAGAGAGAGAAAGCACACCAAAAAAAGGTGTGGAAGGCTTGCTCCTCTCACACACTTTCCACAGTGGTATTTATCTACACAAGGCTTAGAGGGACAGGGAAGGAAAATTCATAGAAGTCTTTGTTAGAATTATTTTTAATGTTTGCATTTTGTGTCATTTGCATAATCAAAAATCAGCATAAATCAAATGACTGGTAAATTTCAGTGCATTTTCTACACTAAGATTCGTAGAAAGGGCTGGGGTGTAGCTTGGTGGTATGGTACTTTCCTAGCATGAGTAGGGCCTTGCATTCCATCCCTGGCCATCAACAAAAAAAGATTTTACAAAGACACTTTATGTATGCACTTCCAAGGACTGCTTGAAAACAAAAGTGTCATAGAAATACACATTGCACAATCCTACTGTCACCACTTTTTATTTTCATTATTATTATTTTGGGGTTTTTTGTTTTTGTTTTTGTTTTTCGAGGTAGGGTCTCACTCTAGCCCAGGCAGACCTGGAATTCACTATGGAGTCTCAGGGTGGCCTTGAACTCACAGCGATCCTCCTACCTCTGCTGGGATTAAAGGCGTGCGCCACCACGCCCGGCATTTTGGGTTTTTTTGAGGTAGGGTCTCACTGTAGCCCAGGCTGACCTGGAATTCACTATGTAGTCTCAGGGTGGCCTTGAACTCATGATGATCCTACCTCTGAGTTCTGGGATTAAAGGCGTCTGCCGCCACACACAGCCTGATACCACTTTTTAGAATACATACTACAATTTTACGCAGTTTTCTCTTTTTTATTGGTGTGTATGCGCCCTGCATGCATACATGCAGAGGTCAGAGGAAGATGTTGGGTGTCTCCTCTATAACTGTTCTACCTCATTTTCTGGTTACACAATCTCTTGCTGATCCTGGAGCTCTCCAAAGGCCCCAGTGAACCTTAGTACTCCATCCACCTTAGTATTGCACAGGTTTTGTTTTGGTTTTTTTTTGTTTGTTTGTTTGTTTGTTTTCTGAGGTAGGGTCTCATGCTAGCTCAGGCTGACCTGTAATTCACTACTTAGTCTCAGCAATCCTAACTCTGCTTCCCAAGTGCTGGAATTAAAGGCATGCACCACCACACCAGGCGCAGTTTTTTGTTTTGTTTTGTTTTTTTCCTTTGTGAACTGTATTCTCTCTCTTCTAAATAGCCACTTTTCTCTGACCCCCATATAATGACTTCTGTTCACATCATATTGACCAGGCCAGTAGCTGAAAGGAAGGCTGGGACATGTAGATTTAATTTTAAATATTTTCATTTATTTGCCTGAGAGGGGAGGGAGAGAGAAAAAGTATAGGCATACCAGGGCCTCCTGCCTTTGAAAACTCCAGATGCATGGCCACTTTGTGCAGTGGGCTTTACACACGGGTAGTGGGGGATCGAACCCAGGCCAACAGATGTTGCAAGCAAGCACCTTTAAGCACTGAGCCATTATCCCAGCCCATATTATGCAGTTTTAACTAGAAGTACAGCAACATTATTAATGCTTCTCTTCAAAGACAAACTCTGTCTTTAGTCTTCTCCCTTTTCCCTTCAAAAAAACTACTAAAAATATCCTGAGGTATATCTATATCATTGCCTTGCTTGCAAGTAGGAAATAAGGTAAGAGCCACTGTATACAAAACTGGAATAGAGAATTACAATCCAAGGAGAGTTTCATTATTCTCCATTTAACTCTTTTCATTCAATCACAAATAAATTGCATTACAGTTTCCTCACAGCAGGCATTACTCCCTCAATTTCTTGTGTTTTTCCCCACAGACCAGCATCTTCAAGGCTTTGCAAAGCCTCAGAGAAAGAGGAAGTGTGTTAAAAAAGGGCCAATGTGTGATCTTGGTGGTTTATAACCAAGATATCTTCTTTATCTATTTTAGATTTATAAAGAAAATGTATTCGCTCTATTTACAAGATATTTTTAAAGAGGCAAAAGGAAAGAACAAAAAAAAAAAAAAACTGTTTAGGTGACTGACTTCCACGATTATCATCCCCTGAAGAATTCCTCCTGGAGTTTATGTCTAAACTCGCCCTGTCCACCAGGGGCGCCACTTCACAGTTACATCCGTAGTCAAGATGTTTTGTAAACAATAGGCACCAGATTTGAATGACTGGTGTAAAAGGCAAAATCCCTCATACATACGCATGTTATCACTGCGCACGTGACAATACATATGCATATCCTGGGCTAAAGGAAACATTAACTCCAGTTTCTTCGTTTTCGTGGCTAGCCTTCTCTTCCCACCGGCCGGCCCGGGGTAAGCAACGACACCCGCGTCTATTCCCTTTTCCCCTCGCGGTCCCGGGGCTGCTCGGCCGCCGGGCCCGGCGCTCGCGGCTCCCCGCTCGTACCCACTGCACGTCCCGCAGCGCGAGCTCGCGGACGTCGGCCGGCAGCGCGTCGCCGAGCCTCCGCACGAGGCGGCCGCACAGCACCACCGCCTCCGTCACGGCCTTCTTCGACGAGCAGCGCACTCGGAAGTCCTCCGACGGGCTGGCGGACTCCGAGGCCTGGCTGTCGCCTCCGGTCACTGCCTCTCGATGCCGCTGGCCGTCGTCCACTCCGGCCACGGACTCTGGGGCCTGTGGAGCGGCCATAGGCAGCGGCTCGGCGGGCCCCGCCATTGCCCCAGTTTGAACTGTGGGCGGGGACGCGGGGCGGAAGGAAGACTCTCGCTGGTGGACCGAGCGAGCCCACGTCCGGCTGGAAACGGCGGCCGCCGCCGCCGCGTTCCGGCTCCGGCTCCGGCTCCGGCTCCCACGGCGGCGGACGTGGTGGTGAGGACCATGGGCTTAGGGTTCGTGGACTGCCACTGCCATCTCTCGGACCCAGACTTTGACAGCGTACGTGAGGGCGACACGGGACTTGCGGGAATGGGAGTGGTCCCCGTCTTTTCCCCGAGGGTCTTTTTCCTCTCCTCCGTTAGAACGAAGCCCAAGTCCTCAGACCTTAATCACGGTGGCCCTTTGTGACCTCGATTTCCTTTTTGACTAAAATCATGTTGATTTTCCTTTCTGATCTTGGACAGCAGTAACGGGTATCTCCGTAAAGCTTATGTTTTCGGTTTCTGCTGCCCTTCCATACCTCCCCTGGGCCGGGCTGTTTACGGGCGCAGCCGTAGCTGGGAGAAACCCTCCAATTCTGGTGGAGGAGGAGGGCAGGTCTTACCCTTGGGGAGCTAGAGTCGGGTAGTGGAGAAAGCAGGCGAGGTTAGGAGGTAAGGAGCCACACCAGTAAGGAAGCGAGACTATCGTGGTGAGGAAAACGTGAGGTTGAAGGCGCCCCGACAGGAAAACATTTGGCCCATTCTAGTTACCAAAAGGCTGGAGGCTGGAGGTGAGCTAGAAAAGAGAATGAAACAAGACAGGAGGGGGATGGGTAAAATCAGTAGATTGCATTAGAAGCACAATTTTAATCCGTTAAAGTTTTTGTGTGTGTGCCTTTAACCTCTGAAGGCCCAGCCCCCAAGATGCTTTTTAAATATATAGACAAGAGGTGATGATTTAGGAATCTGTGAGAACTACATGAATCCTGCATTTATTTTACAAATACAATTAATAACGCATGCTAGAATCGGACATGGCGAGCAAAGGGAGGAATCAAGTATGACTTAGATATTTAGCTGGTGCTATGTAGTGAAGATAGTAGTGCCCTTTGCTTAGATCAGTAAAGACCAAGGTCTGGGGTGGAGTGGGGACCTGAGAAGAAGGAATCTTGGTGGGAGAAAAAGATTCATGTTGGGACAGGTTGGGATGTTGGTCCCATCCCATTGGAAATTGTACAAGCATTTTAAATGTGAGTCATGGCTTCAAGACAGTTACATGCTGAGGTAAAAGTTGGGGGTGTAACATAATATTTAAAACCATAAAGATCTGGTGGTATATATAGCTCAGTGTTAGAGATCTCATTTTTCATGAGTAAGGCTGCTGAATTAATAATAAATAAAACCACGAGAACAGATGAAATCCTGAAAGGTAAATGCAGAGAGAAGAGCAGAGAATCTTGAAGTCAGAAAAAGAAGAGAGAGCCTGTCAAGGGGACTGACAGGTGGCCACCAGTGTGAGTGGTGTTGTAGAAGCCAATGGTAGAAATATTTCAAGGAGCAAAGAGTCCAGAGCTGCAGAGGGACTTTGAGAGGACCACAGACAGATATCTTATCTATCTGGCAGTAGAGAGTTCTGTCTTAGTGCAGTGGGAACTGAAGCCAGATTTCTTGAGAGTAAACTGGAGTTCAGGCTCTTCACTTTCTGTCACCCTGTTATAGCTAACATTGTCATTTTGCTTGGTGCTTCAACTGCATTGACACAGCCAAAGAACAGTCAGTAATTCATCTAAAGTAATCGTGATTACTTGCATTTGTTTTAGGATCTGGATGATGTGTTGGAGAAAGCCAAGAAAGTAAGTCAGTGTCCACAATTCTCTGTTGTTTTTTCCTCCAAATTTCAAGCTGTTTTAGCTTGACATACTGCTTTTAGGTACTGTTTGGATACACTGTGATGTTGTTTCAGATTTAATACTAGCATTTATTAGTGTTTACTATGTGCCAGACGGAGAGCTAAGCCATTTGTGAACTCTTATTAAAAGTTTCACAGTCTTCGGAGAAAGACAAAAGGCTTCTGAAACATTTGGCTTTGTGAGAAGAAATTATCAAATTTGGAAGTACTTATAAAATTAATTACTTGCAGCTTCCATTTTTTAGCCTTCCCAGAGAACAGCAGAACCATGTATGTTGTGGCAGTACAAATTTACAGAGAGCCAATTATCATTGTGGCAGCTTACGTGGACACCTGAGCTTTGGAGGCACCCAGGCCTAATGACCGCGACTCCATCCATAACTGTTGCTGTGCAGTGAATTATAGCAGTGTCTATTGTTGATCTCTATGCACTGAATATAGGATCCAAAATATGCCAAGTACTTATTGGCAGCCATTTTGATATATTACTGGAACCTGGCTAAACAAGAATGATAAAATGCCCAGAAAAGTATAAAATTTCACTTAGTTTGTATTAACTATGTATATTGTTTGGTGCTCTGTTGTATTTTCTTTCTTCTTCTTCTTTTTTCTTTTTTTTTTTTTAGGCTAACATCATGGCCCTTGTGGCAGTTGCTGAACATTCAGGAGAATTTGAAAAGATTATGCAACTTTCAGAAAGGTGCTGCTTGTAATTAGATGTTTGTTTTATGTTGCTGAGACTAGTCTTGAACTCATGGACTTAATCCCTTTGTTTTTTTTTTTTCTTGTTTTTTTTTAAGACAAGGTCTCACTCTGTTACCCAGGCTGTCCTGAACTTGACTGTGTAGATCAATCTGGCCTTGAACTCATGCCAGTTTGCCTACGCCAACCTCCCTGTAAGCCACTGACCAGCTCTAAATTAAGCTTTAAAGTTTGGACTGGAAAGATTGCTCAATGGCTTGGAGCTACTCCTAGGCAAGCACGAGGGCCTGAGGAGTCCTGAGAGTTGCATCTCCAGGCACCGTGTAAACAGCTGGGTGTGGCTACATGCATCTGTAACACCAGGACGCATGAAAAAATGGCACACTCCAGAATCAGTAAGAGAGTCTGGCTCAAGTAAGGGGTAGAAGAGTGATGGAGGAGGGACCTAATGATCTGTTCTGGCCACTATAGGCAAGTGCATGGGGTGCCACATGGTCACCTTCCTGTGCATACACCACACATACCACTACATTACAACATTTTAACTGTTTTGTGTGTATATGACAGTGTGTGTGTGTGTGTGTGTGTGTGTGTGTGTGTGGTGTACATGCCTGTGTATTTGTATATATGTGAGTATGTGTGTGTGTATATGTGTGCATAAATATGGATACCAGAGTTTGATGTTGGGTGTCTGCCAAAATTGATTTCATCTTATTTTTTGGAGACAGGGTCTTTTGCTGAACCTGAAACTCATTGATTAGATTAATCAAACCCCAGGGATCCTCCTGTCTCTGCTTCTCCACCTCTGGGATTACGGGGTGTTCCTCCATGCCCAACTTTCACATGGATACTAGGGATCTAACGTAGGTCCTCATGCTTGCCAGGCAAGCACTTTACCAACTCAGCCATCCCCCAGCTCCTCTAAGTAAGATTTTTAAGAGTTGCTGATAAAGACACAGTTAAGATGTCAGATTTACAATATCAAAGAACCAATTTTAAAGGGAATGAGGAAGAAAGCATATTAACATAGCCCTGAGACTTTCCTGCTTGTTCTTGAGGGAGACGTGGCAGTCTTCTGCTCTGCTATTCCTGCTTCCTTAATTTGTTCTACATTTTTAGGTATACTGGCTTTATCCTGCCATGTTTGGGTGTTCACCCAGTTCAAGGACTTTCACCAGAAGACCAAAGAAGTGTGACATTAAAGGTAACAGTCATATAAAATAAGGACCATAAAAATTATTTTTATTTATTTATTTATTTATTTGACAGAGAAAGAGGGAGGGAGACACAGAGAAGAGAGAGAATGGGCATGCCAGGGCCTCTAACCATTGCAAACGAACTCCAGATGTATGTGCTCCTTGTGGAGCTGGCTTACGTGGGTCCTGGGGAATTGAACCTGGGTCCTTTAGCTCTGTAGGCAAATGCCTTAACCGCTAAGCCATTTCTCCAGTCCTCCTTAGCATGCATATATATATATATATATATATATATATATATATATATATATACACATACACACACACACACACACACACACACACACACACATATAGCTGGGTGTGGTGGCACATGCCTTTAATCCCAGCACTTGGGAGGCAGAGGTAGGTGGATAGCCATGAGTTCGAGGCCACCCTGAGATTACATAGTGAATTCCAGGTCAGCCTGGGTTAGAGTTAGACCCTACCTCAAAAAAACCGAAAAGAGGGGCTGGAGAGATGGCTTAGCGGTTAAGCGCTTGCCTATGAAGCCTAAGGACCCACGTTAGCCAGATGCACAAAGGGGCGCACGCGTCTGGAGTTCGTTTGCAGTGGCTGGAAGCCCTGGCGCGCCCATTCTCTCTCTCTCTCTCTCTCTCTCCCTCTCCCTCTGTCACTCTCAAATAAATAAATGAACAAAAAAAAAAATTTAAAAACCGAAAAGAAAAAAAAATCTACAGTTTTCTATATATTTGTTTATGCCTTAAAAGGAACCATCACAGGACAAATTCTCTCAAATGCAAAAGATAGCATCATTGAAATTAATGATATATGGCTGCTTCATAGTTTCAGACAAGCCTGTATGTGATGTGTATTGATTATATTGGGCTCAGTAAAATAAGCCAAGCATGATTGTAAATACAAATGCATGAGAAGAGAACAAAGGAAGTAAGGGATTATCCCTGTTATAAACACATAAACTAGTAGTACTCAGGGACATCCCCAAAACTCATGCACAGTGACAACCATCTGGTGGCTCCTGCTCTCTCAGCCATTCCAGGAAATGCAGATGAGTCCTGCTATCAGGAAATGCCTCCCCAATAGAAGGCAATAGGTAAGTGGGATCTTCATAGACAGTTATATTTTTGTCACTTGAATAGTTGTAGAATATGTTTCTATGCAGCTTTATAGGTAGAGCTACTCATAATGATAGACAGATTATTGCTCCTACTCATTGATCAGTTAAGTGGATTAAATATTGAGTTGGAGGGATGGCTTAGTGGTTAAGGCGCTTGCCTGCTAAGCCATAGGACCCAGGTTCAGTTCCCCAGGACCTACATAAACCAGATGCACAAGGTGGCAAATGTATCTGGAGATCATTTGCAGCAGCTGGAGGCCCTGGTGCACCCATTCTCTCCTTCTCTCTCTCAAATAAATAAGTAAATAATATTTTAAAAAATGTATGTGAAGGACCAGCATAGCAAAAGGCCTGGCATATAATGTATACTCATGAAATGTCATGCCCTGCTCTTTCTCTAGCAACAGAGTTTTTTCTTCTGTCTAGGACTTGGATGTAGCCTTGCCTATTATCGAGAAATATAAGGATCGGTTGTTGGCGATTGGAGAGGTAAAGATCCATTAGCTGATCAAACAACATCTAATGCAGACCTCAGTATGAAACCTGAAAGTTGTCTTGAGTTTGGTGTTAAGTTTGGATTACAGCTGAGTAGGACCTGTCATGTTCCTACTGCTAATGTGCGACACTGCCTCAGCACTTGGGGCCGAGGCACTAGAAGCTTAGCCTGGTGTGTCTTAGCAAGGAGGACTGTGGTGGTAGCGCCTCCCAGCAGTTCACGTCTCTGTGTTTAAATGTGGGTCATTGCTCTGGTGAGTTCAGATGGTCTCTATTAACCCTTCTCAAGTAATTACTAAGCATGCTTTAAATGGGCTGAAGTTGGTAATTAAAGCACATGTAATTTAAATTATTTATAATAGTAACAAATGCTACTTTCTGCTGGGTATGGTGGTGCATGCCTTTAACCCCAGCACTTAAAGAGGCAGAGGTAGGAGGATCACTGTGAGTTCTAGGCCACACCCTGAGACTACACAGTGAATTCCAGGTCAGCCTGAGCAAGAGTGAGACCCCTACCTTGAAAAACCAAAAGGACAAAAAAAAAAAAAAAAGCTGCTTTCTGTTAAAGACAAAAGGTAAGAAAACAAATTAAACCCAGGATACAGAGTATAGAATACATGCCCAAGTAGTATCAGAGGAAGCAGTTGGGCTGAGGAAGATGGCTGTGGCTAAAGGCACTTGCTTGCAAAGCCTGCCAGTCGAGGTTCAATTCTCCAGCAAGCACGTAAAGCCGGATACAAAATGGCACATGCATCTGGAGTTCATTTGCAGTGGCAAAAGAACCTGGTGTACTTAAGCACACACACACACACACAAGCATGCCACAAATATTTTTTTTTATTTTTATGTATTTATGACAGAGAGAGAATGAGAATACCAGGGCCTCTAGCCAACTGCAAATGAACTCCAGATGCATGCGCCACCATGTCCATGTGGCTTACATTGGTTCTGGGTCCTTGGGCTTCACAGGCAAGCGCTTTAACTGCTAAGCCATCTCTCCAGCCCCCAAATAACTTTTTTTTTTTTTTTAAAGAAAGCAGTTGCCTGTAAGATGTGCCGTCCACTGCAGTGGACATTGGAAATGTGCGTGCACCATACTGTCATACCCCAGGGGACAGAAAGTAACTTAATGTTTCATAATGATTCCACGTTAAATCGGATTTTGGACATTGAACTATGTAAAGTACATTATTAAAATCAATGTTCCCTGTGTGGCACTTCTACTGTGGCTGCTGTGGATGTGAAGTGATGGGACATGGCTCACATTGTTATAAGCGTGTGATTCTTTTATCTGCCTGCTACAGGTGGGACTGGATTTCTCCCCCAGATTTGCGGGGACTGATGGACAGAAGGAAGAGCAAAGACAAGTCCTGATCAGACAGGTCCAGTTAGCCAAAAGGCTGAATTTGCCTTTGTAGGTGAATTATCTTTCTTTGTTAAAAACTGAGCAAATTAAGAACGGGCCAGAGTCCTCTTGAAACGCAGGACTGCATAGCTTATCTTAAGTTTTTCTGAAAAAACAAAAATAATACGTTGTGATTTAAAAGTCTTGAAAGGAATTTTGTTAAACAGAATTTTGTTGTTAAACAGAAATGTCCATTCACGCTCAGCTGGAAGACCTACCATCAGCCTCTTACGTGAGCAAGGTATTTACAGCCCCGCTCAGGCTATCATGGAGAAGCCACATTTCTTTTGACTTGCTAAAGAGAAGGGGATGGGGCCGAGCCATGGTGGAACTCAACTCAGATTATTTCCAAGACAGGCTATTGATTAGGCAGGTTTGTGCACTTCTGAATCCATCCGGCCCACAGAGAGGAAAGGAAAACTTGAAGCTCCAAGCTCTAAATCCCCAACTGACAAGAGAAAAGTAAAGCAAAGAAGGGTAGTCACACTGGGTTACTCTGCTGTTTGTGTCACTTGCCTATTGCTTCAGGAAATGGGTCCTGTGGCTATCATGCATAAAACACACTGTCACTTCACTGGTTTTTCCTAGAGTTAACGTGTCACTTATAGCCTTCTTTTGCACACTTGTAAAAATGCCATCCACAATAATATGCCTTAAGACTCTTATACACATAAAGAAATTTAGCAAGCAGTACATGTATGCACATGTGTGGATTTGTAGACACAAAAGCACACAGTAGTTGATTGTGACCTACTCTAGTTAATTTTATAATTCACGTATAGCTGCACTGTTTGTCTGATGACGGCATAACCTTAAGAATTGCAATAAAAAAGCATTGCACTCATCAGTGATGGATGCTGAACATTCTGGAGTAACGAGGCAAGTTAAACAACTGTCTTTTAAGAAGTGGAGCTGGGAGGGGGATCACTGTGAGTTCAGGGCCAGCCTGAGCCAGAGTGAGACCCTACCTCGAAAAACCAAAAAAAAAAAAAAAAATATATATATATATATATATATATATGTATATATATGTATAATTTTATATTTATATATAAATATATTTATACTTATATTAAATTATATATATAGTGGAGCTGGGGACTGGGAAGATGGCTCAGCAGTTAAGGCGGTTTGTTGGCAAAGCCTGCCAACCCAGGTGTCATTCTCCAGCCACCCACATAAAGATGGATAGGCATTTGTTTGCAGTGCTAGGACTCCTTGGTGCATGCGTATACACACACACACACACACATGTGCAAATAAATTTTTTTAAGAACTGGAGTTAGTAGGGCTGGGGTTACAGTTCAGTGATATAGTGCTTGCCTACTGTGAACAGTATGGGCCCTGGGTTCAGTCCTCAGAATCTGTCATGCATGCGTGCACACACACAGAGAGAAATGACCTTGTGAACCTGACTCTGCTTAATTTCTGAGTCATTCAGTTCTCTTTTTTTTTTTTTTTTTTTTTTTTTTTTTGGTTTTTCAAGGTAGGGTCTCACTCTAGCCCAGGCTGACCTGGAATTCACTATGTAGTCTCAGGGTGGCCTTGAACTCACGGTGATCCTCCTACCTCTGCCTCCCAAGTGCTGGGATTAAAGGTGTGCGCCACCACACCCGGCTCTCTTTTTTTCTTTCACTAGCATTCCTATTAGGAAAATAGTTTTGCCTAAAACCCTCCTGTTAGGAACAGTAACTTATAGTAAAGGCATGATGGCACAGAAAGTTTAAGTAATTATAAAAAATATATTTCAATGTTACTTAATAATTTTATTCTGAAGATTAATAATTTATTTTTATTCTTGTCTTTGAACACTGTATTTTCACATCCTTTAGACGACATAGAATCTCATGTTTATATCACAGTGACAGACATTTACTTAAAGTGTAAGGCCCCTGGTGTTGGGTGTGGTGAATGGGGAAACCCTTGTTGAGGAATGAGATGGAACTGTGGTTTCTTCTAACTTGGGAGGTGCTGACAACGTCCTGCTACATGCCTTTGACGGCCGGCCGGCCGTGGCCATGGAGGGAGTAAGAGCTGGCTACTTCTTCTCGATCCCACCTTCCATCATAAGAAGTGGGCAGGTAAAGTCTTTCTTTGCAACTTACGACATACTTTATGGAGTGTAGTTTAGAACCTGAGCTCTGGCAGCTCATCTGGAGTCCTGCTCCAGGTGCATCACATCAGTCTCTGCCTCAGCAATGTGGAACTTAACTCCAAAATGAATCAGAGTCCTAAACATAAGATCAGAAATTTTGAACTCTTATAAAAAGGAAAACACACTGGACATGGTGGTGCATGCCTTTACATTTTCTGACTTTAGGTTCAATAATAGTTTTCTAGCTATGACACCAAAAACACAGGCCCTCAGAGAAAAAATGGATGAGTTGATCAGCAACAAAATATAAAACTTCCACAATGAAAGAAAAACAGATAAAGTAAAATATTACTTAGATTCTTTGTCTACTTTTCAATCAAGTCCATGGAATTTTCATTAAATTATAATCATGCTTACATATAGTACTGGAGTTCAAATCTAAGGCTTATTTCTAACACTAAACTACAACTTCAGCCCAGATTGTATATTTCTATTTAATTTCATGTATTCAGAGAACATGTAGAGTATAATTTTAACTCTTAAATTAGCTAAGGTCTGTTTTGTGGCTCAGAATGTGGTGTGGTGAATGAAAATACACACATACAAACCAGGTGTGGTGGCACACGCCTTTAACCTCAGCACTCTGGAGGCAGAGGTAGGAGGATCACTATGAGTTCAAGACCAACCTGGAAGTACAGAGTGAGTTCCAGGTCAGCCTGGGCTAGAGTGAGACCCTACCTCCAAAAAAAAAAAAAGAGAGAGAGAGAGAGAAAAGAAACACATGTGGACAGCTGCACGTGGTGCTGGTGCTGGTGCTATTCTGTGAACGGGAACTGACGGTCCAGAGTGCACTCCAGGTTCTCCTACTTTGATCATTTCGGAGAAATCTCATATTAAGTAGTCATCTTTAGCTGTGGTATTGTTTCCTTTCCAAAACTTGCTTTTTTGTTCTAAATTTAAAGTTGACAACATTTTGGGGTTTTTGTTTTGTTTTGTTTTGCTTTGTTGAGGCAGGGTCTCACTCAAGCTCAGGCTCACCTGGAACTTACTCTCTAGTGCAGGCTATCCCTGAACTCAACCTTCCAGTGTTGAAAGGATTAAAAGTATACACCACTGCACCCAGCTTATGTGCTTTTTAAATCTTAATCTTATATATTTTATTTTATTTTATTTTATTATTTTAGAGAGAGAGAGAGAATTGGCACACCAGGGCCTCAGGCACTGTAGTCGAACTTCAGATGCTTGCGCCACCTAGTGCACATGTGTGACCTTGTACTTGCCTCGCCTTTTTTTTTTTTTTTTTTTTTTTTTTTTGGCTTTTTTTGAGGTAGGGTCTCACTCTAGCTCAGGCTGTCCTGGAATTCACTATGTAGTCTCAGGGTGGCCTCAAACTCTCAGGATCCTCCTACCTCTGCCTCCTGAATGCTGGGATTAAAGGCGTGTGTCACCATGCCTGGCTCTGGCTTATGTTAAAAATTTTATTTATTTATTTGAGAGAGATTGAAAGAGGCAAATAGAGAGAGAGAGAGAATGGGCACACCAGAGCCTCTAGCCACTGCAAATGAACTTCAGATGTGTGCGCCCCCTTGTGCATCTGGTTTACGTGGGTCCTGGGGAATAGAACCTGGGTCTTTTGGCTTTGTAGGCAAGTGCCTTAATACCTAAGCCATCTCTGCAGCCCATATATTATATTTTAATAATGCCCCATTTTACATTATCTTACCCTTTCCCACTTTTACTTATTTTTAGTTTTAGAATATTTTTGTTTGAAAGATAGAGTATGACTGCACCATGGCCTCTTGCTACACAGATGAACTCCGGTTGCATGTACCTGGCTTTATGTGGGTACTGGAGAATCGAACCCAGACCAACAGGCTTTGCAAGCAAGCACTTTAACCCCTAATCCATCTCTCCAACCTGCACTTTAAAATTTTAAATGCAGTATCAGCAGAGGTGTGTTCTTGGCTTAAAACTTAGTGAGTTTGGGGCTGGAGAGATGGCTTAGGAGTTTGTCTGCAAAGTCAAAGGACCTCAGTTCGACTCCCCAAGGCCCTTGTAAGCCAGATGCACAAGGTGGTGCATGCATCTGGAGTTTGTTTGCAGTAGCTGGAGGTCCTGGAGTGCCCATTCTCTCTCTCTCTCTCTCTCTCTGCCTCTTTCCCTCTCTTGCTCTCTCAAATAAATAAATTTTTTTAAAAAAAAATCTTAGTTAGTTCATTTCATTCCTACATACTGCACAGAAAATCATAAATAGAAATAAAAGAACCTGTCACTCAATCTAAAATGTAGATAATGCACAAGAATATTAGCTTTATAGACAAAGGCCTTGTGGCTGAAAGAACGTCAGAAAGGAGTGCTCAGAGGTGGTGGCATTACCAGAAGAACTCACTTTTGGCTGTGTCAGTGGGCATGGAATGGCAGAAGTATGGACTTCTTGCTGATATATATTTTCTAAATATTTATTTACAAAAGGAGAGAGAGAAAGAGAGATTATGGATGTGCCAGGGCCTCTAGCCACTGCAAATGAACTCTAGATACATTAACTACTTTGTGCTTCTAGCTTATGTAGATACTGAGGAATTGAACTTAGGTCATCAGGCTTTGCAGGCAAGTGCCTTGACCTCTGAGCCATCTCTCCAGCCCTTGCTGGTCTATCTTACTTTCGCTAGGTTACCACTATTGAGTTTCCTGAAAGCTTTGAGTAATTTGGTGCAGTTGGTTTTAATGTTAACTAGTGACAGCATACCTTGCCATCCAGGTAGCATTTGTGTTTGAAACTAATGCCTGCTTTTAGATTCTTGCTGAGTGAGATGCATTAGTACGGGGACGGGGCGGGGGGGTGGGGGGTAATGCTCCTTACTGCGTCCTTCCTTGTCATGTATTAAATTTACACACTTTCTCTTTTCTGTAAGAAGCAGAAACTTGTGAAGCAATTGCCTTTAACTTCTATCTGCTTAGAAACAGATTCACCAGCACTAGGACCAGAAAAGCAGGTAAATGATCTCACATTGTCAAGGTAGTACCTTTCTTTTGAGATATTTTCAGTGTACTGTCTCTCAATCTGGTACACATCAGTGGGATCCTAGTGCTAAGTTGAGGCTTCTGTTAATGTCAAGTTTTCTAAATAGAGCTGATGGGGAGTATGTCTTCATTTGTGCCATGCGATTGCACAAAGCAGTGTCTGAGATCAGAATGTCTCAGATTCTAATACTATTTGAGGAGTCAAGACTTATTAGCTGACTGTAGGCAAGCTACTTAAGTTTTCTGAAACAGTTTGTTTGTTTAGTATTTGAGATGGAATCTCATGTAACCTGGGGTAGCCTCTAATTCACTGTGAAGCTGAGCCTGGCCTTAAGCTCCTACTCCTGCTTCTGGCTCCCCAGTGGTGGGCCTACAGGCATGCTCCACTGTGTTTCTTCACCTCTAATGGATGGTTAAAATGGTAGCCCACTAAGCGTTCTGTAAGGGTTACATGTGCAAGACTTGTGCAGGTGCCCAGCAGTGGCTGACACATAGTACATCCAATGTACTTAACCACTGGGCCATTTCTCCAGCCCAGGAATAGATGTTGAATGCTGTTATAACTTGGTCTTGTGTTTGTATTTAGTTGATCTGACAAAAACTAAGTTTGTGACATAGTGCCTTATGCAATGTATGTATTCAACAACCTTGATTTAATAAATGATTTAGCCAAATAAGTTTGTTCTAGAAAATTATAAAACACAGAGAATCATACTCAAAAAAGTGAAACCATCTGCCACCCAAAGGTTACCTTAACAGTACTATAACTTTTAGCATTGATTCTGAAGCGCAGTTGCTTGGGTTTAACCTTAGCCAGGCTGCTTTGGATCCCATCTTACCCACCGAGCAGGGGTCCTACTCATAACAGTACCTATCTCCTGCAGTCATTGTGAGGAATAAGTGGGACATGCCATGCAGAGAACAAGGCCTCCCTTTGCAGAAGCACTGGGTGTACATTCTCATGTCCCTCCAGACTCCTCATGTCCATAGTGAACATGCACGTGCCTTTCCTTAGAATAGAGGCTGGGAGTAAGAGAGCTTCCCATGTATATAAGGGCCTGAGACTATCCAAGTTCAGTTCCCCAGCATCTAATAAACAGCTGGGTATGGCCACACACATCTGTAACCACAGCCCCCTGGGGAGCTGGTATCAGAGAATTACTGGGCTCATAAAAACAGCAAGCACTGGAATCAGTGAGGGACGCTTTCTCAAGGACACACACACAGATAAGCAATGGAGGGGACACCACATTTCTCCTCCACTGCCACATATGCACACTGGACACAAACACTTCAGCACACACGCCACACACAAAAGTAACATCAGCCTGAACACATTTCTTGCCCTGCATTCATATGGTGAACTTCTGTATATATATTAATATGCTCTTCCTCAAAGTGTTTCCTAACTACTGTAATATTCCCATTTAAAACTTGATATGTCATTTATACTGTTTTGTTTTTGTTTTTTGGGTTTTCTGAGAGAGGATCTCATGTAGCCCAGGCTGGCCTCAAACTCACTATGTAGCTGACAGTGGCCTTGAACTCCTGCCTCCCTTCCTGTGTGCACTTCCCTGCTCAGCTAGATTATATTTCAGAATAACAATGAGCATCCCTGAACATAGTCTGTGTACATTCCATTGTTTTGTTGGCCACAATCCCAAGGGTTTGTTTAGCCTTGGTAATGTTACTCCTCCAAGTATTATCCTGAGTGGCCATTTTAATAATAGTAACAGTACCATCTTATCTTGTTGAATCTAAATGCTATTAACTGCAGCAGGCACACCATTAGTTTGTGATCATTAAGAGAAAAACAGAGTTGGGCATGGTGGCTCATGCCTTTAATCCTAGCACTCAGGATGCAGAGGTAAGATCGCTGTGAGTTTTGAGTTTGAGGCTACCCTGGAACTACAGAGTGAGTTCCAGATCAGCCTGGGCTAGAGCAAGTCCCTATCTCGAAAAACAAAACTATATATACATATTAATATATATATATGAGAGAAACACAGCCGGGCATGGTGGTGCACTCTTTTAATCCCAGCACTCAGAAGGCAGAGGTAGGAGGATCACTGTGAGTTCGAGGCCACCCTGGAGCTACAGAGTAAGTTCCAGGTCAGCCTGGGCTAGAGTAAGACTGTACCTCAAAAAAAAATTTTTTAAAGAGGGAAACACTACTTACATTGCCATTATAAGTTATGCCACTGAGTATAAGTAAAATATGTCTAGTTCAGACAGGTTAAAATAAGGGGGAAGGGCTGGAGGGATGGCTTAGCGGTTAAGCCGTTTGCCTGCAAAGCCAAAGGACCCATGTTCGATTCCCCAGAACACATGTTAGCCAGATGCACAAGGGGGCGCACACGTCTGGAGTTCGTTTGCAGTGGCTGGAGGGCTTGGTGCGCCCATTCTGTTTCTCTCTCTCCCTCTTTCTCTGTCAAATAAATAAATAATAAATAAGGGAGGCCGGGCGTGGTGGCGCATACCTTTAAGCCCAGCACTTGGGAGGCAGAGCTAGGAGGATTGTTGTGAGTTCTAGGCCACCCTGAAACTCCATAGTGAATTCCAGGTCAGCCTGGGCTAGAGTGAGACCCTACCTTAAAAAAACAACAAAAGGGGGGGGGGAGGTGGGAAATGCACCTTAAAGTCAGTGAGACACCAGCACCTAATCTAGCTAGTCTTTCTGAAACCTTATTGCATTCGCTTAACCAAACTGGTCATAAAGCCTTTGACATAAGGGGCCAAGCAGTGTAACAACTTGCCAAGAACTCACTTAGGCGACAAATCAAAGGACACTAACCCATCAGGCAGTCTGCTCTCAGAGTGCTGGCTGAGTGCAGATGAGCGTGCTGAGAGTGCCCGGCTTGTGCTGTGGACACCCGGGTTCTTAAAGGAGCAGCGTAGAAACAGTGCAGCCTGGTTCCACCGCGCAGACTCAGCCCCGCCCCTTAAAAATAACGCTCCGGCCGTGGTGGCACACGCCTTTAATCCCAGCACTCAGGAGGCAGAGGTAAGAGGAACACCATGAGTTCAAGGCCACCCTGAGACTACATAGTGAATTCCAGGTCAGCCTGAACTAAAGTGAGACCCTACCTCGAAAAAAAAAAAAGTAAATTGGTTTAAATATAAGCAAGGATTTTCCTCCCTTCTTTTGCCAGCTCATTTTCCCGTGATTTTGTTGCACAATCCATCGTCTAGTGCCATGTTTGAATCAAGGTCTGCTCTGTTTGCTGCAGACACGGAACGAGCCTTGCAACCTTTGCATCTCGGCGCAGTACGTTGCCCAGGTGAAAGGGATCCCGGTGGCCGAGGTCATGGAGGTTACCACGCAGAACGCGCTGAGACTGTTTCCCAGGCTGCAGACCCTGCTGCACAGGTAGCTTCGGGTCACCTGCAGGGGGCAGCATTTGGGAAAACAAATGTTTACATCTGAATCTAAAACTCCTTTTTATGGTGAAAGTGATGATAGTTTGAGTCCTGAAACTATGGACTCTGATTCTAACCTTGAACTGCTTTCAGGTAACTGGCGGAAAAGCACCGCTTGCTGCTTCCAGCCCTAATGAACCAATAACCCTGCCTCCAGGCAGGAGTCCCCAGGGGTGACACACACACCTCTTGTCCCCAGTACAACATATGCACAGTGAGGAGGAGGGAGCAGGCCAGAGTCCCACCCTTCACCACTTGTTTGACTTCATGGGACTTAACAGCGAAGGAGGGGGTAGCTTCTCCTACTATTGGAACATTCTGTTGTAAGCTTGAACTACCTAAGACTTTCATGAGCTGGAGAGATGGCTTAGCTGTTAAGCGCTTTTCTGTGAAGCCTAAGGACCCCGGTTTGAAGCTTGATACCCCAGGACCCACGTAAGCCAGATGCACAAGGTGGTGCATGCATCTGGAGTTCATTTGCAGTGGCTGGAGGCCCTGGCGTGCCCATTCTCTCTCTCTCTCTCTCTCCCTGTTTCTCTCTCTGTCTGTCACTCTCAAATAAATAAATAAAAATTTAAATTTTTTTAAAAGTATCTAAGACTTTCACATTAATCTCAGATTTTGACATATAACACCTGTGACTTATAATTGTACTTTTGTACAACCACTATTCAATACCAAGCCTAAATTTTAATTAACTGATTTTAAGTTCCAATCTGAGTTTTGTCACATTTAAAATGTACCTGGCTTTATTAAAACTGAATCTGGGGGATGTGTGGATGGCTCAACTATTAAAAGTGCTTGTTTGCAAAGCCTGCTGGCCAGTTTCAATTCCCTGGAACCCTTGTAAGCTAGACGGGCATTTGCTTACACTGGAAAGGCATCCTGGCACACACACATGTGCAAATAAAAATGATGTTGTAAATGTATCTGACTCTTTGGTATATAGTCATACTTTGTTAAACATTTAAAAATCTCAGGTGTTGGCAGCCGGGCGTGGTGGCACACGCCTTTAATCCCAGCACTCGGGAGGCAGAGGTAGGAGGATCGCCATGAGTTCGAGGCCACCCTGAGACTCCATAGTGAATTCCAGGTCAGCCTGGGCTAGAGTGAGACCCTACCTCAAAAAAACAAGAAAAAAAAAAAAAAATCTCAGGTGTGGGGCTGGAAAGATGGCTTAAAGGTTAAGACTATTCTGAGGGGCCCAGGTTGGAAATGGGGTGAATTACATTATAATGGGGCCTTAGAGGAACGGTAAGATCCACAGTGTAGCAACAAGGCATTTAACTCCCCGTGAGCATCATTACAGATGACACCTCCTCCATGTAATGGAGAAAGAAGTATATTAAAACAAGATTTCAGTGCACCCTTTCAGTTCTGGATTTCTCTTCCATATTTCCCAACCTGTCCCTACCCATGCTCCTTTCATTAAGCCTTTACTTTCGAATCCTTGAAGGTCCAACTTCAATTATTTCAGCTTGCCTGATCACCCCAGCCAGACATGATCTCTGCCCTCTAAATTGATTTTTCCATTTTCCTTATTTATTCACCCATTTGTTTCATTTATTCCATAAACAGGGTTTTGTTGTTCATCCATGTGTTTTAGAAAGAGGGTCTTGTGCTGGAGAGATGTCTTAGTGGTTAAGGCACTTGCCTGTGAAGTGTAAGAACTCTTGTTCAAATCTTCAGGTCCCACATAAGCCAGACGCACAGTGATGCACGCACGTAATGTCACTCAGGCACACAAGGGGGCGCACGCATCTGGAGTTTGTTTGCAGCAGCTGGCATGCCCGTTCTCTCTCTGTCTCTCTCTCTCTCTCTTTCTCTCTCTTTCTCTCCTTCTCTTTCTCTGAAAGAAAGAAAAGGGAGGGAGGGAGAGAAGGAGGGAAGAAAGATGGTCTTGGGCTGGAGATATGGCTTAGCAGTTATGGCACTTGCCTGCAAAACCAAAGGATGCAGGTTTGATTCTCCAGGACCCACGTAAAGCCAGATGCACAAAGTGGCACATGCATCTGGAGTTCCTTTGCAGTGGCTGGAGGCCCTGGTGTGCCTATTCTCTCTTTCTCCCTCTCTCTCAAATAAATAAAATATTTTAAAAAGAACAAAGCAAAGAATGGATGCAATAAATCTGTGTTGGTGGTTCCTGAAATTTTGTCATAGCCCTCTGGCAGTCTACACTATCTACTATCCACAGCCCTCTTTGGGGTGGGCTTCCTTAAATGCTGCTGTCTCACGTAACCTTGCTTGGCTGGCTTTACTATTGGCCACTCAGGTGAAACTCCCAACAGCAGTATGCGAGGTAAGTCCTAGGGGGACATCCACCCCTGGGGTGTTGTCTTGCAGCAGAGAGAGGCGGCCACACTGCATCCTGTTCCCAGCCCATGGTCACGTAGGTTTGGCTCCAGAATAAACTGTCTGTCATCCTCCTTGAAGTAAGAGCTGTGTGTTTTGTGTTGACAAACCCAATAAACTGGATTTGTCTGGGTGCCTCTATCACAACCAAAATCTAACAGTAGTTACAACACTTGGCTTTCGGTTAATTTTTCCTGAAGAACTCCACCTTTTGCAGACACAAATCTTACCACATGTGTCTTTGAGACCTCTTTTGTCTGTTCTGTCCTTCTCTCATCACTTCTTGGTTGCTTAGCACTCTACAAACCTGATTTACGTGCCAGTTTCAGTCATTTCAATCAACCAGAGCCTCTGCTACCTTGTAAAGATCCCTCCCAGCTCCCGTGACCCGCCGTGCTGCCTGCTGTCTGTTCTGGCCATGAGTCCCCCATGATGAAACCATAAGCTTTTTCTCCCATCAGCTGCTTCTGGTCACATGTTTTGTCCCAGCATAAAGAGGGTAACTACAACAACATCCCTCCATGGGGCTCAGTAAAATCAGTAAGGCTGGGGGTTGGAAAGATGGCTCAGCAGTTACAGGCACTTGCAAAAGCCAAGAGGTGGCACATCTGGTGTTCATTTGCAATGTTAAGAGGCCCTGGTGTGTGCACACACATGCAAATAAATAAAAATTTTAAAATATATATATAAATTTAAAATTACTAAAACTCCATACCAGCCCTGAGCTCCAATGGAATCAACCAATCAACCTTTTTAATTTTTTTTTTTTGAGGCAAGCCCAATAGACTGCCTTTTTTTTTAATGCAAGAGCGGGGGAGAGAGGAATTGGCACACCAGGGCCTCCAGCCACTGCAATCGAACTCCAGATGTGTGCGCCCCCTTGTGCATATGTGTAACCTCGTGCGCTTGTGTCACTGTGTGTCTGGCTTACATGGGACCTAGAGAGTCAAACATGAGTCCTTAGGCTTCACAGGCAAGCGCCTTAATCACTAAGCCACTTCTCCAGCCCTCAACCTATTTCTTAACTTTCCTGGGAATACAATCCTATGTGGCTTGGTGAACTGGACATCAAACACTTCCTCTCTCATGCCCTCTGTGATGACCAAGTGTCCCGATGGCTGCTATGAGCCAGTCCATCCAAGACATTTTCCTAGTACTACCTCAGGCAATGCAGCTTTGTTTCGAGGGGAATGGCTGGTTACTCAGTTTCCCCTGCCCTTGGACTGATCCCATCCGTGAGCCAGGCTGTGAGAGGCTCTCATTTCTTGTTTCACATGCAGAGCAGTTTCTGATTATCACAGTTTCTTGTACTGGCCATTAGTAGGGCCCTGTATTAGTCAGCTTCAGGTTCACTGAGATGAACTTCCAGACCAGGCACAGTTATGGAGGAAGGGATATTTATTGAAGCTTACAGATCCAGGGGAAGTTCCATAAAAGCCGAAGAAACTGGTCTGCTTTCACAGGCCCAAGCAGAGAGAGAGAGAAGTACAAGCTAAAGGTCAAAAGCCACAGCACACTTCAGGAACTCCAGCCAGGCACACTTTGCATATTTTTAGATTGAAATCTCAAACCCACCACCACACCTTAAGATCCACAC
This sequence comes from Dipus sagitta, assembly GCA_036346955.1. NCBI lineage: Eukaryota > Metazoa > Chordata > Mammalia > Rodentia > Dipodidae > Dipus > Dipus sagitta. The sequence goes on from CM070770.1 coordinate 312,937,616, forward strand.
AATGGCATTGCCTCCAGCCAGATGGCTAGAGATGCAAACTACAAACAAATAAACAACTGAATATATTGGGGGCATCTATTCTATTCAAACTATCACATTTCGCCCCTGGCCCCCAATAGATTTATAACCATCACACATTGTAAATTCTACTCAGTTCAATTTTAAAGGTCCCCACAGTCTTGACCAATTTAAGATATTAAAACCTGTAAAATCAAACAAGTTAAACATTTCTAACATATAAAGGCACAGAGTAAACATTTTTAACTGGTATAAGGCACAGCAAGGAGAGACTAAAACAATGCAAACTCAACCACCATCAAACAAACATCAAACTTCTGCAGTTCAAGTTCAATATATCCAGAGACTAACAGTCTCCAGACTTTTCAATTCCGCCCCTCCAGCTGGGCAGAGTAGCCGGGGAACACTTCCATCCCAGGCCAACAATGCGCTCTATGGTAGTCCTTGCACAGTCCTGGTATATACAAAACATCTTCAGATCTTCATGCAAACCACGGTTCATCTTCCAAAGGCTCTTTCAGCCTATCAGGGCATCATGCCCTGCCTCATGCTACATCTCAGCAGCAGCTCCTGGAACCATGTGCAATTCATGACCACTCTTTACATTTTTCAAAGGCTCTTGAAACCAATACCAGGTGTGCAGGACACAGCCATATTCTTAATTCACAGACAAAGTAAATCATAACCTTGAAAAGCAGGTTCCTTCTCCAGTCAATTCTTTCCAAAAGTGTTTGCATTTCTATGATAGTCCTTCCTCAGGCATCCTTTCCATTGTTTTAATGTAAAGCAGTTGAAACATCTTCCTTAAGATTGCTAATGTGTTTGACAATAGCAGATTCAGTAACCTAAAACCAGTCTCAGTGCCTGTAATTTTAACTTGTTTGAGGTTTTCCAGCTTAAAAATCTTAAATCTCTCAGTCCAATATCTCTGGCCAAGCACATCAGTCCATTACAAATTTAACCTTGATTAAACACTCTGGGCCTGGGCAGCAGGATGCAGCCAGCCCTTATGCCAGTAGCCCAGTTCTAACAAAGTCCTCTGCAGTCTTTCCTTCCCCTTAAAAAGCTCATAAGCCAAGCCTTGAAGTTCAATGCTATCTGCATTTAGCATTCTGAGACTCTCATCAGAATAGTCCATAAAACTTGTATATTAGTTATCTTTTTCCTCATTTTCTTAGTGGGCACTGACCTGTAACTCCCAGAACCAGCATGGGGCTATCATCCACAATGAGCTTTTGATCAGTGAGACCTACAAGGTTTCCTAAAAGACAGACAGATTTCTGTCAGAGTACTTGATGACCCACCAAAGGTTAGTGGTAAGACCCTACTGCTGAAGATACCTTATGTGATTGACATGCAAATTAGAATGGCATGGCTGGAAGTTGGGTGAGAGTCAGTCCCCAGACAGTCAGCGCGTCTAGTGCCAGAAGGTGCTACATGGGCGACTGGGGGAAATTGACCAATATCTATCGAAGCAACGCATGGTCTAACCTACTTAGCAGCAAATAACTTATTGTGATGCCCACACAAGTGCAGTGGTGGCACACAGCCATGGTGGGGAACCAACTGCTCTCAATTTGGCTAACTGATCCCCTCACTGGTATGGGACCCATAGCTGGAGCTGGGAAACAAGTCAGAACCATATCCAAACATAAGCCCACTCTCCAGTATCAAGCTACTATCAACTGTGGGCTACAAGAGGGCCTACACCTATTAAATTCTCTATAAAAAAAAAAAAAACAAGTAAGGGTTATCTCATTTGTCCTGGTGCTAACTTACTCTCCGTTGGAGAATCTGCTTCTCTTTTTCAGATAGATGTAGACCCTAAGGAGAGAGCCACCCCATCATACCTCAAAAGGGCCCCGGCTGAAACTAAGAAAACTTGGAGAAACAAGCAAGGGGGCTGTTTTCCTGATGAACCGGACACCAGCACAAGGGGGAAGGAGATCAGCATAGAGAAAAATCAACTCCTACCAAATCAGAGAGTCAGAGCCTCAGAGGCCCTCAACACCTCATCACTGAAGCAGACCAAAAACGAACCCAACATGGCTCAGGGAAATTTTGCGGAAGAGGGGGCGGAAAGAATGTCAGAGTCACGTGTTGGGTCATGATATGCAGAGACATTTAGCTTAGCCATAACTGTGGGCTAACTCCACAATGCATGACCCGTATACCTCAACAAGGAGGGGCCAAGGGGAGGGGGTAGGTCACGGATGAGCCTAATAATGGTACCAAACTGACTGTATTTGCTGAATACAGAACTGACTAATAAAAAATAAATAAAAAATAAAAATAAAAAAAAAAACTTGGCTTACCACTCCAGAAGACATCTTCAGTTGCAAGCACCAAGTCCATGCCTATTCCTCCAAAACAAAGGTTCCAAAAGATTAACATCCACATAGTAAGGTTCATCTCACCCCACTCCTGGTACCAAATTCTGTATTAGTCAGCTTCAGGTTCACTGAGATGAACTTCCAGACCAGGCACAGTTATGGAGGAAGGGATATTTATTGAAGCTTACAGATCCAGGGGAAGTTCCATAAAAGCCGAAGAAACTGGTCTGTTTTCACAGGCCCAAGCAGAGAGAGAGAGAGAAGTACAAGCTAAAGGTCAAAAGCCACAGCACACTTCAGGAACTCCAGCCAGGCACACTTTGCATATTTTTAGATTAAAATCTCAAACCCACCACCCCACCTTAAGATCCACACAATGGCATTGCCTCCAGCCAGATGGCTAGAGATGCAAACTACAAACAAATAAACAACTGAATATATTGGGGGCCATCTATTCTATTCAAACTATCACAGGCCCCATCTGCATGCTGAATCCTAGCTTTCCCCTTCCTTTGTATTAAAAGTCAGACCTGCTGCACGTGGTGGCACATATCTTTAATCCTAGCACTACGGAGGCACAGGTAGGAGTATTGCCATGAGATCAAGGCCAGCCTGGGCCTACAGAGTGAGTTCCAAGTCAGGCTGACCTAAGAGAGACTCTACCTCGAAAAAAAAATTTCAAGTCAGATCTGAGGGCTGTCTTCTTCCTACTCACTGTCTGATTCTCCGCACAGGTTCCAAGCTTTGGCATCTCACGAAGGCCTCTTAGCACAAAACTAGCACGAGTACTCTTTCCCTTGCATCCTGCCAGCCATAAGGAAGGGCAAGCCAGCCACTCCATCTCATCTTTTGCTTTTTCACTTTCCTTGCCCAATCAGAGACTAATGAAGAGGATACCGTCTGCATTTTAATTCCTTCTTCGTGTGGGCAATGAAGGAGTTAGCAAGGTCGACAGATCTCTTTATTGAGGTTTCATGAATTCAACAGAGACCTCCTGGACCCAAGGGGTCTGTCTGGAGGTCATAAAACTGCCCTCTGTCCTGCACCCTGGAAAGAGAGCAGCCGTTGACTTACGACTGCTGGGGAGCTGGACACCTGGCTGGCTATCTCAGAAGAAAAGAAGTTTGCGTCCACCATTCCCTCATCCCCTGCCCGCCCCTTTCTGCTTGCACAACCCTACTCTGTAAGAGCAGCCACCACACTTCACAGCTCCAGTCCCAAGGCCGCTAAAATGTGAAGTGGCCCTCTTCCACCTTAGAAGAAAACTCTGCTTCCTGCCGGAGATGTCTGCCTGCTTCTGCCTTTCAGACTCGCCTCTAAACTTCTTCCTGAAAGGCAAGGTCTTTCTGGACAGATAGCTCAGCCTCAGTTGCATGTCTTACAACCACAGTGTGGGTCTCGTGGCAGCTGCCACTGCCTGATTGTGATCTTGTCCCATATGTGACACCTCTAGGAACTTTCCCTCTCTCTCTCCTTTTCTCCCCCTCCAGCATCCCAAAGCTCCTTGCCCTGTCGCCAGGGAACCTACATACCCCTATCCCTCCTTGTGGCTTTGGATCCCAGCAGTCTCTCCTGGTGTTAGAGTAGCTGGGGCTTAAGAAATGGTTTCAATCCCCCCAAAATAATTGCTGCTTCCACAGTGCATAAACCACCCTGCAACCCCACTGAGGAGTGTCCCCAACGGAATGGGGTCAGGGACGAGGGAAGAGGGTACTAATCTATGAAGTATCCATACAAAATATATTGTTAATAATAATAATAATAAACATAAAAAAGAAATGGTTTAAATTGGTTTCTCTATCTCAAACCCAGAACATGACACTAAACAATCCTAGTCAAGTATGGTCCTGCCCATCATGATCTAGGCCTCTGCTGGACATTCCAGAACCAAACTATGAGACATGATTAGTGTTGGAGAGACTGACAAGACCAAACTATGTAAATGTTTATCATAAATGTCTTAGCAACGTTTATGGTCTGCTAACACCAGAGGCTTTATTCACTAACACAATGACTTTTCACTAGTGAATTGAATGAGACAAAGAAATTTATATTAAAAAAAAAAATACATGAGCCAGGCGTGGTGGCGCACACCTTTAATCCCACCACTCAGAAGGCAGAGATAGGAGGATCGCCATGAGTTTGAGGCCACCCTGAGACTACATAGTGAATTCCAGGTCAGCCTGGGCCAGAGTAAAACCCTACCTCAAAGCAACAACAACAACAAACCCATAAAATTCAGATTTCAGTACTCATAAAGCTTTATTGTTCCACAGTCCTGTTCATTCAGTCACAATGATGTGTACCTGCTTTTAAGTCTACAGTGACAAAATTCAGTAGTTGTGACAGGACCACACGGAGGTAAAGACGAAAACACTTTCTTTGGTTTTGCTGCCTGTTGTAGTCAGTTTCATGTTTCTGGGATGAACATCCAAACCAAGCACAGTTTAGGGGAGGAAGGAGTAAGGTTCGGAGTGACCATGCAGACCACTCTCAGGCAAAGATGTAAGCTTTTACTCTGGAAAAACACAAGCTGCAGAGCAGTCAATTTGAGATTCCAGATAGTGGGCTTTGTAGGGTTCTTCAGTTGGAAGGTGAGGAAGGGAAAAGAACTCCCTTATTCTTTACATTAGCCACTTCAAATAGCTAGGGTGTGAGACTAGAGCACTGTGACCCGGGAGGTAAGGGGGCAGGAAACCTAGACCTGCAGCATTGTTAGGCAAGGGAGGAATAATGGCTGGGCAGTTCCTTGAGGAATGTGGATAATCTACTTCCTTATGTCTCTGTCGCCCTCCTGGTGTCCTCAGTGACTCCATTTTGTCCTGACCCAAGAGAAGGGGTTTATTTCAAGCTTACAGATCCAGGGGAAGTTCCATTAGTGGCAGAAGAAGCTGTTTCCACACATCCAAGCAGGGGCCCAGCACCCTCCTGTACCTATAGAAATCAGATCCACCCCCAGTTACTAGGCTGGATCCCAAGATCCACCCCCAGTGACACCTCCTCCAGCCAGGCATCTGGAGATCCAAGTTTCAAGTTTTAATAAAACACCTGAGTCTATGGGGGACACACATTCAAACAAACACATTGCCCCCTCCTCTAAGCTTTTGCTTTTCAGAAGCGTGCTGAGGCCTTAAGAGGGAGGGTCTGCTGCCTGATTTTGATTGGAGGGCTCAGTCCTGGCTAGAACAGAGGTTCACATCCTTGGTTATTAACTAGAATCTCCAGAGGCTAAGGCTGTACCCTGGAATCTGGGTATTTCTAAGAGGCAGCAAGAGTTGGAAATCATGAGCAAATGGAGTAGTCAGTTAGGCATGGTGCACTGTTGGGCCTTGAGAGACCCAGATGCGAGGCCTAGTGGAACTTCCTGAGCCTATCTAAAGTTTGGCGATCTGCCTCTGGCCAGATGTGACTCAGCAAGATGCCTAATGGCCTCTGGCCTGTTACTTCCACATAGGAGTTGGAATTCCCGTGCGCGTGCTTAGAACCAATCATTTCAAAAGTCACGATATACTATTGGTCCTTACACCTCATCCTTTCCTGAGATCCCCGCCTTCGTTCTCAACATTATATAGGCAACCGCGTGTAACAATAAAGCGAGTTCCTGCTTCGACAAGACTCCCAACTCAGTGTGGTTTTTCTCCAGTGACTAGGAGAGGTTCTGAGTCGTCCAACGCTCATCTTCCTTCTTAACCCCTTGGGAGGAACCAGCGGGCCTGGTCCTTACTCAGCACTACCTGTCGGGGTGGGAGACTGGCAGTGCACAGACCTGTAATCCCAGCACTTGAGGGTTTGGGGCAAGAGGATTAGGAGTTCAAGAGTTCTTAGTCATTGTTGTCTATGTAGAGTTTCAGGCCAGCCTGGTCTACATAAGACCTTGTCTCAAAAACAAAATAAAACAAACAAGAAAAGAAAAAGGAGTAGCTCATCCAGGAAGGTGTTTCTGGGTGTGCCCTAAGTGGTAGTCCTTTTTAACCCTTAATGTACCCAAAGTCAGCTAATGATCTCCTTAAAGACAGTGGTGTGGGTCTGGGGCAAAAACCTAGGACTGTGCACTTCCAGAGGCTCCCAGGTGCTGTGGATGCTACTGGTCCATAGACCTCAGGCAAGAGCGAGGACTTCAATGAGCTATGGAAGATGCGCTATGACTTTTACTTTGTTTGTTTTATTGAGGTAAGGTCTCGCTCTAGTTCAGGCTGACCTGGAATTCACTATGTAATCTCAGGGTGGCCTCTAACTCATGGCAATCCTCCTACCTTTGCCTCCCAAGTGCTGGGATTAAAGGCATGTGCCACCATGCCCGGCTTATGACTTTTACTTTTGCTCACCTACTAATCAGTGAGTGCATGGCAGACTTCAGTATACCTTAGATCTGGTGCTCAGCACAGCCTCTGTGGATGTGACATCCTGTTTGAGACCTGCACAGTGGGAAGGAGCCAGACCTGGTTGATAGAGAATAGAAGCAGGGTAGCCGTTCTCTAGGCAGTCAACCAGGGACAGAGGCTCAAGAAGAACATGGATGCCACCTTACCTGCACAGGCAGGTCTAGAACCCGCCTCTGACTCTGTCTCATGGTCAAGGTCTCCCCAGCTTAGCACAGCCATGGGTGTGCTCTGAGGTAGGCTCTTGAGCCCACCAACCAATCAGGTCCCTCCCTTACACACCTCAGTCTGAGGATAAGGTGCATTCTAGTTGGATGTTTGACTCATACATGAACTTAATCATCTGTGTAAATCTCTCTCTTGGGCCCTTGTGTGTCGTTGGCTCTGGGCCCTTTTGGTAAGCTCTTAGCTGCTTCCTTCTGTGAGAGGGAACTCCCAGCCTCCTCTCTCCCCTTCCTGCCTGCTTTCTTTTTGTCCAGGTGTTGTATGTCCTGCCTTGTTTGGTTTGGGGTACTCTGCTTTGCTACACATGTGATTGCTCTTTAAGCTATGAGCCCCTTACTGTCTCTCAGTCTCCTCTGGTCCCTGTGCAAGGGGATCTTTAGCTCCGGCTCTCCTGCTTTTCTTTCCAAGTGCGTGAGCCCCTTACTGGAAGCTTCCTCCCCAGATCTCTCTCCCTGAGGGAGGCTTCCCTCCACCACCCCTCCCCTTTCTGTGCCAGGCTGAGAAGGGGAAGAACTTCTGTTGGCTTGAAACTTCTTTCTTGTCTTCCCTCTGGATCCTAAACTCTCCCTAAAATAAATCTCATAATTCTGAGCCTGTGCTTTCAATTCTTCTATAATTTGGACAACGAGCCAAAGCTGGTGTCCACGGGTTTGGGATCTCCTGCATCTTCAGGGAATTGAATCCCTCCCTGGACTTCAGAAATCCTGCATCAAGATGACAGAGAAGGAGTCTCCCAGGCAGAAGGAAGAGCAAGTATGAGGGCACTGAGGCTGCGACAATTAGTTCACTGTTTTTCTTTTTAAGACTGGCCCCAAATTTATGGGTCAAGCATTCCTCCTACCTTAGTCTATAGCCTCACACCACAATTCCTGGCATTAACACAAAAGACACAGCTCTCACTTCAAAGGAGATAAGAAATAGTTTATTCTGGAGCCAAATATGTGTGGCCATGGCCCAGGAACACAGATTTAGGTTACCCCAAATTCCATGTTCCAACGTGTTAACAATTTCATGGAGGTACAGAACAGAAGAAAGTCATAAATCAAGGCACTTTTCAAATTCACTGGCTGACCATCAGGTAGGGGGAAATCTCCACCACAGGCCTCAGATGCTATCTGATGACATTTTAGCCCTTGGGTTGGTGGAAGCTAGGGTCGGTCTGCTTGCACATTCCAAATAGTCACACCAGGTCAATTGACAGACACATAGGACATCAGGTCAGAGGCAGGGGTAGGCAATAAAGGGCTACTAAGGGGCTAAAGGTAGCCCAAGGTAATGTGACTGTGACTTGCAACATTCCATCGCTCTGTGCTCACAGGAGCTTTATCAGTCCACTCAGCCTTGTTTGCTGGCTTTTCTGGGAACTTGAGTTCACACTGGTTAGGAAAGACTTTTGAGGAAGTAAGCAGGGTTCTGTGACTACAGAGCGGGAGAAGAGGATGCATGGCTGGCTTTATTGTTGGGGAAGATGACAGGAGAAAAGACGTCCTAGCTCATCCTTGCTTGTCGCCTTGTGTGGAAGCAGGAGTAGGGCACAGCATTTTGGTGCAGGACAATGGGAACAGGATGACTCTAACCACAGTGAGTCTGTAACCATCCTGGCAGGAAGAAGGTATTCTAGAGCCTCGTGTCCTTCCTTTAGCCATTAGAATGCTGAAGCAACAGGGCCCAAGGGAGTGGAATTTCCCCAGGTATCTCATGCTAGGTGGAGGAAAAGATTGAAGCTTAGAGCCAGCCAAAGAGTCTCCCAGGAAGAGATTACACACAGTTCAGGCAGCTTATCAACCCACTTTGCAGGACAGACTGGAGCCCAGACCATGACAGGTCACTGGGATCACACGGGGACAAAGCTGCTTAGTTTTACATATCAGTTCTCCTAAATCTCATTTTAGAACCCTGAGGATGGACCTGGGAGTTTGGACCTCTGTGCATTGCTCTTCCCAAGGTGGCCACACTGAGTAAATTCCCTTGCTGTGCATCTCACCATGCCTTGTCTCTTTAATTGGTATGTTTAGAGAGGTGGCCCAGCCTAGCTTGTGAGGCCTGCCAGAGCCCAGGCTCTAACGCAAAACTTGGGTGACAAGCTTTGAGGTCCTGACTATGCTCTGAAGCAGCCTCACAGTCTCATGGAGGAGGGACATCATGCACAGAGCCCTTTCAGCAAACCTCCCAGGAAAATGTGCTGACGCGCTGACCTGGGTAAGGGCTTCACACCACCCTGCACAGAGGATGGCAAAGTGCAGACCTGGGTAAGGGCTTCACACCTGCGTGTTCATACCTGCATGTGTCCTCAGCCTGCCCGCCACAGCCCTTAGGTTAGGTTAGGGTTACCTCAGGCTCTTCTTACTGTGAGGCCTGTTTGGATGGCCGAGGCCTGTTGGTGCTGCCTGGCTTCCGGCCGTGCAATCCATCTCTTTGGACACATTGCAGTGTCAGAAAGGGCAAAGGGATTCTGCAGAGCCTCTTGGGGAAGAAGCACAGCGTGTCCGTGGCCACAGCAACACCGACCACACACCAAAGGCTTCTGGGAGTGCCAGAGAGGCTGCAGGAGGCCTGCGTGTGGATTAATGGGTTTGGCTGGGGCTCTTGCGTGCATATGGCTCTGTAGGAAGCCAGAGCAGAAGAGGCAAGTCTGTCTCCAAGTGCTGACAGAGGGACTGTAAATGGAATGCTCCTGGGAGGGGTGGAAGGTAGCTGTCCTTCTTGTCATTTCACATAGGGTCAGAGTACAAAATACACACTGATATATGCTGCTATGTGACTTCTGAGTTCCTGGTGTTAGCTTGAGGCTGCTGTAGGTGTACGAAGTGGACCAAGGTACAAATGTTTAATGGGAGCGGGGTGTGGCGACGCACGCCTTTAATCCCAGCACTCGGGAGTCAGAGTTAGGAGGATCGCTGTGAGTTCAAGGCCAGCTGAGACTAAATAGTGAATTCCAGGTCAGCCTAGGTTAAAGGGAGACCCTATCTCGGAAAAGAAAAAATGTTTAATGGGGAGGGAGAGCGAGGGAAGACTTCCTGAAAGAGGTGGTACCTGAATTGCACAAAGACAGATGCTTGTGTGTGTATGTGGGAGGGTGGGGGTTGACTGGGTAAGATTATAGATAAAAGAAGTTAGGGGTTATAATTGTATTATGTATAACCTGATATTCATTTCTTTGGTACTTATCTCCTATGTTTCATCTGAGATCCAGCCCCTCCCCCTCCTTAAATAATACCATATTTTAATCATCTTTAATTGGGCTGCTTAACTGTCAGGAGATCATCTCTGGGGAGCACAGGACTGAGTCTTGACTCCAGACTGCCCTCTGAACAGAGATGAGGTCTCCCTCTGGGCCAGCAGGGGCGTCAACGGGAGCCTCTGGTTCTTTGGCGCTGCATCTCATCTCTTCTATCTGTGCCTGGGAAGCAGGAAGGCCAGCCCCCAGTGTTCCTGAAATGCGCTACTTGCTGTGTGGGAAGTGAAAACGTACCTCTAGCCTGGTGACTTTATTACATACCTCCCACCCTTTCTTGACAGAGGGTCTTGCTATGTTGCCCAGGCAGGCCGGAACCCTGGATCCTCCTGCCTCAACCTACTGAGTGCTGGGATTACAGGCATGAACCACCACACCAGCTAGCTTCTTTTCTAATTTGAAGTAATTCACAGGCATTGAAGAGGGATCACAGAGAATGTATTTGTGTTTCTGGAGATGAACTTTATCCAAAGATGGCATTATCTGAAAAATAAAAAATAAAAAAACCTTATGTAACATATTTAATAGTCTTCCAAAATAACCTGGAAGGCAGAAAGGACAAATACTCCCCCCCCCTTTCTTGTTTGATTTTTATTTATTTATTTATTTTGAAAGGTACTTGCTAGCATTTAATGAACCTCCTTGGGTGGCTTCAAGCCACCAAGACACAGGCGCCCCCAACACCCTTTATGTTCTCCTCAGCTCTTCTGCTGAAGAGTTTGGCCTTCACGATGACAGGTTGCTCAGGGAGTTTTCCTTTCCCCAGAACCTTGCAGTCGCCAATTGCACATCAGTGATGGGGGCCACTCCAGTCTTGTTTTTGGCAGCATTTACCCTGGTCTGTTCACCGACCAACATCCACAGGGTGTCAAGGCTGACCGTGGGGCAGAAGCTCTGGTTCCTCTGTAAGTCATAATGCCTCGAACCAGCTTTCCAGAGTAACCTGGGTGACTGGGAAGAGCAGGCAAGCGCCTTTCACAGCCTCACTCTAATTCAGCAGCTTCTCAGTTTTTGCAGCAATTTCCCCCACTGCAATGTAAAATTATCACCACTGTAAAACAGTGGCCAACACATAGCAGGAATCGGATTTAAATCTCAAGGCCAGGAAAGGTGGCTATTGGCAAATCCCCGTGGATCAGTTAATGTGAAGCATGTCACTTACGTGGTGACTGACTGTGCCATGAGGCCCACAACCAGTGAATAAGGTTAGTCCTTATTCTTCAAGGACTCTAGCACACTAAGGCAATCACCAGTACCTAGCCTCGACTTGTTTGATTTTTGAGACAGGTCTTGTGTGTCCCATATTGGCCTTGAATTCGCTACATAGAGGATGACCTTAAACTTCTCATCCTCCTGTGTACTAACACACATGATTTTTCTTATTTGTTTTTAATATTTTTATTTATTCGCAAGGAGAGAGAGAGAGACAATGAGAGTGGGCAGGTCAGGGCCTAGTGCCACTGCAAATGAACTTCAGACACATGTGCTACTTTGTGCATCTAGCTTTAAAGTGGGTACCAGGGAATCAAACCTAGGCAGTCAGACTTTGCAAGGAAATGCCTTTAACTGCTGAGCTATCTCCCCAGCCCCTCTTGTGTTTTTTTTTAAATTTTGTTATTTATTTACTTATTTGAGGGGGGGGGAGAGAATAGGCACGCCAGGGCCTCCAGCCACTGCAAAAGAACTCCAGATGCATGCACCACCTTGGGCATCTGGCTTACGTGGGTCCTGGGGAATTGAACCAAGGTCCTTTGGCTTTGCAGGCAAATGCCTTAACCACTAAGCAATCTCTCCAGCCCACCTCTTGTGTGTATGTGTGCTCCTGTGTGTGCGTGTGTGTGTAGGCACATGCTGGGGATAAGGAACCTTCGGCTAGAGAGATGGTTTAGTGGTTAAGCACTTGCCTGTGAAGCCTAAGGACCCCAGTTCAAGACTGGATTCCCCAGGACCCACATTAGCCAGATGCACAAGGGGGTGCATGGATCTCCAGTTTGTTTGCAGTGGCTGGAGACCTGGCATGCCCATTCTCTCTCTCTCTCTCTCTCTTTCTCTTTCTGTCTGTAGCTCTCAAATAAATAAACTTAAAAAAAAAAAAAAAACACCTGGAACCTTGCATATCCCTGGCAAGTGCTCTAACTATCCAGTCCTTAAATACATTGTGTAGAAACTAAGACTTAGAAACACCAAACAACTGAAAGCATGAGATTAATTAGTAACAGAAACAGAAATTGAACCTAAGTCTTCTGTTTTTAAGGCTTGATATTTAAGTAACCCCATCCTCCATCCCCACTTGCCCTCCATCTCTCCAAGTGGAAGGCTGAAGAGAGAGCTTGGGGAATCTCTGACCAAGAGAAAACTCTTCCCTTGGTTCTCACATCACTATCGACAGGAGCAAGGAGTCCCTACAATTGAGTGTTCTTAGCAAAATCCTACCATCTTTCCCATACATCACTCATGGCCTCCTGCTCTAGTTTGGATCTTGAATGTTCTTAAAGGCCACATATTACAGGTTTGATCCCCAAAGTGGCACTATTGGAAGTGGTGGAACCTGAAAGAGGAGGGCCTAGAGAGAAGTATTTAGGTCAGAGAGGAGATGCTTGTGAACAGGACTGTAAGACCCAGTCCCCTCATCTCTTTCTGGCTCCTAGCCATCAGATGAGCAAATTTGCTCTGCCATGCACTCCCCTCTGTTGCCGTCTGGCATCCTCTCCAGCAGTCTAGAAGCAATAGACCTGCTGGCTCATGGACTGTGAGCCAAAATAAGCCTTTTCTCCTTATAAGTTGAGTCTCTCAAGTATTTGTTTTAGCAATAGACAGCTGACGAACAGCTACCTCCCCACAAGGTTAGACCACAGCGCTGGGCCGATTTCATTCTATGCCTTCTGTGAGTCATTGCATGTGGTTCTTTCTACAGCAGAGCATTTTCCACCCAGATCCCCCAGCTCCATGGTGTTGTATTTCCTGTGTATGGTATGGAACCATTCATGGCTATCTGACATATGTCCCTATTTTGTAAACTTGTATCTGCCTCTACCTAATAAAGTAGAAACCTCAAAACACTCTTATTGGCATATTCATAAATTATAATGGGTATCATTATGACATCTTCACACATGCATATAATGTACTTTCCTCATACTGACCTTTCTTGTCCCTCTTCTGCCCCGACTGATCCTCTTTTTTAAAAAAAAAATTTTTTTTTTAATTTTTTAAAATAGGGTCTTGCTCTCGGCCAGGGTGACCTGGAACTCACTCTGCAGTCTTAGGTTGGCCTTGAACTCATGGTGATCCTCCTACCTCTGCCTCCCAAGTGCTGGGATTAAAGGTGTGTGCCACCACTGAAGGACTCAGGAACCAGATGGACGCCATGACAGGCTTCAGAGTCCTCAGTAGGCCTAAGTTTCTGTTTCCTGGCAAGGTCTAAGTTTTTATCTTCCAGTAAGGGTGGGTTTAACACTTACTGGAAACTGATTACCCCATACATTCCTTTAGTCATAGATAAGTTTAATTCCCCTAGCCCCAGCCCGCCAATTTTGCCCACAAAAATCCTAAGCCAGTCAGAAGAGTACAAGTGCAATTACTGTTTAAATCAACCAATAATGTACCCATCTCCTTCTTCTATGTTCAAATCCCTATAAAAACCCTACCCTCCCACTACTCGGGGCTCTTGTACAGATCCACTGTGTTGGTGAAATCAAGAGACCAAGCTTAAGCCCGAAATAAAGCTCCTCGCCCTTGCATACGTGTTTGGTTCTCCTTGGTGGTCACTGGAGGTGCCAAGAACTGGGCATAACAACCACACCACACCAGGTTAATTGATCTTCTTTCTTCCCTCCCTCTCTTCCTCCTTCTCCTTCCTTCCTTCCTTCCTTCCTTCCTTCCTTCCTTCCTTTCCTTCTCTCTCCTTCTTTCTTTTTGGTGAACCAATGAATTTGTAAAATATAAACTTTAAAAAATATTTTTTAGTTATTTGAGAGAGGGAGAAAGAAAACTAGAATGAGTATGGGTGCATCAGGGCCTCCTGCCACTGCAAATGAACTCCAAATGCCTGTACAACTTTGTGTATCTTGCTTTACGTGGGTACTGGAGAATTGAACCTAGGCAGACAGGCTCTGCAAACTAGTGCTTCTAACCACTTAGCAATCTCTCTAGCCCAAATCGAAACTCTTTGAGGCTGAGTTTCATTTATATTGTGCTGTTGACAAGCAGGGAGAACAATGTCTGACATACAGTTGGTACTCATAACTTACGTTGAATGACTCAATAAAGAATAAGTGTTTTGGGGGACTGGAGAGATGGCTTAGTGGTTAAGCGCTTGCCTGTGAAGTCTAAGGACCCCGGTTCAAGGCTTGATTCCCCAGGACCCACGTTAGCCAGATGCACAAGGGGATGCACGCATCTGGAGTTCGTTTGCAGTGGCTGGAAGCCCTGGCGTGCCCATTCTCTCCCTCTCTCTCTCAATCTCTGTCCCTCCTTCTGTCTGTTGCTCTCAAATAAAATAAATAAAAAAATAAACTAAAAAAAAAGAATAAGTGTTTGGGGGCTGGGGATGTAGATCAGTTGGCAGACTGCTTGCCTAACATGCACAAGGCCCTGGGTTCAATCCCCAGCACTGTATAAACCAGGTGGCACATGCCTATAATCGCAATGCTTGGGAGGAGGCAGGAGAATCAGAAGTCCAAGGTCATCCACAGCTACATAATGAGCTCAAAGCCAGCCTAAGAATACATGAGAACCTGTCTCAAAAAAAAAAAGAAAAAGAAAAAGAAAAGAAGTATGTCTCACTCATACATAGGTATCCAACTGAAAAGAAAGAAGACTGTCTTCTCATTCTTGCTGCATATGTCCAGAAAACATAGGTCATTGTATTCTTCTTCTACCTGAAATGTTATTCCACAACAACCAACTAAGATTACTGTGAAAAATCCCAATTTTGTGAGGCATCAACCAGGGAATGTCTGTTGGTCTCAAGAGAAGTGAGATAAGATGCACCACTAATCCTGGAAAAAAATATAAGCGAGCCAGTATTTGTTCAGTCAGCCTACAAACATATTCTGAGTGCCCAGTTTGTGCCAGACAGAGTTCTGGAGTCTGAGGATGAAGCAGTGACAAGACAAATGTTACCCCTGCATTCCGGAAGCTTAGCATTCAATATAGGGTGATCAAGGAAGCTAGGTGAAGTGCTGTTTAGACAGGATCATTTCTGATGGACTAAATATTTTTAATATTTAATCTTTATTTCTGCTACCAAAACCAGGCAAAGATAGAACAAAAAAAGAAAATTACAGACCAATCTCCTTAATGAACATAGATGCAAAAATTCTCAACAAAATATTGGCAAAGGGAATACAAAAATATATCAGAAAGATCATTCACCCTGACCAAGTAGGCTTTATCCCAGAGATGCAGGGATGGTTCAACATACCCAAATCAACAAATGTAATACATTATATAGATGGACTGAAGGACAAAAATCATATGATCATCTCATTAGATGCAGAGAAAGCATTTGACAAAACCCAACACCCCTTCATAACAAAAGTCCTACAGAGATTGGGAATAGAAAGATCATATCTCAGTATAATAAAGGCTATTTATGAAAAGCCTATAGCCAGTATATTACTAAATGGGGGGGGGAGGAAGCTTTTCCACTAAAATCAGGAACAAGACAAGGGTCTCCACTGTCCCCACTTTTTTATTTAATATAGTACTGGAAAGTCTTAGCCATAGCAATAAGGCAAGAGAGACACATAAAAGGGAAACAAATTGGAAAGGAAGAGATCAAGTTATCATTATTTGCAGATGACATAGGACCCTAAAGACTCTACCAGCAAACTGTTAGAGCTGATAAACACCTGTAGCCATGTAGCAGGACACAAAATAAATACGCAGAAATCAGTAGCCTTCCTATATGCTAATAAACACACAGAGGATGAAATCAAGAGAATCACTCCCATTCACAAAGTACCTTGGAATAAACCTAACCAAGGAAGTGAAGGATCTCTACAATGAAAACTTTAAAACACTCAAGTGAGAAATTTCAGAAGACACTAGAAAATGGAAAAACATCCCTTGTTCTTGGATTGGAAGAATCAATGTTGTGAAAATGGCAATCTTACCAAAAGCAATCTACACATTTAATGCAATCCGTATCAAAATTCTAAAGGCATTCTTCACTGAAATAGAAAAGACAATCCAAAAATTTATTTGGAATCACAAAAAAATCTCGAATATCTAAAACAATACTGAGCAACAAAAATAAGGCTGGTGGTATCACCATACCTGGTTTTATCCTATACTACAGAGCCATAGTAACAAAAACAGCATGGTACAAAAGCAGACATGTAAATCAATGGAACAGAACAGAGGACCCAGGTGTAAGTCCAGGTAGCTATAGCCACCTGATATTCAATAAAAATGCCAAAAATACTCTTTGGAGAAAAGACAGCCTCTTCAGCAAATGGTGCTGGGAAAACTGGTTATGTATCTGTAGAAGGATGAAAATAGATTCTTCTCTCTCTCCATGCACAAGAATTAGGTCCAGATGGATTAAAGATCTTAACATCAGACCTGAAACTCTGAAACTGCTAGAGGAAAAAGTAGGGGAAACCCTTCAACATATTGGTCTTGGCAAAGACTTTCTGAATATAACCCCAGTTTCTCAGGCAATAAAACCACAGATTAACTGTTGGGACTTCATGAAATTACAAAGATTTTGTATGGCAAAGAACACTGTGAATAAAGCAAAAACACAACCTACAGAATGGGAAAAAATCTTTGCCAGCTATACATCTGATAGAGGATTAATATCTAGGATATACAAAGAACTCAAAAAATTAAATAATAAGAAATAAAACAAGCTAATTAAAAATGGGCTATGGAACTAAATAGAGAGTTCTCAAATGAACAAATATGGATGGCATATAAGCATCTAAAAAAATATTCTACATCCCTAGTCATCAGGGAAATGCAGATTAAAACTATGTTGAGATTCCATCTCACTCCTGTCAGATTGGCTACCATCATGAAAACAAATGACCATAAATGCTGGCGAGGATGTGGAAAAAGAGGAACTCTTCTACATTGTTGGTGGGAATGCAATCTGGTCCAGCCATTGTGGAAGTCAGTGTGGAGATTCCTGAGATAGCTAAAATTAGATCTACTATATGACCCAGCTATAACACTCCTAGGCATACATCCTAAGGACTCATCTTATTACCTTAGAGATACTTGCTCAACCATGTTTATTGCTGCTCTGTTCACAATAGCTAGGAAATGGAACCAGTTTAGATGTCCCTCAACTGATGAGTGGATAATGAAGATGTGGCACATTTACACAATGGAGTTCTACTCAGCAGTTAAAAAAAATGAAATTATGAAATTTTCAGGAAATGGATGCATCTGGAAAGTATTATACTTAGTGAGGTAACCCATGCCCAGAAAGCCAAACATCACATGTTCTCGCTCATATGTGGATCCTAGCAACAAATGATTGGACTTCTGTGTGAGTAGGAAGAAAACTCAGTAGTAAAGGCCAGTAAGCTAGAAAGGAGATGTAAAGGGAATAGAAAGGGGGGGGGGGACTTAGTAGGATGGTGTTGTATATATGTAAGTAGAAGAATGGATTAATAGAGGTGAAAAGGCCCAAAGTGAGGTCAGGGGAAGAGATTGAGTAAAGGAAAGGTGGAGGGAGGGTTATTCAAAATCTAACAGGATATAAATAAATCATATGGAAACCTACTTTTTTGGACAATGAAACACTCAGGAGCCATAGACTGTTGCTAGAAAAATTTCGGTGCCAGGGATGGGATACCTTCCAGTGAGTTGTTGGCCAGGGAGGTCCCTGATGTCCCCAAAACATTATAGGCCATTGCCGAGGCCCTTGATTTCTCACCAGAAGTAGATGGTAAGACCCTATTGCTGAAGACTCCATATACTTGGGCTGCAAAGCCACTGAGAAATCCTGCTGCAACTGAGCTGATAACATCCTCCATGTAGACCAGCTGACAGAAAGCTGGAAGAAGCCACGCTGCATGCAGTTCAATGGGAAAGAGAGAAAACACCAATGAAGATACTCAACAGTGGACACTGCATGCCTTATAACTGGCCAGCCAGGCCAAATGAGCCAACGGGTGCAATAGTGGCACGTCTGTCATGGTGGAAACCAACTGCCCTCCAATTGGACTGGAGGCCCGCTCCATGGGGGGGAATACATCCCTGATACTGAAAACTTAAAACAGGGGTAGTCATGAGCCCTAGGGATGTAATGTCTGCTGCTGTCTGGATAAATGTATATAGTATGCTTATCAAACTTCCCTGTAAGCACTTCTCTTAATATTCATACCTTTATATTAATGCTACTTTCACTTTGGGTAGAGAATCTTCTCTTTTCAGATGGCAGTGACCTTGGGACAACTCAGAAGGTATCATAGTGCCGGAAAGAAGTGACTGGAGTACTGAGTAACATCTCGATCACACCTTCCAAGGCTCAGGGTCTAATGTGGAAGAGGTGGAAGAAAGAATGTAAGAGCCAAAGGAAGGGTAGGACTCCTTACAGCGTGCTCCCTCCAGACATAAAATGGCCTGGATATCCATGACCTCACAGTGCCTGACACTACCTACATAAGACCATCATAAGAGGAGGAAAAGATCATGACATCAAAATAAGAGACTAATTGAGATGGGGAGGGGATATGATGGAGAATGGAATTTCAAAGGGGAAAGTGGGGGGAGGGAGGGTATTACCTTGGAATATTTTTTATAATCATGGAAAATGTTAATAAAAATTGAGAAAAAAATACACGATGTACATGAATGAAAGCATCATAGTGAAGCCAATTGTTATGTTTTAAAAAATATTTTATTTATTTGACAGAGAGAGCGTGGATGTACATGTCAGTGCCTCCTGCTGCTCCAAACTAACTCCAGACACATGCACCACTTTGTGCATCTGGCTTTACATGGGTACTGGTTAATTGAGCCCAGGCCATCAGGTTTTGAAAGCAAGTGCCTTCAACTGCTGAGCTATCACTCCAGCCCTCAAACCCATTATTATGTATACTCAAAATACGCTCAGCCATTAATAGAACTTTCTCAAGAAGCTAAAAATAAATCTACCATATGACCCAGCTGTTCTTCTCTTGGGTGTTCTTCAGAGGTGCTTGCTCAGCCATGCTTATTGCTGCTCTGTTTACAATACCCAGAACAGGAAACCAGCCTAGATGTCTATCAGCTGATGAACAGATATGAAGATGTGGTTATAGAGATCCACAGATAGCGAAGTTACTAAGAGTAAGGGACTCGTTTGCATTCAGCCTTGAACATGACATCTAAACCACCCTCTCCAAGGCCCACAGAAACTCATGGAGGACAGGTCAGTAGGAAGGAAGCACAGGGAGACAAGTGGGGCTGCAGAGTGCTGCCTTTTGTATAAGACAGGTCTGCTACACTCATGCGGATGGGTTTCCTCTGGAGACTGAGCCTGTCAGTATCACAACATAGATGAGACCCCGCTCCTCCCACAGTAAATAGTAGAAACTGATGATTGATGGGAGAAGGGAAGTCAGGTACTTTGGCGGGATAGTCTCTGGTGCATGCCTTTCTCCAGTAAATAATCTCCCACCCCTGATTATGCAAACAATCCTAATTTAAATCAGTGTATCAAAATAAAATAAAATAACATGGCATTGAAAGAGAGTGAGGATCTAATGGGAAGAAGGGTTTTAGGGGGAGAAGAAAGGGAAAGAGAGTTAAGTGGGAAGAATCAAAATGTGTTGTATACATGTGTGAAATTATAAAAAAATAAATAAAAATAAGAACAGGTAAGCTAGGAATGTAGGTCAGAGTGGACTTTGCCCTGTGTGGTGGGAAGCCATAGATAAGCCTTGAATGAGTGGCATGTCTTTTTTTTTTTCTAGGTAGGAGCTCACTCTAGGCCAGGCTGACCTGGAACTCACTCAGTAGTCCCAGGCTGGCCTTGAACTCATAGCAATCCTCCTACCTCTGCCCCCCAAGTGCTGGCATTAAAGGTATATGCCTCCATGCCTGACCATAATGTCTATTTTTATGAGGGCACTCAGGCTGTTGTGTGAAGTTAATGGAGGGCACCAAGAGTGGCAGCTGGGGGCTCGAGGGATGGCTTAGTGTTAAGGCGTTTGCCTGCAAAGTCAAAGGTCCTAGGTTTGATTCCCCAGGACCGACATTAGCCAGATGCAGGAGGGGGTGCACGCATCTGGAGTTTATTTGCAGTGGCTGGAGGCCCTAGCGTTCCCATTCTCTCTCTCTCTCATAAATAATTATATATATATATATATATATATATATATATATATTTTTTTTTTTTTAAAGAGTGGCAGCTGGGTAGTCAGGAGGCCCCTGCTGTATTTCCAGAGATGCTCACATTAGGTCAGGGTGGTAGCAGGGTTCTGATTCAGGGCAGCTTTTATGGGAGGAGTTGGCAGGCTTTGCTAACACATCAGATGTGGGGCGTGAGGTTGAGAGAGCAGCCAGAGGTCCTCCCAGGTCTTTGGCCTTTGCTGAGATGAGGAAGAAAGGGCTGGGTGGCGTGTAGGAATTCTGCTCTAGCAAGAATAAACTGCAGACAACTCAAGTGGAAGTGTGGTATAAAATATGCAATCTGATATGCATGGCTGGAGGTCAGGAGAGAGGTGAGGAGCAGAAATAGGCATGTGTGCGTCATCGGAACAGAGGTGAAGTTTAAATCCTCTGACAGGTTAAGTCCACACGCGGTCTGCAGAGCCCCGGGAGAATAAGGGACAGTGTTGACTTCCACATTCTCCGACACTCAGCAAACAGACCCGGGCTGCCTTCTATAAAGGGGTTACTCTGGAGTAAATGATGCCACTCATTTCATTTGATCTGTGTTGAAGTCTACCAAACTACCAAGTTTATCAAATCTTAGTGGTAATGTCCCAGATCCTTTTACAATGGGAATTTTCTCTTTGTATCTGATTGTCTCCTAGGGTATGCTCTCAAATCAGTCTAGATCAAGCCTGAAGTGCTGGTTTCTGATGGTAAATTCTTTTATTTTTAAATTTATTTAATTTATTTATTTTTTTCGGTTTTCCAAGGCAGGGTCTCACTCTAGCTCAGACTGACCTGGAATTCACTATGGAGTCTCAGGGTGGCCTCGAACTCACGGTAATCCTCCTACCTCTGCCTCCCGAGTGCTAGGATTAAAGGCATGCGCCACCACACCTGGCTTAATTTATTTTTTATTGACAACTTCCATAATTGTAAACAATAACCCATGGTAATTCCCTCCCTTCCCCCACCACTTTCTCCTTTGAAACTCCACTCTCCATCATACCCCTTCCTCCTCTCCATCACTCTATCTTTTAATTTGATGTCATCATCTTTTCCTCCTTTTATGATGGTTTTGTATAGGTAGTGTCAGGCACTGCGAGGTCATGGACATCCAGGCCATTTTGTGTCTGGAGGAGCACATTGTAGAGAGTCCTACCCTTCCTTTAGCTCTTACATTCTTCCCACCACCTCTTCTGCAATGGACCCTGAGTCTTGAAAGGTGTGATAGAGATGTTTCAGTTCTGAGCACTCCTCTGTCACTTCTCAGCACCATGGTGCCTTCTGAGTTATCCCAAGGTCATTACTGGGCAGTTTGGTGAGAATAGTATATGCATTTAGCAGGATACCAGCAGATGTTACACCCCTAGGGCTCATGACTCCCTCTGTTGTAGGTTTTCAGTATCAGGAATGTATTCCCTCCCATGGAATGCCTCCAGTCCAATTAGAGACCCTGCCCCAATGATGGACAGAAGAGGAGACAAAGGCACTATAAATCAGGAAGCAACAAATGACAAACCCAAAACATAGTTCATTTGAGAATGGCAAATCCGACCACCCATCAGATTTAACACATAATTTACCCTGACATGGAAGGTGCAACTAGCACTTCTGATGCAAGCCTGTATACCAGGCTTATTTGGCAGGTACTGACCTGGTGTAAGCCCAGTTACCTTTTGGGATGGCTTTCTTCTCAGCTGTGCTGTGCGCCTGCTTGAGTCCCTCTTTGTTGTGCTGTGGGCTCAGGTAGGCTGGCTGGGTTGCTGGGTTGCTGCTCTGACAGCCTGTGCCAGGTGCTGTGTAGGTGAGCTCCCTTCCCCAGGTCTCTGGTGCTTGCTGGCGCTGGCGCTGGAGGCCGCGGTGGGGGAGGCGAGGCTGTGGATGGTGGTTGGAGTTCCCCCTCTAGTCCTTGCAATCCTCTTCCTCACAAGAGGCTCCACTGGTCCCTCCCGTCCTCTTCACATTTCTTGAGTTTGCGAGGAGGCTGGTGTGAGTGGAAAATTCCCTCACGTGGCTTTTCCTGCATCTCAGGCTCAGCCTGGTGGCTGAGCAGACCTGGTGCCACCACTGCTGGAGCCGCTTCTGTGGTGTCTAGTCGCTCTGGGTCTCTCCTACTTCTCTGCTGTGGTCGATCATTCTCATACACCTTCTTCCCTTTGTAGTAGAAGAGCGCATTTTGCTGTTTTTGTTTTGTTTTGTTGTTGTTGTTGTTGTTTGCTTTTTCTCACCTAGGTTGCTTTGGTGTGATTCCTATGCTGCCATTTTAACCAGAAGTTCTGATGGTAAATTCTTTTTAGAAGTTAACTGGCCACTTGACAGCTTTTTAGTGAATTTCCCCAAAACAGATTTGCTTTCAACAACGGAGCCACCATTTTTGCCTCCACCTAGCTCTCAACTGATGGGCACTCCAGTGGGGACAAAGGGTGTCAATGCTGACCTTTTCCAACCTCAACAGTGCTCAGAATGAATAGGCACTCAGAGAATCCCAATGCCCTCCTTTATGCAGAGGCCCTTTCCACGTGGAAGCTTTAAGATTTATTTTTCATTGTTTGTTTATTTGTTTGCTTTCAACTCAAGGTTTTGGTAAGTCACCCTGGCTGGCGTGGAATCTGAATGTAGAGCAGGCTGGCCCTAGATTTGCAGCAATTCCTCTGCCTCCAGAGTGCTGGGATTACAAGCACTGCCATGACCAGCTCTCTTTCATCTTTGGTGAGAATTATTGCTGGAGCCAAAGGCTGTAAGTTTCAAGGGAAATTAATTATAAAACTAAGGGAAATGGTTCACTAAGCTTTTGGGAGCAAGGAGTACTGAGTCAACAACCACCTATTGTTTGCTTAGACTAGAGACTCAGAAACTTTTTGAAGTAAGATCCACTAAGTTCTTAAACATCCCTGAGAATTCTGTAAAACTTTTGTTCAATATTCACTGTGCTACAAGTTTAAAAAGATGCACGTGTGTGTGTGTGTGTGTGTGTGTGTGTGTGTGTGTGTGTGTGTTGCTAAGGATTGAACATGTCTTGTACATACCAGGCAAGCGCTGCACTACTGAGCAATACCCTAGTTCCCAAAGCTGAGAAGTTTTTTTTTTGTCTATTTTTATTTTATTATTTATTTGAGAGTGACAGAGAGAGAGAAAGAGGCAGATAGAGAAAGAGAAAGAATGGGCATGCCAGGGCCTCCAGCCACTACAAATGAACTCCAGACGTGTATGCCCCCTTGTGCATCTGGCTAACGTGGGTCTTGGGGAGTTGAGCCTCGAACCAGGGTCCTAAGGCTTCACAGACAAGTGCTTAACCACTAAGCAATCTCTCCAGCCCAAGCTGAGAAGTTTTTAAACTCAAGAAGGTGAGGCCATAGGGTCAGAGAGATGGGTTAATGGTTAAGACACTTGCCTCGAAGTTCAAGGATCCAGGTTCGATTTCCCAGTACCCACATAAGCCAGAAGCACAGGTGGCACATGCGTCCAAAGTTTGTTTGTAGTGGCTGGCAGACCTGGTGTATCCATTCTCTTTCTATCTGCCTCTCTCTCATAATTAAATCAATATTTTTAAAAATGTGAGTCCATATGCCATCCAAGGCCAGTAAGAATGCTGTCATCACATGTGCTCTCGTGAAAGCATGAGAGTGAAAGAGGCAAACACTATCTCAGTATAACTGTGAAAACAGTTTTGATCTCATGGATCTTGAGAAAAGATTCCCAAGCCACACTTTTATAACTCCTAGTTTAGACTAATAAAGACCATGCATTTATATACCAGTTACCATGGCATTTAGATTAGGTCTATACTTATCCTGTATCTTGTCGCCATAAGGCTAAACTTTTGTTTACTTAATAAAAAGAACAGAGTTTTCTAAAGTGTTGAGATTGTTTTAATGTTACAAGGTTATTGGTTTACAACTTTGAACTCATGAATGTTGGTCATACGATTATATGTTAGACTCTGTTGCAGAAAACCATGAAGGCTCCTATAAAGCTTATAGGAATAAATGCTTATTCTAGGAGGCAGATTTCCCCTCCACCATCAAAGTTGTAAAACCTAACATATTACCTATAACTTAACTTTTTGAGTTCCAAATAATTCAATGAGAAAAAAAGGTCATGCTTGTTTTCTTTTAGAATTAAGAATGCTCAGGCACTCATCATTGTAAAGGTATAAAATAAAACCCATGATTTACTTTATAGACTAACTTTAAAATACAATCTTGGGACTGGAGAGATGGCACTTGCCTGCAAAGCCAAAAGACCCAGGTTTCATTCCCCAGGACCCATGTAAGCCAGATGCACAAGGTGGTGCATGCGTCTGGAGTTCGTTTGCAGGGCTAGAGGCCCTGGCATGCCCATTCTGTCCCTCTCTCTACTAAATAAATAAATAAATACAATATTTTTAAAAAAAACACAATCTTGGCTTTTCCATGGCACACTGCATCACCTCCCTACACTGCTGGCTAGGAGCACTGGCCAAATGCAAAGTCAGCCAATCCATGGCCAGTATGCCATTCTTTTATTTCCCAACTAAATCAATGTGTTAAGGCAGGTCAGTGGTAACATGGTCCCCTAAATTAAAAGGGAGGAATGTCCTTGAGCCTGTGTAGGAGCAATCTGTTTTCTTCCTTATGTCTGTTCCCCTAAAACCTGACCAGAGGATGAGAATAAGATTACTAGATGCCTGAACATGACACAAGATCTGTTTTTTCCTTATCTCTTCCTTTCCTGGAAAATTCCCCCCTTGAAGAATTATTCACTTCCCTAGGAAAGGAAATGTGATTACCTGATTACCCCCTTTCCTCGACACCTGATGTGGGAGCTGAACTGACCAGCCCAGCCCCATCCAGTATATTCCCATAACAGACCCCAATCAGAGACACTAGTCGGCCTTCCCATTTCCAGAGAACCTCCTCCTGCCTTACAGCAGGAGCTCCACCTTCTTTCCTTCTCTAGAGCTCTACAATAAAATCCTTCCCACCTTGACCCTCTGTGGTCTGTGGATTTCATTCATCAAATTCATAAGACAAGAACCTGAGTGTCACTGGCTCAGGGGAAGGTTTTTTTTGGGGGGGGGGGTGGTCTTTGAGGTAAGGTCTCCCTCTAGCTCAGGCTGCCCTGGAATTCACTATGTATGTAGTCTCAGGTGGCCTCGAACTCATGTGATCCTCCTACCTCTGCCTCCCAAGTGCTGGGATTAAAGGCATATGCCACCACGTCGACTTTTTCAGTGGAAGTTTCGTGTGGCCATGAATGTCCAACATCCTAACTCCTGAGTTACTGCCCAATCAAGAGCCAAGAAAGGCTCTCAAAGACACCCCAAATTTCTGTATCAGTATTGGCTGTAACAAATATATTATGTACACATGCATTTTTTCATACTGACAGCTGCCCAATTTGACTAAGACTCAGGTATTCACAGTGTTTTTTCATAGATTAAATTTTGATGAATCATTTAAAAATATTTTGTGTGTTTACATGTGAGAGAGAAAGAGAGAATGGGCACCCTAGGGGCTCTCGCTGTAGTACACTCACATACGTGCACCACCTTGTGCATTTGCCCTTCCGTAGGGACTAGGGAGTGGAACCCACAATGGCCGACTTCGCAAGCAAGCACCTTTCGCCACTGAGCCTCTGCCCAGCCCCACAATGAAGATTTGTGAAAAGACTAAAGCAACTGGTCCTTTACCAGCTCCTCTCCCTACAGTGGCAGAAATAATTCTACCACTGCCACATGCCGCTCCCCTTGACCCAGCTTCCCACCACATTCTTAGTACTTCACCTCTGGGGAATGTGACATTTGTCAGCAAAATCCTGTCTGTTTCACTTCAGTTTTGCACATGGAATGCTTGCAGAGAGAGCAGACATTGGTGAGACAGGAGATCTCTAAAGTTTTATGTAGAATAACTTTTCTCAAAACATGGCTCTCAGGCCCTCAGCATCAGAATCACCTTAGTCTGTTGAAAACACAGATCACAGAACCCAGAGGCCACCCAACTGGACAACCCACTGTGAATAGCCTGGGATCCTGACGCACATAGAAAATAAGCCTGGTTTATAGCAGGTCTACCACCAAACAGCCTATTGCTGGGGTTTCCCTCAGACACATTGTCTGCAAAGCATCCAGGCAACACCCAGGAGCCTCATCAACCCCAGAAATTCCGCCTGGGTTTTCTTCTGATCCCTCTTAGGAACTGGGTAAGAATCCTACTATAACCTCTTACTTTTGGGTGGAAAGTGCCTTTTCTCCTTGTGAGTAAGGAGGCTCTGTTTGATCCAGGAGGTCCTGGTGCTTTCGGGGACGGAGTCTTTGATTTGGGTGCAAGCTAAGGACTGACAGGCAAGCCTGAAGTGCCTCTTCTGGACCCTCAGGAGGCTGACTTGATTGCTTCTTTCCACAAAACAGTTGGACTCGCGCTGCTCATTCAGCTCCTGCAGGAGCTGTTTTCTGCTTGCCCCGTGCTTTTTAAGGACCTCACTGCTTTTGTTCACGGATGTCATTGTGCCAACAACCCAATGTCAGTGGATTCTTGTCCTGCAAATGCAGAGAAAATGCTGTTAGTTGCCTGCCCAACTTAGAAACCAGGATTCTCGACCATATTTACATTTACAGTTATCAGGTAGCTTTTGACCCACTTCATACCTCACCTCAATTTTTTTGGGGGGGGGCGTTCAAGGCAGGGTCTCACTCTAGCCCAGACTAACCTACAGCTCACTCTGTAGCCTCAGGCTGGCCTCAAACCCACAGCAACTTCACCTCCTAGTGCTGGGACTAACACCATGCTCAGTTTCCACTTTTATTGTCTTGGAGATGAAAACTACACAGCTCTCACCTCCAAGGGGACAAGAGGTGGTTTATTCTGGAGCCAAATGTGAGTGACCAGAGCCCAGGAACAAAGATTCAGTATTATAAATTACCTTTAACAAATAGCAACCCGATACTCCCAATACTTAAAATCCACGATGTGGATCAGTCAGCCCCCTAGGATGTTACCCTGGAGACAGAATGTTCGGATCGGTACCATTCTACTCATAGAACCCTGGTTAAGAGAAGTTTCAGACTCAGAGACCATTTATTACCAGCCATATGTCCTTCAATAAATAATTTGACCTCTCATAACATCCATAAGATGTTAAGCAGCTATAAAATGGGAATAAAGACACATTTTATTAAGCTGGGTGTATTGTATGACAAATGATGAGGAAAGAGCTGGGATTAAACACTGCATTTTGCCACCCTCCAATTTACTGTGTATATTCACATTTCTTTTTATTGTATTTTTGCAATCAACCCTAGACTTACCTCATTTTCCTTCTAAGGTATAAGACATAATGCTAGGCATAACATCCACCCCCAGTGCTGGAGATACAACCCAAGGCCTTGCTTCTACTAGGCAAGTACTCTACAAGTGAGCTACACCCCTTGGGTTAGGCATACACTCTAGGGATAAACTATACACAATTGAATTTAAGCTATGTTTATAAGTTGCATTTCAGAGAGAAATAAAGGGTATGATATAACTTGTGATATATGTTAAAATTTAAGATTCTAGTCGGGCGTGGTGGTGCAAGCCTTTAATCTTAGCACTCAGGAGGCAGAGGTAGGAGGATTGCCAAGAGTTTGAGGCCACCCTGAGACTACGTAGTGAATTCCAGGTCAGCCTGGGCTAGAGTGAGACCCTATCTCGAAAAAAAAAAAAAAAAGAAAAAAAATAAGATTCCAATAATAGGATGCCCATTTTTTCCTTATTAGTCATTTCCCCCTAAACACATTTACTGAGTTAAGTGCAAGTGATTCTCCATGGCATGAGCTGATAAGTGAAAAGATTTCCTAGGTATTAAGGGGGTTATAAGTAAAAGAAGATATAAGATACAGTCCCTAGCTTGAAGGAGCTCAGATATAAATAAGGAATAAAACATGGAGGGCTTGGAGGATGGCTCAATGGGCAAGCATGTTTGCTGTGCAAGCATGAAACCCTGAGTTCAATCCTCATACCCACATAAAAATCTGGGCCTGGGCTGCTTGTGCCTGTAAACCTAGCACTGAGCAGGGCAGGATCACTCAAGATCCCTGGTCAGTCAGTCTAAGTGGAAAAAATGGCAAACGCTCTAAGTTCAGTGAGAAACTCTGTCTTGGGGAAATGTGGCAGAAGAGTGATAGAGAAGGACACCCGATGTCCTCCCCTGGCCTCTGCATGCATGCATATGGGTAACACATTTACACAAACATGTGCACACACACACACACACACACCACATACAGACCACATTTACACAGACACGTGCATACACACACACACACACACACACACCACATACACACCACACAAACATGCACATACAACATTAAAAAAAACATGGGGGCTGGAGAGATAGCTTAGTGGTTAAGGCGTTTGCCTGCGAAGCCTAAGGACCCTGGTTCAATTCTCCAGGTCGCATGTAAGCCAGATGCACATGGTGGCGCATGCATCTGGAGTTCGTATGCAGTGGCTAGAGGCCCTGGTGTGCCCATTCTCACTCTCTCTCCCCCTCTCTCTGTCTCTAATAAATAAATAAATAAAAATAAAATCTTTTAAAAAAAGAAACCCTTAAAAAAAATGGGCTGCTATAGCACTTCTAGGCATATATCCTAAGGACTCATCTCATTTCCTTAGAAGTACATGCTCTACCATGTTTATTGCTGCTCAATTCACAATAGCTGGGAAATGGAAGCAGCCTAGATGTCCCTCAACTGATGAATGGATAATGAAGATATGGCACATTTATACAATGGAGTTCTACTCAGCGGTAAAGAAAAATGAAGTTATGAAATTTGCAGGAAAATGGATGAATCTGGAAAGGATTATACTAAGTGAGGTAACCCAGGCCCAGAAATCCAAACATCGCATGTTCTCTCTCATATGTAGATCCTAGCTACAGATGACTGGGCTTCTGTGTGAGAAGGAAAAAACTCAGTAGCAGAGGCCAGTAAGCTAGAAAAGAGATAGAAAGGGAAGAGAAAGGAAGGGAGGGGGGTACGTAATAGGGTGGTATTGTATATATGTAAGTAGAAGAATAGATTAGTGGGGGTGAAAAAAACCCAAAATGAGGTCTGGGGAAGAGATTGAGTAAAGGAAAGGTGGAGGGACAGCTAATCAAAATCTAAGAGGATATAAAAAAAATATGTAATCCTACTTTTTTGGACAATGGAACACTTATGAGCCATAGATTGTTGCTAGAAAATTTTCAGTGCCAGGAATGGAATACCTTCCAGTGAGTTGTTGGCCAGGGAGATCCCTGATGCCCCCAAAACATTATAGGCCATTGCCAAGGCCCTTGGTTTCCCACCAGGAATAGATGGTAAGACCCTATTTCTGAAGACTCCATATACTTGGGCTGCAAGGCCACTGAGAAATCTTGTTGGAACTGAGCTGATAACCTCCTCCATGTAGACCAGCTGACAGAAAGCTGGAAGAAGCCATTCTGCATGCAGTTCAATGGGAGAAAGAGAAATCACCAGTGAAGATACTCATCAGTGGGCACTGCAAGCCTTACAATTGGCCAGCCAGGCCAAATAAGCCAATGGGTGCAATAGTGGCACGTCTGTTATGGGGGAAACCAACTGCCTTCTAATTGGACTGGAGGCCAGCTCCATGGGAAGGGAATACATCCCTGATACTGAAAACTTAAAACAGGGGTAGTCATGAGCCCTAGGGGTGTAATGTCTGCTGTTATCTGGCCAAATGTAGATACTATGCTTATCAAACTGCACAGTAAGCACTTCTGTTAATGTTCACACCCTTATATTAATGCTACTCTCGCTTTTGGTTGAGCATCTTCTCTTTTCAGATGGCAGTGACCTTGGGATGACTCAGAAGGTATCATGGTGATGGAAAGAAATGACCCCAGAGCTCAGTACTGCAATATCTGTATCACACCTTCCAAGGCTCAGGGTCTAATGTGGAAGAGGTGGCAGAAAAAATGTAAGAGCCAAAGGAAGGGCAGGACTCCATACAACGTGCTCCCTCCAGACACAAAATGGCCTGGATATCCATGGCCTCACAGTGCCTGACACTACTTACATAAGACCATCATAAGAGGAGGAAAAGATCAAGACATCAAAAGTAAAAGAGAGACTGATTGAGATTGGGAGGGGGTATGATAAAGAGTGGAGATTCAAAGGGGTAAGTGGGGGGAGGGAGGGTATCACCATGGGGTATTTTTTTATAATCATGGAAGTTGTTAATAAAAAAATTTAAAAATTAAAAAAAAAACATGGGCTGGAGAGATGGCTTAGCAGTTAAGGCACTTGCCTGCAAAGCCCAAAGACCCATGTTTGACGCTGCAGATCCCATGTAAGCCAGATGCACAAAGGTGAGGCAACGCAAGGTTACACATGCCCACTAGGTGGTGCAAGCGTCTGGAGTTCAATTTCAGTGGCTGAGGCTCTGGTGTGCCAATTCTCTCTCTCTAAAAATAAAATAAAATAAAAGTAAACATGAAGGAAGAGCTAAGTCACATTGCCAGGAATTCAGTGAGTGGTTTCAATAGAACAATTAGGGTCAGAAGAGGCAGATGTTTTTGGGGCTCCTGTCATGGGCAAGTAAAAGGAGGAGGTAAGAACTGAGATGGAACCTAAAAGATGGGTGTTACGTGGCCAAGCTGAGAAAGATGTGTGAGCATTTCCCAGCAGGCCACTCAAGGGAGACTGCATGATTACCATGTGCATGGCATACTGGTGGTGCCCACTACATCAGAGTGCTACAATTTCAGCTCAGCTGTAGGAAGTGTTTTCATCAGTGTATGTATCCACTGAGCTACACCCAGCTTCTTCACCCAGCCGACCAAAGGGATCCCACAGTCCTAGGCCTGGATATCAGGAATTCATTCTGCTGTCCGTTATACTAGTGACATCGATTCACTCACTGAATAACCACTGAGAATTCTTTTCTATGTAAGAGGCTAGGGGAAAGAGATTGAAAAATGACTTCAGAACCAGGTGTGGTAGAGCACTCCTGAGAACCCAGTACTCAGGAGGCTGAGGCAGGAGGCATGAGTTTGAGGAAGCTTGTGCTACATTGCAAGACTCTGTCTCAAAAAAAATATTGAAAAAAACTATTTTAAACAAACAAGGTAACAAACTTAAAAACAAATGACCAATTGCTTGGGGGACACCAGTGAATATTATTGATGCTAAAAACAGTATTGTACATATGATGATGGGATAAAACAGACACAATTTGGGTGTTTTCTCATGAGCTGCCTCAAGTCATTTTGGATACAATGGAGAGTTTATAAATATTACTGCTCTCTTGTAATTGTTATACCAGTAATTTCCCCCAAGTTCTTATGGAAATAATATGAAACTTCCAATAAGCTATAAGTGAAAATTTATGTCATTTTTGGTATGTGTATAATATGTGTGCATGTTCATTGCTTATTTTATTTATTTATTTATTATTTGGTTTTTTGAGGAAGAGTTTCACTCTAGCTCAGGCTGACCTGGAATTCACTATGTAGTCTCAGGGTGGCCTTGAACTCATGGCGATCCTCCTACTTCTGCCTCCCAAGTGCTGGGGTTCAAGGTGTGCAGCACTATACCCGGCTTGTTTATTTTATTTTAAAAAATAGTTATTTATTTAAGAGAGAAAGAGGCAGAGAAAAAGAGAGAGAGAGAGAGACAGAGAAAGAGAACGGGTGCACCAGGGCCTCCAGCTACTGCAAATGAACTCCAGACGCATGCGCCCCCTTGTGCATCTGGCTTACATGGGTACTGGGAAATCGAACCTGAGTCTTTAGGCTATGCAGGAAACTGCCTTAACCACTAAGTCATCTCTCCTGCTCATTGTTCATTGTTTATGAGTACATGTCATGGTGCGTGTGCAGAGGTCAGAAGACAGTTTCAGGAATTGACCCTCGCCTTTCCCCTTGTTCAAGGCAGGGTCGCTCATTTCATAGTTCACTGCTGAGTTCGTCAGGCTGGCTGGCCTGTGAGCTTCAGGGTGATTCTCCTGTCTCTGCTCCCTTCTCACTGTAGGGGTGCTGGGATTAGATGATAGTGCTACAGTATCAGGTTTTTACCTGGGTGCCAGGGACCCAAACTCAGGTACTTAGATTTGCATGGCAAGTGCTTTATCCAATGAGCCATCTCGCCCTGCCATGTCATCTTATTGCGTACTTATTGCGTACTCTTGTAGTCAGGTTTGTATTGCTGGTAGAAATCACCCAACCAAGAGCAGCTTGTGGGAAAAAGGAGGTTCATTTTGTCTTACAGAATCGAGGGGAAGCTCCATGATGGCAGGGAAAAACAATGGCATGAGCAGAAGGTGAACATCATCCCCTGGCCCACATAAAGTGGACAACAGGAACAGGAGAGTGTGCCAAACACTGGCAAGGGGACACTGGCTATAACACCAATAAGCCCGCTCCCAACAATACACTCCCTCCAGGAGGCATTAATTCCCAAATCTCCATCAGCTGGGAACCTAGCATTCAGAACACCTAAGTTTATGGGGGACACCTGAATCAAACCATCACAAGTACCTTTGTCTTTCTCTTTTCTAACTCCAATTTATCCTGTACACCAAAATATAGTTTGATCATTCTACTGCTCCAATCAAGAATGTCAGCATTTCCTTAAGTTAAGAGGCTGAAACTTTACGTGAAGTTCAAGGCCCCTCAGCATTTAGCCCAGGCCACATTCTTTACATCGCAGCCATCCCCTCTCCCTCAAATGCTATTTCCATTCTTGCCTGTACGTGTTTTTTTTACCATCCAGTGTCCTCTTCCTCTCCAACAACATGAACCTATTTTGTTTTGTTTCCTATGATCCCTCCGCGACTTCACTGGCTGGTTTAGTGCAAAGTAGGTAATGCTCTTCCTTCCTTCTTTCCTTCCTTCCTTCCTTCCTTTCTTTCTCTCTTTCTCTCTCTTTCTTTCTTTTTATTTTTTTATTTTTTATTTTTTTTGGTTTTTCAAGGTAGGGTCTCATGGTGGTCCAGGCTGACCTGGAATTAACTATGTAGTCTCAGGGTGGCCTCGAACTCTCAGCGATCCTCCTACCTCTGCCTCCCGAGTGCTGGGATTAAAGGCGTGCGCCACCACGCCCGGTCCCACTTTCTTTCTTTTTAAATATATCATTTATTGATCATTCACTTTTCTAAATAAACACAAACTTGGGCTGAAGAGATGGCTTCACGGTTAAGGTGCTTGCCTATGAAGCCTAAGGACCCAGGTTCAATTCCCCTGTACCCATGTAAGCCAGATGCACAAGGTGGCGCATGCATCTGAAGTTCATTTGCAGTGGCTGGAGGCTCTGGCATGGCCATTCTCTCCCTTTCTCTAGTGAATAAATAAAAATATTTTAAAAATACACAAACCTGGGCTGGAGAGATGGCTTAGCGGTTAAGCGCTTGCCTGTGAAGCCTAAGGACCCCGGTTCGAGGCTCAATTCCCCAGGACCCACGTTAGCCAGATGCACAAGGGGGCACACACATCTGGAGTTCGTTTACAGAGGCTGGAAGCTCTGGCGCGCCCATTCTCTCTCTGTGTCTCTCTCTCTGCCTCCTTCTCTCTGTCGCTCTCAAATAAATAAATTTTAAAAAAATACACAAACTTGAGAATTGAATGCATCCCATACTCACTAGTGTTTATAGGACTGGAAGAGGCCCTGGACAGAGAGGTTGCCAGGGGTTTCCTTACAACTCAGGAATAGGCATCCTCGTGCACTCCAGGGCTCCATGTTCTGCCACTTCTGACAACAAGGAAGCTGGCTAGAAGGTCCAACTTTGAGAAGATCACAGCAACGTTAGGGTTCTCTGCTTTTACATTCCAGTTTGTAATTGAGCAACAATATCAAAAAGCACTGTTGGGCTGGAGGGATGGCTCAGTGGTTAAGGTACTTGCCTGCAAAGC
This sequence comes from Dipus sagitta, assembly GCA_036346955.1. Classification (NCBI taxonomy): domain Eukaryota; kingdom Metazoa; phylum Chordata; class Mammalia; order Rodentia; family Dipodidae; genus Dipus; species Dipus sagitta. The sequence goes on from CM070770.1 coordinate 312,972,004, forward strand.
CAAAGGACCCAGGTTCAATTCCCCAGGACCCATGTAAGTGATATGCACAAGGAGGCATACACGTCTGGAGTTAGTTTGCAGCGGCTGGAGGCCCTGGCACACCCTTTCTCTTTCTCGCTGCCTCTTTCTCTCTCTCAAATAAATAAATAAATAAAAATAATTATTTTTTTTTTAAAAAGGCACTGTCAAGTAGCCCACCCACTGCCCACGACTGTCCTTACTCTTAGAAGGTCCCTTTGGGACTGGTTGCGACCTGTCATTCTCGCCTTTGCGTATAGCCGAGCACCAATGCTAACATCCACGTGCAGTGTCCATGTGCAAGTGGAAAGCTTTGTTCCAGGCCAGCCTCAGGTGACAGCAGGGTTTATATCCCTGTAGTGTCTGCTGGGTGACACACCTTGCACAGGCTGGGCAAATGCAGCCTAATGCAGGGACACACAAAGATGACTGTCCACTGTCCAGTGTGCTCCCTGTTTCATATGGACACTGTCCTTCAGTCAAGGCAGAAATCTTGACATCAGTGTTGACCCTGTTCAATCAACAATGTACTGATGAGACAGGAATCCATTTCTTCCTTAGTTCCATGGAGCTTTCCAGAACGAGCTCAGGCATATTCTTAGGAAGCTTCTTGGGACGGACTGGGAGGGCGCTGGCTCCCCTTCCTCCCTCTGGGCTGCCAGGAACTCGTGAATTGCTTGTTGGATCTGAGGCCAGAAGCTGTGCTTTAGTCTTGGATCTACACTGCCCACACCTGCTTCCAGAACCCCTGATGGATCCCCACTGTGTCTCAGGTCGTTTAGTAATTGGTTCTCGTTCCTTGAAGTGGTCCCTTCTAGTTTGTCCAGATGTATTGACACAAAATTATCCATTTTCTGCCTCAAGTTTTTATTTATTTATTTATTGTTTTTGAGGTAGGTTCTGTTCTAGCACCATATACTCTCAGGGTGGCCTCAAACTCATGGCCATCCTCTTACTGCTATCTCCCAAGTACTGGGATTAAAGGCATGAGTGACCATACCTGGTTATTTTTATTTTTTATTTTATTATTATATATTTTATATTCATATATATATATATAACAGGTTCTTTCATCCCCTTGCCCCTGCTCCCATTTCCCTGGGCCCTCCTTAGTGCGGTTCTGATATTTTCTGTGGGGTCATGAAGGCCTCAGTCAGTCCCTGTGGGGTATGGGGGGGACTGTGCCTCAGGGTATTCCTACCCACCTGTGGCTCTTACAATCTTTCCACCCCTCCTTCCACAGTGTTCCCGGAGCCATGGCAGGCCTGTTAGGAGGGAGTTCTGATTTAGTGTTGAGTTCTCTGTAGCCTCTAGATTTCTGCTTTGGTGGGTTTTGATGGAGTTGGGAAAAAATCATTCTGATTGAAGCCACACAGGCACAGAAAGACAAACACTGCATGTTCTCTCATCTGAGGTTCCTAACTGGGATCAAATGGATCTGAGTGCAAACAGTAGTAAGCATCAGGAATATGAACATAAAACTAGAATGAGACCAAGAGAGAGAAGGAGGGAGAGAGGAGAGAGGAGTTACTTGACAGGTTAGGGGAGGGATAGAATATAGGGGGTGGGAGGGTTTTGGAGGGGCAGGGGGTTGAGAGAGTGGGGAGGGAATTAGAGAAAAGTTAAGACAACATGAATCAGTTCCATAGAAACCTCCTTTCTGGCTAGCATTCTATAAGATATAACCACCAATGTAGGGGGAGAGAAGACAGTCTGGACAGAAAGTGGAAAAAGCTTCACCTTAAAACCATGGACTCTGGCCATTAAATCTCAGGCCCAGAATTGGGTTGCCCGCCACAGTGAGCAATTGGCTAGGGAGACCTATGAGGTCCCCAAAACAATGTAGGCCATTGCCAACACACTTGATCACCTGCCAGAGCTAAAAGGAAACACTCTATTGCTGAAGATAGCATAGGCTGTGGTCACAGGACACTGGAATACCATGCTGGAGCCACAAGGGAAACTAGCTCCCTGATGGCTAGCCCTCATGGTGCTGGAAAACCCCAGGGGAGCTGCTGGGGGACAACAGTCTCTAACAGCATGAAGAAGCAGGGGACCGTGGAGACTATGAATCATCCAGCCAGACAAGAAGTACACACTTGTGCAGTGGTGGCACACAGCCTGTGCAGGTAACCAACTGTTCTCTGATTGGACATGAGGCCCACTCAGTGGGAGAGAACTCATATCTGGTGCTGGAAACCAAATCAGAATCCCATGGTCAGGAAACTCATAGACTTCAGGGAGAAGGCCCCACTGCTCTCTGGAGAACAAGAGTGGGCTTATACACCCAAAGTCTCCCAAATAACTTTGCATATCCCCCTTAACCCAAGGTGCTCTCACTCTCGGTTGGAGAATCTGCCTGAGGTTTTGGTGAGCCAGTTTGGTGTCCCGGTCAGTCAGGCAGTGCTTGTGGAAGCCTGGCTCCTCAGCTGATCCGTGATGAGGGTGAAGAACTGCGGGTCCCCTTCAGACAGCAGAGCCAGCTGGATGGGCCACCACTCCCACTCGCCCTGGTGGTGCCCGACACTGTGCCCACCCAGGCCCGACCCACTCCACTGCTGCCCATTACACTGCTTGAGTGGGACACTGAGCATGGCTTCTTTGGTGGGACACAAGGCCGGGGTTACACAGGTGAGGTGGAGGGCCCCATGGAGACAGCAGTGGAGCACAAGAATTCATGTTTGTTTCTGACTCTAGTTTTCTACAAGTCAGATTTACAATCACCCTCTGTACCCTACTATCACATTCCCTCTCTCCCTCCCAAAGATGCAAGGACCTTAACACCCTTTATCCATCATCTTCATCATGAGACAGATGAGTGCAGTGCATGCAGCATGCACATGCTCATGGGCTTGCTAACTCCAACAGGCCCTGCTACAGTTCCTCCACTCCAGATCTGCTGTCTCACTGGCTGCTCTCTCAACTTCCTGCTTGTTCTCTTGGCTTCTCTCCCTGGGTCACTTCCTCTAAGGACAGCTTTCAGGAGCCACTTGTTTTGTCAACTCTAAGAAACACAACCCCCATGGTTCACTGGGAGCACATGCTGTGGACTGGCCAGGGGCACCGAGGGAGGCTGGAAGTCCACTGTTGTTTGCCCAGTCTCTTTATCAATGTTTCAGTAAATGAATTCCAAGGTAGTGAATTCCAAGGTAAGAGATAAAGAAGTTGCACAGCCTTTTTAGGGTAAATTTGGCAAAGATAATAATTGCTTTAGGTGGGATTTGTGAGCAGATTTACAGTATAGTAAGTACAGTTTAAACTTCAAGATGTCTTTGAAGATCTTGGATGTCATTTTGTATCTTAACCCCCCTACACACACCCAAAGAGAAGCCTCAGGCTCTAAAACAAAGCCTAGATAAGGAAAGATAGTGCAAGTTTTCATCAACTCAAATGAAGCAATTAAAAACAGAGAGAGAGGTGGAAAGATGGCTCAGTAGTTAAGGACCCTTGCTTGCAAGGCCTGATGGCTTGGGTTTAATTCCCCAGTACCCATGTAAAGCCAGAGGTACAGAGTGGTGCATATATTCAGGAGTCCAGTTGCAGTGGTAAAAGGTCCTGGCATGTCCATTCATACTCTCTCCTCTCTGTGCTTGCAAATAAGTGACAAAAATATTTTGAGCCAGGCGTGGTGGTGCACGTCTTTAATCCCAGCACTCGGGAGGCAGAGGTAGGAGAACCAGCATGAGTTTGAGGCCATCCTGAGACTACATAATGAATTCCAGGTCAGCCTGGATGGGAGTGAGACCCTACCTCACAAAAGCAAAAAAAAAAAAAAAAAAAAAAAAATTATATTTTAAGGCTGCAGAGATGGCTTAGTGGTTAAGGCACTTGCCTGCAAAGCCTAAGGACTCAAATTCGACTTTCCAGGTCCCATGTAAGCCAGACACACAAAGTGACGCAAGGTTGCACATGTGCACAAAGGGACACTTGAGTCTGGAGTTTGGTTACAGTGGCTAGAGGCTCTGGTGGGCCAATTCTCTCCCTCTCTGCCGCATTGAAAAAAAGAGCCTGTCTGTTGGGCTGCCTAAAATTACACACACACATACACACTAAAAACTGATGGAACATATTAGGCAAAGGTGCAGGAAAAATAAAATTGCTTGTCTCTCCAGAAAGGGCATTTTGTGTTAATGTGTGACTTGGAAGGAGTCAACTTGGAAATGTCATACTCAGGACATCAGACCCTGCCTATGGCCTCTAGTCACAAATTCAGCTAAACTAAGGTGGTAAGTCTCTTACTTGGATAATGATTTCATGAGAAAATGAAGAAAACTAAGCTTATAATATTGTGTTAATGTTTTTGTAAGCATCAGAATAAGTTTTGTTATTTAACGTTCTCAAGACTTGCTATATATTAGAGAATCTGACTTCTTAGACTTGCAATTTTAATTTGTATTTAGTTCTGATTGTATTTTTATTTGAAAGCTCAGAGAATTAGCATATGAACAGTGTTTTGCTGGTTCAGAGGATATGTTCCAACCTAAAACCTTGGCCTTCCTAAGTTTTAAGTGCTTGGGCTGCGGTAGCTTTCGCGGCAGCGAGAAGACATCCAAGAAAACAAGCTGGCTCACAGGTTCAGAAGCTTCAGTCCATAACTGCTTGGCTTCCTCACTTTGGATCTGTGGTGAGGCCCGGCACCATTGTGGGGAGTATGAGGCAGAACCAAGCTGCTCATGTCATGGTATCAGGAAAGAAAAGAGAGAGAGGCAAGAGCTGGGGCCCAATGTGCCCTGGCCCCATGTCCCTTTCAAGGGCACAATGACGACCTGACTTCCTCCCACTAGTCCTACCTCATAAAAGTTCCATCACCTCCCAGGGCTGGCTGGGAACCAAGTCTTCAACCCATAACAAATGGTTTCCTGTCTTAGATTTTTTTGTTTGCTTGTTTTGGTTTTTCGAGGTAGGATCTCACTCTAGCCCAGGCTGACCTGGAATTCACTATGTAGTCTCAGAGTGACCTCAAACTCAAGCAATCCTCTTACCTCTGCTTCCCGAATGCTGGGATTAAAAGCATGGTCACCTTAGATTTTTTTGTTTGTTTGTTTTGTAATTTATTTGCCAGCAGAGAGAAGAGACACAGAGAATGGATGTGCCAGGGCCTTTAGCCACTGCAAATGGACTCCAGATGCATGCACCACTTTGTGCATCTGGCTTTACATGAGTACTGGGGAATTGAACCTGGGTCTTTAGGTTTTGCAGGCATGCACCCTAACCACCAAGCAATCTTTCCAGCCCCTTTGATTCTCTTTTTAATATTTCATTTTTATTTATTTGACACAAAGAGGCAGAGAGAGAGAAAGTGAAAGAGAAAGAGAATGGGCACACCAGGGCCTGCAGCCATTGCAAACAAACTCAGAAGCATGAGCCACCTTATCCATCTGGCTTACATAGGTCCTAGGGAATTGAACCTGGGTCCTTTGGCTTTGCAGGCAATCACCTTAACTGCTAAGGCATCTCTCCAGCCCTAGATTCTTAAAAAAAAAAAAAAAAACTTATTTATTTATGAAGGGGAGTGAGAGACAGAGAGAGAGAGAGAGAAAAAAAAAATGGGCATACCAGGGTCTCTAGCTGCTGCCAACTCTAGAAGCATGTGCCACTTTGTGTGTCTGACTTCATGTGGTTACTGGTGAATTGAACCTGGGTTGCCTACGTTGTTAGACTTTGCAGGCAAGCACCTTAACTGATAAGCTATCTCTCCAGCCTACCCATTTAGATTTTTAATAGTGTTGAACAGTTAAATATAGCATTTTCTAGTTTCCATTTATAAATATTCTCATGATGGAAAGTTTTAATCTCCAATGGTGATGTCACTAAAGCTGAAGTTGGGAACAGCGCTCCCCATCAGCCCCCTAAGACTATTCAAGTTGGCTCTAGAATACCACTATACTATAAACTGTACATTATATTTCATTATAAAGTAGACATTATATCTCAGAAACTCTAGGGGAAATATAAATCATATGCTTAAACTTAAATGGAATTAAAATGTCTAAAGGAATTTGAAGTCACTGAGGACTACAGAATTGGAACAATTCTTGTCAACTTCATAAACAGGTTAGACAAGTATAGAGGGACTGGTCCTAGATCTGGCGTGCAACTCAAAGATTTAGAGAAATGACAAATACTGTGCTGTCAGCCATCAACTTGGTCTCATTCTGCTGAAAACCTCAACTGGTATGGTGTACCAAGGAGAAGAAAACCAAAAACATGCATGAGGAAGAGCTCTGGGACTTTCATTCTAGGAATGCAATAAATGAATACAAGTGCAATGTCTGGGTTCTCAGTGAGGGTGAGGCATACACACGGAAAGATTTCGATTTGTTGCCTTTCCTCCATCCTTCCATCCCCATCTTGATTCTTCCAAGGAGCAGAATGGCAGAGCCATTGCTATTCAGGCAGACAGCATAGTGACAGCAGTACAAAGTGAAGGCGGACTGTCAAAATCTAACCACTTCCCCTCATATCTGTTAGCACTGTGCTGGGGTTTGGAGTACGGGAAACCTTTGCTCAGGCCCAGCCACACCACTCCTGATGGGATCCTGGACCTTGACCTCAGCAGATGGTCAGATTTACTAGCACTCTCTGCCTGCCATTATTCAAATCTCTCCAACTGGGGACTCCACACTCATGATATAGTTCAATCTCATCTTGCTTCCTAGCCCAGTGGTTTCCCAGTAGTACACTGTCCAACAGAGATTAAGGCTATTGTTATGTTACATATCCAAGCACATGATATAAGGTATGATTCATGCTAGAATGGTTAGTAAGTATCTGGAGAAAAAATTTAAAGTCAGGAATTACGATGAAACTACAAAAAGATACTGCTGAGTTTTCTCCTTTTTCTGTATTCCATTCATTATGGAGCTTTGTAAAAATAGGCATATGAGTTTAATTCTTCTGGTAGAAACTTCTTATGTTACTTTTCATACATCATAGTAGTAGTATCTGAAAAAAAAATCCTGTATGTTATCTGAATCAGTTTTCAATGGAAGTTAGGAATGATATCCACAGCGTACCTGTTCTGACTCATTAGCCAATGTTTGGGCGGGGGCAGGGGCAGGGGGAGATGCCATCATAATCTGCTAGGCTACAGCACCATGGTGGCCCATTCACTTCTTGATAACCTGTGCTAAGTACCTCTTGTTAGACCAAAGGTCATTATGATAAAGTATTACCCTGTAGGAGGACCCTGAAAGCCATCCGGGGATGGAGCCTACAGTCATAAATTCAGGAGGAAAGAGCTTGAGTAAGCAACTGCAGAACAATCCAAGTGGACTTGCATGGACAAGAGGTCAAACCTGAGTTAGCACAAGGAGAATGAGATATGACTATGAGAAATACAGGTATCAGCTGGTAATAGTGGTGATGAGTAACATTTCTGGGGATTCATATAGACAGAGTCAGGCCCTGTTTTATTAAGTGCTTTATACTTCTTAACTATTGATTTCTCATAACATTCTCATGGAGTACATTGCCTTCATTTTATAGCTGCACACATAAGTACACACAGATATACACACAGGGAATTTAGTCCCAGGTCATATGGCTAGAAAGTGAACAAGGTAGGATTTGAACCCTGATCATTTGGCTTTTGAACAGATATATATATATAAATTTTTTTTGAGTTTTCGAGATAAGGTCTCACTCTAGCCCAGGCTGACCTGGAACACACTCTGTAGTCCCAGGCTGGCCTTGAACTCACAGTGATCCTTCTACCTCTGCCTCCCAAGTGCTGGGATTCAAGGCATGCATCACCATGTGCAGCTTTAAAAAAATATTTACTTGAGAAAAAGAGAGAGAGCAGGGCCACACTAGGGCCTCTTGTCACTGCAAATGACCTCCAGATGCATGTGCCACCTTGTGCATCTGACTTTTTAAAATTTTATTTGTTTGTTTTTTTGAGGCAGGGTCTCGCTGTAGCTCAGGCTGACCTGGAATTCACTCTGTAGTCTAAGGGCAGCCTCAAACTCACCGTGATCCTCCTACCTCTGTCTCCCCAGTGCTGGGATTAAAGGCATGTGCCACCACGCTCAGCTGCATCTGGCTTTTTACCTGAGTACTGGGGAATTGAACCTGGACTGGCAGACTTTGCAAGTAAACATCTTTAGTCACCGAGCCATCTCTTCAGCCCCTGGAACCTGGATCTTTAACTACAATACTAGATTACAGTACTAACTGTAACAGAAAATGACTACCATGTGCCCTGTTTTGTTCAATCTTTTTACTCTTCATAACAATCCTATAAAGCAGTATTCTGTCATTCTATTACAAAATGACTACATAACTTATCCAAGCTCACACAGCTAGTGAGCACTAACATTAGGATTCAGACCGAGGCAACCTACTGCTAGATCTGATGCCCTCACCCATCACAGTACAGCCCCTTGATGGGAGGCTCTTTGTGATGGTGACAGTGTCAGATACAGAATTTTATCATGTGCAAAGAAGGCATATGATAAGGTGGACAAGAGCTGCATAAGCACCTGCAGGTAAGATATGGTGGGAAATCAGGAAATCAGGCTATGTGGAAATCCATGGAATTACCAATCCAGTTCTTCTTGATAAGGACATGGACATGACAAATATCTCCAAACACAAGAAGCCTAAGCAGATGGGAAGAATGGCCACCCTGTTAGAGTACCTCCAGGAAGCTTCACAAGCAGAGAGAAAAGTTACCAATCAGATGTTACATCTAATACCATTTGACAGTTTTGAGCTTCAGAAAGAGGGTAAGAAATTTGCAAAATATTGCTGGGCAACTAAAGAAAAGTCCATTAACATTCAATCTGCTGCTTAGCTAGGGAAACACCTGTAATCCCAGCACTTGGGAGATTGAGGCAGGAGGATTAGGTATTCAGGAAGAGCCTCAGCTACATAGCATGGTTGAGACCAGGTGAACTACGTGAGACCCTGTCTCAAAAATGACAGTACTAACCTTGTACTTCTGATGCTCTTGTCTCTACCTCTGGGCTGGGATTACAGGCATACCCTGCCCTCGCTGCTGGTTCATATGGTGCTGGGTGATTGAGTCTAAGGCTTCATATGTGCTAGTCAAACACTCTACCAACAGAGCTACATTCGCCAGCTCCCAAACGGGATCTTGATATGTTACCCAGGCTGGCTTTGAATAACAAGGCTTAAGTGATCTTTCTGCCCCAGCCTCCAAGTAACTGGGACTATAGGCAGGTGTCACTGCACTCAGCCTGAAGTTTTCTTTTTTCTTTTTTCTTTTTTTTTTTTTTTTAGCAGCATGGTACCATGGTACTTAAAGGTATTAATGTCGGGGAGCCGGGTGTGGTGGCGCACGCCTTTAATCCCAGCACTCGGGAGGCAGAGGTAGGAGGATTGTCATGAGTTCAAGGCCACCCTGAGACTACAAGGTAAATTCCAGGTCAGCCTGGACTAGAGTGAGACCTTGCCTCGAAAAATGACAACAAAAAGTATTAATGTCTGGGAAAATTAAATATAAATGTTTTCTCCAAGTCAATGCTTAGAAAATTGTATTTGGGGAATCCACAAGAAGAGAGATGCAACAAGGAGAGAACTATCCACAGCTCAGTGCAGGTGGGCCAGAAACTCACCGCAAAAGATCAGCGCTGCTCTCCGCTTTACCGGAGAAGCTTCTTTTTGCAGTTGGTGGGGAGGTACTGGGGAGACTCAAAACTCATTAAAGTGATCAGATTTGTACTCCTGATCCTCTTGCCTCTACCTCTGTGCTGGGATTACAGGCATGTACTGCCCTCATTTCTGGTTTATATGGTGATTAGGCCATAGTGGCTCACACCTTTAATCTGATGCAGAAGGACTGCTGTGAATTTGAAGCAAGTCAGGACTACAGAGTGAGTCCCAGGTCAGCACGGGCTACAGTGAGAACCTATCTCAATAAAACACAACAAAATGATTTCTTTTTTTTTGGAGGGGGGGTTTCAAGGTAGGGTCTCACTCTAGCTCAGGCTGACCTGGAATTCACTATGTAGTTTCAGGGTGGCCTTGAACTCACTGTGATCCTCCTACCTCTGCCTCCTGAGTGCTGGGATTAAACGCATGCGCCACCATGCCTGTATGGTGGCTGGAGAGATGGTACTGTAGTTAAAGATGCTTGCTTTCCAGTCCAGGTTCATCCATTTAAAAGCCAAATGCAAAAAGTGGCACATGCATCTGGCATTCATTGGAAGTGGCAAGAGACCCTGACATACTCAATGACATACGTGCATTACAAGTAATAAAATTATATATATGTATTTTTTTTCAAGGAGAGAGAGTGAGTGAATGGATGCACCAGAGCCTGTAGCCACTGCAAAAGAACTCCAGATGTGTGCACCACTTGTGCATCTGGCTACACAAAGGTACTGGGAAACTGAACCCAGGTCATTAGGCTTTGCAGGCAAGTGCCTTAACTGCTGAGTCATCTCCCAGCTCCCAATGTTTTAAAAAAAAATAATCAAAATCATCAGAGAGCTGAGAACAAGTAACTGTGGAGTGCTCTGTGCTCAGTGAGGTATCTATGCCTTCCCCTCCAAAGTTCAGGGAACACTGTGGAAGAGAGGCAGAAAGACTGTATGTAAGTCAGGGGATGCAGAGGAGTGCTGTCTTTCGGACAGGACATGGCCGTGACAGTCATGAACTAAGTGGCTGTGGTTACTTGCACAAAACCTACGCAATACTGGGCCAATTAACATTATACCATGGATGGTGGAGGGGGTATGAGGCCTCATCCCTCTCTGAGGAGTTATTGGCACTGGAGAGTTGCTGGGGGAGGAGGGCGATGTTGTCTTCAGTGGCACAGCATTGGTAAGTTGCATGTGTCCATGCGAGCACCCTAATTAAACTGTGCGCACACACACAACAGAGTCGAAGAGGGACTAGCTGGGAAGAAGGGATTCAGTGGCAGGGGGAGGGAGAAAAGAGAAGGTAATTGATTGTTGATTATGATCAAAATGCATTATACATGTATATAAAAATTGTCAATACAAATAAAATAAATTTTAAAAAGATTTTATAAGGAAATGGATTTATTTACAGAGTATTTAAAATATTCAATAATAATCTAGTGCTCATTAACTTCATAAATTCAGTATTTATTGAACATTTATGTGGCCGGTTTTGTCACAGGTTTTCCCAAAATAGTAGCAGCAAAAAGTAACAAAACTTTCAACCCTGACCTTATGAAGTCTTCATTCTAGAGGAAGGGAGAAATTAATGGGGGGAGGGGGAGGGTACAAGTAAAATTTAGGACATAGTATTTTATTTTTATTTATTTTTTGTTCAAGGAAGGCTCTCACTCTAGCCCAGGCTAACCTGGAACTCACTCTGCAGTCCTAGGCTGCCTTCAAAATCAGTGTTTCTCTTACTTCTGCCTCCAAGGGCCCTAAAAGGCGTGGGCCTAGAGGTACCATTTTCCTACATGATCAAAATAATATCGTAGGGCTTGGGAGATGGCTCAGCACTTAAATGTGCTTGCTTGCAAAGCCACCAGCCCAGGGTCTATGCCCCAGCACACATATGAGGCTGGACACAAAGTAACACACGCATCTGGAATTCATTTGCAGCTGCCTGAGAGACCCATTCCCATACAAAACTGTTGCCATTACCTTCTGGTTGTTGGCACAAAGCACGGGCCCAAAAGCAGCTTATGGGAGCGAAGGGTTTATTTTGGCTTACAGACTCAAGGGGAAACTCCATGATGGCAGGGGAAACCGTGGCTTGAGCAGAGGCTGGACATCACCTGTTGGCCAACATCAGCTGGAGAGTGCGCCAAACGCTGGCAGGGGAAGCTCGCTATAACACCCATAAGCCTGCCCCCAACAACACGCCTTCTCTGGAGACTCCAATTCCCAAACTGCCATCAGCTGGGGACCTAGCATTGTAAACACACGAGTTTATGGGGGACACCTGAATAAAACCACCACACAGGCATACACACGCAAAGAAATGCATTTAAAAAATTGTAGCATTGGCCTGGAGAGATGGCTTAGCAGTTAAGGCGCTTGCCTGCGAAGCCTAAGGGCTCAAGTTCGATTCTCCGGGCTCCCACGTAAGCCAGCTACACAAGGTGGCGCATGTGTCTGGAGTTCTCTTGCAGTGACTGGAGGCTCTGGTGCGCCCATTCTCTCTCTGTGTCTCTAATAAATAAAATCTTTAAAAATAATAATATCGTTGGCTGGAGAGACGGCTTGGCGATTAAGCGCTTGCCTGTGAAGCCTAAGGACCCCGGTTCGAGGCTTGATTCCCCAGGACCCATGTAAGCCAGATGCACAAGAAGGCACATGCATCTGCAGTTCGTGTGCAGTGGCTGGAGGCCCTGGCGCGCCCACTCTCCCTCTATCTGCCTCTTTCTTTGTATGTCTGTCATTCTCAAATAAATAAAAAATAAAAAAATAACATTGTAAGATGCAACAAAAAGGTGTTTAGGTTTTAGGTTCCAGGTGTCAGCAGTAAGAATCCTACATATAGAACCAGTCTCCATATTCACTTTCATGAATACCTGGGACCTATTTCTTCAAAGATAACGTTCCAAGAAGTAGCAGACTGATTTCTGTAGATTAGTAAACTCTCAAGGCTTCGGGGTATCTCTCCCACCCCTGGCCCCAGATGTGCGAGCCCACCGACTATGAGCTACAGATGTCGGTGGAAGGGAAGGAAGGAAGGACGGAGTGATCGGGCTGGCGCCGGCCGGTTAGCATGGAGGGTGGGGGCAAGGCCGGCTTCTGACGACACGGCTTTCCCGGGCGGGACTGGACGTGCTCGGACGGAGACTGCACCATGCGCTCGGGAGGCAAGCGCCGGCGCCAGGCTTCCTCGTAGGCCAGCTCATCCCTCCTCCTCCCGGCCGCTCTCTGATTGGCTCTCTCCCGGAGAGAGCGCCCGCTGATTGGCTGCCGGCACAGACGCGAGGCGGGCTCAGAGCGGCGCGCCGGGCGCCTGGCAGGGCGCGCGGAGGACGGGCTCGCCTGCGCTCCCGGGGCCGCGGAGGCGGCGTGGCGGGGCCGAGGGCTGGCGGGGCCGGGAGCGCGTCGACGGGGAGCCGGGGCCCATGGCGCGGCCGTACACTGAGGAGGGGCTGGCCGAGGCGCCCAAGCACCCGCTGGCGAAGGGCTACCTTCCGGTGCCGAGGGGCGCCCCCGCCGGGGAGGGGGACGCGGGGGCGCTGAACGTAGCCGCGGCGGGCGGCGTGACCCCGAACGGGGTCGTTGCGGACCTCCCCGGCGGGCCGCGGACGCTGCTGGCCCCGGAGGAGGAGACGCAGGCCCGGCTGCTGCCCGCCGCGGGCGCGGGCGCGGGCGCGGGGGAGGACGGCCCGGGGCCCGGGGGCGCGCGGCGGCCGCGTACGGCGCTGTCGGCGCTGCGCTTCGTGGTGCTGCTCATTTTCAGCCTGTACTCGCTGGTGAACGCCTTCCAGTGGATCCAGTACAGCATCATCAGCAACGTGTTCGAGGGCTTCTACGGCGTGTCCCTGCTGCACATCGACTGGCTGTCCATGGTGTACATGCTGGCCTACGTGCCCCTCATCTTCCCGGCCACCTGGCTGCTGGACACCCGAGGCCTGCGGCTCACCGCCGTGCTGGGCTCGGGCCTCAACTGCCTGGGTGCGTGGGTCAAGTGCGGCAGCGTGCAGCCGCATCTCTTCTGGGTCACCATGTTGGGCCAGTGCCTGTGCTCCGTGGCCCAGGTGTTTATCCTGGGCTTGCCCTCCCGCATCGCCTCGGTGTGGTTTGGACCCAAGGAGGTGTCCACGGCTTGTGCCACTGCAGTGCTGGGCAATCAGGTAAGGGTGGAGCGATGTGGCGTCCTTGAAAGGACCAGGGTGCTGGGGATGTAGCTCAGTCGGTACAGTGCCCAAGGTTCCATGCCCAACATGGCATAAACCAGCAGGGGCGGCAAGTGCCTGTAACCCTAGCAACTTGGGAGGTGGAGGCAGGAGGGCATCATGAGCTACCATCTGAGAACTTTCGGGACTACTTGGGTTAGGCTGTGTGGGGTAGGAATACAGAATGGCCGCTAGGGAGCATTGATCTTCCCATGAAGAGGAGAGAAATTCAGAGTAACAGTCCTAAAGAGGATCTTTAATTTCTTCGTAAGAACAGAACTTTCAAACTCAGTGTAAAGTGACAATGCTTGTCATCTTGCTTTGAAAATACTTACAAGCTAGCTAACTGTATGGGCCTGTATATGCTTAGCACAGAGCGCTTGTCAGGCCAGTAATGAACTAGACTTGCATAGGTGTTACCATTGCATTGTTACAATGAAAAAGGAAGTTTTTTTTTTTTTTTTCATACTGTTCATTGTGAACAAACCATGTTGTACTTGTTAGTCTGTTCAGAGCCAGGCACTTACACGTGAGTATACATAAGTGCATGCTAAACAGAGGTTCTGGTAAGATGGAACTCACTGTATTACTGAGTCCAGTTCTTTTAAAAATATTCTTTTTAATATTTTATTTTTATTTATTTATTAGAGACAATGGGAGAGCCAGCTCCAGCTGCTGCAATGAACTCCAGACACATGCACCCCTTGTGCATCTGGCTAACATGGGTCCTGGGGAATTGAACCTGGGTCCTTTGGCTTTGCAGGCAAACGCCTTAACCACTAAACCATCCCTCCAGCCTCTATTTATTTATTTATTTATTTTGCCTTTTCGAAGTAGGGTCTCACTCTAGTCCAAGCTGACCTGGAACTCACTATGTAGTCTCAGGGTGGCCTTGAACTCATGGTGATCCACCTACCTCTGCCTCCCAAGTGCTGGGATTAAAGGCTGTGCCACCACGCCCGGCCAGCCCCTATTTGACATGGCACCTATGAAGTTCGCATCCACACTGCAGCTCTCTAACCAGCAAGAACCTTTGAAAATATGGATCAGAATGTGTTGTTCCATGTTTTTAATTTGCCAGTGATTTCCCATAATACTTAAAATATAAGCGGCTTACTCTGAACTCCAATACTTTTGTAACACATCTTCTTTGGTTTCGTAAACTACACCAAGCTTTCACATGTGCAAAGACCTTTGAAGAAACATCCCCTAGGCCTAGAATATTCTTCCTTTTGAGATCATATGATTGCATTCCTAATGTTGCTCAACTCTCTTTAAATTCATTTAAAATAGCCCATGGCATTTCTTGGTCCCATTTAGAGTTACTCTGTCACTCCCTCATCACATTAAGTTTTAATTGTCATATAGCATTTGTCACTGTCTATTTACATGTTCACTGTTCATGTCCCTTCTCCACTGCTTGATTATAATTGCAATAATAGTCGCATGGTCTGGATATACACAGCTGTGTTATCAGCATTTATTAGAGTGGCTGCCACATTGTAAGGCTCTCCTCAAAAATATAATAAATTAGCAAGTAAGTTTTAGACTCATCTCTGTACTGGCCAGTCTTTTTCTGTTGTGTAGATCTGCCCAGACCATTCCCTTGCCGCTTTGCCACTTGCCTTGTCCTGAGGTTAAAGTTCAAACTCTGTGTGACATGTGAGACCCCAGATCTGCCTCTGGCTAGCTCTCAGCTCCCAGCCAGATTGCATGGGGATGGCTTCTCACAAGGTCTTGTTTTCCACTCTGTGGCCTTTGTACACCATGTCCTTGTAGCTTAGAACATTTCTTCCCTTCGCCAACTCCAGTTTCTTTTTCAGACCCTTTCTCCTCCAGAAACTTCTTAAACCTCACACTTATGCAAGGTACTACTACAAAGTACTCTCCTATCTAGAGTGCGAATATGCCCCGATGGGTTAGTCGGGCTGTACATCCGTTGTTTGGCATAATTCCCACTGCAGTCCTTTCTCTGCAAATAGTTCTGGTCTAGATAATAGTACACTACATGGTCTTTGCAGTCTGGAGCACAGCGCTGTTTCCACGGTCTTGGAATCTCCTTGTCAGCTGTCTTCAGCTTTTTTGGAAAGGAACAAATTATATATTTAGTAAATGTTACTGTTTCTACCCCATCTCCATGTTCCCCCGAATCATACATCTCTACCATTGTACCTACTTAATTATTTTTATTTTTGAGAGAGAGAGAGGGGGGCCAGTGGGCTCGCCAGGACCTTCACCCTGCTGTGAATGAACTCCAGGTGCATGTGCCCTCTTGTGGCGCATGTGTGACATTGCACACTTGTACCACTATGCATCTAGCTACATGGGACCTGGAGATTTGAACATGAATTATTAGGCCTCTCAGGCAAGCCTACTTAATTTTTAATTGTATTTCTCTTCTTGTGATTATCATATTCAACCTTCTTGTTTTCTGAGGCAGGGTCTTACTCTAGCGCAGGCTGACCTGGAACTCACTCTGTAGCTTTAGGCTGACCTTGAACTCCTGGCAATCCTACCTCAGCCTTCTGAGTGCTAGGATTAAAAGTGTGTACCATGATGCCTGGCTCGGGCTTACTTTCTTTTAATATTTTAATTTACCTCCTTTGTTGGGGGGATGTGGGCTCACATGTGGGTAACAGGGCCTCTTTCCTCCACAAACACCAAATACTTGGGTCACCTTTTTAAAAAAATATTTTATTTTATTTAAGAGCAACAGACAGAGAAAGAGAGAGAATGGGTGCACCAGGGCCTCCAGCCTCTGCAAACAAACTCGAGATGTATGCACCACCTTGTGCATCTGGCTTATGTGGGTCCTGGAAAATTGAGCCTCAAATTGGGGCCCTTAGGCTTCACAGGCAAGTGCTTAACCACTAAGCCATCTATCTACAAGCACACACAGAGAGAGAATGAATGAGAATGGGTGTGCTAGAGCCTCTTGTAGCTGCAAAGGAACTCCATCCAGATGCATGTACCATTTTGTACATCTGGCTTTACATGGGTACTGAGGAATTGAACCTGGGCCCATAGTTTCTACAAGAAAATGCCTTTAAAGGCTAAGCCATGTCCCCAACCCTTTCTCTTATTTTCTTAATTGAGGTGAAATTCTAAAGTGTCCAGTTGAGTGGCATTTAGTATATTCACAATGTTGTGCAGCCACCATCTCTCTAGTTCCTGAACATTTTCACGTAGCCGTAAGGAAGACGCACTAAGCCTTCCCTCTCGGTAATTTCTCGTGTGCTTGCTTCCTGTGTAAATCTGTCCATGCTGACTGTTGCACATAAATGGAGTCATGGTCTGTGACCTTTTGAATGTGGCTTTCTCTCAGGCTTCCAAGGTTCATCTGTGTTACAGCACTACATTGGCACTTCATTCCTTTTCACAAGAGAATAGGGTTGCATTGTATAGGCATACTACATTGTGTTTATGCATTCATCCATTGATAAGCATTTAGAGTAGTGCCATATTTTGGATTTGGGAACAAGGCTGCTATGAATATTTATGCATAATAGTTTGAATACTTATTTTCAATTTTTCCAATATAGACTTACAAATTGAATTGTAGGGCATATGGTAAGTTTCAGTTAAACTGTTGTCCACAGTAACTATACTATTTGAACAGTCCTACCAACAGTATACAAAGGTTCCATTTTTTTTCTACATTCTTGTCAACACTTGTTATTTTCTTTTATGGCTACAGCTGTCTAGTGGGTATAAGGTGAAATCTCATTGTGGTTTTGATTTGTACTTCCCTGAGACATGATATTAAACCTTTTCTTCATGTGCTTGTCTATTTGTATATTTTCTTTGGAGAAATATCTGTTCAAGCGGGGCATGGTGGTATACACCTTTGATCCCAGCACTTGGGAGGCCGAGGTCGGAGGATCCCTGTGAGCTCAAGGCCACCCTGAGACTACATAGTGAATTCCAGGTCAGCCTGGGCTAGAGCGAGACCTTATCTTCAAAACAAAAAAAAAAGAAAAAAAGAAAAAGAAATATCTGTTCAAGTCCTTGGTCCATTTTTTTTTGTTTGTTTTTGTTTTTGTTTTTGGAGGTAGGGTCTTGCTCTAGCCCTGGCTGACCTAGAATTCACTCTTTAGACTCAGGCTGGCCTTGGACTCATGGAAATCCTCCTACCTCTGCCTCTTGAATGTTGGGATTAAAGACTTTCGCCACCATGCCTGGCTCTTGGTCCACTTTTAAATTGGGATTCATGTCTTTTTAATGTTGAATTGTAATGGATATTAGTCTCTTATCAGATATATGATTGAGAAATACTTTCTCTATTTTAACAGTTTTTTTTTAATTTCTTTATCGGATATAGGAGAAAGGTTTGTCAGCAAATTTCCTTTAACAATACAAAAGTTGGAAAGAAAAAATGTTTAGGCTTTATAGTAAACCTTTATGTTCTATCGAATGTTGCCATTTCCTTTTGTTTCCTAATACTCTTCTTAACAGGAGCATTTATTTTACAGCTTGGAGCTGCAATTGGCTTTTTGTTACCACCTGTTTTGGTGCCCAACACACAGAATAAGATAGACCTGGCTAATAACATCAGCATCATGTTTTATGGAACATCATGTGTCTCCACACTTTTATTTATTTTAACAATAGTTGGTAAGTGCATTGTTTCCCCTAAAGTTTAGATAAACGCATGGCAAGCACATGGGAATAACTAACCCTGGAGAGTTGTGTTGACAGCATCTAAAATGCCATTTGCTTGTTCCATTCTTGTCACACCCTGTGCTGCTCGGTGCTGATGGTTCAGCTCTGGGGTATGTCGTGGGCCATTACAAGTATTTTCATTTCTAAAGGATTTGAAGACTAACCCTCTCATTTATCTCCCTACTAATTATTTCTTCCTGATAAGTACTGGTTTCAAGCCTATTACTACCTCCTCTTGCTGTGTCCATCTGTATGTCTGCATCTTACCCTTGCCCAGCCAGGAGCGAGTTACTGTCGTGCTTTGAAGTGACGCACATAGGCTACTGCCTTCCTTTTACCCATGCATCTTCCTTGAGAGCCCCCATTTAAAAGTAACTGGTTCTGAAAATGTTGACCAGCGAATGGTCCTGGCCAGCAGCAGAATCTCAAACTGGCCACTGTCTGCTTGCTAGGCCACTTCAGCAAAGCCCGCTGCCACCCTCCGTCCCTGAGTCCGCGTCGGGGCCTGTCTCTTGAAGCAGTCAGTCAGACTCAGCTGCGAGCAGCCAGCACCAGCTTGGAAGAAGCTTTGGGAAGGTCTGCTTTATTTTTAAGTTTATTTTCAAGGGGAAGCAGTTTGGTTTCAGGGGAAAAGATAGGTCAAGCATAGTGCTTTTTTGTTTTGTTTTGGTTATTCGAGGTAGGGTCTCACTCTAGCTCAGGCTGACCTGGAATTCACTATGTAGTCTCAGGGTGGCCTCAAACTTACGGCGATCCTCCTACCTCTGCTTCTGAGTGCTGGGATTAAAGGCGTGCGCCACCATGCACGGGAAACATAGTGCTTATTAATATCACTGCTAGCATAGCTAGAATAGTGTCCTTTAGGCACTCAGTGTATCTTAGGTATATTTTGCTGGGAAAGGCACTATGAAGTTGAAAAGCCATCTTTTAATCATTAACATTTATAATTAAACTGTATTATGGTTGAAGGGTTTAGATTTATATATTAACTTTTACCATTACTGTATTAGTAACAGAAAATTCATATTTTATGCTCCTCGATTGTGAAATCCTCAGCTTTCCGAGAAATATCTGGTAAAGGCTCTAGGGTGTTTCAGTAGAGACTAGGTAGATGAACTGCAGGATCTAGGTATAGGAAACCCAGCCCACATCTATAATGTCCCTTAGACAAAGAACACACTCTTTCCTCAGTAGTGTATGAACTGTTTAGACATGCCCACTCTGCTCCTTGGTTTGTATGTTTCTAGTTAGTCAGGGAGTGGCATAGTTGTAGTGTAAAAACTACTGAAAAAATACAATTTTTTTCTTGTATTATTTAATAGTATAACAAAGTATTAAAGCAAATCTAAGCCAGGCATGGTGGCTCATGCCTATAATCCCAGCCTTCCAGAGGCCTAGGTAGGAGTCAAGGAGAGCCTATACTACAGAGTGACTTCCAGGTCAGCCTGGGCTCAAGTGTGACCTTGCCTTTAAAAAAAAAAAATTGTGTAATACTTGATGATTTCAGTTATTTTACAATATTTTGTGCAATTTTTTGTTTGTTTTTTGAGGTAGTGTCTCTCTAGCACAGGCTGACTTGGAATTCACAATACAGTCTCTGGGTGGCCTCAAAATCTCAGGAATCCTCCCCCTTCTGTTTCCTAAGTGCTGGGATCAAAGGCGTGCGCCATCATGTCTGGCTTTTGTAACATTCTTGATAACTTGTTACTGTTATTTTCATTTTATGGAGAAGCCAAAGCTGAGGTGTAGGAATTGACTTCCTTGGTCATACAGCAGGATGGAACAGAGGCAAAAGTTTGTTTGTTTTGTTTTCATTTATTTTTGAGAGAAAGAGAGAGATTGAGAATATGGGCGTGCCAGGGCCTCCAGCCACTGCACATGAACTCCAGACGCATGCTCCACCCTGTGCATCTGGCTTACATGGGCCCTGGAGAATCGAACTTGGGTCCTTTGGCTTTGCACACAAGTGCCTTGCCCACTAAGCCACCTCTCCAGCCCCAGAGACAGAAGTTAAATGAGCATTTGTCTTTTAATAGGCAGTGTGTGGTATCTCTTGGATTCATGTGTGGACAGATAGTGAACTAGGAAGAGAATGTTATATTCTGATTTCCAGAAGGACAGGTGGCCGTGAGCAGCAGTGGCTTTGCTGCTCACACCGGAGGAGAAGCACCAGTGCAGTGTTCTTGCTTCATTCACAGCATTATGTGTCTGATCCTCGCGTGCAGGGTAACTGCTGTTTCAATACTTGGTTCTTTGATTAGCATACATTTCTGGTGGAGGGAAGAGTAGAATCCATTTTTCAGTTTCAGAGGAAAGGAGGAAAGCCATTTTTCCCTTTGCAATGGCTTTCCAAGATGAGCAAGCTCATCACCGGTGCTCTCGTTCCTCTTCTTGCAGAGTTCAATTCGACTTTCCTGTAGCATAGAGCTACCAACATGAGCTGCGTTTTACCAGGAGATGGTCGTAACTGTCTGTGCCTAGAAGACAATACCTGTATTCAGAATAAATCTAGTGGGGTTAAAGACTGATAAGAATTGTTTTCATTTTTATTTATTTATTTATTTTTAAAATAATATTTATTTAGTTATTTATTTGACAGAGAGAGAGAATGGGCGTGCCAGGGCTCTAGCCACTGCAAACGA
This sequence comes from Dipus sagitta, assembly GCA_036346955.1. NCBI lineage: Eukaryota > Metazoa > Chordata > Mammalia > Rodentia > Dipodidae > Dipus > Dipus sagitta. The sequence continues at coordinate 312,993,133 of CM070770.1, forward strand.
ACTCCAGATGCGTGCGCCCCCTTGTGCATCTGGCTTACGTGGGTCCTGGGGAATTGAACCTGGGTCCTTTGGCTTTGCAGACAAATGTCTTAACTGCTAAGCCATCCCTCCAGCCCATCATTTTTACTTTTTTATTATTGACAACTTCCATAATTTTAGACAATAAACCCTGATAATTCCCTTCCTCCTCACTTTCCCCTTCACAACTCCACTCTCTATCATATCCCCTTCCCCTCTCAATCAGTCTCTCTTATATTTTGGTGTCATCATCTTTTCCTCCTATTATGATGGTCTTTTATAGGTAGTATCAGGTACTGTGAGGTCATGGATATCCAGGCCATTTTATGTCTGGAGGAGCACATTGTAAGGAGTCCTACCCTTCCTTTGGCTCTTACATTCTTTCTGTTACCTCTTTTGCAATGGACCCTGAGCTTGGAAGGTGTGATAGAGATATATCAGTGCTGAGCACTCCTCTGTCACTTCTTCTCAGCACCATGGTGCCTTCTGAGTCATCCCAAGGTCACTGCCATCTGAAAAGAGAAGGTTCTCTAACTACAAGTGAGAGTAGCATTAATATATGAGTATGAACATTAAGAGAAGTGCTTTCATGACTTCTCTGTCATAGGCTTTCAGTACCAGGCATGTATCCCCCCACCCCCAATGGAGCAGGTCTCTGGCCTCTGGTTTAATTAGAGAGTGGTTGGTTTCCCCCATAACAGACATGCCATTATTGTACCCACTGGGTCATTTGGCCTGGCTGGGCCATCTTAAGGCTTGCAGTGTCCACTGTTGTTTATCTCCACTGGTGACTTTTCTCTCTCCCATGGAGCTGCATGCAACATAGTTTGTTTTTTTTTTTTTTTTTTCCAGCTTTCTGTCAGCTGGTCTATAGGGAAGAGGTTTTCAGCTCAGCTCCAGCAAGATTTTTCAGTGACCTTGCAGCCTGAGTATGTGGAGTCTTCAGCAATAGGGTCTTACCATCTATTCCTGGTAGAAAACCAAGAGCCTTGACAATAGCCTGCAATGTTTTGCGGGCATCAAGGACCTCACTAGCCAACAACTCACTGAAAGGTAGCCCATCCCTGGCACTGAAAATTTTCTAGTAACCTATGGCTTCTGGGTGCACCATTGTTCAAAAAAGTAGATTTCCATATGGCTTAATTATACCCACTTAAATTTTGATTAACCTTCCCCCATCCTTCCTTTATTCAATCTCTTCTCTGGAACTTACTTAGACTTAGGCCTTTCCGCCCCCAGTAATCTGTTCTACTTATATGTATACAATACCATCCCCTTAAGTCCTCCCCTCTCCTCCCTCCCTTATAGTCCCCTTTTAGCTTACTGGCTTCTGCTACCGAGTTTTATTCCAACTCATGTACCAGTCCAAACATTTGTAGCTAGGATTTTGTTTTTCGAGGTAGAGTTTCACTCTGGTCCAGGCTGACCTGGAATTCACTATGTAGTCCCAGGCTGTCCTCAAACTCACAGTGATCCTCCTAGTCTTCCTCCCGAGTGCTGGGATTAAAGGCGTGTGCCACTACGCCCGGCTCTTGGTTTACATTTTTGTGTGAAGTTTTGAATTCATACTTGGTTCATTTAGACTTGTTTATTTACCATAGTAAATAAAAACCTAAGTAAGAGAGTTAAAACTCTCTAGATACCCATGACTACCTTGTAACCATAGGTTTTTTTTTTTTTTTATAGCCTGAAACTTCGTTTTACAACTGTGAGAGTTTTGTATTACCAATGCTAATAAAAAGAAACACCTCCTATCTAACTAGGATGCAAGGAGGTTTTCAGGAACAGACATCAGGCAGCCAAACAGTGCAAGGAGCAAATAGGGAGAAAGGAAGAGGAAGAATCGCAGCATTTAAGTGTTTTCTGTCTACCAGTCCTCCATTGTAAGGATATGTCAAGTACATATCTGTGAGTTCTAGCTCCTCTTGAGTTAGTTTTGAGCTCTGCAAAAAATAGAAGTATATATTAGCTATATTATATATTAGGGTTTTTTTTTTGTTTTTTTTTTGTTTTTTTTTTTTTTTCGAGGTAGGGTCTCAATCTAGCCCAGGCTGACCTGGAATTCACTATGGAGTCTCAGGGTGGCCTCGAACTCACGGCGATCCTCCTACCTCTGCCTCCCGAGTGCTGGGATTAAAGGTATGCGCCACCACGCCCGGCACACTATATATTAGTTTTTTTATAACATACATTACTTTGGTAAGTGTTGGTTATACCATAATTAATGTTTGATTAACAAAAACTTTTTTTTTTAATTTTAAGCAACAGATTGGAAAATTAGAGAACCATCATATTCTTCCTCCCCCGTTCTCAAACCTGTCTGGTTGTATTGGTAATGGTTGGGATTTTTGTGTTTAGTATTAATGTTCAGCTTCTCTCCTAGAGATCCTGTTTATTAAACTTTGTGTAGACTCGCAGATGTATTAATTAAAAATTTCCAAATGATGATGCTTGACAAGGAAAGGCATCGATCTAGCCACTTTCCAACTACAGCTAGAGTTCTGCCAACAAGGAAAAATGAAATCCTCCTCATAAGGAAAAGGAAAAAGGAAAGAAGACATTAGAAAGTGCCATGAGACAGAGGAGAAAGAAAAGAGTGAAAATTTGAATTTTCTAGAAAATGTTCCTGTTTTTTAAATCTGTTTATTAAATTTAAATCTCTAAATGAATTTATTTACTTTTTCCTTTTTTAATTTACCCTATTTCATTAATTGTAAGGCACACATTTTTCATGTTACCCAAAATCTATGGTAATTGAGGCATGATATGTAGGAACTTTGTGATACCTCAGAAGGTCACTGAGTACAAATTGAATCCAATTTAGAAATGGAATCCTTGAGGTAGCAAACATTAATCTTGATTAACTAACAGTGGAATGATCAGCAGGCAAGGTGGTGCTTTATTCAGTTTTGATAATGCCAAATTAATTTTCACTTAGAAATCAGTGAAATGGCCGGGTGTGATGACACATGCCTTTAATCCCAGCACTCAGGAGGCAGATGTAGGAGGATTGTTGTGAGTTCAAGGCCACCCTGAGACTACATAGTAAATTCCAGGTCAGCCTGGGCTAGGGCCAGACCCTACCTCGAAAAACCAAAAAATCACCTTGAAAGACCTTTACTACTTTTTAAAACTTAAACTAAAAAATTCTGTCTGCTCACTAAGAAAGATGTATATACATATATATTTATTTATATGTTGTATGTGACCACATATTATGCTCATTCATAATCTTTTTCACATGTTTCCAGCATTCAAAGAAAAGCCTCCATTCCCACCAAGTCAGGCTCAAGCAGCTCTTCAGGAAAATCCTCCAAAGGAGTACTCCTACAGGAAATCCATCAGAAACCTGTTCAGAAACATCCCTTTTATCCTGCTGTTGATCACGTATGGTAAGTGGTTTTCTTGTGTTTTTGCCATTTGAGCACTGTTTATTCTTTTAGACCAGTAGTTTAAACATTAGATTGGTGAATTCCATAGCATAATCAACCTAAATGTTGAACTAATAGCAAAAATACCTCAACAGATCTTTTCACATCTCTTTAAAGTGAAAGAAAAGTATAGATCTCAGGTAGACAGTCCTGTGCTCGTTTATGAGTTACTATGTAGTGTCTTTAGGCCATTTATAAATAAAGTTGCATGTGGAATGTGCTATCAGTTCCTCTCTCATCCTGTGCAAGCCAGCATAAAATCCAGACATAGTTCTGCAGTGGTTTAAATGTGGATTGAATCTGAGTCTTCAGAGGGTGGAGCTTTAGTAGGAAGAGGCATGTCACTGATGGCAGATCGTAAGTCCCGCCTTAAGGTATAATAAGAGTAGTTGGAGCTCTGGTTGTTTGATGGTGTTTCTGTGTTTGGATGTATGGAAGTAAACCAGCTATTGACGGTGTTCCCCTGGAATTTGTAAGTCTGAAATAAACCCCTTTCCTCGCATGAGTAGTTTTTGGTCGGATGTTTGTCTGGCAACATGAAGCTGACTGCAACAAGTTCTAACTTAAAAAAAAATTACTTATTAAGAGAGAGAGAATGGGCGTACCAGGGCCATCCGCCACTGCGAACGAACTCCAGACGTATGCACCCCCTTGCATTGTAGTTTTTACTCTGTACCGTCACATTTGGTTGGCTCTTGTTGAGTTTTCTAGGGCTTTTTTTTTGTTTGTTTCTTGTAGTGGTGCTGCCTATACTAGGACCAACCTCCTGTTTCATCTTACTTGCCTTCAGAAGGCACTCACTGCTCATCTCCTTGTTTTTTTTTGGGGGGGGGATGCATATCTTAACCATGTCTTAAAATTGTGCAAGACTGAACTCTGGGTTTTTTTTTATTTATTCATTCTCAATTTTTATTAACATTTTCCATGATTATAAAAAATATCCCATGGTAATACCCTCCCCTCCTCCCACTTTCCCCTTTGAAATTCCATTCTCCATCATATCCCCCTCCTCATCTCAATCAGTCTCTCTTTTATTTTGATGTCATGATCTTTTCCTCCTCTTATGATGGTCTTGTGTAGGTAGTGTCAGGCACTATGAGGTCATGGATATCCAGGCCATTTTATGTCTGGAGGGAGCACGTTGTAAGGAGTCCTACCCTTCCTTTGGCTCTTACATTCTTTCCACCACCTCTTCCGCATTAGACCCTGAGCCTTGGAAGGTGTGGTTGAGATATTACTCAGTACTCCAGTCACTTCTTTCCAGCACTATGATACCTTCTGAGTCGTCCCAAGGTCACTGCCCTCTGAAAAGAGAAGATTCTCTACCCAAAGTGAGAGTAGCTTTAATATATGAACTCTGTTTTTTGAGGTAGGGTCTCACTCTAGCCCAGGCAGACCTGGAATTCACTATGTGGTCTCAGGGTGGCCTTGAGCTCATGGTGCTCCTCCTACCTCTTCCTCCCAAGTGCTGGGATTAAAGGCATGTGCCACCATGCCCTGCTCAACTCTTACCCTTTTGAACTAGGACTGTTTCCATTTTTTAGTTGAAATTGTCAGTAATAAAATAAAACACTTAATCTAAGTTTCTGCAACTCCAGGTATATAGGTATACAGCTGGACATGAGGCAGGAGCTGAGTTTGGGGCCAGCCTGCCTATACAGTGAGTTCCAGGCCAGCCTGGGCTACAGTGTGAGACTGTGTCTTTAAAAAAATCTAAAAATAAGAAAGTTAAAATATATAAGCAAATCTCTTACTGATAACAAATCATAAAGAAATTGACTTTAAAACAAATGTTTTGTATACATAAACATTTGCCATTTATTAAGACAAGCAAATTTGCATGGTAATGAGATAGACATGGTTGTTTGTCTAACTACTGGACATGAATCTTTGGCTCAACACATTTGAAAACAGCAGTGTCATGTTGCAATGCCAACAGCTTGTACACTTCTGGAACATAATAAATCCAAACTCATCCCAATTTGATACTTAGAGACTGAGAAGTGAGTGTAGGAAGATAGTGTAAGTCAGTGTTTTCCGTTCTGTTTCTCTTAGAGCAGAAAGCTACCTATGTGCAGTGAAAACACTGCAGTCTGTCTGAGTGGACGTGTGTCCGGCAGCATTCATGCATGTTGCATGGTGACGCTTGTGCAGTGCAAAGTGCATGATGCCTGAGTGGAGCCGAGGCTGAAGCGACAGTGGCAATGTGCAGAGCACGTGGGTGAGCGCTGCTAGACACCAGGGATTCGGTTACACGCTTGATTTTGAGTTCAGTGGCTGTGTGTGTTTAGAAACCTTCTGTTGACAAACTTCTCATAACCCCCACATTTAGTTATGTTACCCCATACAAGGTTTTGACCCACAATTTAAGAAGCTTTGACCTAGGCTATGAGAAAATGTCTGTGATGTACACAATGAAGGGTTAGTATCCATGGTATAAAAATAAGTGATACAAGTCAGTAAGACAAAAAGAAAAAACCTTCCAAGAAATCCAGAAGGCGTTTATGTGTGTGTGTGTTTTTTTTTTTTTTTTCATATTTGCTGCTCAACGTTAGCAGTGACAAAGGAACTGTAAACCAAAACCAAGGTAAAATACACTATCATACATTTAAATTGGCAAGCAAAAAAAACTCAGCTGGTAGTGTAAGTGGATGCACCCATAGAGTGATGTTACACTCAAAATGTGAAAGCTCCACTCCTAGATGCATGCTTGAAGAAACCCTCGTATGTCAGAATAAAGTTTATAATATTCATTGCAGTCTGGTTTTAAATAGTGAAGTACTGGGAAAAATTTTTGATATCTATTAAAGGACTATAGATAACTAAATTGAAATATATTCATACTGTGGAGTATTATATAATAGATAAACCCAAAGTAGAATGAAGATTTGTCACCAAAGATAAAGCTGAAAACCAATCAAGGAGAAGGAAGAATATCTGAGCTTAAAGATAAGGTGGAAGAGGGCTGGGGAGATGGCTTAGCAGTTAAGGCGCATGCCTGCAAAGCCAAAGGACCAAGGTTCGATTCCCCAGGACCCACGTTAGCCAGATGCACAAGGGGGCACACATGTCTGGAATTCGTTTGCAGTGGCTGGAGGCCCTGGCGTGCCCATTCTCTCTCTCTCTCTCTCTTTCTCTCTCTCTCTCTCTCCTTTCTCTCTCAAATAAATAAAGTGCACATTCTATTTAAAAAAAAAAAAAACTCTCCCTCTCTCTCTGTCTGTCACTCTCAAATAAATAAATAATTTAAAAAAAAAACCTCTGTAACTTTAAAAAATAAATAAATAAATAAAAAAGATAAGGTGGAAGAGCTAGAACATTCCAACAAAGAGAAAGACAAGCAAATAAGACAGTATGAGTGGGAATTTGAAGACACTTGTGACACTATGAAGAAATCAACCATCTGGGTGCAGAAGAAGAACCTCAGTGTGAAGGTATATGTGGTAGTTTGAATAGATGGCCCCCAATATATTCAGTTCTTTATTGTTTGTAGTTTACATCTGCAGCCACCTGGCTGGAGGCAGTATCACTGGGTGGATCTTAAGGTGTGGTGGTAGGTTTCAGATTTCAATCTAAAGATATGCAAAGTGTGCCTAGCTGGAGTTCCTGAAGTGTGCTGTGCTGTGTGGCTTTTGGCTTTAGGCTTGTGCTTCTCTCTCTGTGTTTGGGCCTGTGAAGGCAGGCCAGCTTCTTCTGCCATTATGGAACTTTCCTGGATCTGTAAACTTCAATAAATATCCCTTCCTCCATAACTGTGCCTGGTCTGAAAGTTCATCTCAGCGAACCTGAAGCTGTCTGCTACAGGATATATGCCATTTCCAACAAGATCATACAAGCAAATTTCCCAGAACTGGGAAAAGAGATGCCAGTACAGGCACAGGAGGCATTTACAGCACCAAACACACAAGACCTTTCTTCCCCTTATTATAATTAAACTACTAAACTTACGAACCAAAGAAAGCATATTGAAAGCAATAAGAGAGAAGCACCTAGTCACCTAGAAAGGAAGTCCATCAGGACCACAGATCAATTAGCACAGAGTTTAAAAGTCAGAAGAGCTTGGAATGATGTCTTCTAGGTTCTGAAAGACAATAGCTGCGAGCCTAGACGACTATATAAGCTAAGCTACCCATCAAAACTGAAGGAGAAACAAGGGCTTTCCATGACAAAAACAGGCTGAAGGAATACATGGCCACTAAGCCAGCTCTATAGAAAATACCCAAAGGGAGCCTTTAGACTGAAGAAAAGGAAAAACATGAGAGACCACAGGAAAAATAAACCATATTCAAATAATAGCTAATGTAAGAGAGTAACAGAAAAATAGCGAGCACTACAAAATCAAGAAGAATGATGAGAATTAGTATGCACTTTGTGATAATAACTCTTAATACAGTGGTTTCAGTACTCCAACCAAAAGACACGGATTTGCAGACTGGATTAAAAGGTTGGGTCTCTATTACCTCTGAGAAACTTACCTCTCCGTAAAAGACAGACACTACCTTAGAGTGAAAAAATGGAAAATATTTTAAGCAAATGAGCCTACCAAACAATCAGGTGTTGCTATTCTAATATCTGACAGAATAGACTTCAAACCAACATTAGCCAGAAGAGATAAAGAAGGTCACTTTATACTGTCAAAAGAAATGATTCTACAAGAGGACATTGCAGTTCTAAACATATATGCACTGAACATGAGTGTACACAGTTGCATTAAACAAACACTACTAGATGGAAAGTCATAGATAACTCCATGCACCATAGTAGTAAGCAACTTCAAAACCCCACTCTCACCAATTGACAGGCAAAGAATAAACAGAGAAGCATCTGGATTAAATGACATCAAAGAACAGTTGAACCTAACACATTTCTAGAGGATTCTATCCACAATCTATAGAATGCACTGCCTTTTCAGCAGCACATGAAACATTCTCTAAAATAGACCATATATTAGGACACAAAGTAAATCTTAACATATGCAAAAATTGAAGTAATTCTTTCGTACTCTGTCTGATCACAGTAGGATAAAATTATAAATCAACAGCAAGAAGCATATATGAAACATACATAAAACATACATAAACTCATGGAAATTAATACAGTACTGAATTATGAAAGAGCCATTGAAATCAAGAAGGAAATAAAATTCCTAGAATTTGGACCTGAGTATTGGCTCAGCAGTTAAAGACACTTGCCAGCAAAGTCTGCTGGCCTGGGTTCAATTCTGTAGCCACCCACATAAAGCCAGACAGACATTCAATTGCAGTGGCAAGATCCTGACACCCCCAAACACACACACACACACACACACACATATACAAATAATATTTTAAAATCTGAAAACCATAATATTGAGTGACAAGAGCAAGTTACAGATGGGTATAAATAATACACTACTTTGTAAAGTTTACATGCAGAATAGTTCTGATTGTTTCTAAGTATACATACACTATAATACATGAAATTCTAAACACCAAGATCAAGATGAGGGTTACCATACTTGGCAGATAACTCAGTCAGTGAGGTGCTTGTGATACAAAGATGAGGACCTTGATTTGATACCCAGAATCCATGTTTTAAAAAAAAAAATCCAGACATGAAGGCATGTGCTTGTAATCTTAGTGGTGGCGAGGTGGAAACAGCAGGGTCCCTGGGATACACTGGCCAGTCTAACATGCTCCACAGTGAGAGATCCTGTCTGAAAAAAGGGGGATGGGCCTGAGGAACCACACCCAAGGATGTCCTCTCACCTCTACACGCACATGCATGAACATAGGCACATGCATACACACATTGGGGAAAAAAATAGGTTTATTAAACTCATGTTTGGAGGCTGTACAAGCAAGATCAAATAGATAGGCCCATTTGTTCAGTTTCTGGTCAAAGACCCCTGGCTGCATCATGACATGGATAGGAAATGGCTGTGTGTTGGGTGGCCTTGCTTTATAATGGCCGCCTCTTGTGAGAAGTGACTCTGTGAGACGTTGTTAACCCTGTCTGGGAGTGGTGCCCCATGACCTTGTTACCTTGCTCTAGGTCCCACCTCTTAAAGGTCCACTACTTCTGGTTCCACCCATACTGAGGACCAAGATTCTAGCCCATGAATCTTTGAGGGGCACACGTAAATTAGGTCTAACTCATAGCATACATCTCTAGTAATTTTTTTAAAATATTTCATTTATTAGGAACTTTACTGTATGGACAAATTATGTGTTGGTTCCATTCCCTTTGTGTTATCCTCTATGTCCCTTTTCTCTGCCCCTATTCCACTGAGGGCCCTCCTCAGTGGGATTATTGGTATTCAGTATGGGGTTGTAAATGCAGCAATATATGTGTATGTGGGGTGGGGGCAATGCCTTGGGATACCCCTAACCACCTTGTGGCTCTTACAAACTTTTTTTTTTCTTTTGGTTTTTCGAGGTAGGGTCTCACTCTAGCCCAGGCTGACCTGGAATTCACTCTGTAGTCTCAGAGTGGCCTCGAACTCACTGCGATCCTCCTACCTCTGCCTCCCAAGTGCTGGGATTAAAGGCGTGCGCACCACGTCTGGCTTTTCTTACAGTCTTTCTGCCTCCTGAGCCTTGGAAGGTTTGTTCCGAGTCTACTTTAGTGTTGAGCTTTTTGCAGCTGGATTTCTGCTTTGATAAGTTTTGAGTGTTCTCGGTGTCTGTTGCCATCTTCTTGGTGCAGGTTGTCAGGCCAACAGTAGAGCTAGTAAATTTTAAGTGTTAAAGATTAGTCCACATTCTGAAAAAGAATGGCAGTTTATTACTGTTTGTTTTTAACCTTTATTGATAATTTTCATATGTACATATAATGTATCTTGATCATAATCCTCTCCCATTACCTTCTTTTGACCCTCTTTCCCCTTCCACTAAATCCTTTTTTCTTTCTAGCTAAGCTAGTTCCTCTTCTATTTTGATATCTTTTTGTTTGTTTGCTTTTCCCTTCTCCATTATTCATGACTAAATGCTAATGGGCCCAATTTTATTCAGGTCCTGTGTATAATAACACTGTGAGGTCACAAATGCAGTGGCCACTTTCTCTGGAAGGTAGCAATTCAAAGTACTCCTCACCTCTCTTGTATTTTTTCTACCCCCTCTGTAATCTGTAAGTTACACTACAAACCAGCCAGGCAAGATGTGCCCAATGTGCAATAGTAGCATGACTGTTATGGGGTTAATCAGCTGCCCTGTGATTGGACTTGAGGCCCACTCCATCGGAGGAAAGGCATGCCTGGTACTGAAAACTTAGTCAAAAGCCTGTACCTGGGGAGATCATTGGCCTAGCAGGGAAGCTACTGATGTGATTTGGCTAAATGGGTGTGTTGTAATCATTAAGTTGCCCTCTAGATTAGCGTTGCTCTCACCTTTGGTTAGAAAAGCCTCCCCCCCCCCCCAGGTAGGGAGGGTCTCACTATAGCCCAGGCTGACCTGGAATTCACTATGTAGTCTCAGGGTGGCCTCAAACTCATGGTGATCCTCCTACCTCTGCCTCCCCAGTGCTGGGATTAAAGGTGTGTACTACCAGGCCTGGCTGAGAAGCTTATTTTTACAAATGGCAGAGACTACTGAGGAGACTGAAGACTCACCAACGTGCTAAAAATAAGTGACTGTGGAATGTGACACCACTGTCTCACCCTGTCCCTGCTGGTGGGCTGTCATAGTACTGGAAAGTGCTATGAAGGCTGCTGGGGGACAGTCATCAGTAGTCTTAATCAGCAGTGTAACCTGCATTAGTTTTAATTTTGTCATTTGTCACATAGTAAATGATATATTTTTCCTTTTATTACTATAGGTATCATGACTGGAGCATTTTACTCAGTTTCAACATTGTTAAATCAAATGATACTGACACATTATAAGGTAAGGTTTTGGGGTTTTAGGTTTTGGTTTCGTTTTTTGAAGCAGTCTCACTCTAGCCCAGGCCTCAAACTCATGGCAATCTTCCTACTTCAGCCTCCCGAGTATGTTGTCATTTTTTGAGACAAATTTTCACTTTGAGCTCTGGCTGGCTTGGAATTTGCTATGTCAACCAGGCTGGCCTCACACTTGCAGAGAACAGTGGGGCCTCCTGCTCCTGTTTTCCCGGAACTGGGACTTCAGTGTGTACCTCATGCCCAGCCAGCTTCACCTTTTATGTTGTATGCTTGGCTAGGTTTTCCTTTAGCAATCTAATTCCTGTTAACATGGTCACAATATTAGGCTTATGACCTTGATGCTGTAAAAAATTCGTATTTGTATTAATTAGCAATATATTTGTTTAAAGTTTTCTGTAAAGTTAAAGATCTAATTGAACCAGGCTGCATGCTATCTAAAAGTTCAGCAAAGTACTCTGAGAAGGCAAGTAGAGGAGGCGCAAGCTGTCGCAGGCCAAGGCTGACGCAAGCAGAAACCAGGGGCAGCAAGCAGATTGTCCTCAGATGGCGTGGTAGTTTGAGTGGCCCTATAGACTCAGGTGTTTTTGATTAAGAATTGAGCTTCTAGGGGCTGGAGAGATGGCTTAGCAGTTAAGGCGCTTGCCTGCAAAGCCTAAGAACTCATGTTTGAATCTCCAGGTCCCACATAGCCAGATGCAGTGATGCAAGCGCACAGTGTTGCACATGCGCACAAGGGGGCGCACATGTTTGGAGTTCATTTGCTGTGGCTAAAGGCCCTGGCCTGCCCATTTTCTCTCTCTCAAAATAAATTTTAAAAGGGGGGTGGCTTGGGGAGATGGTTTAGTGGTTAAGGTGCTTACCTGCGAAGCCTAAGGACCCAGGTTTGATTCTGCAGGTCCCACGTAAGCCAAATGCACATGGTAGCACGTGTCTGGAGTTTGTTGCAGTAGCTGAAAGCCCTAGCATGCCCATTCTCACTCTCTCTCTCTCTTTCCCCCCCATCTCAAATAAATAAATAAAAATAAGTCAGAAAAAAAATTTTTAAAAAAGAATTGAGCTTATAATTTGGGTCTCTAGCAACCTGACTGGAGGAGGTATCACCAGGGGTGGATCTCAGAGTCCAGCCCTAAGATGTGTTTGGGAGTGGATCTTAGAGTCCAGCCCTAATAGGTTTGTTCGGAGCAGTTTGAGCTCTGATAGGTTTGTGGTGCTGGCCATTGGTGATGTCTCTGCTGTGATACATGCTGAAGTGAGTCAGCTTTTTCCACCATTGATGATGTTTCCTTGGATTTGGTAAGCCTGAAATAAACCCCTTCCTCCCATAAGCTGTGTCTGGTTGGACGTTTGTCCCAGCAATGAGAAGCTGATTAAAACAGAGGGACTGGGTTCCTGATTCCTGGCTCCATTCTGGTTTTTTGTTCTGGTCTTTTGAGCCTGGTGTACAAGCTTAGTTGAAAATATTGATCTCCTATATTTTTATTAAACACATTTAATCCAGATTATGAAACAAATTGAACAGAAAAATTATTAGCACTATGTTAATACCTTAGTTTTTAAAGTATGGCTGTTATATGGAAAAGGGCAAAACCTTTTAAGGGGCATGAACATAAATATGAAGAAGTAGTATAGAGTTCTTTGTTTTAAAATAGACTGTTTCCGTCTTTTGTTTTTTTAAAAAAATATTTATTTGAGAGAGAGAAAAAATGGGCATACCACGGCTTCTAGCCTCTGCAAACAAATTCAGCCACATACATCACCTTGTGCATCTGGCTTTTTGTGGGTACTGGGGAATCGAACTTGGGTCCTTAGGCTTTTCAGGCAAGTGCCTTAACCACTGAGCCATCTCTCCAGCCCTGATATCTAGTTGTGAGTGACCTCTTCCCTTTTCAAAGGAGATGGGCAGCAGGGCCTGAGTATGGACCCCTATCACCCATGCAGATGCTGGGCAGGTGTGGTGGCCATATGTAATTTCAGCCCTGGGAAAGCAGAGACAGAGGATCGCCAAGCAAGTTGGCTAAGTAGATTAGCCAAGTCGGTGTGCTGTGGGCTCAAATGAGAGACCATATCTCACTAAGCAAAGTAGAGAGCAATTGAGGCAGACATTTGATGTTAGCCTCTGGCCTCCACATGCAAGTGGACATGCGTATATCTACCCACAGGTGAGCATTCACACACACGCACGCACACACACACACACACACACACACAGCACCAGAAAAAGGAGATGGGAGTTGTCCTGTGTGAAAGCTTTGCACTTCACCACCTTTTTAGCTCCAGAATCCTAATAAACATCATTGTCCATGCTGGGCGTGGTGTCACACGCCTTTAATCCCAGCACTCAGGAGGCAGAGATAGTAGGATCACTGTGAGTTCAAGGCCACCCTGAGAATACATAGTGAATTCCAGGTCAGCCTGAGCTAGAGTGACACCCTACCTCAAAAGACAAAACAAAATGAAACAAAGCAACAACAAAAAATCATTGTCCGTGAGACCATGGAGGATCAAGGAAAATTTTCCCATTTTTTAAATTTCTTCCCTAACTGATTTTTTTTCCTGTTTTTACACCCTCTGCACCAACTCTGATCTATGTACTGAATCTTCCTGTCATTGTGCTTAATTTTATCTGTTTATTCCTGTTGACCATGAAAAGGCATAAAAAAAATGAATAATCAATTTGAATTAGAAATATTTTATTAACTTCTGCAAATTGTTTTAGGACGATGAAGTGAATGCTGGAAGGATTGGGCTAACACTGGTAGTAGCTGGAATGGTGGGCTCTATTCTTTGTGGCTTGTGGCTGGATTATACCAAAACATACAAGTAAGTATGGGTGTAGCTAAAAGGATTAAATTACTTTTCTTCCTTTTTTTTTTCTTTTTGGTTTTTCAAGGTAGGGTCTCGCTCTGGCTCAGGCTGACCTGCAACTCACTGTGTATTCTCAGGGTGGTCTTGAATGCATAAGTGCTGAGATTAAAGGCATGTGCCAACACGCCCAGCTTTTTTTCTTCAAAAACTTTTTTGTTATTTTTATTTATTTATTTGAGAGTGACAGAGAGAGAAAGAAGCAGAGAGAGAGAGAAAGAGAGACACAGTGAGAATGGGCGCTCCAGGGCCTCCAGCCACTGCAAACGAACTCCAGATGCTTGCGCCCCTTGTGCATCTGGTTAATGTGGGTCTTGGGGAATCAAGCTTTGAACCAGGGTCCTTAGACTTCACCAAGCAAGCGCTTAACTGCTAAACCATCTCTCCAGCCTTTTTCTTTTTGAGACAGGATCTTAGTAGGTAATCCAGGCTGGCCTCAACTTCCCAAATGCTGGGATTGCAGCGTGCATCTTGGAGCAAAATTTTCACTAATGTACATTTTTTGTTTGTTTGTTTGTTTTGTTTTGTTTTTCAAGGTAGGGTCTCACTCTAGCCCAGGCTGACCTAGAACCCACTCTAACCCAGGTTGTCCTTGAACTCACAACAATCCTCCTGCCTCAGCCATCTGAGCACTAGAATTAGCACTTGAATTTTGACAGATTTTATCCTGTATTTATTTATTTATGTATGAGAAAGAGGGAGAGAAAATGAGTGTGACAGGACCTCCAGCCACTATAAATGAACTCCAGATTTTTAGGCTTCACAGGCAAGTGCCTTAAGCACTAAGCCATCTCTCCAGCCCCTTTTGTTCTCTTTTTGTGTTGTGGACTTAAAAAGAAAGTTTTTTTTTCTTTCTAAAAAAACTTATTGTTGAACATAAGGCTCTTTTTTTGTTGTTGTTTACAAAAAAGCCGAAAATTTCCCAAGCCATAGTACCACTTGACTATATGTAATATATAATATGAAATGCCATGTTAATTGTCCATCTGTTTGGAACTAGTAAACATAGGGCCAGAGATATGGCTCAACTGGTAGAGTGTTTGCCTAATTTCTAATACTGCATAATCCTGCTGTGGAGGTGCCCGTCTATAATCCCAGCTCTCAAGAGTTGGACGTGGGGGAGCAGAAGTATAAGGTTATCCTTGGCTACATAGAGAGTTCCAGTCCAGCCTGGGCTACATGAGTATAAACTGTGAGCCAGGCATTTACCTGTGAATGAGGAAGAGAGTATCGTACGGTACAAGTATTAAAGATGTTTCATGAGACCCTATCTCAAATAACAATAACAAAAAAATGAGAACATAAAAGAGTGAATGAGATACTGGAGAGATGGCTCAGTAGTTAAAGGCACTTGCTTGCAAAGACTGAGTTCCATTCTCCAGCACTCATGTAAAGCCAGATGCACCAAGTGATGCATGTGTCTGGAGTTTGTTTGCAGTGGCCGAAGGCCCTGGTGCTGCCATACTTGCTCTCTCTTGTCTTCCTCTCTCTCTCTCTTTCTTTCTTCTCTCTCTCTCTCTCTCTCTCAAGTAAATTATAAAATACTACAGAAATAATTTTTTAGAAAGAGTGAAAGATAGAATTGGGAGACCAAGGAAGAGCTTCAGAAGAAGCAGCTTTTGCTGGTGGCCTTAAAGGAACAGACACCTTTCTTAATAGACCAAAACTTCCCTATCTGCTTTGGAAAATGAATGAATGGAAGGAACTTTGAGTGAATAAGTAAATGGAATGAAATAATGAATGAATGAAATATGAAATTGTGTCATAATATACCTTTCAAGGTCCACAGTTAGTTTTTACTGTTAATTCTAAACCCTTTTAAAAGTATCTGTGCTTTTGAAATTCTCCCATGATGTAAGACATACTTGCTGTGGATTCATCATAGAGGGAAGCCCATTCCTGCCTTCAGATTAAGGTGAGACAAGGTCTTACTATGTAGGCTTGGTTGGCCAGGATCTCACCACATAAACCAGACTGGCCTCACAGTTGCAGCAGTCCTCCTGCCTTTATCTCCCAAGTAGTAGGATTATAGGTATGTGCCACCACATCCAGTTTCTTAGTAGTTTTGGTCCATCATATACTTAGGAAACTTACAGGTGTACATTTGTATGTTTTATCACTGTAGCTTTCTTCTTAGGGTAACTGCCATTCATTTGCCCAACTTCTGTTGTGTGGATCCTTCTTGGCCAGCAATATGTGTTTCCTCTCCTTCAGACCACATGGCCCATTCGCAGGTGAAAAGTTAAATGATAACTTAAAAGACTAAACTTGGGCTGGAGGGATGGCTCAGTGGTTATGGCATTTGCCTGCAAAGCCAAAGGACCCAGGTTCAATTCCCCAGGACCCACATTAGCCAGATGCACAAGGGGGCACATGCGCCTGGAGTTCATTTGCAGCGGCTGGAGGCCCTGATGCGCCCATTCTCTCTCTCTCTCTCTCTCCCTCTTTCTCTGCCAAATAAATAAATAAAAAGGAAAAAAATATTAAAAAAAAACTTGATGTGCCCGTTATATAGGTATAGATTGATAAGGGAGAGAATTGGTGAGGTATAGAAGCATTTGGAAGAAAGAAAATATAATCTGTATCTTGGAGCAGGACTAGCGACCTCTCCCTTTTTAACAGCGTAGACATGACTTCATGCAGGTATGTCCCTCCTGTCTGAGAGCTGAAAGGGATGTGTTGGTTTGCCTGCCACTGTGAACCATTCATATCATCTTTAAAGCCCATGTTTCCCCACAGATCAGAAGAGAGTAAGTTTTGAAAAGTTAAGATTTATTACTGCATTAATAGAGAAGCTAGCCACATTATCTTTATGAGTCTTAGGACAGTCAGAAAAAAGTAAAAGCTAACAGTTTTGATTTTGTTTTAGACAGACGACTTTGATAATTTACATTTTTTCCTTCATTGGGATGGTGATATTTACTTTCACGTTGGACCTTGGATACATTATCGTGGTGTTTGTTACTGGAGGGATCCTTGGGTAGGTATCACTGCTTTCAAACTGATGACACCGTGCTGCTACAATGTTCAAGTCTTGTTTCTCTGGTTTTTAATTTTCTTAAGTTCATCCAAAGGTTCTTTTATTTTAGACACTAAAAGTTATGTCCTGTGCACACAAATGTGTAAATTTTTCAGAACTACAAAAGCTTTAAAACTTAAAATGGGCTTGTGGCATGCTGTTGGTGAAAAGTGGCTGTGCCTTATTAGTCCAAATGAACTCTGCTCATAGAGACATTGCCTTGGGCTGCAGTGCAGGTAGAGTGCTTTCCTACCACGTGAGAGGTCCTGGGCTGCATCCCCAGCACTGCCACAAACAAACAAAGTCAGTTTACAAAAACTAGAACTAACTTTTTCTCCAGAAAGCACTTAGAAATTGTTTTTCTTTGCAGTTCTTGTGAACTTGGGTAGATTGGCCAGTGGTACTTCCTTCACATAGCAACCTCAGAATATTAACTGGCACACTCCGTCATTAGAACAGGCGTCTGAAGTAGAGTGAGGTGACATTGCCCTTCTAGTAATTACTGCTCTGCATTTGCTTTCCTGTCTGTCTGTCTGTCTGTTCATTTGTTTGTTTTGTTTTCTAGTTTCTTCATGACTGGTTATCTGCCTTTGGGCTTTGAATTTGCTGTTGAAATCACTTACCCTGAATCAGAGGGCACATCATCTGGTCTTCTTAATGCTTCTGCACAGGTAAGCATGTACTCTTTCTTAGTTGATTAGCCAGGCATGGTGATGTACACCTACCATCCCAGCACAGCAGAATCAGGAGTTTGAGGCCAGCCTCAGCTGCATAGATGATTTTGAGGCTAACCTGGGCTACATGAGACCCTGTCTCAAAAAACAAAACTGGGCTAGAGAGATGGATGAGCACCTAAAAGCACTTCCTGCCTAAGCCCAAGGGCCTGAGGAAGCCTGAGAGTCCTGCTCAAGCTTAATCCCAGGACCCACATAAGCCACTGGGTGAGGCCACATGCCTCTGTAACCCAAATTCTGTGAGGAGCAGAGATCAGAGAATCACAGGGCTCCCAAATAAGCAGAAAGCTCTGTAATCAGTTAGAGACTCTGCCTAGGTAAGAATGGACAGAAGCCATGGAAGGGGACACCTGGAGTTTGCCTCGCACCACCAGCAAGCACACAGGAGGCGCCCTCCACGAGCACATACATGCACATATGCCACACACACACCAGCGTCAAAAACTGAGTTGATTATTTTACCAAGTAGTTCAGGTAATGCATTTGATCTTACTTTAATGGCTTAACAATTCTGCTTTAAATGTTTTTAGGTATTTATTTATTTGTTGCGGGTGTGTGTGCACCAAAGTCTGTTGCCACTGCAAATGAATACCAAATGTTTTATTTATTTATTTATTTATTTATTTATTTATTTATTTATTTATTTTGAGGCAGGGTCTCATTCTAGCTCAGGCTGACCTGAAATTAACTATGTAGTCTCAGGGTAGCCTCAAACTCATAGCGATCCTCCTACCTCTGCCTCCTGAGTGCTGGGATTAAAGGCATATACCACCACACTTGGCTATGTGCTACTTTTTGTATCTGGCTTTCTGTGGGTGCTGGAGGAATTGAACCTGGGCCAACATGCTGTGCAAGCAAGTGCCTTTAACTGCTGAGCCATCTCCCCAGCCCCCAGTCCCACTTTTCAGTGGTTGTTTCTAGAGGCCAAATCATAAGAAGAAAATTATTGTTTTTTAAAAATATTTTATTTATTTATTTATTATTAGAGAGAGTGAGAGAGAGAAAGAGGCAGATAGAGAGAAAAATGGACATGCCAGGGCCTCTAGCCACTGTTAACGAACTCCGGATGCATGTACCACCTTGTGCATCTGACTTTTTGTGGGTACTGAAGGATCAAACCTGGGTCCTTTGGCTTTGCAGGCAAACACCTTAACTGCTAAGCCATCTCTCCAGCCCTGAAAATTGCTATTTTTATTCATTCGCGTGTGTGTCTGTGTGTGTGTGTGCATATAGACATGCTAGGGCTTCTTGCTGCTACAGATGAACACCAGATATTTGCACTACTTTTGGTGTCTGGTTTACATGGATGATTGAGAATTGAACCTAGATCAACAGGTTTTGTAAGCAAATGACTTCATCCACTGAGTTAAGTTCCCAGCCTCCAATCCCACTTTTCAGTGGTTATTTCTCAAAGCCAAATCATAAGAAGAAAATTGTTATGAAAGTTAAGGAGGAAAATATGTACTTGTTTTAAAGAACTAATCTTGATAAAAATGATTCCTTTTGTTTTAGATATTTGGAATTTTGTTCACATTGGCTCAAGGAAAGCTCATGTCAGTCTGTAATCCTCAGGCAGGAAACATTTTCCTCTGTGTTTGGATGCTTTTGGGCGTCATTTTAACAGGTAAATGGTACTTTTCTGTCAAAACTGTGCGTGCTATGTACTTGGTGTTCTTGTGTATTGCTTCTTGGTTTGGTTAAAAGTGAGGTAAAAATCAGGACATGGTTTGCTTCTAAGGATACAAATCTGGCAATTTATTTTGGTGCTTTCAAGTTCTGTCCAGTTACTCTGCACAGAACACAGAACCATCCTGTCAAGAGCGACAGAGGCCTGGATTTGGCCTCAGATTCTGATTCTGCTGTTCACCAGCTGTGTGACTACACAAGTTTCTTAGCTTCTGTCATAATAGACAATGAAAAGCCAACTCAGTCTCAGTCTCTTCTACCATCTATTCATGACACAGCCCTGCTGTGACCTCAGAGGGTACAGGGGATTCTTTCCACCAACATGGAAGCATTCTTCAATGACACTAGCTGGGTGTCCTGTAGTTCATTCCAGTTCTCACACTGTCCACCAGAGGCAGCTCCATCTTTCTGAGATTGCTCCTCTTCAGATCTATCTGCCAGCCTAAGCCTTTGGAGCTCCTGATCAAGTAGCTGCAACCTCATTAATTTGCTAGAGTGGCTGACAGAACCCAGGGAAAACCTGGGCTTACATTTGCTAGTTTACCACAGAGGCCCCAAGTAGCCAGTATGATGCAGAGACACAGGTAGTCTGGAAGGTGCTGTTGCGGGAGTGTGCAGGGGAATTTCTGTCCCTGTGTAACTGGAGTGTACATGGGCGTTCTGTCCCTGTGTAACTGGAGTGTACATGGGAGTTCTGTCCCTGTGTAACTGGAGTGTACATGGGCGTTCTGTCCCTGTGTAACTGGAGTGTACATGGGAGTTCTGTCCCTGTGTAACTGGAGTGTACATGGGCGTTCTGTCCCTGTGGAGCTGGAGTGTACATGAGAGTTCTGTCCCTGCGTTACTGGAGTGTACATGGGAGTTCTGTCCCTGCGTAACTGGAGTGTACATGGGAGTTCTGTCCCTGTGTAACTGGAGTGTCCATGAGAGTTTTGTCCCTGCGTTACTGGAGTGTACATGGGAGTTCTGTCCCTGTGTAACTGGAGTGTACATGGGCGTTCTGTCCCTGTGTTACTAGAGTGTACGTGGGAGTTCCGTCCCTGTGTTACTGGAGTGTACATGGGAGTTCTGTCCCTGTGTTACTGGAGTGTACATGGGTGTTCTGTCCATTGTGGCCTGCATGTGTCCAGCTATCCAAGCTCCAGACCCTGTGTTTTGGGCTTTGGTGATGATTTCCTCAATGAGGCATGTCGCTGATGGATTGAACATGGAATCTCAACATGGTTTGTTTGTTTCCCAAATCTGGGAAAGGAGTCCTCTCGAGTGACCCGTGGTCATAGGTCCTCTGACCTGTGACAATCGAGGGTAGGTTAGAGAATGCTTACCACCAGCTCCAAGCAGGTCAAGAAAGCTGGTCAGAAGGAAAAGAAGAAAGGCAGGAGTTTCTCTGACTCACATTGGGAAAGAAATTCTAATTTCTGTGTCCTGCCTTGGGGAGAGAAGTAAGAGTGTGGAACACAGTTGTGCACACATGTAATCCCAGCGGTTTGGAGGCTAAAGTAGGAGGATCATGAACACAACCCCAGCTTGGGCTACATAGTGATACCCTGTCTCTCCCCTCAAAAAAAAAATAGGAGCAGTTTTAAACTATTTTCATATTATTTTATGAGATGCATGAACATTAATTCAGATCAAACTCCAAGTTAATTTAAGAAATGAAAGTCAAGTTTATTCAGAAATTAAAAATATCTTTTTAATTAAAAGTAAAAATATTTTTTTATTGATGCCTTTGTCATCTAAAAATGCTAATTATTGTCTCCCATATGTTGAGTGCTTTGCTGGCAAACTCTTGATGGTTTTTCCAAATTACTAACACTACTAGTAAATGAAATAGAAATGTAAAGAGTGGTGTTGATTTCATAGGAAGCCCCAGGACTAACAGGTTCTAGTCTGTCATGCAAGACTTGAAAGTTGCCCCTCTATAGCAAACAACAGATTAATAGCTAAACAATTACGTGAGATTGCATCAAAACAACAAACTTCTGTGGATCTTCTCATGAAGTGTGAGGGGAAGGAAGCCCCATTCAGACCTCAGAGAAGCTGTTTAATCAGCATCTAGCTGCTGGGATGTGTCAGCCTAACAGATAGCAGGAAAGTCCTTCCACTTGAGACTTCCATATGGGAGTAGGGGATGCACAACTCCAGGCCTGCTGGCTGTTCTGTCCCAACTAAGGTGGAGGTGGTGGGGACAGAGGCACGTACGTGAGGCATAGGCCCAATTAGAGGACTAGGGAATGCTTTGCTCCCCCCTCCCCATGTCTGGCTAGCATATTACTAAAGCCCCCCCCTTTTTTTACATGTTTCTAACCTAGTATATCATATCTGGCAATGGAATAAAAACTGGGGGGGGGGGCACCACGAAATGTAATTTGAAGAAAATAAAGAAACAGTCTTACCTAATCTTGAGAAGAGTGGACCTCTATATCAACAAGGCTGAAAGAACCCTAGAGTTAATTCAAAGAGTTCTCTTATAAGGAACATGATAATTAAGCTGACCAAAATCAAAGAGAAGGAAAATTTTCGAAGTAGCAAGAGAAAGATGTCAAGTCACATATAAGGGAATCTCTACTAATCTACTAACAGATTTCTCAGCAGGAAACCTGCAGGTTAGGACAGAAGAAGATGGTGTAATCAGAGTATAAATCTTAGCCAAGGATACAATACCCAGTAATGCAATAAAGGAGAAATGAAGTCTTTCTCAGACAAGTGTAAGTCTTAGCCTGACTTACAAGAAGTGCTTCCTTGGCTGGGGTTGTAGTCCAGTGCTAGAGGGATTGCCAAGGGTGCACAGGCCCCTGGGTTCTATCTCAGGACAAGGAGAGCAAGGAAGGGAAGGAGGAAAGAAAAGCACTTCTTGTAACTAGAAGCAAAAGGACCGTAACGCCCATCCTGAAAACAAACTTGTGAAGCTCGCCGGTGCCGTAGACACACAAGCGAGAGAGTCCTAGTAGACCGGCGCAGTGCAGCCTCACTGAGCTCCCACCTCTGGTCTTGCTGGCTGTCACCCTCCTGTGTCAGGTTGCCCTCCGCATAGGCTTGCTAGTGTCACTCTCCTCCTTGGGACACGGTGCCCATCCTGTCCTGTGACCCTCCCTGTGTTTTATTCTCGGGTCATCCTGACTGCCTCTAGTGTTGAAAAAGGCTGTGCTCCCCTGATTGCTTTGAATTCCTCATTCCTGTCTGCCTGACAAGTTCCAACTCATTTTTCAAGTATTTTACTTATTTATTTGAGAGAGAGAGAGAGAACGAGTGGATATGGACTTGCTAGGACCTCCTGCCACTGCAGATGAACTCCAGATGCATGCAGGTCATCAGGCTTTGCAAGCAAGTGCCTTTAACTGCTGAGCCATCTCTCTAGCCCCTGACTCATTTTTCAAACTTCAGTTTAAGTATCTGACTGGCGAGCTTCCCCTGGTTTCCTTTGATTGACATAAGCAGTTTTTCCTCCCATAATCCCATTGTTCATGTACAATTCTATAATGTCACTATTACCATAAAATGTGGTAGTTGTTTACATGTTTTTTTGTTTTGTTTTGTTTTGTTTTGAGGTAGGGTGTCTCTAGCCCAGACTGAGCTGGAATTCACTATGTAGTCTCAGGGTGGCCTCGAACTCACGACGATCCTCCTACCTCTGCCTCCCAAGTGCTGTTGAATTAAAGGCATGTGCCACCATGCCCAGCTTTACATGTTATTTTCTTAAAGTGAAGAATCTCTTAGGAAAAAGAATGTGATTTACCTTCATAACTGGCTCCTTGCATACCACGTTTGTTCACTGATGGATGATTTGCTAGTTAACTTAAAGACAATGTTGAATATGATGGTGTTCGGCTGGAGAGATGGCTCAGTGGTTAAGGTGTTTGCTTGAATATGATGGTCTTACAGTGTGTTACATTTGGTAATGCCAAAGAAAGACTGAAGAACAAGTAATTCCTTTATAGTAACTCTGTTGTGCTTTTGTTTCAGCACTGATCAAGTCTGATCTGAGAAGACACAACATAAATACAGGACGGACAAATGGTGACATTAAAGCTGTAAGTAATTTCTTTGTTTGTGTGAGTACATGTGTTTGGGTATGTGTGCACGTGTGTGAGCGTGTGTGTGGAGGCAGGAGGTCACAGACATCAGCTTTCTTCCTCAGTTGCTGTCCACGTCATTGCTTCAATTCATCTAGCCAGCCAGCTTGCCCGGGACTGGCCGGCCCCACCTCCTGAGAGCTGCGATTCTGGCCACACGCACTCGCTCGCCTGATGTTTGCATGCCGGCATCGAAGCTCAGGCCCTCAGGCTTGAGCAGCGGACGCCGTATGCCCGGCCCAGTTCATGGGTGCTTTTCTGATTTTACTGCGCATAGTGTGTCTAAACTCATTCTTATTTAGTCAGCATTTATTTTGAGCCTGCCATTGATCTGTTAATTAGCATCTTATATTCTGATGTTTTTACAGGTGCCAGTTGATAGTCCCGTGGATCAAGATCCAAAACCAATTACATTTTCTAAGCAATCAGAAGCATCACTTTGAAGAGGAAAGGAGAGTCGTGGCCCCTCAGCAGTTGGGATATGGCGTGGTGATTTTCAGAGCGCTATAGGAACAGTAAGGTGGGTTTTTAGGGGTGGCAGTGGACACTTACTTACTTGGCATTATTGGATGAACACTACATGAAATTGTTATTTTTGTTTAGTTATTTAAGCAATATTTTGCTTAAAAAACTTCTGCTGGACTGGGAGATGGCCCGGCGAGTAAGAGTGCATCCACTCAAGCATGAGGGCCTGAGTCCGACCCCCACACCCAGGTACAAAGCTGGCCGTGGCCACGCACACCTGCAGCCTGGTGGAGACGGATCACTGGGCTCTCAGGTCAGCCCGGCTGACTGAACATGACAGCTCTGAGTTCAGTGAGGGGCTCGACTGCTCAAGGAAAAACCCACCCCGAGGCTAACTCCAGTGAGGGGCAGAAAAGGACACCAGATACCTTCCTCTGGTCTCTGATGCATGCGCATGGGGCATGCACATCTGCCCATGCACAAGTGTGTGCACACACACACACACCAAAACCAGGAAGTACATGCTCCTGCTTCCATCATGTCCACACTGCCTTGATCTAGCTGGTGGCCTGTTCCCAGCTGGTACTCTGTCGGAAAGGTTTTTGACACGTACTTTTCAGAACTAAGTGTTGTTTTTGTAGAAAACAGACACTTTACTAGCAATCTTTCCAAAGTGATAATATGGGGGTCTAGTCCCTACAAGGCACACAAGAGTACACGCCACTGATATGTACACTTAACCCAGCAGACCAAATGTCCACTGTACTTGTAAACTGATACCTGTCCATTGGGCTGACCACCTGTCAGTGTCAGCATAGTCGACCAGCGTGATGCCCCTGACCGATCATCAGAGGACATTGTTGTGAACAGGCTTCCAGATGACCTTGTGGACTTTCCCCATTTCTTACACTCTTGTTACAGTGTGGAGTAACAGGTACTGTCAGTAGTCACAAAACGGTTCTGTGCACAGGTTGTCCCCATGACTCTGGCTTGAGATGACACTGTAATTAAGCTGAGGAGTTGAGACACGAGCCCATCCTCTTGTTCCTTTCCATGCTGCCCCACCCGTAAATAAATGCTAGCTCTGTTGTTTCTGGTGTACAACTTGCATGGCTTTATACCCTTGGTCCATTTGAACTTCTTACATGTCACTGGCTACTTCATGGGTTTTTTTTTTTTTAATTTTTTTATTTATTTATTTGACAGAGAAAGAGGGAGAGAGAGAGAAAGAATGGGTGCGCCAGGGCCTCCAGCCACTGCAAACGAACTCCAGACTCATGCCCCCCCCCCCCTTGTGCATCTGGCTAACGTAGGTCCTGGGGAATCAAACCAGGGTTCTTTGGCTTTGCATACAAATGCCTTAACCACTAAGCCATCCCTACAGCCCTTCACGGTTTGTTTTTAATCACATCCTGTATTTTGCCTTGAAGATCCATGAGATAAGGAAATGTGTGATAACACCACATAACCCAGGTGTCACCATTGAGTGGAGGCCCCTTGAAATGCTGCCTGTCCCAGTTCAGTGGTATCGCTTTTCTGACCGCTCTCCTGTGAGGAGCGCACGCCCTTTTGCTCATGCCCACGAGCGCTGGGGCAGGATTCTTTCCCTCACTTCCCCACAGAGTACATGTAGTCACCACTCTGCGGGAGCGGTTTGCTCTTGTCCATGCTCAAGGGAAGGAGAATAGACCAAATATATTTTCACAGTGCCTACTGTGTTTTGTTTACAGTGAGACTTTCAATGTTGATGTCCTGATTCTAGACTTACTGCAATGACATTTGATCACCCACACTACTTGTATAATGTTCATTCACACAAAAAAGCCAATCAGGTAACAAATGCTTGCAGCAAATAACAACTTTAATTTAAACAGAGTAATATGCCTTGATTTATCTTGATTTTTTAATATTCTCTTTCAGTAAATGGTTATAAATTATGTTGAATCTGACACTGGAAAATGTTACTAAAAGAGCATGCATACCTAAGGATCGGGAAGTTTGCCTCCTTGTCCTAGGCATGTTTCTGTCACAGTAATATGGAAAAGTCACTGAATTTCTCAGACAGCATTTTCCCAGCCCATGAAATCAATGTATTCACTTTGATCTCAAAGATCTTTAAAAAAATATTGTCATTCATCATGGACTAGAACAAATCACTGTACCTTAGTCTAAATCCAGCCAGAGAATTCGAGCTGCAGAAAATCCTCTGGACAAGTGGATGAACAACTGTGACTGGCCCCGTGTGGAGACAGGGCTTTGAAATCTCTGTGCAGTGTTTACAGTCAGTCTGTAGAAAAGAAGCTCGGCAGAATTTGTGCAATTAGTACCTTCTTTTGATATTTATATTACAGGATAAAATGACCAGAATATGTCAGTGTGTCTCCTGGTACATAATTGTTTCTATTTTTAAATTGTCAGTGTTGTTTAAAATAGCTGTATATTGTTGAGCTCCAAAGCTTTGAACAAATTGCAGATAAAAGTTGAAATACTTATATCTGAGAAGCATATCCTTATGTACTTTATTTTTCCTTTTTTATAAAGAGGATGAAATACAATGTAATAATAACAAAATGAATTGTGATTTTTCTGTATTTTGAGTGAATTGTGGATAATAAATCAAACAAGGATATCATGTAATTCTGTGTCAGGACTTTGTTAAGAGGAATAGAAATGATCACCTGTGTGAAGCTTGAATATTCTAGGAAAGATATTGAGTTCTTTTATCCTTTGAGACTGTTGGAGCTGTCTTTCCAAGTACACTTGTGTGTAGGAGTGTTTGTATGGGCGTCGGCTGGCTGGTCCTTGTGTCTTACGTCAGCATCTGTGTTCTGACTGTGCTGTTTTTACAGTTTCTCTCAGTGTTTATTACTCTTTACTATTTCAAACCTTGAAATAAATTTATTCTTAATGCTAATTTTGTATATGTGTTTTTTTTTTAAATTATTTGCACACAAGTTGGGGAGAGAAAAAGGAGTATAGGTGTGTCTGGACCTCTTAAAAGGAATTCCAGACATGTGCACCCCTTTGTGCATTTGGCTTTGTTCTGTGCATCTGGCTCTGTGGGTACTGGGGAACTGAACCTAGGCTCGTAGGCTTTACAGCAAGTGCCTTTAGCTGCTGAGCATCTCCCCAGCTCTTGTATGCCTTTCTAAAAGCAAGTCTTGGAATTAGTTACACTTGGACAGTAGAAAGAGAGTCTAAGATTTTAGAATGGTCCAAGCAAGGAAGGAAGTAGTAGTTTATGGATCTCAAGGAGACAGAGTCCATCAGGATATACACTCACACAGAAACCAAAATAGTTTATTTATTTAAAAATGACTGACGGTGGGGCTGGAGAGTTAGCTTAGCAACTAAGTCACTTGCCTGCAAAGCCAAAGGACCCCAGTTTGATTCCCTAGGACCCAGGTAAGCCAGGTGCACAAGGTGACACATGCCTGTGGAGTTCATCTGCAGTGGCTAGAGGGCCTGGTGTACCCATTCTTTCTCTCTCTCTCAAATAACTAAAAATATATATTTTTTAAGTGGCTGAAGGGGGTCTGTTTATATTTTGGGTTCCCTAAAGTTGAGATCGCATAAAGAATGTAATATTAAAGAACCAGTACACACACACTCACACACATAAATATTTTTTAAAAGAGCCTGTAGGATTTCTGAAACATTAAAAAACAAATATTTTCCATTTGGGGAATTATAAAAGAGGGGGAAAAGTAGGTGCTAAGTAATTTTTTTTTTGTTTTGTTTCCTGTTTTTCGAGTGATCCTCCTACCGCTGCCTCCCAAGTGCTGGGATTAAAGGTGTGTGCCACCATGCCCAGCTCAATTTTTTTAAAATATATGAAAAATTTCCCAATGTGAGAGGTAGGAGGATTGCTATGGGTTCAAGGCCACCCTGAGACTACGTAGTGAATTCCAGGTCAGCCTGGGCTAGAGTGAGACCCTACCTCGAAAAACCAAAAAATAAAAAAAAAGGTTACAAACTAACTTGTTTGGCAGACAATCTTGTGGAAATGCAAATATGAAAGTGCTATGAAGAGGTTCTACACTCTAAACTGACTAGGAGAGTGTTCTTGGGCCCTGAAGGCAGGTAGAGGGCCAGTGCAATGCTCCCATGGTCCAAGGGAGCCAGGCTACTTATCAAACTGTCTACAAAGCCTGAGATATCATCCACATGGCACTAGTTTTGCAGGCACAAAAGATACAGGGTTGAGGGAGTCATGCCACCTTGAGCCAGGTAATGTGTGGCAAGGAGACTGAAAAGCCACTTCATGAAGCTATGAATGTGAAGCTTAGGCTACAGTGGAGACCCCAGGTTGCTGATGTAAGAACCATGGGACACTGGCTGAGAAAGCTGCAGACCCCAAGAGAGTGTGTGCTGCAGCCAGCAGAACTGGGAGGACGGGCTCCCAAAGCCCATTTGAGGTTGGATGATTCCATCTCAAGCCTGAGGTAATGGATGTGGAGCTACTGGACTTGATGTTTGCCCTATTAGGTTTTGGTCTTGCTTTGATCTGATCTTAACTTGCTGTGCCTCCATTTATCCTATTTGCAGTGGTAATGTTTATTCTATGTATAGTCCCCCTACCCTGGGAGACTCCTCCCAACTCAGACACCCCTACCATGGGAGACCCCTCACCCCTCAGACACCACTCCTCTAAGACATTTCTCGCCCTTCAGATACCTCTCCCCTGGGAGACTCCTCAACCCTCAGAAACCCTTCTCGGGAGGGTAGTCTGAGGGGCAAGGAGTCTCGGGAGAGCTATCTGGGGGTGAAGGATCCCTCAGGGGAGGGGTATCTGAGGGGTGAGGAGTTTCAGGGGAGGAGTGTCTGAGGGATGAGGAGTCTCTTGAGAGGGCTGTCTGGGGGCAAGGAGTCTCAGGCGGGATGTCTGAGGGGTGAGAAGTTTCTCAGGGGAGAGGTGTCTGAGGTATGAGGAATCTCTTGGGAGAAGTGTCTGAGAGGTGGGGGGTCTCTCAGGGAAGGGATGTCTGAGGAGCGAAGAGTCTCTCAGGAGAGGGGTAGCTGAGGGGTGAGGAGTCTCAAGGGAAGGATGTCTGAGGGGTGAGGAGTCTCTCAAGGTAGGGGTGTTTGAGAGGCGAGAAGTGTCTCAAGGGAGGGGTGTCTCAGGTGAGGAGTCTCTTAGGGAGGGGTATATGAGGGGTGAGGAGTCTCAAGGGAGGGGTATCTGAGGTGCGAGGAGTCTGTCAGGGGAGGGATGTCTGAGGGGTGAGGAGTCTCCCAGAAGAGGTGTGTGTGAAGAGTGAGAAGTATCTCAGGGGAGGGGTTATGAGAGGTGGAGTATCTTAGGGGGTGGTATCTGAGGGGTGGGGAATCTCCCAGGGAAGGGGTGTCTGAGAGATGAGGAGTCTCAGGGGAGGGGTGTGTGATGGGTGAGGAGTCTCCCAGGAGAAGGGTATCTGAGGGACAAGGAGTCTCAGGGGAGGGGTGTCTTGAGGGGTGAGGAGTATCTGAGGGGTGAGAAGTATCTCAGAGGAGGGGTTTCATAGGGGTGAGCAGTCTCTCAGGGAAGCTGTGTCTGAGGAGCAAGGAGTTTCTCAGGGGAGAGGTGTCTGAGGGGTGAGGATTTTCTCAAGGTAGGGGTATCTCAGAGGGGAGGAGTCTCTCAGGGGAAGGGTGTCTGAGGGTGTCCCTCCCCTGAGAAACTTCTCACTCCTCAGACTCCTAACTACATTCCTCCCTGAGACTCCACCTTTCATATGCCCCTCCTTTGAAAGACTCCTAACACCTCAGACACCCCTCCCCTGAGAGACTCCTCACCCCTCAGACACCCTCTTCCGTGAGAGGCTCTTCACCCCTCAGTCACCCCTACCCTGAGAAACTCCTCATCCCTCAGACACCCCTCCCCTGAGAGACTCCTCACCCCTCAGACACCCCTCCCCTGAGAGATGTCTCACCCCTCAGACACCCCCTTCCGTGAGAGGCTCTTCAGCCCTCAGTCACTCCTCCCCCAGAGAGACTCCTCAGTTCTCAGACACCCCTCCCCTGAAAGCTCCTGATCCCACAGACACCCCTCCCCTGGGAGACTCCTTGCCCCTCACAAACCTGTATCCAGAGAGACTCATTTCTCAGAGACCCCACTCCTGTGAGACTCAGGACAAACCTCCCATGGGAGACTGCTCGCCCCTCAGATACCCCTCCCCTGAGAGACTCTTCACCTCTCAGACACCCCTCCCCGATATACTCCTCACACCTCAGACACCCCTCCCCTGAGAGAAAGAGGGAGAGAGGGAATGAGAGAGAATGAATGGGTGCACCAGGGCCTCCAGCGACAGCAAACAAATTCCAGATGCCTGTACCTCCTTGTGCATCTGGCTAATGTGGGTCTTGAGGAATCGAACCTGGGTCCTTCAGCTTTTCAGGCAAACACCTTAACCACTAAGCCATCCCTCCAGCCCTGTTTGTCTATTCTTTATAGTTTGGGGTAACCTCTCACGGTGATTACATCCATGATTTTCCTCTGGTCTCTAAATCTACTGCTTGTGTATTTCCCTTACACTCCAGATCTACCATGTGGATGCTTTCTCTAACTCTAGGCCTGTTACCTGTGTGACTTCTCTAAACTTGGGATAGCCATGAAACTCTCTTTACTACTTATTTCTCATCTGAATTTCTTGGTCTCTGCTTTGATATTTTCCCTCTGTTTTTCTGATATTTCCCTTAAGCTTCCACTGCTTGTCTTCTATCTTCCAAGTGGTTGTGGCTCTACTCTAGTCTTTCCTTGGAAGTCTCAATTTCTCATAAATGAGCTTTATGAACTATCCTCCACATGCTTGTGGCTCTCCTTCAGTCTTTTCTTAAGAGCCTCAATTTCTCTCATGTGAACCTATGAGCTATGCACTGTTTTCCATCTGTGTGTGTGTTTCCCATTCCCCTATTATAGTTCTGTGCTAGCCTTCCACCTAGATCCCAATTTCCCTTGAATAAACCCCACAGTTTGTAATTCCTCCCTAAATAAACTTAATAATTCATAATTTATCCTTATTGAATTCATTTTTTATCAATTCTTTGTTAAAAATAGGACAGGAGAGGCTGGAGAGATGGCTTAGTGGTTAAAGCACTTGCCTGTAAAGCCTAAGAATACATGCTTGAATCTCCAGGTCCCATGTAGCCAGGCACAGTGATGCAAGCATGCAATGCCGCACATGGACACAAGGGGGCGCACATGTCTGGAGTTCGTTCACAGCAGCTGAAAGGCCCTGGTGTGCCCATTCTCTCTCTTTCTCTTTCTCTCTCTCTCTCTCTCTCTCTCTCTGCCTGTTGCTCTCTGTCTGTCTCTCAAAAATAAAATAATAATAAAAAAACAAACAAGAGGGCTGGAGAGAAGGCTTAGCAGTTAAGGTGCTTGTCTGTGAAGCCTAAGGACCCATATTTGACTCCCCAGATCCCATGTAAGCCAGACGCACAAGGTGACACATGTGTAAGGTGGTGCACGCACACAATGTGGCATACATGCACAAGGTGACACGGCTTAGCGATTAAGCGCTTGCCTGTGAAGCCTAAGGACCCCGGTTCGAGGCTCAGTTCCCCAGGACCCACCTTAGCCAGATGAACAAGGGGGCGCACACGTCTGGAGTTTGTTTGCAGTGGCTGGAGGCCCTGGCATGCCCATTCTCTCTCTCTGTCTGCCTCTTTCTCTCTCTGTCTGTTGCTCTCAAATAAATAAATAAAAACGAACAAAAAACTTAAAAAGAAGAAGAAGAAGAACATGGCTGGTGCTTGACTGCAAAACCAAAGGACTCAGGTTCGATTCCCAAGAACCCACATAAGCCAGATGCACAGGGTAGCACATGGGTCTGTAGTTCGTTTGTAATGGCTGAAGGCCCTGGTGTGCCCTATATCTATCATCTATCTATCATCTGTCTGTCTGTCTGTCTATCTATCTATCTGCCTCTTTATCACAAATAACTAAATAAATACAATTAAAAATAGAACAGGGCCTGGAGAGATAGCTTAGCAGTTAAGCACTTGCCTGTGAAGCCTAAGGACCCTGGTTCGAAGCTCAATTCCTCAGGACCCACGTTAGCCAGATGCACAAGGGGGCGCACGCACCTACATTTCGCCTGCAGTGGCTAGAGGCCCTGGCACGCCCATTCTCTCTCTCTCTCTCTGCCTTTTTCTCTCTGTCGCCTCAAATAAATAAATAAATTTTTAAAAATAGAACAGGACTAATAATTGGGGTACATAAACTTGGGGACCCTTCTGAACCCCAAAATCCTGTATCATGATGACGTCTTTGTTTACTCATTTTTCTTTTTTTCTTTTTCGCAGCAGTGTCTCACTTTAGCTGACCTGGAATTCACTATATCATCTCAGGGTGGCCTCGAACTCACGGCGATCCTCCTAACCCTGCCTCCCAAATTATGGGATTAAAGGCTTGATGCTAGCTAGCTCTGACAGACTGAGGACTTACATTGAAGGGAAGGGGTATGCCCAGGACACTAAGGAACAGGGTGAATTCTTCAAGTGAAGTTGTGTAAAGAGGAAGTGAATAGGGGCAGAGCTTGCCAGGGTTGATAAAGGAGCCCATTGTGAGGGTGAAAGCAATCCTTACCATGCTAGGAATTCCTCCAGGTTTCTGCCCTTTGCCCACAGATGAAGTGTCTATTCCCTGCTCAGTCTCCTCCACTGTTATGACTGGTCCTTCTCCATCCTCCTCTGCCCAGTCTCCTCCACTGTTATGACTGGTCCTTCTCCATCCTCCTCTGCCCAGTCTCCTCCACTGTTATGACTGGTCCTTCTCCATCCTCCTCTGCCCAGTCTCCTCCACTGTTATGACTGGTCCTTCTCCATCCTCCTCTGCCCAGTCTCCTCCACTGTTATGACTGGTCCTTCTCCATCCTCCTCTGCCCAGTCTCCTCCACTGTTATGAATGGTCCTTCTCCATCCTCCTCTGTCTAGTCTCCTCCACTGTTATGACTGGTCCTCCTCCATCCTCCTCTGCCCAGTCTCCTCCACTGTTATGTCTGGTCCTTCTCCATCCTCCTCTGTCCTCCTCCATCCTCCTCTGCCCAGTCTCCTCCACTGTTATGACTGGTCCTTCTCCATCCTCCTCTGCCCAGTCTCCTCCACTGTTATGACTGGTCCTTCTCCATCCTCCTCTGCCCAGTCTCCTCCACTGTTATGACTGGTCCTTCTCCATCCTCCTCTGCCCAGTCTCCTCCACTGTTATGACTGGTCCTTCTCCATCCTCCTCTGCCCAGTCTCCTCCACTGTTATGACTGGTCCTTCTCCATCCTCCTCTGCCCAGTCTCCTCCACTGTTATGACTGGTCCTCCTCCATCCTCCTCTGCCCAGTCTCCTCCACTGTTATGACTGGTCCTCCTCCATCCTCCTCTGCCCAGTCTCCTCCACTGTTATGACTGGTCCTTCTCCATCCTCCTCTGCCCAGTCTCCTCCACTGTTATGACTGGTCCTTCTCCATCCTCCTCTGCCTAGTCTCCTCCACTGTTATGACTGGTCCTCCTCCATCCTCCTCTGCCCAGTCTCCTCCACTGTTATGACTGGTCCTTCTCCATCCTCCTCTGTCTAGTCTCCTCCACTGTTATGACTGGTCCTCCTCCATCCTCCTCTGCCCAGTCTCCTCCACTGTTATGACTGGTCCTTCTCCATCCTCCTCTGCCCAGTCTCCTCCACTGTTATGACTGGTCCTCTCCATCCTCCTCTGCCCAGTCTCCTCCACTGTTATGACTGGTCCTTCTCCATCCTCCTCTGCCCAGTCTCCTCCACTGTTATGTCTGGTCCTTCTCCATCCTCCTCTGCCCAGTCTCCTCCACTGTTATGACTGGTCCTCCTCCATCCTCCTCTGCCCAGTCTCCTCCACTGTTATGACTGGTCCTCCTCCATCCTCCTCTGCCCAGTCTCCTCCACTGTTATGACTGGTCCTTCTCCATCCTCCTCTGCCCAGTCTCCTCCACTGTTATGACTGGTCCTTCTCCATCCTCCTCTGCCCAGTCTCCTCCACTGTTATGACTGGTCCTTCTCCATCCTCCTCTGCCCAGTCTCCTCCACTGTTATGACTGGTCCTTCTCCATCCTCCTCTGCCCAGTCTCCTCCACTGTTATGAATGGTCCTCCTCCATCCTCCTCTGCCCAGTCTCCTCCACTGTTATGACTGGTCCTTCTCCATCCTCCTCTGCCTAGTCTCCTCCACTGTTATGACTGGTCCTCCTCCATCCTCCTCTGCCCAGTCTCCTCCACTGTTATGTCTGGTCCTCCTCCATCC
Organism: Dipus sagitta; assembly: GCA_036346955.1. Taxonomy (NCBI): domain Eukaryota; kingdom Metazoa; phylum Chordata; class Mammalia; order Rodentia; family Dipodidae; genus Dipus; species Dipus sagitta. The sequence continues at coordinate 313,027,536 of CM070770.1, forward strand.
TCCTCTGCCCAGTCTCCTCCACTGTTATGTCTGGTCCTTCTCCATCCTCCTCTGCCCAGTCTCCTCCACTGTTATGACTGGTCCTCCTCCATCCTCCTCTGCCCAGTCTCCTCCACTGTTATGACTGGTCCTTCTCCATCCTCCTCTGCCCAGTCTCCTCCACTGTTATGTCTGGTCCTTCTCCATCCTCCTCTGCCCAGTCTCCTCCACTGTTATGACTGGTCCTTCTCCATCCTCCTCTGCCCAGTCTCCTCCACTGTTATGACTGGTCCTTCTCCATCCTCCTCTGCCCAGTCTCCTCCACTGTTATGACTGGTCCTTCTCCATCCTCCTCTGCCCAGTCTCCTCCACTGTTATGACTGGTCCTCCTCCATCCTCCTCTGCCCAGTCTCCTCCACTGTTATGTCTGGTCCTCCTCCATCCTCCTCTGCCCAGTCTCCTCCACTGTTATGACTGGTCCTCCTCCATCCTCCTCTGCCCAGTCTCCTCCACTGTTATGACTGGTCCTCCTCCATCCTCCTCTGCCCAGTCTCCTCCACTGTTATGACTGGTCCTCCTCCATCCTCCTCTGCCCAGTCTCCTCCACTGTTATGACTGGTCCTTCTCCATCCTCCTCTGCCCAGTCTCCTCCACTGTTATGTCTGGTCCTTCTCCATCCTCCTCTGCCCAGTCTCCTCCACTGTTATGTCTGGTCCTTCTCCATCCTCCTCTGCCTAGTCTCCTCCACTGTTATGACTGGTCCTTCCTCCATCCTCCTCTGCCCAGTCTCCTCCACTGTTATGTCTGGTCCTTCTCCATCCTCCTCTGCCCAGTCTCCTCCACTGTTATGACTGGTCCTTCTCCATCCTCCTCTGCCCAGTCTCCTCCACTGTTATGACTGGTCCTTCTCCATCCTCCTCTGCCCAGTCTCCTCCACTGTTATGACTGGTCCTTCTCCATCCTCCTCTGCCCAGTCTCCTCCACTGTTATGACTGGTCCTACTCCATCCTCCTCTGCCCAGTCTCCTCCACTGTTATGTCTGGTCCTTCTCCATCCTCCTCTGCCCAGTCTCCTCCACTGTTATGACTGGTCCTTCTCCATCCTCCTCTGCCCAGTCTCCTCCACTGTTATGACTGGTCCTTCTCCATCCTCCTCTGCCCAGTCTCCTCCACTGTTATGACTGGTCCTTCTCCATCCTCCTCTGCCCAGTCTCCTCCACTGTTATGACTGGTCCTTCTCCATCCTCCTCTGCCCAGTCTCCTCCACTGTTATGACTGGTCCTTCTCCATCCTCCTCTGCCCAGTCTCCTCCACTGTTATGACTGGTCCTTCTCCATCCTCCTCTGCCCAGTCTCCTCCACTGTTATGACTGGTCCTTCTCCATCCTCCTCTGCCCAGTCTCCTCCACTGTTATGACTGGTCCTTCTCCATCCTCCTCTGCCCAGTCTCCTCCACTGTTATGACTGGTCCACTGTTATGACTGGTCCTTCTCCATCCTCCTCTGCCCAGTCTCCTCCACTGTTATGACTGGTCCTTCTCCATCCTCCTCTGCCCAGTCTCCTCCACTGTTATGACTGGTCCTTCCTCCATCCTCCTCTGCCCAGTCTCCTCCACTGTTATGACTGGTCCTTCTCCATCCTCCTCTGCCCAGTCTCCTCCACTGTTATGACTGGTCCTCCTCCATCCTCCTCTGCCCAGTCTCCTCCACTGTTATGAATGGTCCTCCTCCATCCTCCTCTGCCAGTCTCCTCCACTGTTATGACTGGTCCTCCTCCATCCTCCTCTGCCCAGTCTCCTCCACTGTTATGTCTGGTCCTTCTCCATCCTCCTCTGCCCAGTCTCCTCCACTGTTATGACTGGTCCTCTCCATCCTCCTCTGCCCAGTCTCCTCCACTGTTATGACTGGTCCTCCTCCATCCTCCTCTGCCCAGTCTCCTCCACTGTTATGACTGGTCCTCCTCCATCTCCTCTGCCCAGTCTCCTCCACTGTTATGACTGGTCCTCCTCCATCCTCCTCTGCCCAGTCTCCTCCACTGTTATGACTGGTCCTCCTCCATCCTCCTCTGCCCAGTCTCCTCCACTGTTATGACTGGTCCTTCTCCATCCTCCTCTGCCCAGTCTCCTCCACTGTTATGACTGGTCCTCTCCATCCTCCTCTGCCCAGTCTCCTCCACTGTTATGACTGGTCCTCCTCCATCCTCCTCTGCCCAGTCTCCTCCACTGTTATGAATGGTCCTTCTCCATCCTCCTCTGCCCAGTCTCCTCCACTGTTATGACTGGTCCTTCTCCATCCTCCTCTGCCCAGTCTCCTCCACTGTTATGTCTGGTCCTTCTCCATCCTCCTCTGCCCAGTCTCCTCCACTGTTATGACTGGTCCTCTCCATCCTCCTCTGCCCAGTCTCCTCCACTGTTATGTCTGGTCCTCTCCATCCTCCTCTGCCCAGTCTCCTCCACTGTTATGACTGGTCCTCTCCATCCTCCTCTGCCCAGTCTCCTCCACTGTTATGACTGGTCCTTCTCCATCCTCCTCTGCCCAGTCTCCTCCACTGTTATGACTGGTCCTTCTCCATCCTCCTCTGCCCAGTCTCCTCCACTGTTATGTCTGGTCCTCCTCCATCCTCCTCTGCCCAGTCTCCTCCACTGTTATGACTGGTCCTCCTCCATCCTCCTCTGCCCAGTCTCCTCCACTGTTATGACTGGTCCTTCTCCATCCTCCTCTGCCCAGTCTCCTCCACTGTTATGACTGGTCCTCCTCCATCCTCCTCTGCCCAGTCTCCTCCACTGTTATGTCTGGTCCTTCTCCATCCTCCTCTGCCCAGTCTCCTCCACTGTTATGACTGGTCCTTCTCCATCCTCCTCTGCCCAGTCTCCTCCACTGTTATGACTGGTCCTCCTCCATCCTCCTCTGCCCAGTCTCCTCCACTGTTATGACTGGTCCTCCTCCATCCTCCTCTGCCCAGTCTCCTCCACTGTTATGACTGGTCCTTCTCCATCCTCCTCTGCCCAGTCTCCTCCACTGTTATGACTGGTCCTCCTCCATCCTCCTCTGCCTAGTGTCTCTCCACTGTTATGGCTGGTTTTCCTTCATCCGCCTCTGCTCAGCCACCTACCCTGTTCTTACAGGGCCTCTCCCACCTTCCTCTGCTCAGTCTCCTCCATTGTTGTAACTTGGCCTCCTGCATCCTACTGTGCTCAGTCTCCTTAGCAGTTATGACTGGTCCTTCCCTATCCTCCTGTTCTCAGTCTCCTCCAGTGTTGTGACTGATCCACCCCCATCCTCCTCTGCCCAGTCTTGTCCTCTGTTATGATTGGTTCTCCAACAGCCTCCTCTGCTCAGTCACCCTCACTGTTGTGGTTGGTCCTCTGCCATCTTCCTCTGCTCAGTCTCCTCCCCTGTTGTGACTGATTCTCCTCCATCTACTCTGCTCAGTCTCCTCAATTATTTGGCTGGTCCTCCTCCATTCTGCACTGCTCAGTCTCCTTCACTGTTGGGACTGATTCTCCTCAAATCTTTCTCTGCTCTATCTCCCTCATAGTTGTGACTGGTCCTCCCCATCCTTCTCTGTTCAGTCTTTTCCACTGTTGTAACTGGTCCTCCTCTATCCTTCTCTGCCCAGTCTTCCCCACAGATATGGCTGGTTCTATTTCATCCTCCTCTGCTCAGTCTCCTCCACTGTTGTGACTGGTCCTCCTCCATTCTCCTCTGCTCATTTCCTCCAGTGTTGTGATTGATCGTCCTCCATCCTCCTGTGTTCAGTCTCCCTACTCTCTTGAGACTGATCCTCCCCCATCCTTCTCTGCTCAGTCGTTCCACTGTTGTGACTGCTACTCCCTCATCCTTCACTTCTCAGTGTCCTCCACTGTTGTGACTGGTCTTCCATCACCCTCCTCTGCTCAGTCTCCTCAAATGTTGTGACTGGTCCTCCTCTATCCTCTGATGCTCAATCTACTGTACTGTTGTGACTGGTCTTCCTCCATGGGCCACTGCTCAGTCTCCCTCACTGTTGGGAGTGGTCCTCCTCAATCCTCCTCTGTTCAGCCTCTTCAACTGTTGTGACTGGTCCTCTCCAACCATCATCTGCTCAGGCTCCTCCAATGTTGTAACTGGTCATCCCCCATCCTCCTCTTCATAGTCTCCTCCAATGTTATGATGGTACACCTCCTTCCTCCTCTTCTCTGTCTCATCCGCTGTTGTAACTGCTCCTCCTCATCCTCCTGTAGTCATTCTCTTCCACTGTTGTGACTGGTCCACCTCCATCCTCCTCTGTTCAATCTCCCTCCACTGTTCTGACTGGTACTCCTCCACACTCCTCTGCTCAGTCTCCTTCACTCTTGTGACTGATGCTCCTCTGCTGAGTCTCTTCCAATATTGTGACTGGTTCACAACCATCCTCCTCTGCTCAGTCTCCCTCCACTCCTGTGACCGGTCCTCCCCCATCCTTCTCTGCTCAGTCTCCTCCAATGTTGTGACTGGTCCTCCTCCGTCCTCCTGGGCTCAGTTTCCTCTGCTGTTGTGACTAATCCTCTCCCATTTTCCTGTGCTCAGTTTCCTCCACTGTTGTGACTGATCCTTCTCCATCATCCTCTGTGGAGTCTCCTCCACTATTATGACTGGTCCTCCCCCATCCTCCTCTGTTCAGTGTCCTCCACTGTTGTGACTGGTTCACTCCCAACTTCCTCTCCTCAGTCTCCGCCAATGTTGTTACTGGTTCTCCTCCATCCTCCTGGGCTCAGTCTCCTCTGATATTGTGACTGGTCCTCCCCATCTTCATCTCTTCAGTCTCCTCCACTGTTGTGACTGATCTGCCCCATCCTCCTCTGCTCAGTCTCCCTCCCCCATCCTCCTCTGTTCAGTCCCCTCCAGTGTGGTGACTGCTCCTCCTTCGTACACCTCTGCTTGTCTCCTTCACTGTTGTGACTGGACCTCCTCCACCCTCCTCTGCTTAGTTTCCCCCACAACTGTGACTCACCCTCCTCAACCTCCTCTGTTCACTTTCCTTCACTATAGTGACTGGTCTTCCTTCATCCTCCCCTGCTTAATCTCCTTCACTGTTGTGGCTGGCTTCCCCGACCCTACTCTGCTCACTCTACTCAATTGATGTGACTTGTTCTCCTCCATTCTCCTCTACTCAGTCTCCCCCACTCTTGTGACTGGTCATCCTCCAAACTCCTCTGCTCAGTTTCCTCCACTGTAGTTACAGGTCCTCCCTCACCCTACTCTACAGTCTCATCCACTGTTGAGTCTGCTCATCCCCCACCCTACTCTACTCAGTCTCCTCAACGATTATGACTGGTCCTCCACCATCCTCCTCTTCTCAGTCTCCTCCACTGTTGTGTCTAATCGTCTTCCATCTTCCTCTGCTCAGTCTTCTTCTGTTATGACTGGTCCACCTCCATCCTTCTCTGCTCAGTCTCCTCCACTCTTGTGACTCATCCTGCTCCATCCTCCTCTGTTCAATCTTCTCCATTCTGGTGCCTGGTCCACCTCCATCCTTCTCTGCTCAGTCTCCTCCACTGTTGTGAATAGTCCTCCCCACCCTCCTCTGCTCAGTCTCCTCTACTGTTGGTCTTCCTCCACCCTCCTCTGCTGTCTCCCTCCCCTGTTGTGAATGGTTTGTCTGTTGTGTTCTTATTCTTCCTGTCCTTCAGGGACAGCTGCACTGTAGGAAATGCGAAAGGTTCATGGAAATTAAAATGGTTAGCAAGTTATCTACTCTGGGCAGAAAACCAGGCCCCCAACAATCCTTTCCAAACTTGAGTTTAGTGTGTACAATTGTTTTTTTAAAAAAATATTTTATTTCTTTTATTTATTTGAGAGAGAGAGGAAGAGGCAGAGAGAGAGAGAGAAAGAGAGAATGGATGTGCCAGGGCCTCCAGCCACTGCAAACAAACTCCAGGTACATGCACCCCCTTATGCACGTAAGTGGATCCTGGGGAATCGAACTGGAGTCCTTAGGGTTTGCAGGCAAATGCCTTAACTGCTAAGCCATTTCCCCAGCCCTAGTGTGTACAATTGTAACCAGGAAAATACACACATGCTGGAGACCAAATCCAGGTCTTTTCCCATTGTTGGCAAGTAGTCTACCATGGAACTACACCTAGCCCCCCTTTTTGTGAGATTGTGTCTGCCTATATAGCTCAAGATGGCCTTGAATTCACTTTGTAGCCTATTCTCTTTGTCTTAGATTCCTGAGTGCTGGCGCTACAGCTGTGTGCCACTGTGCCTAGCTTATATTTTATTTTTTAAGACACATATTACTGAATTTACTTGCAGAATTTACCTACTAGACCAGGATGTGACTTTGGAATTTCCATTTAATCCCAGTTTGTTTTAACATTTGGTACACAGTGAGGACCACAGGCCTACCACAGTGAATCCCTGGAACCTTGGAGGCTCATGTCACCTTTTGAAGGAATACCTGGGAATCAGGGAGAGAAGACAGTGCTTAGGGACACACTTGACCAAGTCTCTGGCTGGCTGGTATGAAAATGGCCCCCAGCCAGCCAGCTGGAGAACTGTCTGGGGCTGGGGAACATGTTCTGCAGAAGAGTCACAGGAGTCAGCAGTGACCCTTCCATAAGTAATAGTGCTAGGCAGGCTCTTGACTACCAGACTGGGGTCCCATGGTGGGGACATGATAACGTGCTGAAGTGTACAGAGCAGTGCAGTTATGAAGGGCGTCGTATGATCTTACCTGACCATCACAGCTCCTGTGAGGGAGGCGACTTCGCTGCAGCTCACCATGTAACTGGTGACAGCCCCAGATAATGGTGTGGGAGGTCTCAGTATCATTTGGTGCCCAATTGCCCAAGCCTAGCTTCTAGAACATTTCCCAGCACCTTGCCTCTCCTTCGTGGACATGTGGCCCCTAAATGCCTCTTATAAAGAGAGCTTCAGAGGACTAGAGACGTAGCTGAGTTGGCAGAGCGCTTGCTTATCATGTTCAGAGCCTTGGGTTCGATCTCCAGCACCACATAGACTGGGTGTGGCAGTGCATGCTTGGAATCCCAGAACTCTGGAGCTGGAGCTAGAGGATCAGAAGTTCAGGGAGAAGGTCCTTCTCTTTTTTTTTTTTTTTTTTTTTTGGTTTTTTGAGATAGGGTCTCACTCTAGCTCAGGCTGACCTGGAATTCATTCTGCATTCTCAGGGTGGCCTCGAACTCACAGCGATCCTCCTACCTCTGCCTCCCGAGTGCTGGGATTAAAGGCGTGCGCCACCACGCCCGGCTGAGAAGGTCCTTCTCAACTGTATGCTTAGTTCAAGGACAGCTTGGGGTCCATAAGACTTTGCCTCAAAAAAAAAAAAAAAAAAAAAAAAAAAAAAACAACTTTGGAGTCTCACTGATTACAACCATTGGCAGAAGAGTAAATGTGGGCCCGGCCCAGCCACGAGCTGTACAGACGACCAGAAGGGAGTCAGGAATGGAGGACGTCCCAGTCTTGAGAGTCCCTGCGGGAGGGAAGGTCAGCACAGCCTCAGGCAGCAGGCAGGCCGGCAGTGTGTCACATACTAGTGCACCCACGTGACCCAGAGGGACAGCGCTAAAGAGCCTGGGGGAGTCAGGACTGGCTCTCTTCAACTGGCACCGATCTGTTGCTGGCTCTCCTGCCTCCTGGGACCCAAGAGATGCCTGTCCAGGTTGAGCATGGCACTGGGGCCTGTGAAGACCCTGAAAACTGATGTCCTTGCAGAGCATGGCGGCACATACCTTTAATCTCAGCACTCAGGAGACTGAGATAGCAGGATCCCCATGAGTTCGAGGCCAGCCTGTGGTACAGAGTAAGTTCCAGGTCAGCATGGGTAAGAGTAAGGTGCTGCCTTAAAAACTAATAAATAAATGAGAGAGAGAGAGAGAGAGAGAAGAGAGAAGGAAAAAAAGAAGAAAGAGAAATAAGGAGGGAAGGAAGGGAGGAAGAAAAGAGGGGAAGACAGTGTCCCATGCCACCCACTTTCTTTGGGCAGCTGCCCAACTTGCCCTTAAGACTGTCTTTTATCTGTGTCCACACCATCCCTGGGATTCGAATCAGTGAGGGCTGGGGAAGATACACCGGGCAGATAGAGGTAGACTCTATCTTCCTTTCACTTTCCTTCAAGATGAGAGTGACTCACACCAATGAGCCCAAAATTTTGCCCTTAGGATCTTTCAAGAAGGAAAAGGCCCAGTGAACCAAGTCCACCTACTTCTGAGTCAGATTCCCAGAAACAACACATGTGCTACACACCAACAACAATCCCGGGTTGAAACTTCTTTTGTGTTTGTTTTATTGTCTGTAACATGTCTTTATCTTGTGTGTGTATTCATATGTCTGTGGGTACACATGTATGTGCATGTACATACGTGTGTATGTGCGTGTGGAGGCCAGAGGTTGATAGAGTGTCTTACTCAGTCACTCTCCACATTATTCTTTGAGACAAAGTTTGTCGCTGCTAGAAGTGAAGATGTCCCAAAGACAGCCAAGTGTGTCCATTCCTTCAGCTATCAGACCATTAAAACATTGAACCCCAAAGAATCAAAATTCTCACAGCAGAGTCTGAGGAGATGGCTCTGAGGTTAAAGGCTCTTGCTTGCAAAGCCTGTTGGCTCAGGTTCAATTCCCCAGCCACCCGCATAAAGCTGGACAGGCATTGCAGTGACAAGAGACCTTAGTGTACGTCCTGGACTCCATACTGGAGGATGGGAAAGGCTGAAGTCCCGTTGTCAGCCAGAGAAGGGACTCTCATTCCAGGAAGAAATTTCACACAATTCTGACAATTTACTGGACCACTTTTCAGGGCAGATTAGAGAAAAAAAAAATGATGAGTTAATGATGGCTGAGAGCACACCTTGACCACGACAACATGCATGCCTCCTGGCCTCTGTTTAAACCTAAACCTCTTAGCAGCACCCAAGACTAATTTGGGGGAGGGCACTGGATCCTTTGATTGCTTCTCTTCCCAATGTGGCCACATTGACTAAGCGACTTTGGTCTGCTTTTCACTGTCCCTCACCACCTTAGCACATTGGGGATAGGTGGCTAAGCTACCTTGGTGGGGTTCCAGAGCCTAGGCTCTGAGCCTCACAACTCCAGAAGCAGTCCCTCTGGATGGCTGAGCAGTGGTTTGGGCTCCTTCCCTCTCCTACCCCTGGCTGTGATCTGCACCCCAGCTAACCCCCTCTAGGTGCTAGCCTTGCCCCAGGCAGGGGTGGCATTTTATGGTCTCTGACCTTGGGGACATGGATGGACGTCTGTGCTTTCTAAACCTCCTCCTGCATCAGAATTGCTGCTCCCTACCAAGAGTTCTGGGAGCAAAGGGCTGTGGCTGGCTCTTGGGGCCCAGGGTGGCTTGGGTGTGAGACCGCCTGTGTGGTAAGTAGCCCAGAGGCGCTCTGCAGCAGGGAAGTGGGCAAGGGAGTGGCAGAAGGACAGAGCATGGACTTTGACAGCAGGATTTTGGAGGATCATTTGCTTACTAGTAGTATGACGTTAGCAAAAGGTTAACCTCTGAGCTGAGTCTCACCATGGGCATGCTGGGAGCCAGGTGTGCGTACCTTAAATGAGAAGGGAATTGTGAGTTGACCAATGGAGCAGATGCCCTACAGATGCAGGTTCCAAAGCCCTCCTCCTCCAATGCACCTTCAGGACAGTTGTCCAAGGTGGGCACTTGCCTGGAAATCCCACAGCTGCCAGATCTTTCAGTAAGAATGGACCCAGAGCTAGTCGACGGGAGGGTCGCCCCCTGCCCCACCTGAGAGCAGAGGGCGGATGATGAGAGAAGGGGGGGGGGACTCCTTTGCCTCTGGACCACCCTCCAAACCTCTCCTTGAGTTCAGCTGTCCCACCCCCATATGCGTGCTACCTGACTGGGAGGACGAAGGCTGTGCTCCGGGAGCGATCCCTCTGATCGGTCACCACTCCCCTGTCCTGGGCTGGCAGAGAAAGGAGGCAGCGTTTTGTCTGGATCCTGACCCCCCATGGGGTCAATGGTCCCTGCATTATCCTTATAAAACAGAAGCATAGGCGGTCTTGCCCTTTTTGAAACAGTCTTTGGGTTTGGCTGGACTACAGCTTAAGCCTTCAAAAGTGTGCCTTAGGCAGAGCTGAGTGAGGCCCCTGTGGATGGAGACTGTGTACAATGTTGCCTCATGCCGGGCATGGTGGCTCTCGCCCTTAATCCCAGCACTTGGGAGACAGAGGTAGGAGGATCGCTGAGTTCGAGGCCATCCTGAGACTACATAGTGAATTCCAGGTCAGCCTGGGCTACAGTGAGTCCTACCTCGAAAATCAAAATAAATAAATAAATATAAAAAGTTGCCTCATAAATCCAAGTTTCCCACCAAACCAGGCTAGGCTGCCGTTCTGTCTGTGGCCACCGGGCCAGGGCACTGAGAAGCACGTTCCTGTGAGGTTCCATGCCCAAGGTAGGCACTCAAAAGTGCACGAAACCCTTTTCTGCCTTGCTTCTTGTTAGCCGTGTGACTTCGGTTGGGCAGGTTACTAGCCTTTCTATGATCTGAACGGGGCTTTTCATTTTTATTTATTTATTCATTTACTTTTGCACGTGAGTGCATAGATATGTGCGTATGGGTGCGAATGTGACATGGCACAAAACGTGTAGGTCAGAGCGCTCCGCTCCCTCTGAGACAGGGTCTCTTACCACTAAAACAGGGAGCTTCTGACTGCATCCAGCTTTAAGTGGGCGGTGCGGCTTCGCAAACAAGCACCTTTAACCCCAGAGCCACCTCCGCAGCCCCCGGAGGCAGAGTCGGGGGCTCCAAAGCCCCTTCGGGCTCTGGAAGGCCCAGTAGCCTCTATGGCACAGGGAGCGCGCCTCTCGGAAGGGTTCTAGCAGCCCCTTCCCTCCCCCACTCTGTCCCCAGCATCCCTCAGCGAGGAGTCCAAAGGGCGCCCTCCAGCAAGGCCTCCAAGGCCAAACAATGGACCTTTCTAAACAGGAGCTCATGGGGGGGGGGGGGCGCCACGGAGAAGAACTGGAAGAGAAGTAACCGGAGAAGGTCAGAGAGGAAGGGACAGGAGGATCGAGCGCAGCCTGCCTGTCCCAGAAAGGATGGCCAGATAGCTGCCTCCAGGCTGAGTGCTTGAGAAAAGGAGAGGGCAGCCTAACGGCTAAGAGGCCCCTGCATTCCTGGGGCCTTCCCGAGGGGCCTGCAATGCAAATTGGCCACTTGAGCCCCTAAAGACTCAGCAGGCAAGCCTCGGGAGCCACACCTTGAAGATGCCTGGATGAAGATGCGTGCATGAAGCAGAGTTCTTCCTTCCCATATTCAAAGGAGAAGAGTTATGTCCTGCTGTGCAAAGCCACTAAGATACAGGCCTACCTGTTTCAGCATCTGCCACTACCTTCTTCATCACACAGACAGCTCCCAAGTTGACCTGGAAGTCACAACGTAGTCTTAGCTCAGGGTGGCCTCGAGCTCACAGCGATCCTCCTACCCCTGCCTTCCGAGTGCTGGGATTAAAGGCGGGCGCCACCACACCTGGCTTGTGTGATGTTTTTTTTTTTTTTCTTTTTCTTTTTTTTTTTTTTTTGGTAACTCCATTGCATGGTTTCCTAGTGTGACCTTTGTTGATGACAACACAGAGTCACAATGTCAGAAAGGTTGGGCAGTAAAAGACAAACTATTCTGACACCCCCGCCCACTGGGCAGACGCTGATCTAAGGAGGGTGGACAGGTGCTGCGGGCAAGGTCAGGTCCTGACAGCGTCTAGTGAAGGCAGCGAGTGTGTTGACCTGTTCCCAAAGACAGGCCAGTTGTCAGCTGTGACCGCTGGTACTTGAGCTTGGGAAGACATTCTTGGGAGCCAGGAACACAGCAGAATACAAGGACAGATCCCCAGCAACCTTAAGGGGTTGACAACAAGTGTTTAGGTTTGGGGCAGTCTGCGTACATGAAAAGTCCCATCACCCCTTCACTCTGCACGTCATCCTCCCCTTTAGCCTCCTGGTCTCAGATCTGTCCCAAGACTCAATTCTGGAGGGTGGCTCACCATGTTCAGTGGGACCCTCAGCACCTAGAACAGCACTATGGGTGCTCAGGGAACATCTCTGGAATGAATTAAGGCAGAGAAACTTCTGGAATTGGCAGCAAGCACCTGACCACTGGGGGATCTCAGATCATCAACTGCTATGAAGCCTGGAGAGGCTGTCCCCCACCCCACCCCGCTTCTGCTGAGGCCTGCCTGGTTGTTTTTCTCTTAAGACTTCCTGCACAGCAGGCCCGGATGAGAGCTCTAGAGGCTCTGCAGCCCGTGAGCCTCAAGCTCAACTGTGAGCAGTCCTGCAGAGGGTGGGCCCCACTCGTGACAATTCTGATTTCACAGATGTGGGCTGCAGTGGGAATCGGGTCTTTTCTGGTTCCACAGATGGTTTTGAGGTGTAGGTGAGTTTAGCCCTAGGGACCTGACCCACCCCCACGTCTCACTGAAAACCTCAGGGAGTGCAAGGGGCATGCCGAGATGGTGCAGAGCCCTGGTGACACAGCTGAGCCCCAAGTCCAGGGAGTGCAGTGACCCCTGACTCAAAGTTACAACATGTGGAGGGGCGCCTGGTTTTGGGGACACAAAGTTCTGCCTCTGGTCTCATCTCTCCCATGGTACCTTTAAGTGCCGAGGTGGGTCTAGTTCTAATGCAGCCTGCCTCGCCAGGTCCTCCTGATGGCCCCAGCTCCGAGCTGGCCTCCTCTTGCAGCACAGCCCCTGCTTTGTTTAGTCTCTTGGGTACGCTCTAGCGCACCTGCCCTGACGCTGCCCCTCTCTAGCCCTCCCTGGGCTGCTTCTGGCCTTCTTTCCTCCACCTGTACCGGGTCACTCTTCCCTCACCGTATCATCCCTACCCACTCCCTGAGTTGCCCCACAGCAAGATGCATCTGGGAGCATAGCCCACCTTTTTCCTGTTAGTTGGTGACTCCCCTCCAACTCGGCCAAGACGCAGTTGGCCGCAGAGGACCCTCCATTGTCTTCCACACAGCTGGCAAGCAGTGAACTTGAGTCATGGCCTTGGAACACAAAATCTGCCCTTGTTTATTTAAAATCCACCAGCAGCCAGCAACCCACACTGATAGAGGCTTAGGAGAAGGGTGAGACAGAATAGGGGGAGCTGCCCCCATCAGCAGGGCAGGACCACCACCACAGGGAGCCTTTGGGAAGGCTTGGACAGTTTTAACCCTTGTGAGCCCCAGCTAACCATGGGCCATGGGAGATTCATGCTGCTGTGGAGCTCTCAGTGGGGACTGCAAGGCATCAGCACTGATCACCTCCGAATCGCTTGTGAGCAGGGCGCTGTTCTCTTTCTGTGTTCTAGAGTGAGGTCACTCTTGTCCTACATTCCTCACCTGTCTCCACCTTCCAGCAGTGTCCCTGGGCTCTACAGAGCCCCCACTGATGCCTGTTAGAATTTGCCTGTCCTGTGCCCACAGGACACTAAGTCACCACAACACTGAGAACGTTGCACGTCTGTGTTTACTGCAGTGCTATTCACAGTAGCTGGGAAATGGAACCAGCCTAGGTGTCCGCCAGCCCAGGAATCGTACAGAACGTGTGGCATATGTGCACAGTGGAGTTGGTTTTCTCTCCAGATATACAGAAGAATGAAGTTGTCATTAGCAGAAAAGTGGTTGCAACTGGAGTTCATCATATTAAACAAAATACTCAGACTCAGAAAGACAAATGTCACGTTTTCTCTCATTTGTAGATCCTAAATTTTACATAGAAACATAAAATCCTTTTGACATATGATATGGAAGTAGAAGTGAACTTTCTGGGAGAAGGAAGGGGACTAGTAGGAGGAATAATGCGGAGTAAGGGGAGGATACCGGGGGTATATGGTCAAAGTACGTAATAGCCTTAAATGAAAGTGTCTTAATGAAACCCATCACTGAATATATACCAATGACATTTGTAAATGAATTTTCCAGTCCCTTTTCTTTGAACCATGTGGCAGCCAATGGAAGCGTCAATTAAATATACATACAGAGTGCAAACACTCATCCATAGACACCTAATGATGTGTGGCCCTCACTGCTGTGGTGTCTCCAATGCTGTTGTGGTGTGATATGTTTGAACACTTGCTCCGCAGCTTATGGTATTATTTCAGAAGGCTGTAGAATCTTTTTTTTAAATTTTATACATTTTTTATTGGCAACTTCCATAATTGTAAACAATATCCCATGGTAATGCCCCCCCAACACTTGCCCCTTTAAAACTCCACTCTCCATCATATCCCCTCCCCCTCTCAATCAGTCTCTCTTTTATTTTGATGTCATCATCTTTTCCTCCTATTATGATGGTCTTGTGTACGTAGTGTCAGGCACTGTGAGGTCATGGATATCCAGGCCATTTTGTGTCTGGAGGAGCACTTTATAAGAAGTCCTAACCTTCCTTTGGCTCTTATATTCTTTTCACCACCTCTTCTGCAACAGACCATGAGCCTTGGAAGGTGTGGTAGAAATGTTTCAGTGCTGAGCACTCCTCTGTCACTTCTCAGCACCATGGTGGCTTCTGAGTCATTCCAAGGTCACTACCATCTGGAAAGAGAAGTTTCTCTAACCAAAAGTGAGAGTAGCATTAGTATATGGGTATGAACATTAAAAGAAGTACTTACTGGGCAGTTTGGTGAGCATAGTATATACATTTAGCCAGACAGCAGCAGACGTTACACCCCTAGGGCTCATGATTACCCCTGTTGTTGGTTTCCAGTACCAGGGATGTATTCCCTCCCATGGAGTGGGCCTCCAGTCAAATTAGAGGGCGGTTGGTTTCCCCCATAACAGACATGCCACTATTGCACCCATTGGCTCATTTGGCCTGGCTGGCCAGATATAAGGCTCGCAGTGTCCACTGTTGAGTATCTTCACTGGAGTTTTCTCTCTCTCTCTCATTGAACTGCATGCAGCATGACTTTTTCCAGCTTTCTGTCAGCTGGTCTACATGGAAGAAGTTCTCAGCTCAGTTCCAGCAGGGCTTCTCAGTGACTTTGCAGCCCCAGCATGTGCAGTCTTCAACAATAGGGTCTTACCATCTATTCCTGGTGGAAAACCAAGGGCCTCGATGATGGCCTATAATGTTTTGGGGACATCAGGGACCTCCCTGGCCAACAACTCACTGGAAGGTATCCCATCCCTGGCACTGAAAATTTTCTAGTAATAATCTATGGCTCCTGTGTGTTCCATTGTCCAAAAATGTAGGTTTTTAAAAAAATATTTATTTGAGATGAAGAGGCAGACAGAAAGTGACTATGCATCTGGCTTTACATGGCTTACATGGGAGTTGAACCCAGGACATTGGGCTCCATCATGCTTTGTAAACAAATGCCTTTTAACTGGTGAGCTATCACTGCAGCCCCAGAAAGTGCATCTTCAATGCCAACGTTTCCTCGGATTGGATACTTGGGAGCACCAGAAGTATAGTGAACCTCCCTCCTGTGCAGGGGTGGCTCACCTTCTCCACACATCTGGAAGCGAGGGTGGGTTATCAGGAGGAGAGTGCTCATATTGATGGTCTGAGTGTATCAGGTTTTGTCTTATACCTGTGTGCCAGCCTGTCTGCTTTCCCTGGCATCTCACATGTGAGATTCTCCCAGAGCAGAGACATCCTAACCGCCGAGGATGTCCTTGGACAAGTTCCACATTTGCCCCAACATGCACCTCTGCTTTGCTCTGGATTTAGAAGGTGCCCATCCTAGATGGACTCCTGGGGCTCCAGCCCTTGCTGGGCCCTGACAGGCTGGAAGTGACATTGGCTCTGGATACTGGTAGTTCTGGCTTTACTGTCCCTGATTGTACTCATCAGATTCGGGTTGCTGGCATGAACCTCCAAGCCAGGCAGAGATGTGGGAGGAAGGAAATTTATTTGAAGCTTACAGACCCAGAGGAAATTCCATAATAGCAGAAGAAGCGGGCTCCCTTTTACAGGACGAGAGAGACAGACACAGAGAGAGAGCCAAAAGCCTTCACTAGCATCATAAGCAAGCACACTTCAGGAACCCCAAGCAAAGCTCAAGCACTCTGCATATATTTAGACTGGAATTCCAAATGCAGTCCCACACCTCAGGGCTGGACCCCAGGATCCACCCACAGTGACACCTCCTCCAGCCAGATCTAAATTACAAGCTTTAATAAAATCCTGAATATATTGGAGGACATCAGTTCAAACTACTACATTCTGCTGCTGTCTCCAAATAGATTCATAACCATGTGCATTGTAAATTGTGTTCAGTCCAAATTCAAAGGTCCCCACAGCCTTTACCAACTTAATATAGTTCAAAAATCCCAATTCTCATCTGAGATTTAAGATAGTCTCTTAGCTGTGAGTCTTGTAAAGTCAAAACAAGCTATATACTTTCAACATGGAAAGGCACAGAGTGAACATTTCCAACTGCTACAAGGCATGGCAAGGAGAGACTGGAACACTGCAAACTCAATAAGCAGCAGGAGACATCAAACATCTGCAGCTCAACTCTGATATAACCAGTGACTGACAGTCTCTGGATTTTCCAATTCCACCCCTCCAGCTGGGCTGAATAGCCAGGAAAAACTTCCATCCCAGGCTAATAGTGCACTTCATGGTAGCCCTTGCGCAGACCTGGTATATCCAAAACATCTTCAGGTCTCCAGGCAAACCACAGTCCATCTTCCAAAGGCTCTTTCAGGCTATCGGGGTCATCATGCCCTGCTCATCCTGCATCTTAGCAGTGGCTCCCGGAGCTGTGTGCACTTCTTGACTCACTCCACACATTACTCATGCTTGCAAAACCAACACCAAGTATACAGGACAGAGCCATATTCTTAATTCAGGAACAAAATAAATTGTGACATTTAAGAGCAGTTTCCTTCTTTTCAGATCTCCTCTCAAAAAAGTTTGCATTCTGGGCTGGAGAGATGGCTTAGCGGTTAAGGCGCATGCCTGTGAAACCTAAGGACCCAAGTTCAATTCTCCAGGTTCCACCTGCACATGGTGGCACTTGCATCTGGAGTTCATTTGCAGTGGTTAGAGGCCCTGGTGTGCCCATTCTCTCTCTCCCCCTCTCTGTCTCTAATAAATAAACACATAAATCTTTTTTTTTTTTTAAGTTTGCATTCTTACCATTTAGTCTTTCTGGGGTGGGATCACCTCAGGCATTGTTTCCATTTTTTTTAATTTTTTTGAGAAAAGGTTTCACTCTAGTATAGGCTGACCTAGAATTTACTATGCAGTCTCAGGGTGGCCTTGAACTCTTAGTGATCCCTCTACACCTGCCTTCCAAGTGCTGGGATTGAAAGTGTGCACCACCATGCCCAACTTCGCTCCATTGTTTTAATATAAATTAGTTGGGCCATCTTCCTTCCAAATGTTAATGTATTTGACAATAGCAACTTCATCAACCCATCTCTGTGCCAGTAAATTTAAACTTGTTTTAATTTTTCCAATTTAAAATCTTAAGTCTCTCAGTCCTATATCATTAGCCATGCACATCAGTCCATTACAAATCTAACCTGGATCAAACTCTCTGGGCCTGGGCAGCAGAACATAGCCAGCCCTTATGCCAGTAGCCAAGTTGCAAAAAAGGTTTTCTGCAGTCTTTCCTTCCCCTTAGAAAGTTTATAAACCAAGCCTCCAAAACAGTTCTCTCTGAACTTAGCATTTTCAAACTCTCATCAGAATAGTCTATAATACTTGGTTTACTGCTCCAGAAGGCATCTTCAGTTGCAGCACCAAGTTTTCCATTCCTCCAGCACACAAGTTCCAAAGGACCAAAATCCACATGGCCAGATTCATCTCAGCAACTCTACCCCACTCCATGGTACCAGTTCTGTAGTAATCAGCTTCATGTTTCTGGGATGAACCTCCAGACAAGACACAGTCATGGGAGGAAGAAAATTTATTTGAGGCTTAAAGACCCAGGGGAAATTCCACACTGGTAGAAGAAGTTGGTCCCCTCTTACAGGACCAAGCAGAGAGAAAGAGAGAGAGAGAAGCCACTACAAACACACAAGGGCCCAAGCAAGCATACTTCAGGAACTCCAGGCAAACTCAGGCACTTTGCGTATCTTTAGACTGAATTCTAAATCCACCCCCACACCTTAGGGCTGGACTGTAGGATCATCCCAGTGGCACCTCCTCCAACCAGGGGGCTGGAGATGTAAATTATAAGCTTTAATAAAATCCTGAATATATTGGGGGACATCCATGCAAACTACCACACTGATGGTTCCCCTATCCTGCCTACACCTCTGCCCATCACCCCTTTGAATATTCACTTCACCAAACTTGAGAGCTCCACCTGCTTCTTGCAGGGCCCCCCACTGCCATGGGAAGAGTTTGACTGTACCCAGGTTTTCTGGGGGACAGTGAAGTCCTCTGCTCAGTTCAGTGGCCAGCTGTGGTGGGACATGTACCTTCTCTGCTTGGGAAGAGTATCCAGTTCCTGTCCCATTATTATTCATAATACAGCTCTGCAGGAAGGCCACACATGCAGAGGGCCACTGCCTGCCTCACGCAGGAACGTCGAGGCAGCACACAGATGAGCAGGTTCTTTCTCTCACAGAAGATGGGTTTCTAGACTTCCAGAAGCTCCTCCCACAGCTTCCCCACCATCCCCCTCAGTGGCAACCACTTCAGGTCAGCAAGTTTCCAGTTTCTTCTGGGACATAGATGCCAACTTGCTAAACTTCATTTTTGTCTTTCTAAAAGTATTAGAAAGCCAAAAGGGAGCTTGCTCACACAACTCTGGCTGTCCCAAGGCATTTGAGCAACCGTTCGGAGGGGAGAGGTTCGTAAAGCCCTGCAGAGCCAAATTCTAATTCAGACAGTCCACAGCTCAGAGGGCTCAACTCACCATTTTTCAGGTTTAAATGGATGCAAGGGGGGTATGCATCCAGTGGAAACCAAGCCTTGAAATGTGCATTTTGATCTTTGATGAGGTGTGAGACTGGGCAGTGGGAGTGCACCACAGCACTCAGGCAGGCCACCCTGGAGGGAAGATAAGTGACACTAAAGCGTAGCGCACTATTCCACAAATTACATGAGCTTCTCAAGGCTTCATTAGAAACGGGCTTTGTGTGAAATTAGTTTTGCCCAGCTGTAGGCTGTGAGTGTTCTAAGATAGACTGGATAAGCTGTGATGCTTGGTGGGTTAGACATGTTCAATGTATCTTGTTTTTTTTTTTTTTTTTTTTTTTTTTTTTTTTTTTTTGTGAGATGGGGTCTTGGCCTCCCTCCATCTCTCTAAGCTGCTCCAGCCTCGAGTGCTGGGCTTATAGGTGTGATCCACGACAGCCAGTTCAATGCACTGAGGATGCACTTACTAGGATGTAACCCTGTTGTAAGTAGAGCTGCGTCTGTGATTGCAAGACGGTTGTTTGCCAAGGAGGAGGAGGGCACAGAGTCTGCAGGCACAAGGTCAGGAGGGGGATGGCTTCTCACTGTGGCTATTGTAAGGGAAGGTTGTCATCTTACAGCCAATGATCCTTTTCTTCCTGAGCCAACGGGAACTGTCATCCAAGAAAGACTTAAATTTCTGTTCTCTCTAGCCAAATGTCCTCAAGGCACCTTCCAACCCTGAGCCTCCAGGAAGGACCATTGTCAGGGCCCCAGTGTCCGCCTACAGATATTTTGGGCCATACTTAGGTCCTTTTAGCTTCTCATTCTCCTCCATGTTCCCCAACTCCAACATCTCCTCCACAAGGGTTAAGTTAGAGAAATAAATGCTATGGGTTTGTGGGAGGGGGACTTGCTTTGCATGTGTATGTGTGTGTGTTCATATGTGCAGGTGTGCATGCATGTATGTGCACATGTGTATGGATGCCAGAGGTTGATGAGAAATGTCTTCCTCAATCCTCTCTAACTTATTTTTGTTTTTATTTTTGAGAGAGAGAATGGGCATGCCAAGGCCTCTAGCCACTACAAAGGAACTCAAGATGCATGCGCCAACTTGTGCTTCTGGCTTATGTGTTCTTAGAGAATCGAACCTGGGTCCTTTGGCTTTGTAGGCAAGCCCCTTAACCACTAAGCCATCCCTCCAGCCCTCTCCACCTTATTTTTGAAACAGGGTTTCTCACTGAGCCTAGAGCTCACCAATTTGGCTAGACTGGCCGGCCATGAGCCCCAGGAATGTTTCCATCTCCACCTCCCCAGCCCTGGGATTACAATTGCACATGACCATGCCTAGATTTTGCCTGAGTGTTGCGGACTCAAATAAAACCAAAACCAAGCAAACAGCATTTGGGTGGGGAGATGGCTCAGTGGAGAAAGCACTCCATGCACAGCTCTGGGGGCCTAACTTGGGATCCCCAGACCCCATATAAAAGCCAGAAGCTGTGGTGGGATTCTGCAACCTTGGTTTGTCTACTACAAGACTACAGGCAGAGACAATTTCCTGGAAGCTTGCAGACAGAGTGGCAAACAGGAGACCCAGTCTTGTAGTGAGGTACAAGGTGAGGGTCAATCCAAAAGTTGTCCTCTGATCTCCATATGTGCACTGTGGCCTGTGTAGGCATGCCTGCACACACATGAACATGCACATACATGAACACACACACTAAACTAAAGCAGAACAGAGCCCTTGCCTAGCATACACTAGGTTCTGGGTCCTTCCCTAGTAGTGCGAATAAAAATAACTTACTTTCCGGGAGTGGTGGTACATGTCTTTAATCCCAGCATTCTGGAGGCAGAGGTAGGAGGATCACCATGAGTTCGAGGCCAGCCTGAGACTACATAGTGAATTCCAGGTGAGCCTGGGCTAAAGCGAAACCACACGTCAAAAAAACAAACAAAAAAAAAAGTAATAATTTTTTTAAAAGTTACTTGAGAGACCGAGATTGGAGAATCACAAGTTTAAGGTCAGCATTGAAAACAGAGGAGAGAAAACAGAAAGACAGGAGAAAGAAAATAATTAACAGCTGGAGAGATTGCTCAGTGGTTACGGTGCTTGCCTGCAAAGCCTAAGAACCTGGGTTTGAGTCCTCAGTACCCATGTACAGCCAGGTGCACAAGGTAGCACATGCATTTGGAATTTGTTCGCAGTAGCTGGAGGCCATGACAAACCCATTCTTTTTGTTTGTTTGTTTTGTTTTGTTTTGTTTTGTTTTGTTTTGTTTTGTTTTGTTTTTTTGAGGTGGGGTCTTGATCTAGCCCAGGCTGATTTGGAATTCACTAATAGTCTCAGGGTAGCCTCAAACTCTTGGCTATCCTCCTACCTCTGCCTCCCAAGTGCTGGGATTAAAGGCGTGCACCACCACGCCCGGCAGACATCCATTCTTTACATATATCTGCCTTTCTTTCTTTCTCTTTCTTTCTCTCTTGCAAACAAATAAATAATACATTTAAAAAAAAAGAAAATGAGCTACTTCAAAGGTGAGCCTGTCAACCAGCACCAGGGTAGTGGAGACTGACACTGAGGACACTCAAAATGCACCAAAGCAGAAATCCAGAACGTGCTGAGAGCTCAACGCTAAAGTAGACTTAAAACACATCCACCACAGCTCAGGGAATTCTGCGGAAGAGGGGGTGGAAAGATTGTAAGAGCCACAGAGTGGAAGGGAATGTCCAGAGGCACTGTCCCCCTTTACAATGACTGACTTCTGCTCCCCCATCTCACAACCCACAACCCCAGGGGGAGCACCAGCAATCCTGCTGAGGAGGGCCTGCAGTGGAATGGGGCCAGGGAGGAGGGACATGGTGGTACTAACCCATGATGTGTCCATACAAGTTTCTACTCAATAAAAAATGTTTTAAAAAAGAAAATGATTAAATGAAATGAATCTGTTTAACTTTCAGTTCAGACAGTTACTGGTTACACCAACTTATCCAAATTATTTAACCTTGTTAAATCTCGGTTTCTTCCTTTGTATGACAATAACAACATCTGTCTTGGGGACTAGAAAGTTGGTCAGATGTTAAAGGTTCTTTTTTGGCAAAACCTTCCAGCCTGGGTTCAATTCCCCAACACCCATATAAAGCCAGCTGCAAAGTGGCACATGCATCTGTGATGCTAATGTGAGTGTGTCAGTGGGAGGTGGAGCCAGGAGAGCCCCAGGCTCTCAGGCCAGCTAGTCTCATGCTTACTTGCAGTCTGGCAGATCATTCACAAGTGATTGTCAAACGAAGGTAGACCCCGGGCCCCTCAAAGTTGTTCTTTGACTTCTACAAGCTTGCCACTGCACACATGTCTGTACACACATAAGTAATGATGCTGATGCTCCCTCAGAGAGCTACTGTGGCTCTCGTCCATACATGCCTTCTTCCTGCAGACTTCGGTGTACACTTCCTAAGAATGAGGCCATGCTCTTACACCACAGAAGCACCCTTCATGTCTCTAGCACATTAACAGACACAGTACCTTTCACCTAATCTAATATCTATTCTCCAGTTTTGTGAATTAATCCAATAATATAACATACCATTTCCCTCGCAGGTCAGGATCCAGTCTACAATGGTTTGCCATATTCTCTTGTTGTGTCTCCTTGGTTTTCTTTCATCTGGGACATTTCTAGCTTTTGTCTTCTATTGCACTGGTGGTTTAAAAACTAAGTTGTGGGGCCTGGAGAGATGGCTTAGTGGTTAAGCACTTGCCTGTGAAGCCTAAGGATCCAGTTCAAGGCTCGATTCCCCAGGACCCACGTTAGCCAGATGCACAAGGGGCGCACCGTCTGGAGTTCGTTTGCAGTGGCTGGAGGCCCTGGCGCCCATTCTCTCTCTCTCTCTCTCTCTCTCTCTCTGTCTGTCACTCTCAAATAAATGAATAAAAAATATTTAAAAAAAAACTAAGCTGTGGGCTAGGGAGATGGATCAGCAGTTAAGAAACTTGTTATAAAGCCTACCAGCCCAGGTTTGATTCCCCAATACCCATGCAAAGCCATGCCATGATGAAAGGCCCTGGCATGGCCATATTCTCTCTCTTTCTCTCTCTAATTGCAAATAAATAAATAAACAAATAAATAATGAATAAATAAATAGATAAAAACTAAGTTGTTTGTTTTCTTTCATTTATTTTTTTGAAAATTTCATATGTGTATAAAACGTATTTCAGGCCCTGGTACACCTATTCTCTCTCTCTCTCTCTCTCTCTCTCTGCATCTTTCTCTCTCTCAAAAAATAAAAAACCAAATTAAATGTATTTCTATCATATTTACCACCCACCATGACCATCTCTTCTCCCACCCCCACTGAACCCCATCTTCTTCCCAACTACCACATTCATGTTTTCTGTGACACACTGCGATGAATTATTGTTGCCTGCATGGATGTGGGTAGCGTGTTACTTACTGTGACGCACTGCAATGAATTATTGTTGCCTGCATGAACGTGGGTAGCGTGTTACTTACTGTGATGCACTGCGATGAATTAGCGTTGCCTGCATGAACATGGGTAGCGTGTTACTTACTGTGATGCACTGCGATATTAGCGTTGCCTGCATGGATGTGAGTAGCATGTTACTTACTGGAGAATGGGCAACTTTCCAATGGCTCCACCGCTGAAGAAGTGACTCCCTCTCTTCCATCAAACATCGACTGTCAGTAACTCCTTAGGGAGGAATGGGGTCTCTTGAGCCCTTCCCCATCCATGATGGGAGGTTGACGGGCCAATCTTGTGCGGGAAATCCTAGCTTCTGTGAGCAACAGCAGACCATGTCATGTCCAGAAGATAGCATTTCACAGCACTCCTTCCATCTTCCAGCTCTTACATCTTTTCCAACCCCTCTTTAATGATTTTCTTTGAGCTTTGCAGGGGTGATATTGATGTTCTGTTTGCAGCTGAGCACTCAACAGCCACTTCTTCTCAGCACTTTGTCCAGTTATGTGTCTGTGCAACAACCACTGCTCACAGCAAAGAAAGAAGCTTCTCCAACCAAAGCTGAGAGCAGCATGAATATATGGGCATAAATGGAAATATTTGGAAGGCAGCATGATGGGTACAACATGTCCATTTTAATAAAAACAGCAGTTAGTAGCTTTCCTCCTATCTATGAGCTCCCCAGCCTTAGACTTTTGACCAGGTTCATGGTACCAAGAATGAATTGTCTCCTGTGGAACAGACATCAAACCCCATCACAGAGCAGCTGATTACCCCCATAACAGTCATGCCATTATCACACGAGTGGGCACATCTTGCCTGGCAGGTCATTGTGTAGCATGCAGAATCCGTAACTAGGGAAGACTGTTGATGTCTTTTCCCCCTCAGCAGTCTACACAGCACCTTCCAGCACTGTAAAAACCAGCCAGCAGGGAGGAAGCTTGCAGCTCAGTCCCAGCTTGATTTTTCCTATGCCTGCATCCAAAATGAGTGGCATTTCCAACAACAAGGTCTTGCTATCTAGTCCTGGTAGACAACTGTGGTGGTTTGAATGTATGGCCCCATAGACTCAGGTGTTTTATTAAGATTGTAACTTGGGTCTTCAGCTGCCTGGCTGGAGGAGGTGTCACTGGGGGCAGACACTGGGATCCAGCCCAAAGGGACATTTGAGGGCAGATCTGATTCTGGCCCAAAGGTGTGGAAAGCAGTGTGAACTCTGGCAGGGTTTGTGTGTGCTGGTTTTCTTATTTTTTATTTTTATTTTTGTTTTTGGTGTTGTTGTTGTTGGTGGTCTCTCTCTCTCCTTGGATCTGTGAATGGGAACCAGCTTCTTCCGCCATGCAAGGACCTTCCCCCGGATCTGTAAGCTTAAAATAAATCCCTTCCTCCCATAAAACTGTGTCTGGTGGCATGTTCATCCCTGCAATTTGGAAGCTATCTACAATAAAACCAAAGCACTATTAATAGGTGCTTCAAGGCCCTGACCAGCAACTCATACTGGGGTGTCCCATCCTTGTCCTGTGATTTTTCACTCAATAATCTATGACTTCTGGGAGCAGCATTATTCATTCATGCAGGGACATTCCATTCAGACTCTTTAGGCTTTTTTAAAAACTAGAACTTTCTTATTTTGGATTGGGCTGATGTTTCTTCACAATTTGATTTGCATTATGTATTCTGAGCCAGACAGTTGCATAGGGATGCTGTGTCCTTCTAAGGGCACCACTTCTGAAGATGCATGATGTCCATCTGCCCATCGTTGGTCATGTCAGCTTTGACCATCTGCTCACTAAATAGTGCTACATCCTTCCCAGAAACTAACCCTATACCTGGAAGAAGACACTTTAAGACCAAACATATCCTACTTCTCAGCATGATTTCCCTTTAGGCTGAGCATCCACTTATGCCTTCCTGAACTAGTCTTTAAAGAGGTGGCTGCCAAGTGATGCTTCCCAAGTTTAGTGTTTTCTCCACATTGCCCTGACACAGTGAGCAAGAGTATTCCATAATCCCACGTTTACTGACATTGATTATATATATTGTGGCTAGTTAGTTAGATATTCATTTATCATCAACATGCACTTGTTTTCCAGTGGTTTGAGATCCATCACTTGTGCTGGCACTATCCCCAACTTGACCACTGGGGGACTTTCATGCTCCATCCTTGTGTCCTTGCACAGTGCCCCTAGCACTTCTTCTGAGCAATCACTTTCTTTCTTTTCCTTTTTTTTTCTTTTTGGTTTTTCGAGGTAGGGTTTCGCTCTAGCTCAGGCTGTCCTGGAATTCACTATGTATTCTCAGGGTGGCCTCGAACTCACGGCGATTCTCCTACCTCTGCCTCCTGAGTGCTGGGATTAAATTCTGGCCTGAACAATCACTTTCTGACATAAGACTGAGATGTTTAGTCTCATGTGTCAACTTGGCCAATTCTACAATAAATACCCTCATAAATCATCAACATGTATCCTAGTAATTCTTTTTCTCTGGAGAACAGTGAAGAATTCAAAGATAATCTAGGTTCATTTTTGATCTACCCTGCTCCAGTATGGAACTGGACAGTTCAACCAAAAACCTTGATTTCTTCTGGTGGAAAATGGTGTTTAGAAACCAAGATAAGCAGTCCAGGTATACTCATTGCTACTGGGGTAGCTCATTATTTGTTCCTTTCAGCAGATGGCACTAGAAAGTGTATATATATGCATACATACATATGCATATCTATATAATATACAAACATATATATGCACACACATATATGCATACACACAATTCCAAACTATTTCAGATGTCTTATAGAAAAGAGCAAAAGAAGCCTGGTGTGGTGGTGCATGCCTTTAATCCCAGCACTCGGGAGGCAAAGGTAGGGGTCTCACCATGAGTTCAAGGCCACCCTGAGATTGCATAGTGAATTCCAGGTCAGCCTGAGCTAGAGTGAAGCCCTACCTCGAAAAAGAGAGAGAGAGAAAGAAAGAAAAGAGCAAATGAGGGAAGGTACAGTGCTTTGACCATAGAGACTCCTACAAATATGGAGTCATGGAACAAGAAAGAAGGCTATGGCATGAACTGGAGTTGTAGGGATTGACATGAATTCATTAGTTCTAACATATGTGTATATTCATGTATGTACATATACTTGCATGTTATCTAGAAATACATGTTTTTGTAACTATATGGCAGCAGCCAAAGAGAATGACCTGAGCAGTGGAACAGTGGTTTCAGCAGCAGTCAAGGCCAAGGGGATCTGAGATGACATCATAAGGTAGGTGCAGTATGATCTAGCCATTCACTAGTCAGAAAGTCAAATGGGGCCTGAGTAAATGGCTCAGTGGTTAAGGCACTTGCCTGCAAAGCCAGATGCACAAGGTGGCACATGCATCTGGAATTCATTTACAGTGCCTAGAGACCATGGTACACCCATATTCTCTCTCTCTCTCTCTCAAACAAACAAATAAAAAATTAAAAAAAAATAAAGGTGGGTGTGGTGGCACACACCTTTAATCGTAGCACTTGGTAGGCAGAAGTAGGAGAATTGCTACAAGTTCAAGGCCAGCCTGAGACTACATAGTGAATTCCAGGTCAGCCTGGGCTAGAGTGAGACCTTATGTTGAAAAACCAGAAAAAAGAAAGAAAGAAAGTAAGTCAAATGGATAAAACACTCTGCAATCCTTACATGGTGGTGCTAGTTGAAGCCTGTGGACAATTACACAGATCCTGGATAGCAGGTCGATCCTAGCACTATCCAGTTCCCTTATTACAACATGGAACCCCTGCTTTCAAGGTAGAAGGTGGATCTCGTCACTATACAGTTCCCATTATTACAACATGGAGCCCGCAGCCTTTTCTTTTTCCTTTCTTAAAATATAAAACATCCTCTTCAACTTTTTTTTTTTTCGAGGTAAGATCTAGCTTTAGCCCAGGCTGACCTAGAATTCACTATGTCGTCACAGGGTGGCCTTGAACTCAATACTATCCTCCTACCTCTGCCTTCCGAGTGCTGGAATTAAAGGTGTGTGCCACCATGCCAGGCCTCACCAACTTTTTTTCACATGTGCATGTGTGTTGTGTGCATATTTGTATGCACATTTGTATGTGGGGGGTACACACTTACTTGTGTGCAATCATCTGGGTATGCAAGTCAGAGGTCAATGTCAGGGTTCTTCCTCTATCATTCTCCACCACATGCTTTGAGAAAAGTCTCTTGCTGAGCTTAGAGCTCACCGATGTGGCCAGACTAGCTAGCCAGTGAATCCCAGCGATTCCTTGTCTCCATCTTCCCAGCCCTGGGGTTACAGTCTTGAGCCAACACACCAGGCATTGTACACGGCTGCTGGAGATTGAAGAGCTAAAGGTAGACGAGTGTGTTCACTGGATTCCTTGCAATCCATAGGGAAAAATGCAGCCTCTCCCAGGAAATTTTAATTATTATACTTTAGCTCTTTTCTATGCCCTGGGACTGAAGCAGTGGGGGAACTACTGCAGCTTCCAGACCAGTAGTCCTGGGTACCTGGCAGAGCCACTTCCTGGAAACCAGAACCTCTAGCATAACAGAGTCCAAAGTTTCAGGGACAAAAAACACAAATCCCTCTGGTGGGTCACAAACATTACAATGAAAGAAGTTCCTTCTGCTTCTACATATTGGTTTATGAGTTCATTCTTTCTAGACATTGCGAATTAGACCATGTATTGTCATTTGTTCTAAGTGTATTATAACCTGGGGACTCTGCCACAAGATGCTGTCCACTACCTTCGCCTTTTCTGCGTTTCAACAGATCTTCCTGCTGTATTAGCATATTAGAGACTTTTGTGTGTGTGGTGCACAGTAAGACCAGTTTGCCATGATCAAAGCCCATTATGGTCTGTTTCACCTCAAAGTAGATCCCTTGTTCTGAAGACATAGTGTAGGGGAACATGTCAATGGAGAAGGTTTCCAGTGGTTCTCAGATGTTCAGTGGGCAAGGAAGACAACCTGTGTATATTGCTTATGTAACAATACACATTCATAGGTTACCTTTGTTTCTATCTCATCCTTTGGTAGGGTGATCATGAGAATCAGTTTGACTAGGACAATCCTGGCATTTACCTATTGTCCCATGTAAGTATTCCTAGCACCCCTATTCACTCTAGAAGTTGCTCAATCTGGGCCATAAAATTTCTAGTAACCTTTGCATAGGAACACTGCTATGTTAGCCAGCATTAAAAAGCTGCAGAGAATTGGTCAGGTGATAAGCTTTGGAATCCTAAAATGTCAATCCTAATGTTTGTGTCCTCTTGAAGCTTTCCAACCTTGACACACATGCATGCATGTGTGCATAAGCACGCACGTGTGCGTGCGCGTGTGCACACACACACACACGCACACACACACACACACACAATCAGGCTTCTCTATTTTGCTTGTGGCCATTTTAGAGACCAAGATTTAGACTACCACTCCATCCAGGTCTTAGAACAAGCTCCAGATACCTTGTTAGACCATTATTAAATCCTGAGCTCTGGATGAGAATCCAGAGCTTTCTGCCTCTCTTCCCCTCTGTCACTTTCAAGGCCCACCCCCATGTTTCCTGCCCTGCCAGTCCACAGTAGCTAAGTCCTGCGATGTCTGTGGCAGGTCAGTCTTTTCTCCCTAGTGCAGAGTCATTCCTGCCTAGGCACTGGCTCTGCATGTTGTTGGAGGCCTCTGGAGGTCAGGCCAGGCCTGGAGGAGAGCAAACCATGGAGGGGTATCCACTGAGTAGGGCCTTTGAGGGATTTTCAGGTGCTGGGTACTCATCTACCAGGTGTCCGCAGTGCATCTCTCAGGGTCCCACTCTTTCCCTATCAGGGCTCTGACTTTGACACAGCTGCATGTTGGTGCCATGCACTTACCTTTTTTTGCTTTCTTACCCTGTTATCAGACCTTGGCCTCAAGGCTTTTGAAAGTGGGTATAATCCCAGCACTTGAGACAGTGAGGCAGGAGCATAGAGAGCTCTAGGCCAGCTTGGGCTATCAGAGTGAATTCAAGGTCACCCTTTCCCTTAAAGTTGCTGTAGAAGCTCTGACTGCCAGAGGCTTTCATGAGCTTGTACTTAGCAGCCCTCTGACTGCCAGAGGCTTTCATGAGCTTGTACTTAGCAGCCCTCTGACTGCCAGAGGCTTTCATGAGCTTGTACTTAGCAGCCCTCTGACTGCCAGAGGCTTTCATGAGCTTGTACTTAGCAGCCCTCTGACTGCCAGAGGCTTTCATGAGCTTGTACTTAGCAGCCCTCTGACTGCCAGAGGCTTTCATGAGCTTGTACTTAGCAGCCCTCAGCCTGTTGGTTGCAGTTCCCCAGGTCTCTAGTACTGCATTAGTCCTTCAGAATGGTAATTATAGTTGTATATTTGCTTAGAATTAGCCAAATAGACGGTGATGGCTTGGTTGTGAAATGCTCCCCACAGGCTCATCTGTATGAACAATTGTCCCCCACTTCACAGGCACTGTTTCTGAAGGTTGTGGAACCTTTAGGAGATGCAGATTTTATTAAAGTTTGGAATTTAGATCTGTAGCCACCTGGCTGGAGGAAATGTCACTGGGCCAAACCTAGGGCCCAGTCTAAATTCCAGTCTAAAGATATACTTTAGAATTCCAGTCTAAAGATATGCAGAGTGCTTGAGCTTAGCCTAGAGTTCCAAGAAGTGTGTTTGCATGTACTGAGTGTACTGGTGTTTATGGCTTGTGGCTTTTTCTCTTTCTGCTTGGACCTGTGAAAGGAGGCCAGATTCTTCTGCCATTATGGAACTTCCCCTGGATCTGTAAGCTTCAAATAAACATCCTTTCCTCCATAACTGTGCTTTATTTGGAAGTTCATCCCAGCAAACTGAGGCTGTCTACTATAGAACTGGTACCAGGTGTGGGGTGTGGTGAGATGGATCTGACCATGTGGATTTTGGTCTTTTGGAACTTTTGTTTTGGAGGAATGGGAATGGACTTGGTACTTGCAACTGAAGATGACTTCTGGAGTGGTAAGCCAAATATTAAGGACTATTCTGATGAGAGTTTGAAAATTCTAAGTACAGAGAGAATTCTATTTAGAGGCTTAGCTTATGAACTTTCCAAGGGGAAGGAAAGACTGCAGAAAACCATATTAGAACTAGGTTACTTTCATAAGGGCTGACTGCATTCCCAGGCCCAGAGCGTTTAATCAAGGTTAAATTTGTAATGGAATACATAAGACTAAAAGATTTAAGATTTTAAGTTGGAAAATTCAAACAACTTTAAAATTTACTGGCACAGAGGCTAGTGTTAGATTACTGAAGCTGCTACTGTCAAACACATGAGCAATCTTAAGTAAGATGGCTCAACTGCTTTACATTAAAACAATGGAAAGGATGCCTGAGGGAAACTATGATAGAAATACTTTTTTGTTTTGTTTTGTTTTGTTTTTCAAGGTAGGGTCTCACTCTAGCTCAGGCTGACCTAGAATTCACTATGTAGTCTCAGGGTAGAATATGGCTGTGTCCTGCACACCTGGTAATTTTGAAAGGATGAAAAATTCATGGAGTGATCATAAAGTGCACATGGTCCCAGGGACTGCTGCTGAGACATGGCATACAGACAGGGCATGATGACCCTCATTAAGAGGCTGACAAAGTCATTTGAAGATGAACTGTGGTTTACATGGATACCCGAAAATGTTTTAGATATACTAAGACTATGCAAGGGCTACCATGGAGGTTGTTGGTTTGGCATGAACGTTTTCCCTGGCTATTTAGCCCAGCTGGAGGGACAGAATTGGAAAATCTGGAGACTGCCACTGTCAGTCACTGGTTATGATATTGGACTTGAACTGCAGATGTTTGATGTTTGCTTGATGGCTATTGAGTTTGCATTGTTCCAGCATCTTCTTGCTGTGCCTTATAACAGTTGTAAATGCTTACTCTCTGTGTCCTTATATGTTGAAAATATATAACTTTCTTTGATTTTACAGGACTCATAGCTAAGAGACCAAATTAAATCTCAGATGAGACAGAATTTTAGAAGTCTCTTAAGTTAGTAAAGACTGTGGGGATCATTGAATTTGATAATGTACAATGTAAGATGGTTATAAATCTATTGGGGACCAAGGGTGGAATGTGATAGTTTGAGTAAATGGCCCCCAATATATTTAGGATTTTATTAAAGTTTGTAATTTAGATCTGGATGGAAGAGATGTCACTGGGCAGATCCTAGGGTCCAGCCCTAAGATGTGGTGGTGGATTTGGAATTTCAGTCTACAGATATGCAACTTACTTGAGCTTAGCCTGGAGTTCCAAAAAGTGTGCTTGTATGTACTGGTGTCCGTGGCTTGTGGCTTTTTCTCTCTTTTCTTGGATCTTTGAAAATGGGCCAGCTTCTTCTGCCATTATGGAACTTCTCTTGGATCTGTAAGCTTCAAATAAATGTCCCTTCCTCCATAACTGTGCCTGATTTGGAAGATCCCAGCATACATACTTTTATACATATATACTACTATAGGAGGTGAGACTGAGCTGGAGGAAGTGAGTTGCTAGAGGCAAGCCTTGAGCCCAACCCCACTCCCTCTGCTTTCTGTTCTGGGGAAATAATAGGTGAGGAGTCCTGGCTGCATACTCCTGCTTCCATGGAGCCTCCTGCCACCATCCTTCCCATGATAGACTATCCAGGTAAACCATGGGCCAGAATGAGTCCTTCCTCCATCACAAAGTTTGGTGAGATATTCTGTCATAGCAGCAAGAAAGGTCACTAACACATGGACTGTGTAGATGATCCACCCAAAACCCAAGAATCAAGAGGAAGTTAGACATAAGCCTTCTCTTTCTCAGCCCAGTCAGGGTGCTGGCCCTGGCCACATGGATATCACAGGATTTCTCACAGCCTGCTTGTTCTGCTACTTGTTGGCCTGACATTCACAGTGAACAGAGTGCTGTTGCTTTTGCTTTCTTCTAGGCACATGTAGTGGTCAGAGGGACATGGACAATGTTGTACTGGCCAAGCTTATTTTTCCTGTGGGCTTTTATGGGCAAGGCACTCTTCCATTATAGGTAGCTGAATGCACAGATCTGATTGGCCTTGGAACAAGCTGTTGGTTCTAGGAGAAAGGCAAGTCCTAGGGAATGAGAGGAGACACATGTGATATGTCTGATGCATCTATTAACAGACTGTTAATTCAGCATAGGTCTTTGTTTTGTATGGGAAATTTCCAATATGCATAAAATTTGAGCATATTAATGAGCCCCTGTACCCATATTTCAGCTCAACAGTTATAAGTATCTTGCCAACCTTTCTTACCTCAGCATTATAAATCATATTCTAAATATTGTATCACTTTATTCATAAATACTCTATTATGCATCTCTGATAAGATTTGCATATAACCATTCTTACTATAAAACATAACAAAGCCAGATGTATTGGTGCATGCCTTTAAGCCCAGCACTCAGGAGGCAGAGGTAGGAGTATTGCATATGAGTTTGAGGCCAGCCTGAGGCTACATGGTGAATTCCATGCCAGCTTTGGCTAGAGTGAGACCCTACCTCAAAAAATAAAATAAAATAAAATAAAATAAAATAAAATAACAAGACAATAATTTTTGAATATTAAATAATTTTCTGTTTCAATTCAAATTGCCTTTGTGATCTCACACAAGTTTTATTTTTCTTTTGTTTTGCAGTCATTCATTTTAAATAGAGTCACAGAAAGGTCCATATATTTCCTTTTTAAATATTTTATTTTTATTTACTTATTAGAGAGAGAGAATAGGCACCAGGGCCTCTAGCCACTGAAAATGAACTCCGGACCCATGTGCCACCTTGTGCATCTGGCTTATGTGAGTACTAGAGAATTGAACCTGGGTCCTTAGACTTTGCAGGCAAGCACCTTAACCACTAAGCCATCTCTCCAGCCTGTTCTTTTATATTATTAAATATTTTATTTTTATTTATTAGAGCGAGATTTTAGCTCTGTTTCCTTTGTTTGCTAAATTATGATTTCTTATGAATTCTGTTTTGGCTATATTGCGCTTGTCTTCCTCGGGTTGGATTCCTTGTTGTGCTATTTGATTTTTCCTCTACCCCTTGGGTTCACATACTTCACCACTCAGGTTCAGTCTCCTGATGCAAGCATACTTCACGAGCACCACTGTGTTCTTTTCCTGTCACGACACTGGGACCAAAGCCATGGTACTAAGGCTGATAAACTCTCGAGGAATTCATTTTTCTACATGGTGTGAGGCAGGAGTGTTATTTAGACCAGTCTACTAGGTTACAGTACATGATAACTTTTAAACATTACTAGATTCAATTTGTAAACATTTCATTTAAGATATTTTATGTTCAAAAGGGAGAGTGCCAGTAATTTCCCAACATAGTCCTTTCCTTGTCTTATTTTGGATACCAAAATTTTACTAGGTTCATACAATTAATAAGGTAGTAGATTTTCTTTCTTTCTTTTCTTTTTCTTTCTCTCTTTTTTTAAAGATTTATTTTTATTTTATTTATTTATTAGAGACAGGCAGAGAGAGAGAGGGAGGGAGGGAGGGAGAGCGAATGGGCACACCAGGGCCTCTAGTCTCTGCAAACGAACTCCAGCTGCATGTGCCACCTTGTACATCTGGCTTACATGGGACCTGGAGAATGGAACCTGGATCCTTAGGCTTCACAAGCAAGTGCCTTAACTGCTAAACCAACTCTCAAGCCCCCCCCCCTTTTTTTTGAGGTAGGGTCTCTCTCTAGTCCAGGCTGACCTGGAATTCACTATGTAGTCTCAGGCTGGCCTCGAATTCACTGTGATCCTCCTACCACTGCCTCTCAAGTGCTAGGATTAAAGGTGAACATCTTAAAGATTTTGTATAAAATTTGCTCCTTTTAGTACTTTGACATAACTCATGAAGAACTTTCCAGGTAAGGTAATTTCCTGGAGGGTAAATTTTAACAGTTACAGGGCTATTTTGATTATCCATTTCTCAAGAAAATGTAAAACTTGTTAGCTTTCAAATTCCTTGGGTAAG
Organism: Dipus sagitta; assembly: GCA_036346955.1. Classification (NCBI taxonomy): domain Eukaryota; kingdom Metazoa; phylum Chordata; class Mammalia; order Rodentia; family Dipodidae; genus Dipus; species Dipus sagitta. The sequence goes on from CM070770.1 coordinate 313,061,763, forward strand.
GTGCTCATGGCATTGCCTCATCTTCTAAACCTGTTGTATGGACAGTCTTTCCCCCAACTCTGATTTCCCCACATTGCTGGTCATCCCTTTTTTCTTTTTTTTTTTATTAAAAAAATTTTTTTGTTTATTTTTTATTTATTTGAGAACAACAGACAGAGAGAAAGAGGCAGATAGAGAGTGAGAGAATGGGTGCGCCAGGGCCTCCAGCCACTGCAGACGAACTCCAGATGCATGCACCCCCTTGTACATCTGGCTAGCATGGGTCCTGGGGAATTGAGCCTTGAACCAGGGTCCTTAGGCTTCACAGGCAAGCGCTTAACCACTAAGCCATCTCTCCAGCCCTGGTCATCCCTCTTTTCATTTGTTAGTCTTGTCGGAGATTTCTTAAGCTCATTTTTAGCCATTTTTGGTGTTTTGACACAGGGGTAATCACCGGAAGGAATTAATTAATATGCAATACATAGAAAAGAATGTATTTTAACCCAGACTCAGAAAGTCAAATGCCGCACGTTCTCTCTCATACGTGGACCCTAGCTACAAATGTCTAGATTTGTATGTGAGTTAGAGTAAAAGTCAGTTGTAGAGGCCAGGAAGCTAGAAAGGAGCTATAAGGTAGGAGGAGAGGGATGGGCTTAAGGGGAGGGTATTGTAGATATGAAAGTAGAGGGGCAGATTACTGGGAGTGGAACGGCCTAAGTGGGATCAGGGGAAGGGATAGAGTAAAAGAAGGGTGGGAAGAGAGTTAATCCAAATT